>BTCW01000011.1:13812500-15012500 GCA_033239725.1 Echinochloa phyllopogon | reverse complement strand
TTGGAATAACCGCTTAGTTTGGGCAAAGGAGAAAATAAAGTGCTTGTTTTTCTTAGATACAGCTCTTGAGTGTTCGAGAAAAAAAAATTACAGTGGACTATGATGCTGTAACTCTAGTATCGTGAAGTCAGAGACAATTACGTAATTGCTGTCCCACACCAGGTGTTGCTCTCCTAGCAACAACTGAAGCGCCGTCACATAAGAAACCATCAGTGATTTTGTATCGCAGAGTATGCATGTTTATGAGCAATGTTTACTTTCTGAAGGAAAGTTGCACAAGAGCGGACTCCAGTTAATCAGTAATAGATGCTGGCTACACACTGGTCAGGCCTCATTTGGTATAAGACTCTGTGCATTTTCCTTCTTAAAACGAATTTTGTGCGATTTTCTTAGTCACTCAGCTGCATCTGGCATGATTCTACCGCCAACCACGCCCATTTCAGTTCGTGTCAGAGGACATGCTATCAATTGATTTTAGTTTTGTTTTTGAGGGATTTTTTAATGGTCTGCTGTTGTTGTGGGCTCAAGTTTCTCTTCCTACTTGGTCCCTGAATTGGATGAACTTGTGACATTATGTTTGGATTGCCTAAAAAAGTAAAAAGATAGGATGGAGAAAATGTCTTGGTGGTGTATGATAAACTAGCAAAGGTTTTCTTTTATGTACACAATTGCGCGTAGGCGTAGCCAGAAGATAGCCTAACATCCTGGCCTCACCCTTGATGCAGTTCAGGGCAGGTTACCGTCCTTTTATACTAGACTAATGCTAGTACGAAATTCCGGAGGATACTTGCGTGCCTTGACAGTGATTCAGTTCGGGTTGTTTGCTGGCCACCAAGGCAAATGTGAACGCGACACAAATCAGCATGAACTTTGCAATGGTTTCCAGTGTTTGAAGGCATGATGTTGCTGCATTTAGTTTTTTTTTCAAAATTACTTGAGATCTGATTGCCGGTATTTTTAAAGCACAAAATGGCCATCACGTCATAATGCTTCGATAGTTTGAGCCAACCACATCCTTTTCTGTGTCCCTGAAAGGTGTTGCCTCATAAATCATAATAAGACAAGCACCTCATGTCACACCATCTCGTGTGGTGGTTAAGCACCCGGTATTGTCTTAAACAGAGTGTATAGCCCATACATATCAACTGATAGATAACAACACACGTGGGTTTCAAGTGATCCATTATTTGTTTCTCCAAAGTCAGCAACTGCTTGACCACACAAGTAAATTCCAACTATCACACTGTTTTGCCTCTATGCTAAACAAGGATACACAAGTAATTTCAACTTGTTAAATGTATGTACTAAGATTCAAAACTTTAGTGGGCAGAGTTATGCACCACAACTCCATCTGACCATCCGCTTTCACTATGACATGCACATCTTATAAACAGAGTCATGCAATGTTCAACAAAGAAAGACTACCGAAGGTAATAAACAGAAGTGGAAGCAAATATCCAAACATGGCAACTTGATCACACAGCCAAGAAAATAATTTTTATACTGGAGAAAAACGGTGAATTCAGTTGCATGTAGCACCGGGAGCATTTTACTTCTATGATGCGCCTGTACACTCAACTTTATCATAACCCAAAAGTCAGAGTCGGCGTGATGTAGCTTTTTTCGTTGTTTTATAACATGGCATCTTTGTGTGTTTTTAACGTTCCTTCGGTCTAGCTGATGACGTTTTTGTTGCACGACATGGTCATGAAGTCCAATCTCTCTAATCTAGAGCGGGTGCATTCCCCGCTTGCCTGTTAAGCCACGTCGTCCAATAACCCATTAACCGTTGGATTCGCTTAGGTTGTGATATGAACCATTTGATGCAGATTAGTTCGTCTTCAGCCCGGATGCACGCAAATGGTTATGAAGTCGCAATGCTTCGTTAGTTTGAGCAAAACCACGTCCTTTTCTGAGAAACTGTATCTGGAACTCGTTGCCTATTGAGACAAACGCATGGCATGTGACTTGCGGTGGTTAGACATCTAGAATTGTCTTGCAGCATGTGAAGGATTTGCATATAAATAGACAAGACAGCTTAATAACGTATCTTTCGGCTGACCACGCAAGTAATTTCCAACTGTATTGCACTGTTTCCAGCTAAGATGTGAACTTAACATGATGCATAGTTGAAAACAGAGCGATGACAACACTCAAGTTGATAGAGAATCTAGCAGACTTAACCAATATAAGCAGCAGTGACAGCAAATACTATTTACTCGACACTTGACAGGACACAGGCAAGAAAAAATGGAGGAAAAAAAATACAAACACACCAATAATTTTTATACAGAGAAAAAATAGTGGGTTAAATTATTCAATACATCACACGTTACTAAACTATATGCTTCTTTAGCTACACAACACTGTCCTCCAACCTTCCTCTCCCGTTCACCCAAATACTCACAAATCACAAAGTATAAAATACACTTGCCAAGAAGAATACCTTATAAATACAACATATGCAGGCAACAGTGTCCAAAATGGCAGTCTTGACTCTTGAGCCTTGAATTCAACCACTAGGCGCCGCAATGGCTATATCTTCCATACTCTTCTGGAACATTATCTCGGTAGGTTTCAAGCACCCGCGAATGTACTCCTGCCCAAGTTGCGCTCGCTCATTATCGCCAAACCCAAATACAATGCCTTTATTTGTCACAGCAACAGTGTGATACAGTCCGGTACTTATTTGGGAGACATAGTGATCCCGCAGGCCCTCAAGAACGCGGGGCTTCATTACTTTGTCGGATGATCCTCGGTCAGTAAACCCTAAACTCCCAAAGCCCATCCATCCAAATGCATAAACTGAGCCCTCATCAGTGAGAACAAAGGTCTTTCTCTTCCTTGCGCATACCTAATCGAAGAAAATATGAAAACTTTTACACATGAACCTGATACATATGGTCCTAGACTGCTGCGAGGCATATTAGTGCCATTTTAATTAAAATAATTGCATCATATATCACTGTAAAGAAGAATTGGTTTAAACTGTTTAAATAAAAATCGCAACGCTATTATTATTTAGCTAGTGCAGGGCGTATGCTGATTTTTTTTCCCAAGGTGATGCAAACATGTTAAACAGACCTGAACAGCAACTTGGTTCTTCAGACTGCTGATCAATTCTGGGCTAGTTTTATCATTCTCATCACCATGACCTAAGGCTCCACAGTATCCTCTGCCCCATGTATAAACCTGCAGAATTCAGACTTCTTACTTCTGTGTGGAGCACAATGAACTGTGAGAAGATATAACTGAATCGACAAAAGACAATTAAGACTCACGTGTCCCAGAGCATCAAGAGCCACAGCATGCTCATCTCCAGCAGAAACACGAACTACATGAATATTTCTCCTCTTAAATGATTGGATGGCGCGTGGACGAAGTTCATCATGCTGATCACCGTGTCCAAGGCAGAAATTAGTGCAGGACCCAAAGGAATGAACTGTTCCATCATCTGTTACAGCAAATGTGTAGCTTGCACCGGCCGCTATCTGCACCACCTGAGTCCCTTCAAATAATTCAATAATATTTGGAGTGGCCCTGTCTATGGTGTCACCATGACCAAGTTGGCCATGTGTGTTACTTCCACACGTATATACTTGGCCATCCCTTGTAAGAATCACAGTAAAACTTAGACCAGTAGCAACCTGTGAAGTGTTAACAAGATAGCATCAGAATATGAAATGCAAACAAAAGAAAAAATATGAAAGACCTTATCACTTGGAAGAAGCGCTAGGCTGATTAGTGAACCCATGGTCAAATTTAAGAATTAACAATAAACAACGGCTTCTACAAAGATACAATAGTGGGAAATGCTGAAATTAAGAGCTCAGAAACCTCAGCCTATGAACAAATATGAAACAGATACATATATAATGATAAATGATATGTGTTAACACAAGTGCTGATTTGATTCATAATGAAACTGAACTAGCAAAAGATGAGAACCTCGTGTTCAAAAAATAATAAGAGATTAAGGTGGTTTACCCTGAGGGCCTGAGCTGTAAGAGAGTTACCAAAGATATGTGCATATCAGCATATGCACATGATTATGTGAGGAACAGATCATGAACATGGATCAAATCATTTTTTTAGTAAATACATACATAAAAACATCATGAGGTGGAGAATTTATTGATCAAATCTTCAACATGTGAATCATACTGATGGCTTAGAATGTTGTTTCAACAGGTAGTAGAATAAGGAGGATGAGAGAAACATGTGCAAATATCAATCCCCCAGAGCGCACTGTTGAGTACGCTGTATTGCTGCTACCTTCTTAATCAATGCAAGTCTCAGAATTAAGTTAGCAACTTCAAAAAAAACTACAACAGAATGGCAGGATAACAGCAAAATTAAGCCAACCTGACATGGAAATAAATATAACAGCATCACTGCCAAGTAAAAAGCATACATTATGTCATGAAATGAAAGCATGCTTGCCAAGTCAGATAATCAGAGGTGCACTACTGATAATATACGAGATCTTACTGGAGACAGAACACAAAGGAATGAGAGAAGATCTGTGGTCCCACCTGCTTGCAAGAAACCCCTTTAAGTGCTTCTACTTGCGTTGGCCGAAATATAGTTCTTCCCACTTCACCATGACCACAGCATAATGATGAATTGTCACCACAGGTGAAAACCTGTTTGGACGAAACTTTTCAGAAGAGAAAAGGCGACAAAAAATAGTAATACAGAAATACATATTATTAGCTTCCATTAAGGAGAGTGTCAAGTACCTCCCCAGACTCCGTAACAAAAGCAGCATGGTTGTGTGAGGCAGAGATGTTGATAACACGGGAAAGTGATGGGAAGGAAACCCGACTGAATGCCGCACACTGTGTAGTATCTGGGCCATGACCTAGCACACCACACAAGCTGGACCCACAAGAATAGACAGAAGAGTCATGGACCAAAAGTGTGTGATATCTTCCTGTGGCTACTTGCATCTGGAAACATACAGCAGGTTCACATGTATAAGAGAACAGTTTGGACATATCAAAAACTTGCAGCTATTTCAATGCCATCCACCATCAGGGAAACATTTCTCCAAGTAACAAGACAACTATATTTTTTTCATTTGGAATTCTTGTTTCTTTTGACAAACATATATAAAGAAAATATAAAAAAAACATGAGCCTGACAATTAGCAATAACATCAACATGCCACTAAACATCAATGCCATCCAACATCAGGGAAACATTTCTCCAAGTAACAGGACAACTCCATTTTTCTTATATGGACTTGGTATTTTGTTTCTTTCTGACAAACATATATAAAGAGAACCATAAAGAACATTACAATGATAATTAGCAATGTCCTCGACATACTGCTAAACTTCTAATGATATTGAGGAAACCAGAAGAATCAAAATGTTTAAGAGAAGAAAACGTCCAACACCACTATGGACTCTCCAGAACAAGAATCTAATCAACCAGGAATTATGCGCCAACTATAATTACTATGAGAAGGTACAACTTTGCATTATAATGTATGAAATTAAGGTATAACTTATATTTTAAGTATCAGGACATTTATAGGACAATAGCAACACAATTTACCAAGATTTCTCCATCATAATTAATTACTTCCAGAAGGCTTCCTAGCGTAATTGTGCACCACGCCATGTTAGTATTGTTTGTGAGGGATTAAATGCATATCAGCTTATAAATTCAGGATGTACCAATGACTTTCAATCACAGATAAGTTGTTAACTGCCTTCCAACTTCAAAAGAAGAAAAATTATCTACAGCAGCTTAGAAAAAGCATGTTAATTTATCTAATGACCGATAATAGGTATCCAGTTTAACCTGAATGTGTGTGTGTTCCTCCAAGATTTAGATTAGCTGATTCTAAGCTTTAGAGGCACAAACATGCAAGAATAAACATGTATTACTAACTATTCCAAAGTGGGTAAAAAAAAATTAGATAAACATTTGTACACAGCAGGTCAGTCTGCTGGCTACACAAGCGCATTCAAGACTGAAATTGATTAGTCTTCTATTGTGAAAGAAGAAAATAGGATGCTCACGCTGCCCGATGAGGTCTCGGCCGTGCCTGACGACTGCTCGACGGACTGCAGGAACCTGAGCACCTTCTTCCAGCTGCCCCCGCACCTCTCGAGCAGCTCCACCCTAGCGGCGGGGCCCATGGCCGCAAACGCCGACCGCGCGGCGCAGAGCTTGGACGCGGCGTACTCCGCGAGCGGCCTGAGCGCGCGGCAGGTGGCCTCCAGCCTGGCGAGGTCGGCGGCCTTGAGCCTGCCGGAGGTCAGTACCTCCCCGACGAGGTGGCCCGGTAGCTCCTCGATGGAGAACGCGCGCGGCGCCTTCTCCCCCGCCATGGATCCACCGCCACAGGAGCCCCGGTGAGGTGATGAAGCCTTGGCTCTCTTGGTCCCGGATCGATCGGAATCATCCAAGGATCCGGCCGCGCGGGTCGAAATGGTGCCGGGATCAGCAGGAAGCGGCGGCGGCGGCGGCTGGGGACCGAATCAGATCGAGCAGCGGAGGGTATCAGCCAGAGATTCCGGCGCCCAGCTTCAGCAGCGCGGAGCACCCCGGCGGAGGCAGCAGGCCCCGATTGGAACCAACTGGCGGATCGAATCGAATCGCGGCCGAATTGGGCAAGGAGCAGCACGCCGCACCCAATTCCAGCACCAATCCCGACCTCGGCAGCACCAACCGGAGGCGAATCGGGGCGGGTCGTGGTGGGGGGATTAGAGGTCCGGGGAGCGGCGAATCTTTCCTAATCGGGGGATTCCTTGCCCCCCGCCTGCCTTTTCGAAGATCGGGCGTGCGTGCGTGCGTGTGAAATTTCAAGCGCACGGACGAACAAGCGAACGAGCTCGGGGGAGGAGACCGGAAAAGCTCTGCTGCGCGAGCCGAAAGGGGGAGCGGCGAGAGGGGAGGGAGAGCGGCAAAGCCACGGCCAGCATCCAAGGAAATCTCTCCTGTGCACGCGAAGAAATGGAGGGGAGGAAAAGAGAAGGACGCGACGCGAGTGATGAGAGGGTGCCGCCGCAAGTGTGCGTGGATCCACCAGCGCCTCCCTCCAAGCAAGTCCACCCACCACCCACCAGGCGCGTGGAGCGCGCGCCCCGCTGATCTCGTCCACTGCGCGCGTGGGCTCGGAAAGCGTTGGGCCACCTGTCGGCGACGGGGGGTCGTGGATGGGTTCGTTCTGGAGACTGGAGGCAACGGGGTCGTGGCTGGGGCTGACATGGCCGGGTCGGGGAGGGCTGGGCCCGGGTGTCGGCGAATGCGTCCGTGCCTCCGTGGAGACGGGTCGGGGTGCCCGGGGCAGGCAGGGCGGGGAGGGAGGCGTTGCGTTAAAACGGAGGAGAAGGACGTGGCGGAGAGCGACGGGCTCGGACGTGGCGGCCACTAGCGCCTCGGGCGGAAAGGGTGGATGGTATCGCGGGCGGCGCGAGTGGCCGCACCGCAAGTGGGGACGCGGGATGGATGGTCTCATGGGTGCGCGGTGGTGGCCAGCCGGCCGGCCGCCGTCGATTCGCTTCGCCTTTCGGCTCTCCCTCTCCGGGACCGGGAGGACCACGAGCCGGCCGCGTTGGCTGGCCCCCGGGGAGCGAGCAAACTGCAAGCCGGCACCGTCGTCTGGTGTGGCTGTGGCTGGCGCCTGGCAGCACCACCTGAACGTTGCCGTGCCTAAAGATGCGAGCTGATGCCACGGCGTGGCTAGGTGGTTGGCCGTGCGTCTCGTACGCCCATGTGGGTGCTAGAGGTGGGTAACGCAGCGGTGGCGGGGTGGGCCCACCGTGCGGTGGGGACGGGGGTTCAATCGGCCCGCCGGCTTGAACGAACCGTTGCACTTGGGAGTTGGATCAGCAGCGTTGTAGACGAGTGAGACGGCAGCTCCAGTCTTTCGACAATGGCATTGCCACGAGCGGGTTTCTTTTCGTTAGTTTGGAGAAAGATGTTAGGTACTACAGGCACTTTTATGATGTAATCAGAAACGGCAAGACTCTTACTGAAATCAACACCGTGTGCCCCGCTCTTATGGTTACCTCGTTGGTAAAGCATTTTGGCAGCTTAAGCCGCCCACTGAACAGCTTAAAGCGCCTGCTTAAACATAGACAAGTGGTCAACTGGCGCATACTATCCCGTTACAAAATCTTTTGTGTTTTGTCTCTATATATAGTTGCCCACTTACCTAGCTTAAAGCAACTTGAGTTCTGCGTGCAGCTGCGTCTTGTTTTTTCCAAAGAAAACAACAGCACAGTCGACGTAACCTCTTCATTCTTATGATAATCATCAACAGGTTCCATAAGAAGATACACGCACAATACAAAGTTTGCATTAAGGACAAACATGATACAACGGGAAGACAATAATAAAGAAATACGGCTCCTATCCAATTCAAGAGACAAAAAGGCCGAGAAACGAATCAAAGTGCATTCCAATCACTATTGTTTATATTGGGGTTTTAGGTTTCTAGGCCCTTGTTTAGTTCCAAACTTTAGAATGCCAAGTGTCATAAATGCGACACTGTAGCATTTCGTTTGTATTTGTGAATAATTGTCCAAACATTGATTAATTAGGCTTAAAATATTCGTCTCGTAAAGTACAACAAAACTGTGTAATTAGTTTTTGATTTCATCTATATTTAGTACTCCATGCATGTGCTGATATTTTGATGTGATGGGAATCTTCTTTTTGTATAGTGGAATTTGGGGGTAAAATTTAGAAACTAAACAAGCCTAGGTTTTCCGTGGATACCACAAGATTTGTTTTTCTAAATGAGGTCTGCGGTTTCTAAACCCCCATAATTTAAACACAAACACTAAGACAAAAGCGATATTATGTGGCCGATCCAGTAAAAATGATTGTTTAAGATAAACTTTATCAAGGAACTAAAATTTTAGAGAACAACTCCCGCAAAATCACTTTAGGACCGGTTCTCTACAAACCGCCATTTGATATGGCTTTCTTTGAAATCACGCTGTGAACTCTTGTGCGAGGATTGTCAGTTTAAGCGACAATACATTTCTTCTTTCAATGTCAATGTCACATGTAACCTCTTTTATTCCCGAGTATTGGTGGTCGAAAACATACCGTAACGACCGCCAACAAGCTCCCCCAAGCTTAGACCTTTCTCGTCCTCGAGCAAAGATAAAAACTGAGGCTCGGTGGATCAGGAGTTGCTATAATGTCAGTATCTTACAGGTAATCTTTATAAATAACTAGTACTCTAAAATACTTGAATCATTAGCAAAGTACTAACTCACCATTTTACCTATAGGGCGTATAGCAATCTCCTTGTCTTGGGCGGTTGGAAGGTTGAATAGTTTTGATTCAGTTTTATTCCACTCATACTCTTTTTAGGATCCCATCTCGGAGTTTTTCACAATTTTTTGAAAATTTAAATTTAGTTCCTCAATTGGCACACTGAATCACTCAAGTGGTATTTAAATCATCACCAAAGGCTTGTGCCTTCTTTCATCCTAAAATCTAATAAAGCTTTTTGTGTGGCTCAGGGACAATGGATGAAGGCATGCATGCATCTTATATTTTGCTAAGTCAAAGACCGGATCTTTGGGGGGATCAAATCACACCTTAAGATCGAGAAGTGCAAGTGTATGGGATATGTGGAATGGAATATGGTGGAACTCCTTGGGATGAATCTTCCTCTCCTTGATTTATTTTTGAGAACACGAGCTATCTCTTTTTGCTCATATTTTTGCCATGCCATTTGGCATGCTTTTCTTATTTCTTATTTTTGCCATGCTCTTTGGTATGCTTTTCTTTTTCTCTTTATTTTTTTCCATGCTCTTTAGCATGCTTTTCTTTCCTTTTTTTGCATAGCCCATATCTATTTTCAAGAATATTTGGACAGGGAATCATAGAACATAGAGCATTTATTTTTGTGGATGTATGATGGTAAAGTTTGCTAACTCCCAGTGTAGGATTTTACAAGTGAGTGGTGTGTATGTGAATCTCGATCTTGAAAGCATGAAAGGTTCCTCACAATGGTCACAATAATTTGACAAAGCTCACTAAGATAATAAGCAGTATATGAGTATAGGGTTTTCAACTAATCCTATCATATGGCTTTGGTAGGAATTTTGAGCCAATGAGGAACTTTATTTTATTTTTGAAAGCATAAAACATCCGAGATTTTCACCATACTAAGAGCAAAAGCAGAACTTAACACAATCTTATTATATCATTCCTCACAACAACTTAGATTTGGAATAAAGCATGTGCTCCCACAAGGTTTTCAGGTTCATTTTAATCATGCCAATTAATTCAAGTACTATCGAGCAACTAATTGAAATAAAGCACTTGCAAGATTAATGACAGAGCAACTATTCATCATTTCCGAAGTGAGGGCCATATGGTTCATTCCATGCATAGTTGGGAGTTAATTTTATTCAAAGCAAGCATTTTTTGTCTTTTCATTTTTAGATGGAAATAAAATTGGAAGAGAAATAGAAAAATGGCATATGCGAAATCAAAGTGCTGATGGGAATGTGAGACGTACCTGACGGGGGTCCTCCTCCAAGCTTGGGTCTTTCCGTCACCGGTAGGGCTGAAACCTTGAGAAATATTCCGTCATCTGGTCCATCTGCTGTTGGACGTCGTACCTCAGGGAATCCAGCACACCGCTATTCTCTTGGTGGTACTGAGAATGGTGTGCCAGAGTGCTCTCAATGTTGCGGGTACGGTCGTCGAGGACGTCGACTCGACCGGAGATGTAAGACAACTCCCGACCGATGTTGTAACCGCTCGACATGGTGAAGCGTGCGAACTGAGAGTGCCCAGGGTAGTAAGGCTGAGATGTACTGTCGTACCCCCCTCCGTACCAACCCTGGGAATACTCAGAGTCCGTACTCTAAGCATAATCCCAGTGGCTCGAGGCAAAGTACTCCGGATCCTGGGAGTGTCTAGAGCCTGCTGCTCCACACGTCCCAGCATCGTTATACTCCTCGTATGCCGCCTCAAAAGCAGAAGTGTGTCGGTGCGTTTGCGATGGTAGACTTGCTGGCTCCTATGAGGTGGCGAGCCCAGCATCTCGCCTAACTCGCCCTCGGGTAACTGGCCCTGTTCCTGCAATACTATGCGGGGCTGGCTCTCTCAAAGGAGGAGAGTTGTCCACACCGGTACTCAATTGAAGGGTCAGTTTCTGGGCAACATACAACCTAAGTTCTGCACAAGGCAGGGGGACTTCGGTTGTATAGCTGCGATAAATCTTGACCAAGTTCCCATCAAACGCCCGTCGTATCATGTGGCCTTGCACGAAGTGTTCGGCATCTACAACAGGGCGTGCTGTCTCAATGTAATTCAACTCGGCGCCCTCAAGAACGCCCAACCGGGTAGCGAGGCGAGTGACTAGAGAAGTCACTGCCACATTACCTACACGAGAGGGATATGACAACCAATGGGCAACCATGTCTTGAATAGGCGAAACAGCAACTTGCTTAACCATAGCATAAAGCAAACGCAACTTAACTATGTTGATTGGACACAAGTCGGATCTCGGGAACACTGTCAGAGCCAACAACCGATGCATGAAACGCAAGGTGGGGTTATGGATGTTGTTTGTACGGGGAGCCATACAACTAGTGTTCCCAGAAATCTTTTTCCAAAAACCATCACGACTAAACTTTCTCAAAGCTTTTGTGGGCTCTAAAGAACATCGGCGATCAAAACCCAGAGACACACTAAATACTCTTGGTTGAAAAACCAAAAATGAATACCCACCCTTTTCAGATGAAAGCGTTGTAAGAAATTCGAGGATAAGGAGATATGAACCTGGTTCGTCAACGCTCCGGAAGTTGCTCCAGCCAACGGCTTCGAACACTTCTGGGAATTCTTCATCCATACCCGTCCTTACGAGCAGGTCATGCTCGAAGACACGGGTAAGCTCGAACTCCTTCAGGCGCAGCATGTTGAAGGCTTCATGATCCTGGTCCGTCCGGAGGACGATGTTCATCCTCGCTCAGGAGCCGCCGAACTAGGGTTGAGGCAGAGCCTCTGCCCAAGCTAGCTGCTCCTGGCTCATCCACCTCCATCCGGCTCGAGCCACGGGATGGTGCTAGGGGAGCTCCCAGCAACCTCCTCTCCCGAACGCTTGCTCAGCCGGGCAGAGTATCGAAAAGCAGAGAAGAGCTTCGACATGCTTCCTGCAAAAGGTTAACGAAATGAATACCCGAAGGACTGAAAATATGGGGTTAGCACAAACAAAATAAGTCGGTCGATTAAGGGTCAGTCGTTCTTGCAGGGATGATGAACCACCACTAAAGGTTAGTCGTTCTTGTGGGTGTCGGAAACCACCACAATTATGTTCAAGTTTCAGCACAAAGATCGAGCAAAGAAAAATATTTTTGTGTTTTTTTCAATGCAAGTGAACCAAACTTGAGCAAGAACTAAAGAAAGAACTTGAGCAAGTACTAGAGAGAGAGAGCTCCTGGACGAAAATTTTTCAGAATGGGATGGTGCAAGGAGAGAGCAAGCATGACCGACATTTATAGGCAAAGGGGAGGGCATCCCCTGGTTCGGCCGAACTGAGTTCGCCTGAACCAGGCAGGTGGGTGCCAGCCCCACTGCCTCCTACCAGCACGAAAATATGGCCTAGATCCAACACTAGGGCATTGGCACTTTGTGGTTCTTGGTAGGTGAGATGCAAATTTGACACGACCAAAGTGGAAATTAGTGGAGTCACTTCCATGCTGCCATGTTTTGTGGTGATTGATGAATATGCAACCATGTGGAGTGTGGTGGATATGTTTTGTGCTGGTTGGTGATGACAAGAATTAAATGGAGCACTTTGGAAAATGGTAAATATGATGAGAATTGCAAAATGTACCAAATTCAAATAAAATCCAGCATGCTCTCCATTCATTTTTATCATTCTTGCAATTTTCTACTCTCTTTCAAATTAAACGCACAAGTGGTTCATTTATTTTGGAAAGAGAAACATGCAAATGCAATGATGGAAAATAAAATTTGGAAGGGAAACATGTCATACATACCGGTTTTCCTCGCGTCGAGAGCTCGTGTTTAAAGTCCGCGAGCGGGATTCCTCCTATTCTTCAGTTATTTTTGTTGTCGTTCGATCCTAGAGTGGGTGATTTGGATGATGCAACCTTCTTCTGGCACACCTTCTTGGTCTTCTTCGGTGTCGGTGGCGGTGGAATCGGCTCCTCTAGGGAATTCCAGAGGGCTTGTTCCTCCTCGTATCTTTTGACGAGGATGTCCATTTCTTCTGTGCTCATTGGTCCTATCAGGTCATCCCACTCGAATGGCTCTCCATCGAGTATTTCCAGCTCTCCACTGAGGAGTGCTTTTAGGAAACTCTTGGTGCTTTTCTGCTCCGGTGTGAGGGGTTTTGCCTTCTGCTCTTCACGTGGTTGAAACTCGAAAGAGATCGGCGTCCTGCCGATGCGGAACGAGACTTTTCTCATTTCCATATCGATCCTAGCCCGGGCAGTGTTTAAAAATGGCCGGCCCAACACTAGGGGAAACGAATAATCGCTCCATGTATCAAGCATGATGAAGTCTATAGGGACATAATATCCCTAGATTCGGGCTGGCACATTTTCAATCACTCCCTCAGGATAGCGGATCGTTGAGTCCGCAAGTTGTACCTAGGCAGTTGTAGGAGACAAAGTGGAACATCGTAACTTTTTGAATAGTACCTTAGACGTGATGTTGACGCTGGCTCCCAGATCACAGAGTGCATCATTGATGCGACGATTTCAAATCGTGCACTGAATGATGGGTACTCTGGGGTCTTCCTTCCTCTCAAGAGGAGTTTTCATGAATGCTTTCTCGGCAGCTTTTGGCAGGTATGCCATTCTTGGGATTTGTACTTTGACGTATGAGATCTTTCCTGCACGGTTAATACGGATCGTACTATGAGACGTCTTACCTTGTCTCGTAGTAACAGCTTTAACTGATTGAACGGAAGGTTCGGGTTGCCCTGGAATCTTCCCTGATTTAGCCATAGGAACAGCAGTAGCTAACTGAGCAACTTGAGTTTCTATCATTTTATTAAAGCTCAGTTGACTTTCATAGCAGAAGAGAATGAATCTAATATGGAGTCTATGCTTTCCAGGATTTTGTCATTAGCAGCAAGTTTTTAATAATATTTTCATTAACTTGTCCCTGGCCTAGCACAAGATCTCTGAGTGACGGCTGATTATTGAAATTGCTGGAATTAAAGTTATTACCTTGTTGAGGCCTCTCAAATGGGAGGTTTGGGCGTGAATTCTAGTCTTGATTGCCGTAGTTGTTCGGTCTGTACCCATTGTTGTTGGAGTTGTTGATGTAGTGGACATCTTCTCGCGTTTCGGGGTAGTCATTCCCCGAATGACCAGCATTGCCACAGACCTCGCACGTCATGCGAGCGTCCATGGCTTGCACGTTTCTTGAGCAGGGACCTCCAGCTTCTTCATCAGGAGGTCCATCTTGGCAGCGAGCATGTCCAGAGCTTCAACATGGTGAACTCCTCAGGTCCGTGGTTGGGTACGGTCATCGGTCCAAATTTGGTTCTCAACCATCTTCTCAATGAGGGCCTTTGCATGGTCCTCGTTAAGCGAGAAGAAGGAGCCTCTAGCAGCATCATCCAAATACTCATGGGCAGAGCTCTTAAGCCCGTGGTAAAATGTTTGGATGATGAACCAATTCTGCATACCATGGTGAAGACAAGCAGAAATATAGTCCTGGAGGCATTCTCATGCCTTCGGAACTATTTCATCTTTTAACTGCTGGAAACTAGCAATATTATTCCGGAGGGCGTTGGTTTTCCCGACCAGAAAGAATTTCAACAAAAATGCGCTAGTGCACTTATCCTATAAATCTATGGCTTCGTGGGTAGCATAAAACCATTGTTTTACCTTACCTAATAATGAGAATGGGAATAAACGAAGGCAAATGGCATCGATACTTACCCTGCGTATGGTGAAGGTGTTGCAAATCTCCGGGAAATGCTGAAGTTGAGCGTTGGCATCCTTGTGTGGCTTGCCGCAGAACGGGTTGGCCTGCACCATGTTGATGAGGGTGGCTTGAGCTCGAAGTTACCATCTCCGACTGGCAGAGCTGGTCCGACTCGCATGTTCTCGCTCGATGGAGCAGAGAACTCGCAGGTCGTCTTGCTTGCCATCCTCGATGAAGCCGAGTCAATGACGGGAAGGACTGGGTTCGTCGGAATAAGCGGCTTCTGAGGAGGTACGGCACGAGTTTGAACTCTCCTCACAAGTGACTCTGGATTTTCTTGATAGTTTGACAGTAGTTGGAAACCAGTCATACTCTGTTCTGCTTCACAAAGACCAACAAAGAGAGCAAGGATAAATCCGCTTGAGTAGCGGTATACTCAACTAAGATAGCTCGAGATAAATGTTTAATCTAGCCAATTGCTTCCCAGCAATGACACCAGAAATGCTTGTTGGCACTTCTTACGATCCAATATCAGGATTGTGAATCCTGGTACTAGGGTAAGGAGTGTTTTAGTGGTTTTTCTTATGGCTCAGTAAAATATTTGAATATTCTGCAAGCGCACAGAATTACCGTTGTAGCACTTCACCGGGGAGTAATCCAAGGTATTGTAATTTATATTTTCGCAGGGAAGCTTTGGCAAGAGTACTAGTAAACAGATATTCGAGACTACCAGAGAAGGGTACACTACTAACAAGACGTGGGATAACGGTAAAAGATAGGAATGGCTATACCGTGACACACAACTTAAGGGGGGCTCGGATAGGAAAGAGAAAGATTAGATAGCTGGGAGGACAACAAGAAGAGATAGATGATTCCTAGGTACTTTATATATCTATGTCACTCGAGTCTAGAGATATAGTGACTGAGGTGCCAGCACTGGGAGGTTAGGGTTAACTCTAATGTCTTAGCTTCGGGACAATAGAACCAGTGACATGCAGAAAGGGATGAGAAGGGGTGCCACCAACCCTGCACTCTGGGATGCTAAGGCTGAGATGAACGTATAGGGCTGTCACCACCTCTGCTAAATCGGGGGCAAACTAAGGTTACTATCTAGTATAGAAACCACTCCTACACTAGTCAACAACTACTTACTCTGCTAGTAAGAGCAAGCCACCTCGTCAATACCCCAGTGATAATTAACCACAAGTATTGAGCAAGATCGAAGTCAACTAAGACAAAGACTTAAACAATATCTAAAAGCACTAGAACTACAACCGACTATAGTCTAAACACGATATAGATGTAACTAGAATAAAGTAGAAGCAAGCTATAAATGACAAAGACAATGTGATAAAGATATTCTATATTGATAACTCAAAGTCTACAAAAGGAAAGGAAAAGATACAAGAGCTTATACCAGAGCTTCCGAAGACGACTCCGGAACCTCCGAGGCACAGCTCGACTCAACTCTAACTCCTAGACTAACTATCCTAACTCTACTAGAAAGAAGTAGAGAATTAGCTCCTTGGCTTGAGTGTGTATTGATCCGGGAGCTTGGACACTGTATTTATAGTGGCTTGATGGCGGTTTGGATGGAGTAACCACCAAGGGAGCTAGGGTGCTTGCCCGGCTGATTCGGGTGAACGGATTGGTTTGGCCGAACCAGGTCGGTTCGGGCGAACCCTTGGATCCACTGTGCTTTGCACATATGGCTCAGATCTTCTCCTGGGGTCACTTTCCAGTGCTGGGGGCGTTTCGGCTGAAGGCCGCTAGTTCGGCCGAACTGGGCCTGGCCCTTGGCCGGCCTCCGCTGCACCGCCTCTAGTCCTGGACCTCCTGGGATGCATGTATGTGATGTATTTCATGTTGGTTTGGCCCAGGGATGATGTGGCAGTAGTCCAAGAGGCTTGCATGTTCATCGCTTGGTCATCTCTGACGTGGATGGCCTCCTGGTTGTGCTGTGCATTATTTACGGCTAGTGGGGTAACCGGCTGAATCGTGTCGTTTGGCCGAATCGGTCAATTCCAACCCCTATAGCACATATTTCTCATTATTGTACCTGCACAAGTGAAACACACCAAAACTTTATTAGATATAAACCTAGATGCATGGAATGTCACATATAATCTCTTTTATTCCTGAGTATTAGTGGTAAAAAACGTGCCGTAACGACCGCCAACAATCAGCATCATCCATGCTTCCCTATCCAGATCATGAAGCCTAACGTTGCCACCTTCATCATGTTTAATGAATATCAGCTGGTACTGCCTGAACTCCATGATCATATCCAAGAATCTCTCACGCTCCACCGGGTGACTAAACCTCACAAAGGCATCACCAATGGGGAGAGGGCTGTACCTCAGTGAGCCTGACGCCATGGGAGTTGATGAAGAAATCCTTCAGAGCCGCCGCCATCGGCTCGAAATCTTGCTTGGAGACCGTTGGGATGAGGAAGGCGATGGTGAGGTCCTCATTGTACGTCTCCATGCACCCACTGACGTAGGCATACAGGCGGCGGTGCAGCACAGCAGGGTCCATGGTGATGTTCGCCATCAGCGAGCATGGCGGAGGGGGCGAGGTGGCTCGGTAGATTCGATTGTGGAACTGCCTCGGGGATGGTGAAGAGGACGAAGTGTGCTCGGCCGATGGGTAGGTGCGCCTTAAAAGAGAACCTTCGGGAGGGGCCTGGGTGGGGGCAGTTGACTCTTCGACAAGTCCACCCCCTTTGCGCATGGATCGGTACATTGCCACACGAGGGCGCCGGCAATCACGGGCCAAATGTCCATAACGGAAGCAAGCCTTACAGAGGAAATCTTGCGAGCAGTTACGCTTGGGGTGGCCCAAAGAAAGGCAACGGAAGCAGCGAATAAGGGAGAGATCCCGAGCTGGGCGCAAATTGCTCAGTGGGCTAACAGCATCGCCCTTTCCTTTATGATTCAAATCCGTTTGAATTTGCTAAGAACCGCCAGGATCAGGAACATGGCCTCCAAGATGACTTAACACAGAGGATGTAACTGACGGATAAGGAGGGACCAAAGATGGATGAGAATCAGCAAAAGTCATCTGATAATAAGAAGATGGGAAGGAAATTCTCTTAAAGACCGAAGGCCTCTTAACAGACTTGACTGGATCCGTGTAGGATCGTTTTCCTTTGCCGACAGTGTGCCACAGTGCTTCCTGTTCCTGTCACACCCGGATGTTCACAAAACCCGAATGCGGCCATATGTGTGCCCAAGAAGTCCACAGAACACATATAGCAAACAAATATGATAAACAGAGTACAAATGCTCAAAATAAAATAGTTTACATCAGAGTATATCATAAATGATTATTACAGCGGAAGTCTATAACTCTCAACTAGAGCGGAGCCGTAGTCCACAGGGACTCTGACTGGGAGAGCGCAACTCAGAAGTACGACAGGTCCTCAGGGAACTTAGCAGCAGTCTCATGCACAGCCCAATCTGTTACCCATCCGGGATTTTGTTGAATAATGGCAAGTGTAATTGAAACAATTACTTAGCAATTATAGCACGGGTACATGAAGGATCAAAATAAGGCTAGACATGCCTTAACTTCAATAGCACTTTAGTTGATTCATTTAAGCATGATCCAAGTTACTACATGTATGTGAAACCCAGTTGCAACCCAATTAAATAAAGTAGAAGTGACATTAAGCATAAATAGACATCATGTTCTAATAAAAAAAGGATCCAGGCCGCTCGTGACCCTGAGCAAGGCTATCATGATAGATTGTACACTCTGGAGAGGTTTCGCCCTTTACCCACCAGTCGCGTAAAAGTTCAAAGGAACTTTGCACCCAACCACGCACATCAACACTTCCGAGGTGTGACAGCATAGGGACGCTATGAGGTTTTTCTCAAGACACCCTAACAAGACAGTAGCCACTAGTTTTAACAAGGCGGTGAGACCTTAGGCACCGGGATTGACGTACGCTCACGGAGTCACACCATGAGGGGGTCAATGGCATCCAACGCGCGGGCATCACACCCATCCATGCGCAACGTGTGGAGTTCCCCATCGCAGGGACTCCCAGCACGGGACTGTGCCTCACGGGGCATAACCGACAGATCACCCGTCCCCGGTGGAATCAAGAAACACCCTTTCATCTTGTGTCCACTAACGCCGTTGGCCCCAATGGTAACCACTGGCAAGCTAGAGACGTACAAGTTACTTGACCAAGACTAGAGCCATAATAGTTCTAGCGGTGGCGACAGGCTCCTGGGTTGCCGCTTTAAGAACCGGACCTTAGGGAGAGACACTGGAGTAAAGCACACAGCACATGGCCCAGTTCCCTAAACCATGTTGCTAAAAAGCAGGTTTTATCATTATCATTAAAGTGAACCATTAGATCAAGATTAACAATTAAACATTGGTGACAGTAGCTGCGCATAGCAAAGATTCTACCCAATGCATAAACCCAAGGTTATCAAAGGAACATGATATACAAAACTAGGTACAACCTTAATGGGACAGTAAATTAGACACATGCATATGAAATTAAATCATTGTAAAGGGTGTGTTTAGGTAGCAAGGATTATCCGTGCTATAACTTGCCTTCCTCTGGAAAGTCTTCCGTGAACTTGACCTCCAAAGCTAACGGCTCACCGACTGGACACGAAGCACCACACAAGCATACACGCATACCAATACATGCAAACAAAAATAATTCTATTATAATAGTACACCAAACAGTAGAAACAACACATAAACACATGAGCGCGAAAAACACGCTAATCAGAGCTAAAAGGAAAAGATATGGGTTTTCTAAGTTATAGGGACCTGCTGGCAAGTTTTAAAAGTTTCTAGGGGCTTATTTGAAAGAAAAAATAGGGACCTAAACATAATTATACATAAAAACTCGAGGGCTAACATGCAAAACTGACCACAATGGACGGAGGGTTCTATTATTAAAAAGGGCAGGGGGTTTTTCATAAGAAACAAGACCTATTCGTAATTATTTTTGAATAGGTGTGGACTGCGGGTTGATTTCTAACTTGGGGTTCTTTTGCAAAACTATTCGGCGTTGACCGTTACAAAGGAGTTTGACTCAGGGCGGCGGGGGGGGGGGGGGGGGGGGTCTGTGGGTCATCGAATCTTGATCTGACGGTCCGGATCAAACCCGACGATGGGTCGTCGGCGGGGGGGAGGAACGCGGCGGCGCTACTGTTGGGCGCGGCGAAGGCTCACCGGCGTGAGGCCGTCCGAGCGTTGCCGACCTCCAATCGCGACGAGATCTCGTCGGGGAGGGTGCTGGGAGCGCGGGGAACTCGTTTGGATGGTTCAAGTTGGGGTGGGAGTGGTGGAGGGTGGCACACGGCGATTAACCGCGGCGGCGGAGCTCCGGCGAGCGAGGGCGGGCGCTAGGGGTGAAGAGAGAGGGCGGGAAGTGGCCCAAAAGGGTGCTCACCGCAGCGCGAAGCTCCAGTGGAGTTCAATTGGTGTGGATCGGCACCGTAAGAGGGAGCTCGTCGACGGCGGCGGTCTTTCGGGCGGCGACGGCACTGAGCGAGCTCGAGAGGGGGCGCTGGAGGTCTAAGGGCTCGGGAAAGGTGCTGTTGAGGTGTGGGGGTGGGGTAGGGGTGCTTTTATAGGCTCGGGGGAGGGGTTGCTCGGCAGGCGCATCACGAGACTGGCGATGGCGGCCGGCGATCGGGGGGTTTGCTAAGGGGGAGCTGCCTTCCTTGCTCGGGCGCGCTCGGGATGGAAGGGGAGCGGGGCGGGGAAGCTTCCAGCGGGCTTCGTGGAGGGCCCACGGCGCGGAGCAGGCCAGGACGGCCGGGCAAGTCGGCGGTGATGGCGCGCCGGGGAAGGAAGGGCGCGGGCGAGAGGTGGGAGGCGAGTCCGACAGGTGGGGTCGGGGCGTCAGCGGGAGAAGTGAGGGGGAAGGGGAAACTGGGCCGGGCGGAGCTGCGCGGGGAGTTGTGGGCCGGCTCGAGGAGTTGGCCCCAGGTGGGAGGGGCGTGCTGGGCCAGCGAAAAAGGAGAGAGGGGTTGGGCTGAGTTCGGGGGAGAAGTAGAGGGAGCAGGGGTGGCCCGGGGAAGAGTTAAGGGGGCAAAAGCGAACTCGACTTGAATTAACTCTTCCAGGGCTCAAACAAAATGCAAATTAAATTCGAATTTAAACAAAATTTAAATTCCAACTTAACTTGCCAACAAACAAAACACAGTGCAGCAGCATGAATGCAACAAAAATATTTCTACAACTTATATTTGATTTTAATATTCATCAATAATTTATTTAACCTATATTAATGATGAGAAATTCAATAAAAGTAAATTAATTACTAAAAAAATTAAATGGGCTATTTTTGGGTGTTACAGTTCCAAATCCCAAAAGTGCTTTTCACGGATGAAATCCGCTCCTCCATTACGCCAAAGCGTGAATAAAATTTAAAATTCTTTGCAAATGAATTTCGAGAGATGATGGACCATTAAACCAACACCTTTAGAGGCTACAGAGAAGCAAAACATACAACCCGATTGATGAGCAACACGAAAATCATCAGCCCTGTCGGACCTTAGGACCGGCAATCCACCTGGGGGTACCCGAGTGGTTGATTTGTAGGCAAGGGATTGTCGAGCGAGTAGCTTGATGGTACATAGGAGGCACTGATTTAGACAGGTTTGGGCTACCCGAAGGTATAATACCCTACGTCCTGTGTCGGTGTTTGTGTTTGTATTGCTGGAACTCAGCCAAGCTTTAGGAATCAAGGATGAGCAAAGGGTTACAGGATGGCGTGTACCCTCATGGCGTTACCCTAGGCCGCCTTATATAGGGTGACGACCTAAGGTTTACAAGTCGGTTTCAATCTAAACCTACTGGATTCAACTAAGGAATATATTCGAGTCGGTTACAATATGATATCCCGAGATATCCAGCTGCGCCGCCGGCCGCGTCTTCACCAAGCTTGTCCGCCAAGTCGGGGATTCCTTGTCGGCCGTCGTTGACACTTCTTATGGTCCACTAACAGGATTGACAATCCCAGTAATGGTGCAAGGAGTGTTCATTGGTATTCTTACGACACAGATATATATATCCGCAAGCGCACGGATACTGATGTAGCATTTCACTCGGGAGTATTCCAAGGTATCGTATTTATTTCCTCAGGGAAGCATTGGATAAAGAGTATTGAATATTAACAAGGATGACTACTAATTAAAGTACCGGTTAACAAGGCAGGGGTAAAGGATATAATAGGAGTGATATTCAGTTGACACATGTTGGCACTTCTTACGATCCAATATCATGATTGTGAATCCTGGTACTGGGGTTAGGAGTGTTTCAGTGGTTTTTCTTATGGCTCAGTAAAATATATAAATATTCTGCAAGCGCATAGAATTATCGCTGTAGCACTTCACCAGGGAGTATTCCGAGGTATCATAATTTATATTTCCGCTGGGAAGCTTATGGCAAGAGTACTAGCAAACAGATATTTGAGACTACCGGAGAGGGGTACACGACTAGCAAGACGGGGTATAACGGTATTGGATAGGAGTGGATATACTGTGACACACAGCTCAAGGGGGGCTCAAATAGGAAAGATAAGGATTAGATAGCTGGGAGGACAACGAGAAGAGATAGAGGATTTCTAGGTACTTTATCTGTCTATGTCACTCAGGGTTAGAGATACAGAGGCTGTAGAGCCAACACTCATAGGTCAAGGTCAAACCTATGTCTTAACTTCGGGATAGCAGAGCCTGCGCCACACAGAAAGGGATGAGAAGGGGTGGCATCTACCCTGCGCTGGGGGATCCTACAAGCTGAGATGAATGTGATGGGCTACAAAGGCTGTATAGGGCCGTCACCACCTAACGACTACCACCTCCGCAGACTCAGGGGCAAACTGAGGTTACTAGCTAGCCTAGGAACCACTCCTACACTAGTCAATAACTACTTACTCCGCTAGCAAGAGCAATCAACCTTGTTAATACTCTTAGTGACAATTCACCTCAAGTATCATGCAAGATCGAAGAACCAGCTAAGACAAAGACATAAACAAGATCTAGAAGCACCAGAGCTAGAACCAGCTATAGTCTAAACATGATATAGATGCAACTAGAATAAAGTAGAAGCAAGCTATAAATGACAAAGGCAAAGTGATAAAGATAACTTTATATTGATAACTCAAAGTCTACAAAAGGAAAGGAAAAGATACAAGAGCTTATACCAGAGCTTCCGAAGACTAACTATCCTAGACTCCGAGGCACAGCTCGACTCAACTCTAACTCCTAGACTAACTATCCTAACTCTACTAGAGAGAAGTGGCAATGAGAGCTCCTTAGCTTGGTGTGTGTGAAACAAGTGAAGTGCCACTGCATTTAAAGGTGTCCCAAGGTGGTGGAGAGGAGTGGCTGCCAAGGGAGTCAGGGGGTGCCCCCTGGTGATTCGGGCGAATTGCTCGGTTCGGCCGAACTGGGCAGTTCGGCCGAACCGTGGGATGCACCGCCATTTGCTCCCACAGCCTGGATGCACTCCTGGGGTTAGTTCCAGGTGATGGGGTGGGTTCGGCCAAAGGCCAGGCTTCGACCGAATTGGGCTTGGCCCATTGCCGGCCTCCCCATCACTGCCTTTGGTCTTGGACCTCCCTGGGCTGGCTTCTGGTGATGTACTTCGTGTTGTGTTGGCCCAAGGATGAGGTTGCGGTCGCCCATGTGTCATGTGTCATCATCGCTTGGTTATCGTTGACGTGGACGACTCCCGGTTGTGCTTTATGTCGTGTACGGCTAAGGGGGGTAACCAGCCGAACGGAGTCGTTCGGCCGAATCGGTCATTTCCGACCCCTATAGCACGTATTTCTCGTTGTTGTACCTGCACAAGTGAAATTCACCAAAACTCGTGGAACTTTATTAGATGTAAACCTAAGTACATGGAATGTCACATATATCCTCTTTTATTCCCTAGTATTGGTGGTCGAAAACGTGCTGTAACGACCGCCAACAATACACACAAGGAGAAATCTAGGATAAATGATAGAGATAGAAGAGCGGTCTAGCTAGTGGGAGGACAATGAGACAGGAAAGGATTCCTATATACTTCCAATGGTCTTGAGATATCTCTTGCAAAGGTTACGGCTAGCAAGAAGAATGGCATCTATGGTTCTCTTCTTTTTTCTATTATCTCAGCATCGGGAAGCGGAGCACCCAACACTCAGAAAGGGATGAGAATGGGTGTTGATGAACAACCATAGGAGGCTCCTACGGGTCGAGCTGGGTGTGATGGACTACGTAGGCCGTATAGGGCTATCACCACCTAACGGCTACCACCTCCGTGCCAACTCAGATGCAAACCAAGGTTACTATCTAAACTATGCACCACACCTACGCTAGACAATAACTAGTTACTCTCCTAGAAAGAGCAAGCAACCCCGTCAATCCCCCAGTGACATTTCACCGCAAGTATTGAGCAGGATCGAAGTACCAGCTAAGATAAAGAACTAGGCTAGAACTTCTAGAGCCTGACTACAACAGCTATAATCTAGGCTAGACATTCCACGATTATTCGTGAAATAAATGTAGAATAAATAACTCAAGAAATGTGGAAGATAATATATTGAATACTCAGAGTCTTGCATAAAGAAAAGGAAAAGATATAAGAGCTTTATCAGAACTCTAGAAGACGACTCCAAAACCCCGAGCGAAGCTCGACCCTGACTCTAACTCCCAACTAGACTAGCCTAACTCTACATCTTGAAACAGAGTAGTGGAGACTTACTCCCAAGTGGTGTGTCTTCAAATGGGGATGGACACCTCTATTTATAGGTGGATCAAGGCGGTGGAGTGCAGCACCGGCCAAGGCAAATTTAAGGCGGTTGGCCGGCCAGTTTGGGCGAACTGGATAGGTTCGGCTAAACTGGTCAGTTCGGCCGAACCGTCCAGATGCACCGCCTTGGTGTTGCACGCCCTGGCTTGGCTCTAGATGGCAGTTTTGAGGCGGTTCCCTAGTTTGGACGAACTAGGACCTTCGGGCGAACTGGGCCCAATGCCCGATTGCCCTCTGATGCACCGATTATGTGTTGTGGATGTCCAGGATTGCTTCCCATGGGCTGGGTTTGGTCGGTTTGTGCTTCTTTGCCCCGAATCGATGACGTCAGCGATCCATGTGACCTCTAAGTGTGTTTCCCCATGTGGTGGTGTGTCGTATATGAATGGGCTAAGGGGGGTGGTTTAGCCGAACCAGGTGGTTCGGCCAAATTGGTCACTTTTACCCCCCCCCAGTCCATGTTTGCTCAATTGTGTACCTACACATCACATATTCACCAAAACTCGTGGAACATTATTAGAATATAAACCTAAGTGTATCAAATGACTCATATGACCTCAGTTATTCCTGGGAATTGGCGGTCAAAAACGTGTCGTAATGACCGCCAACATCCACCTAGGGGTCGGCCCACAACCTTGTCAAGCGTGGGCCTAGGTCGGTGTCACACCCGGATTTTCACAAAACCCTAATGCGGCCATATGTGTGCCCAGGAAGTCAAAGTACACATATAGCGAACAAATATGATAAATAGAGAACATATGCTTGAATAAATTCTTGAATAAATAAAGTTTTACATCAGAGTGCTTCATGAATAAACTAGCCAAATACAGCGGAAGACCAATAAACTCTCAAACTAATGGAGCCACAATCCACATGGACTCTGACTGGGAGATCACAACTCAGTAGTATGGCAAATCTTCTGGGAACTCAGCAGTAGACTCATGCATAGCCCAATCTGTTTACCCATCCGATATTTAGTTGAATAAATGACAAGTGTAAGTAAACAATTACTTAGCAAGTATAGCACGGGTATATGAAGGCTCAAAATAAGGCTAGACTCGGCTGAACTGCATTAGCATTTTTAGTTGGTTCATTTTATCATTAACCAAGTTACTACAAGTGAATGATTCCCAGTTGCAACCCAATTAATAAAGTATAAGTGAGATTAAGCATAAATAAACATCATCTTCTAATAAAAAAGGATCCAGACCGCCCGTGACCCTGAGCAAGGCTATCATGATAGAGTTACACTCTGCAGAGGTTTCGCCCTTTACCCACCAGTCGCGTAAAAGTTCAATAGAACTTTGCACCCAACCACGCACATCAACACTTCCGAGGTATGACTGCATAGGGACACCACGAGGTTTTTCACAAGACACCCTAACAAGACAGTGACCACTAAGGTACAACAAGGTGGTGAGACTCTAGGCACCGAGATTTACTTACGCTTACGGAGTCACACCATAAGGGGGTCAATGGCATCCAGAGCGCGGGCATCGCACCCAACAATGCACAACGTGCGGAGTTCCCCGTCGTAGGGACTCCCAACATGGGACTGGGTCTAACGAGACCTAGCCAATGGGGCTACCGTCCTCAGTGGAATCAAGAAACACCTCGCGCCTTGCTTCTCATAACGTCGTCGGCCCCACCGGTAACCACTGGCAAGCTAGAGACGTACAAGCTACTTAACCAAGACTAGAGCCATAATAGTTCTAGCGGTGGCGACGGGCTCCTAGGTTGCCACTTCAGGGGCTGGCGCACGGCCATTCGACGTTACGTCGAGTTGCTCGGCCGACCTCGCACGCTCGGGGGCTGGCACGGGCGGCGACTCGGCGCTACCTCGTGTCGCTCGGCCGACCTCGCACGCTCAGGGGCTGACGCGGGCGGCCACTCAGCGTTACCTTGCATTGCGCGGCCGACCTCGCATGCTCGAGGCTGGCGCGGGTGGGGACTCGGCGTTACCTTGCGTCACTCGGCCGACCTCGCACGTTCGGGGGCTAAGCGCTCGACACAGTATCGGCGCATCCAAAGGGACCAGGCCAGACACCTTGCATGCTCAGGGGCTAGGCGCTTGACATAGACTCGGCACGTCCCAGACAACTCGCATGCTCGGGGGCTGGGCGCTCGACATGGACTCGGCGCGTCCAAAAGGACCAAGCCAGACACCTCGCATGCTCGGGGGGCGGGCGCTTGACACGAACGCGGCGCGTCCTCGACACCATGCTGACTCTTTTTTCCTAAGAAGGGTCGGTCACCTAGTTTCCCCTTGCAAGTGGACATGTTCATATATTCAAACTCGGTGGGTTTACAATAGTTAACCGGACCTTATGAAGAGACACTAGAACAAAGCACGAAGCACATGCTCTAGTTCCCTAAACCAAGTTGCTAAAAAGCAAGTTTTATCATTAATGTTGAAGTGGACCATTAAGTCAATATTAACGGTTAAATAATGGTGATAGTAGCTACGCATAGCAAAATCTACCCATATGCATAAACCCAAAGTAAACAAGGATAGGATATTTAAAACTAGGTACAACCTTAATGGTGCATCAAATTAGACACATGTATTTATGAAATAATTTAATACAAGGTGAGTAGGTAGCAAGGATTGTCCGTGCTATAACTTGTCTTCCTCAAAAGGCTGTGAGTCCTGTCCCTAGAAGTCCTCCTCGTATTCGAAGTCCAATGCGAAAGGCTCACCGACTCGACATGAATCACCATGCAAACATGCATGCGAACCAATACATGTAAACAAATAATAATCTATTAGAACAGTATACGAAACAATAGAAGCAAAGCAAATAAAGCTTTTAAAAATGATCTACGCTTTACTACGGACACATGAGCGTGAAAATCACACTAATCGGAGCTAAAACGGAAAAGATATGGGTTTTCTAAGTTCTAGGGACCTGCTGGCAAGTTTTAAAAGTTTCCAGGGGCTTATTTGTGAAAAACCAAGGACCTATACATAATTTCGTATAAAAACTGAGGGCCTACGTGTAAAACTAATGGGACAGGACGGCGGGTTCTAAATTTCAAAAGCGCACGGGGTTTTCCATAAAAATCAGGACCTATCTGTAATTATTTTTGAATAGGCGTGGACTGCGGGTTGATTTGCAAATAGTGGAGGGACTCTTTAGCAAAATTGCTCAGCTGACCGGTAAGCGCCGGGTTTGACCCGGGGATCGGGTGCACGGGAGCCGTTGGATCGATCCAGATCGGCTTGGGGTGATGAGGGGTCGCCGGTGGAGAGGGATTCGCGGCGGCGCCGCTCGGCAGAGGCAGGGCTCGCTGGAGTCAATCGAACTCGAGCTAGGGGGCTCCAAATGGCGCGGGTGCGGGCTCTACGGCGTCACGGGGACATGGCGAGTCCACCTGGGTGGATCAAGGCGGCAGTGGGGTGGCGCGGCGGCCAGACGTCGATGGACCGTGGCGAGGCTCACCGGTGATACGGGGAATGGGTGTTAGGGGAGATAAGGGAGAGCGGGAAGTGGCCGGGTGGATTCCTTACCCTTGCGTGAAGCTCCTGGCGGGCTCAAATCGGCCGGAGCGGTGCTGTGGCGGCCGGTCGATGGTGGTCGGAGCTCGGATGGGAAATGGCGGCACAGGGAGCTCGGGTGGATGAGCGTTGCTGTGGCTCAGGGGCTCGGGGAGGGTCGGTGAGGTGCTGGAGCTCGGGGATGCGGCTTATATAGGCCGGAGGGGGGCCGCATTGGCCAGGGCACTGCGAATCCCGGCGGCGGCGGCGGATCGGCGCTTCCCATGTAGGGGGGAGACTTGCCATGGAGGGTGGCGCTGGGAAAGGAAGGGCGGGGCGCGGGAAGGTTCGTGGAAGGCATCGGGGTGGTCCATAGGCGCACGGAAGGCGGCTTAGGTAGCTGGCCGAGGCGGCGGAGATTGCGCGGGGAGGTTCGGGCGCTGGCGGGAGGAGGGGGCTGGAGCTGACGGGCGGGCCCTGCCTGTCAACGAGAGAAGAGAGAGGGGGAGGGGCGAGCGCTACGTGGGCTGGTGCGGGGGGCGTTGGGCCGAGCGGGGGCAAAGGCCCAGGTGGAGACGGGGAAGGTGAGTTGGGCCGGGGGGAAATGCGGAGGGTGTTGAGCTGCGTTCAGGAGAAAAGTAGGAGGTGCGAAGGTGGACCAGAGGAAGAACCTAGGGAGCAAAAGTGAACGCGGCTGGAATAACTTTTCTGAAGATCAAACAAATGCAAATTAAACTCGAATTTAAACAGAATTTAAATTCTAATTTAACTTACTATCAAACAAAACACAGTGCACCAGCATGAATGCAACAAAAATATTTCTACAAATTATATTTGATTTTTATATTCATAAATAATTCATTTAACCAATATTAATTAAGAACAATTAAAATAAAAGCCAATAAATTACTAAAAATTTTAAATAGGCTAGTTTTGGGTGTTACAGTCGGCATAGTCTCCTCTAACAGTGGGCCCAGTGGTACCCATATCCCACAAGCCCCCGAGCAACGTGTAGGCGCGTGTCGAACCGTTGATGAAGAAATGAGGCCAATGTAGTCGGCTGAAGGTGCTTCAACCCATGGTCAGTACAAGGGTGGGCGGTGCTCCAAAAAAGAAGAGTACCCCAACACGATGCCGAGTCCCTTTAAGGTGGTCGACCAGTTCTTATGGGGACTGGATACATGGCGGCGATCAGGAGCACTGTATGTACAGTAGCCTCCTAGCGTTGGGTTGGTTAATATAAGCGAGCTAAGGCTCAGAAAGTGATCGGACAACCTGTTGCCCAAGGGTTGGTAGAAGCATGCTGCCACCACAAGGAGCCAAAACAAAAAAGGAAGTCGGACAACATGTTGTCGGAAAAAGTAGATGAAAGCATGTCTTTGCCTTGGGAAAGACCAAAACATTCAGTGCTTGTGAATCAACAGGTTCTTGACGACAATAAGGAAAAGCCGCTTTCCAGGCATGCCCGGTCAAAAGCGCAATCAATGACTGCATAGAAAAAACGCAACACACATGCGTGTATATGCCCCGGTTGCTAGTGGGTCATGAGCGAACACTAGCTAGCCCGCCGCGCCTATAAATAGACACTACTGCCTGGTTTACTAGAATAACACACTTGAAGTCGCCAGCATGTGGTGTGGGAGACGATCTTAAGGGGTCTCCTAACCTAAGGATTATCACCCCGGAAAAACGCAAATAAATCACAACCAGATCCCCCCGTGGGCCAAAGGAGGACCAGAACATGCCCAAGGCCCACGCCACTTGACGGCCCAACAGCCGCTCGAGCTCCCCCATCGAAGGCCCGACGCGCGGGCTTCATCTGCGCCTTGCTCGAGGGTTTCGGCCCCCTCGACCGAAACACTGTACGAACTCCGCTTCGCTCGAGGGTATCGACCTCCCTCGAGCGGACACTCCGACTCCGCCTCGCTCGAGGCCATCCGTCCCAACAAAGGGCATCCAAGCGACCGTCTGCCTCGCCCGATAGAAACATTGAATGCCCGGCGCTCCTACGGGGCGCCCAAGTGAAAAGGCAAATTGCCTCCCATGCCGACTGGCACGTCCCGGGACACTATGCAGCCAACTCCGGCCACTGTGCAACTGACGCCGGTCACTGTGCCAGCACTGCAGCACCCTATGCGGACAGGCGAGCGTCACCTCGGCGTATGATTCCGGCAATCCTTATCGATCCCCCGTCGCGAAGCCCTCGAACGAGCATGGGGAAGCCCTCGAACAGGCGTACGGGCGAAGACCGGGTGCAGGCGTTGGTTGATGTGGTCGCATGGACAACAAGGCCGAGTTCTATCCGCCAACTCCGGTCACTGCTCCGCCATTCCCAGCGCTGTGCGTGACCACGCGGCCCTGTGCCACCAACTCCTCTCGCCATGGCGGCGTACGAAGCCCATACCTAACATGTGCTAAAGACCGGGGCGCTCCTATGGCACCAAACCTGGTACAGACTCCGTGACACGGACCTCGAAGGACACAAGATAACCCTCGAACAGGTGTGCGGGCAACGACCGAGCTCGGCCACTGATCGGCGTAACCCCTCGAAGACACTTCAGGACAAGCACAGCGACACGTACCTTTTATAGGAGCCACCATGCCGCCGTATACGGAAGTTGGTAGAGGATCATCGATTTGCGCCGGACCAAAGGATCCGCAGGACGGCCTCCACGACCGGCGCCATGCCCATCGGTGCCAAATACTGTAGGTCTTAGTGTACAATGCATGTAACTCTGCCCCTCCTTGAACTATAAAAGGGGAGGTAGACGCCTGGCCAAGGGCCGGTGAGAGAGACAGACAAGCAACGGGCACACACACACACACGCAGAGACGATCAGAGTTCTCATCACACCCACTAATCACGCACGGGACTTGGAGTACGCCACCTCCTCTCCCATCACGCTTGTAAACCCCTACTGCAAGCACCCTGGTGCGGAGTAATATAGTGCGAGCACCCTCCTTTGCTGGACATACGTCCCCGTGGCCGAAACCAGGATATACCGCTGTCATCTCTGTTACCCTTCGCACCAACCATCAGGAGAGTGGGCGCAGCGCGTTCATTCTAGTTAGTGTCGGGCAGCCGACCCGAACACCGACATGTGGTGTCCCAAATTTCATCCTCCTGATGTGTTCTTGAGTGGAAACGAAGCAGCCACAGCGGTGCGCAAAAACGCGCGCCACTAATGCCAGAAGAAAGCTAGCGAGCGTCAAGGCAGACACTGGGTGAAAGCAGCGGAGGATGAAGCTCAAAGCCAGCGAGAGGTCTATGTAGACTAGACTGGTTTCACTTGGGCAAAAAACCTTACTATAGCGACTTGTGTACTGCCAAGTAGGCAGTTTATGTCTTTGTATTTGCAAACAGCCGATGGCCGACTATTGTAAACCCACCGAGTTTGAATATATGAACATGTCCACTTGCAAGGGGAAATTAGGTGACCGACCCTTCTTAGGAAAAAAGAGTCAGCATGGTGCCGAGGATGCGCCGCGTTCGTGTCGAGCGCCCGCCCCCCGAGCATGCGAGGTGTTTGGCTTGGTCCTTTTGGATGCGCCGAGTCCATGTCGAGCGCCCAGCCCCCGAGCATGCTAGTTGTCTGGGGATGTGCCGAGTCTGTGTCAAGCGCCCAGCCCCTGAGCATGCAAGGTGTCTGGCCTGGTCCCTTTGGACGCGCCGAGTCCGTGTCGAGCGCTCAACCCCCGAACGTGCGAGGTCGGCCGAGTGACGCAAGGTAACGCCGAGTCGCCACCCGCGCCAGCCTCGAGCATGCGAGGTCGGCCGCGCAACGCAAGGTAACGCCGAGTGGCCGCCCGCGTCAGCCCCTGAGCATGCGAGGTCGGCCGAGCGACACGAGGTAGCGCCGAGTCGCCGCCCGTGCTAGCCCCCGAGCGTGCGAGGTCGGCCGAGCAACTCGAGGTAACATCGAATGGCCGTGCGCCAGCCCCTGAGCATGCAAGGTCGATTGCACGGCGGGAGGAACGTCGAGTCACTGCCCGTGCCAGCCCCTGAGTGTATGAGGTCGGGTGCGCAACGTGAGGTAACGCCGAGTGGTCGCCCGCGCCAGCCCCCGAGCGTGCGAGGTCAGCCGAGCGACGCGAGGTAACACCGAGTGGTCGCCCGCGCCGGTCCCCGAGCATGCGAGGTCGGCTGAGCGACACGAGGTAACGCCGAGTCGCCGCCCGCACCAGCCCCTGAGCATGCAAGGTCGGCCGCGCGACGTGTGGTAACACCGAGTCACCGCCCTCGCCGGCCCCCGAGCATGCGAGGTCGGCTACGCGGCGAGACGAATGCTGCGTGGCCGCGCCCGCCAGCCCTCGAGCATACGAGGTCGGCTGTGTGGCGGGAGGAACGTCGAGTCACCGCCCGCGCCAACCCTGAGCGTGCGATGTCGGCCGCGCAACACGAGGTAACACCAAGTGGTCGCGTAGCATGAGGTAACGCCGAGTCACCGCCCGTGCCGGCCTTCGAGCGTGCGAGGTCGGCCAAGCGACGCGAGGTAACGCCGAGTCGCCACCCGTGCCAGCCCCCTAGCGTGCGAGGTCGGCCGCACGACGGGAGGCAACACCAAGTAGTTTCTATGCCGTAAAAGGGCAATACAAAAATTATGTAGCATGATATAAAATAACTCAGAGATTTGATCGGCGTCAAAATAAGCTCTTGCGTGTCATGTTCTTGACAGGCCACATAATTTTGCCGGGTAGTTAACCTATTACATTTAATCACCAAGTCTTGTTGACCACTGCTCACGAAGAGGACGGCTTACCACGACTACAATGCTCTCATGAGGCTTAGTTGTAGGCGGCACGCAAGATCGAGGTTTCACGAATTAAGGCGTGTGCTACCCGAGTACTTTTAATAACCGTCGAGACGAGATGTACACGACATAAAGAAAACATCACGACAAGCCGGAATCGTGTGAAAAAAGGCACTAGAGTGCACCGAGTATGTCGGCAATTGTCACATGGACATGGAGAAAAAGCTACGCACATGACGATCCGTAAAATTAAAATAAAATAAATAAAATAAAAATACTTAGCTTTGTCAATTGTCCAGTTGAAGTAGTCGTTGTGTGCGATGAGCGTTGTTGTCTATGAAGCCGGCTAGTCGAGATGTGTCTCGGACTAGTTCTCGATCTTATAGGATGAGCCGAGTAGTCAGGGCTGCTGTTGTCGATGAAATTTAAGCTTGCAAAATTATCCTGTAATTTGCTTGCTTCCAAATGCACGTAATAGAATTTGTGCACTTCTATGTGCATGTATCATCAACACATGCATGCAAGTGGCAGGGAACTGCACAGCTTATCTTGGGCTGTGTTTAGTTTCTCCCAACTTTCCAAACTTTTCATCACATCGACATCACATCGAAACATTAAATATAGCAAATGACGCATGCATGGAGCATTAAATGTAGGTAAATAAAAAAACTAATTGCATAGTTTTGATGTACACAACCAGACGAATTTTTTAAGCCTATTTTGTTCATGGTAGGACAATAATTACCACAAAAATGAAAAGTACTACAGTATGCTACAATGTTTGATGCGACTCTTTTTACCTCCTTTTCACGGATCTAAACATAGCCTTGGTCTTTAAAGCTCAATGCATGCATCTCTCTCTGTACAACATCGGGATGCACCGATCTGCTTCAGAGTCTCTTTTTTTTTTGTTGAATACGGGAATTGAATCCGTAGGCGCAGGTCCTGCTGTGTCTGCTCTTGGTCAAAGTGGACTCGGGGGGCCTTGTTTAGGGCAAGTACAATGGTGGAGACCGCTGTTGTCCTTTTGACACAAACAGACAGCTTATACAATGGGGCTCTCTGTTTGGCTGTCTATATGGTAATTCAATCATCATTTGACACACCAACTCACGCTTACTTGATCTTTGTAGCCGTTTTTGTTGTATACATCAAAAAATTTAAATGCATACAAATATGTGGCTAACAAATGAGGCCCGTGCCCCAACCTTATCTTCAACCTCCCCTATCCTCCCCACTCGACCACGCTATCACGCTCTTCTCTTCCGCCTCCTCGGCTTCTCCTCCTCCTTCTCTCTCTCTCTCCATCTCCGGCGAGGGGCGGCGGCCCCCAGCGCGAGCGGATGCAGGGCACACGGCCGGCGAGGCCCCATGGTGGGGCTACGGCATGCGGCCGGTGAGGCTCCCACGACGGGGCTACATTGTGCGGTCGGCGATGCCCCCGTGGCAGGGCTGCGGCCCCCCCGGCAGGCATTCCCGCACGCGGTCGGCGAGGCCCCGCGGCGAGCAGCGGCTGGCAGCCCATGTGGCGGGGCTCCCCCAAACGGCGAGGAGGAGGCCGACCGCGGGAGAGGGAGAGCAGGCGCGCAGCGGTGCCGCCAAGGGGAGAGAGAGCAGGCGTGGGAGAGGAAGAGCAGGCGCGTGCACGAGATCCTTGCCTCCGTCGTCTCCCCACAGTGTGTTGTACAACGGACGGCTTCGTCGTCGATCGGCCTAGGAGCACAAGCTCCGCCCGTAGACGAATGAGTCGACGGGTGGGCAGTAACTCACGGTCACGAGAAACTTTTCTGAAAAAAATCCTTGCATGTCTACGGCTGTCTGCGGTGCATTATACTTGCCCTTAGTTCCCAACTTTGGAGGACCAAAGTTGGGACTTTGACAAAAAATACGGCACTATAGCATTTCATTTGTATTTGTGAATAGTTGTCCAAACATTGATTAATTAGGCTCAAAATGTTCATCTCGTAAAGTACAACAAAACCGTGCAATTAGTTTTAAATTTCATCTACATTTAGTACCCCATGCAGGTTCCGACATTTTGATGTAATAGGAATTTTCTTTTTGCATAGTGGAATTTGGGGGTGAAATTTGGGAACTAAACAAGGCCTCGGCGAATCGATCCATCAACGCTATCCACGATGTAAAGCCCAGGATCCTAAGAAGAACACCGCGTCGAGTCTTTTCTTTCATGCGATGACACCGAAGTCACGGATGATCAGGTCCATCAAGTATAGAATTCGCCATAGTCCGAAAACTGGGTGGGTTCGGGCGGGTTCTCAGATCGGATCTGAGATTTGCTTAGGGCGCGCCTCCACGCTTGCGGGGAAGATGACGTTGGATTGATCTGCCATCAAGCTAACTGGATTGAAAAACTCAACAATCATCCTTACCTAGCGCGCCAACTATCGGACCTTAGGACCGGCAATCCACCTGGGGTACCTCAGTAGTTGATTTGTAGGCGATGGATCATCGAGCGAGTAGCTTGATGGTACACAAGAGGCACTGATTTAGACAGGTTCGGGCTACCCAAAGGTATAATACCCTACGTCTTGTGTTGGTGTTTGTGTTTGTATTGCTGGAATTCGGTCAAGCTTTAGGAAGCAAGGACGAACAAAGGGTTACAGGATAGCGTGTACCCTCATGGGGTTGCCCTAGGCCGCCTTATATAGGGTGACGAGCTAGGGTTTATAAGTCAGTTTCAATCTAAACCTACAGGATTACGGCTAATAAAATATATCTGAGTCAGTTACAATAAGATATTCCGAGTATCCGGTCGCGCCGCTGGCCGCGTCTTCATCAAGCTTGTCCGTCAAGTCGGGGATTCCTTGTAGGCCGCCTAGGGGTCAGCCCACATGAAAGCATCTATGCCCCAAATTGTGTTTTGGTAATTAATGACAATCGTGGACTAACAATTTCATTGAAATATGAGAATAGGTTAGTCCTCGGGATATGATAAGCCCTAGAAGTGTGCTATGACTATATGTGGTACGCTATGGACTCAAAGGAGCTAAAGGCAAAGGTATAAGATAGGGCTTTTCGATTTTACCGGTCAAGCGGTGTTTAGCGGTTGAATATTGACCGGATTATAGGCTAGATAGCCGTACTATCAAGAGGGGTCAATATCTTTTGCTTGATGGTTCCATAATGTTACTTTGCTCAAACTATTGCATTGCATGCATGAGAGCTAACAACGTTTGAGAAAGTGGGAAAGATAGAAAAGAAACCGTGTTGTTTTTTTGTCCAATGGCGGACAGTCCGCCTTGCTCCGGCCGGACTGTCCGGAGGGTCCAGACAGTCCGCGTCCAGCTGGGCGGACGGTATGCAAGCTTGCTGACGCGCTAAACTTTAGCTAAGTCTCAAACTGGTCAATGGTGATATTTGACAGGCGGACTGTCCGACCTTCCATGGCGGACGGTCCACAGGTATAATTTTGTGCGACGGACCGTTTTAGCGGACCATTCACACAGAGACGTTTCCAGACGATTGGGGTGACTTTTGTGAGGCGGACGGTCTGCGGGCAAAAGGTTGAGTTTTGGCCGGTTGATTTTTAGTGTGGGGCGGACGGTCCGCGCCTGATGGGCGGACGGTCCGCCAGTCTCTAACGGTCACTTGTGACACACCTTTGACACACGTTCTAGCCGTTGGAACTCTGAGGCGGACGGTCCGCCAGCTGCGCGTTTTGAACATAACGATTAGTTTTCGGGTTGGGGAGTATATATACTCCTCCCCCGGGCTTGGGGAGGCTGTCTTGGCACATTTGAAAGCTTCTTTGACATACTTGAGCATTCCCCCACCTCTCACTCACTCACTTGGCTTAGTGGTTGCATCTTTGTGAGATTATGAGCATTCTAGTGCATTGCATCAAGAGTTTGAGCTTTGTGGCACTAGGGAGGCTTCAAGCAAGTGTCGTTGGCTTGTTACTCTTGGAGGTTGCCGCCTTCTAGACGACTTGTAGCTCGTGATTCCTTGAGCACTTCAAGAAGATTGTGAAGTGGCATTGGAAGATTGGTGTGAGAGGTCTTGTGCTCACCTCACCGGAGTGGTGAAGAGTAATTCTAGTGGAAAAGAGATTTGGAGCGGTTCTTTGGTTCTAACCGGCTCATAAATCAAGCGGTGCCTTGATAGAGAAGCGGTTGAGCATTAAATCCATCTCAACGTGGATTAGGGGTGACTGGCAAGTCATCGACACCACGAGAAAAATTCTTGTGTCTTGATTGTGGTTTGTTCATTGTTTTCTATCCTAAGCATTTATATTGAGCAAGTTATTTTCCATAGAACTTGAATTGTTACTTGTCACCCTAGGTTGCAAACCTCAACATAAGGTTTAGACTAGCTAGAGATTTAATTTCTTGTGATTTTAATTAATTTTCTCTAGTATTGTGTTTGAAGTTTTAAATCGCCTATTCACCCCCCTCTAGTCGGTAATCCTAGATCCTACACCACAACCTTGTCAAGCGTGGACCCGGGTCGGCGTAGTCTCCTCTGACAGTGGGACCAGTGGTACCCATATCCCACAAGCCCTACCACCCAAAACCGCATGGAAGACAACAGTGGTAGAAGAATCATTGACGCACAAGTGGCGCGGCCAAATGAGGCGATCGGAAAGAAATCGTTGGCAACCCAGGAAGAAGAGACAGAAGATGAAGGACTAAATATATCCGCAACTAGGGACCAGAAGTTCGGACCTGGGGATGAATCTAGGCAAGGAATGTACACCATGAAGATCAGGACGTAAATCCATCAAGCTTGACGGAGATTTCTTGCGGGATCACTGAAGTCGCCAAATCGCCAGTCCGCACATTTCAGAGCTTTTTTGGACTGGCTGTTTTTATTTAGAAAAATCACAAGGCACACATCAGATGCGGAATCGATGGCGTCCATGGCTCCCACACGCCTTCACTAATGAAATCCCCTTCACCGGTAGGTCCGTAGCAACGCACATACATATTTGCTAGTCAAAATAATATGTTTATAGCATGGGTTGAATGTGTGTTTATTCTCGTATACGGATAATATCGGATATATCCACAATTATTTCGAGTACAGATACGAATTTGGATATTGAAAAACGAAATTGAATATATCCACTTTATTTATCATATTAAAAACAAATATGAATACAAATATCCATATTTACGTTTATCGGATATGGATACTGGATTAGTTGGGGCTAAGCCAGATAGGAGAGGTGGCTTAGGGCCCAACGAGGCCCATCAATGCCACCTCGTCTTCTTCCTTCTACGCGCCCGCCACCCCGCCGTCGCCTCCGCCGTCCGGGGCGGCGACGGCAGCCGTCGCGCCTCTCGCCTAACATCCGCCCCCGCCGCCCGGGCTGGCGGCCGCCGCCGCCACGCCTCCCGCCCACCGTCCGTCCCCGCCGCGCCGACCCGCCCTTCCTTACCCGATGGCCTCGCCACCCGGCCGGCAGCGCTCCCGCGTTGCCTCACCTTCGCCACCGGCCGAGCCATCACCGTCGCCGGTCCTCCACCACCCACCCCCTTTCTTGTACGACCGGTGGCCATTGAAGCCCCCATCTCAGAAACGCCGAAACCCTAACCCTAACCGCCGCCGCCGGCCTCGCCCACCACCTACGGCCGGCGGCGCCCTCGCCGCTGAGCCGCCCTTCCCGACTCCCACCCCTCCACCGGTCCCGCTCCTCCACGCTCGCCGGCGTATGGCAGCCCGAGCAGAGGAAGAAGATGGAGATCGTGCGACCCATGTTAGCCGCACGAATCTTAAACATTAGAAGCCTAGTGGCAAAAAAAAGCTTCCAGACGCTATGTAGAAATCCCGATAATTCGGATAACTATTTTTTCCGTTTCCATCCTTACCCTTCTTCGCATGCGGGCCAAAAGGCAACGGGCTGTACCTGAGCCGCGGCCCAGCACCGAGCCAATGACTGCACAGAAAAAACGCAACACGCATGCGTGTATATGCCCCGGTTGCTAGCGGGTCACAAGCGAACAGTAGCTAGCCCACCGCGCCTATAAATAGACGCTGTTGCCTGGTTTACCGGAACAACACACTTGAAGTCGTCAGAATGTGGTGTCCTAAATTTCATCATCCTGATGTGTTCCTAAGTGGAAACGAAGCTGCCACAGCGGTGCGCAGAAACGCGCCACTGATGCCCGAAGCTATATAGAAATCCCGATAATTCGGATAACTATTTTTTCGTTTCCATCCTTCCCCTTCTTCGCACGCGGGCCAAAAGGCAACGGGCTGTACCTGAGCCACGGCCCAGCACCGAGCCACGCCGCTGCGCCGCAAGCTCGGCGGCGCCCCGTCGGCACGTGCGCCAGCTCGCATCCGGGTCCAGACACGCGGCCCCGCCTCCTCCCTCCTCGCTCCGCTTCCCGAGGAGCGAGCGCATCTCTCTCCTCTCCTAAACCCCACCGCCCTGGTTTCTTCCCCTCTCTCTCCAGGTGCGGGCGGCGGAAGCTAATGAGATCCCGGCCATGGCGGGCCCTACCTCACGGCTCCTCCTCCTCGCCCGCCGCGCCGACCGAGGTAGAAGCCTCCCCCGCGCCCTCCACGCCGCGGCCGCGGTAGGGGCGCCCTCTCCGACGGAGCCGCCGCTGCCTCGCCTCCCAGCCTCAGCCCCGGCGAGGAGGTATCGAATTGCTTATCTCAGCTAACCGCCACCACATCGTATCCCTAGGTCGCAGTTCCGTTTTACGCTAATTTCGAGTCAGCATGGCTCGTCTCAGCGCTCGAGAAGGAATGCTGGGGGTTGGATTAGTGCGGTGTTCGCCACTCTAAGATTTAACATGATATTAGATTTTGAATGAATGTTCCTGTTGTTTTTTTTTGCAATTTCGTACTGTGTGCTACTCGTTCAATTATCTTGATTATCAACTGTGAAGGCGTAGAAAGTTTATGGATTAATAGGACAGCGGACAAGGCTAGGCCGGCCTAAGTGCATATCATGGGATAGGGTTTCATGCATATATCTCCAAATGGATTATACCTGGATTAATAAATGCTGCAAAACAAACTAGTTCTCCCCAGTATGTTGAGATTTTGATATTTGGGACTCAATTCGCGAGCCTTTCAAGATTTGACACCCATATCACAATGACATGTGGGGTCATCCAGAGTCAATGACACGTGGGTCAGGGTGTCAAATCTTGAAAGGCTTACGAATTTGATGTCAATTCTTGAAATTTCTCGTACTGAACTGACCTTGTTGAAAATTTCTCCTTACGGTTTAGGGTGAAAGCTATAAGGATAATACAATCTAACTCGTCTATGACATTCGATAAGTGTGCTTTTTTGCTTAACAAAAAAATATTTTAGTGCACTGAATTTTGCCAATGTTTCTCTGTGCATGTAGGTTGAATGATTCTAGGTTATTTGGCTATAGACATAATGTTTAGGTGGTTTATTTTCTATTTTGTAGCTACTCAAGTGCATTCACCAGTGTGCATGGAGAGAGGCCATCATCAGAATATGCAAAGATCAGAAAGGAGTCACTGGAAACCCAGTTTGGAAGAATCCTGGGGTCAAGTTCGCGCAGACTCTTTGCTGACCGAGGCTTTGGTCCATTCCTTGCGCTTTACAGGGCTGCTACTATCTCTTTTCATGTTGTGAAGCTCACTATCTGGCATTTATTGCTCAATGACATGCACAAAAGGGCAGAAAAGGTAGTTTTCTTGTTCATTGCTGGTGGAGGGACTGAGCATCATGTCTCTGATTATCATTTTCCTTATTTCAGTTCCGAGATACCTTGATACGCCTGGGACCATTTTACATCAAGGTACGCTCTTGTAGCACCTTCATAATTGGCATCGATCTGTAGAATGTCACACCGGTCTTTTCAATTACTTCTGATGCTTAACTTTTCAGTATAGTGAATATCTCCTAGTTAAGTAGGAAACAACATCATTGTAAAATGTCTTGTGACTGTCAGATTCACTGCAGCTATCACTATGGCTTAGTAACACGATTAGTATCAACTTTAAAGCACGCGGCAGAATAAGTTATGGTGGTGCATGTACCAACTGTATTTTGTTTTTGAATTACAGTACTTCATTATTTTTATATTCTCTTAGGTGTAGTATTTCCTATTACCACTGGAAAATTGATGATATGTTCCTTTGCCATTTCTCTTGCACCTTGCAGCTTGGACAGGCATTGAGCACACGCCCTGATATACTTCCCAGTGCATACTGTCAAGAGCTTGCAAAGCTACAGGTAACTCCTCTGGTGCTTTGTATAATTTTACTTAATGGTGAGAGAAAATGTTAGATCTATAAGAACATGCCTTCTCCAGTTTATGTGAATCTCCTTGGACTATGAGATGAGAAAATAAGAATGGAATGAGAGTTCTAAAGTTGAGGCCTCAAATTAGGGTCACTGAAAAGCTTGCTCTAGAAGGGATCATAGCCCAAAGTTGGGCCCAAAATGGGGCTTCCAGCCATTAGTAATGCTCCGTTCAAAATTGTGTCTGAGGAACTTGTACTTGTTATATTGCATTTTAGTGTTTTTGCTGACCACTTTATTTTCAGGATCAAATACCACCATTTCCAACTCGCATCGCACTCAAGACCATCGAGTCTCAGTTGGGTTCTCGAATTTCTGATCTGTTTGCGGATATCAGCCCGGAGCCAATTGCAGCAGCATCACTGGGTCAAGTTTACAAAGGTTAGAGATGTCTGTTAGGACTTTTGCTGATAACTGGTGATTATACTTCGGTACTAATTGTTATTTACCTTAGCATATATTTCAGACCTGAGTTCTCCAAGTTGAAATGCATTTCTTTGATACTTCAAGTCATGCAGCTCATCTACGCTCTGGAGAGCTTGTCGCAGTCAAAGTTCAGAGGCCTGGAATGGCGCCCTTGCTGACTCTAGATGCACTTTTGTTTCATATGATTGGAGGACAATTGAAACGATTTGCTAAGGCTCGCAAAGATCTACTGGTGGCAGTCAATGAGATTGTGAGCTTCTACTTTCTGAACCAAACTTGTTGATTTCTCCATGAAATTTTTCTCTGACCTCTCACTCTTATACGCCCTCCGTTTTCAAATATACTAAACATTGTATATTTGAAAACAGAGGGAGTAGTTTGTTAACCTTTGCTATAGCCCATTGATTACTATAATCTACTAACCTCTCATTTAGACTGGATTATAATGTTTTCCACATTATAATATCAATTGCTTCGTATCCATATCACAACATCAGATGGATAAAGCTTGTTTTGGCTCTTTCCTCAGTACACATAATGAATGGTAGATTGTTTTTGTACTATGTATTGCGGATATAATTTATTAAGCGTGTAATTTGTATGACTGTCCTTTGTTTGTGGTTGTCTCAAAATCGTATGCTGCTCCAGGGTGGTTCCTGCTTCCTGCTGCCTTGTTAAGGCCGGCAACTTAAGTATCTGAATTGGTGGTTCCTGCTGCCATGTTATGGCCCCGTACATGGCAACTTAGCTATCTGACTTAATGTGATCTCAGTACTTCTGGTTTTGGTTAATGCTTGTTCTAGACGGACACCCTTGGCACAGTGGTAGTTCCTGGGTTCAAACCAGCCTCCTTGCAAAATTAAGTGAGGGTAAGGCTGTCACGAAATTCCATTGCCAAGACCCCACCTTGTGCGAGTTTTCAGCACTGGCTATGCCCTTTAGTTAAAGTTTGTTCTGATAATTTCTTGATTATCATTTTGGCCTTGGAGATGCTTGTTTCCTGAAAATGAAGCTACATAAATAATAAAACACTTGTCCATCATGCAAGTTGTAGTAGTATTTTCTTATGATCTTTTCTCTTTGGCAATTGAAATGCTGTCTACTGTAAATTTCAGACGATTCTGTATAGTAGCCTGTGGTATGTTGCATTATAGTATATCTTTGGTTTAACAGGTCAGGCATATGTTTGATGAGATTGATTATATTTTAGAAGGAAAAAATGCTGAAAGATTTGCTACTCTTTACTGTAACGGTGAGTTTTGAAACACTTTTTAGTCATTTCTTAATAGTGTTAATTTCCTCTGTTTCCATCCCTCAAATGATCCCACAATAAGCATATGGACCTTTTACATGCTGCCAACTCCTAAACACTGTTGATTTTCTGGCAGGTTCAGGTGGGAGTGATTCCGAAGGCAGTACAAGCATCAAGGCCCCAAAAGTCTACTGGAATTATACACGTAAAACCATATTGACACTGGAATGGATTGATGGAATTAAACTAACTGATGCTGAGCGCATCAGCAAAGCCAACTTGAACAGGAAAATGATGATTGATGAGGTATTGCTATGAAACTGTAAATAGGATACTAGTGTTAGTTTTATTTTGATTGTCTTCTACACTGTCCTTTGTGTCTCTTGTCTGAAACTTGTATGGCTATATATGGTTTTATTTTTTCTTAAAATACCATTATATTGAAATTTTTTGGTTAGAGCAAAATTGAAATAATCTCTGTGAAGGTGTTTTGCTATGTTCAGTACATGTTCTTGCTTTATGCTTAGGAGAGTTTGCTGGCTGACTCTTACGGATTATCATCTTCTTGCTTTTGTTTACGAACTTTCAACACAAACTTCACAGGGTCTCTATTGCTCATTGAGACAGCTGCTTGAAGAAGGATTTTTCCATGCAGACCCTCATCCTGGCAACCTGGTTGCAACTGAAGCTGGATCTCTAGCATATTTTGACTTCGGCATGATGGGAGATATTCCAAGGCACTATCGTGTGGGGCTTATACAAATGGTACACATGACTGTTCTTTAGTTGTTCTACATTCAACTGATGTAAACTTACTAGTTGTGTTGATTTTCACTGCTACCGTGGAAAAATAAGAAAATTTTAGACTTAGATGTTGCACTGCTTAATCGGTTCCCCATTTTGTTAATTTCAGTTTTAACAGGCTAAATCTTGTTGATAAGGTCCTCAGAGTGCAGCAAAGTTATGCTAGCAATGCTGGCCCTTGATTTTTATAAGTTGGTTAAACATGGCTAGTCTTATCCCAAATCACATTGTGTAAAAACTTAAATAGGAAGCGTATCAAGGAATAGTTTGCTGAAGGATCTTACTGTTCACAACAATAGCTGTTTGGAATAAAAAAATCTCGGCCTGTGGGGGTAAGACAGCCCCTGGCATTTTTGCTAAGAGAAGACCTTCTCACGCATGTCGAGAAAACCCCTGACCCCCTGGCCCACCCTTACACAGCGACACCGTCAGAAATTTGAGATGTGGGTCGCCAGAAATACAAGTTAGTCCTGTTTTATCATCAGGGTATCAAAACTTTATGCTTGTAGAGTTCAGCCATCTTTGTGAGCTTTGTTGGATTATTTTTTGGTGTTTGAAATTTATACTAATGAGTAATCTTCCCCGTTACCAAATACACAAGCAGATAATTGTAAACTTCCTTTTGCTAAATGAGTGGCGTAGTAGCTTTATTTTTGGCGGAATAGCCATTTTCGTCCTTGAACTATCAACCAAAGCTCAATTTCATCCCTAAACTACTAAAATGGCCGATTCAGTCCTTAAACTTTCTCGTATGGCTCGTTTTCGTCCTTTATCTTACATGTCATGCCATGTTGGCATGCTTAGTCAGCACTAATGTAGCTAGGTTTTGTAAAATACATGCATATGTTTGTATTTTTCCACTGTAATCGCTTGTGATATATGGCTAATATTGTAATGTTTGTTTGTTATCATATGATGATGAATACAACCACATCTATTCACATAATAAAAGTAATTGTTCATACAATGCTTCTGATTAAAAGTGACATGCCATAAGAATGTTTAATATAAATGGCTTGTGTCATGCATTGGACACTCAAAATTTTACCTAGCTGAATGGGTGCTGACATGGCGTGCTAACGTGGCGCGACACGTAGGACGGATGACGAAAATAAGCTGTGGAAAAAAGTTCGAGGACTAAAATGGTCGTTTTGGTAGTTTAAGGACGAAATTGAGCTTTGATCGATAGTTCGAGGACGAAAATGGCTATTCTGCCTTTATTTTTCTAGTTTATCTGCTCTATGTTGGTTTCATTTATTCTGATTGGTCCAATCTGGACTGATTTTTTGTTTCAGCTTGTACACTATGTTAATCGTGACTCCTTGGGCTTGGCAAACGACTTCCATTCGCTAGGATTTGTCCCTGAGGGAATAGATTTACATGCAGTTGCAGATGCGTTGCGGGTTTCTTTTGGTGATGTCAGGAGGCAATCAAATGATTTTCAGGTCAGTTAATATTTTCGTTTCCAGTGCATGCGCTGTTTAGGGTGATTGTTGTTTTCTTGAGTGAATTCAAGATCTGCAAATGTTAACATGTTTGATGCAGTTGAGGTTTGCATTGGCTAGCATTAACATGAGCTAACAAACAAAAAGGTACAACCAGATCATTGTTGCAAAACTTGAGTAAATGATGAAACATTTTTGAATTTAACACTTTGATGATGGAGATAGTCAAGATTTATGTTTGACTAGTGAAGAAGCACATGCCCCAGGCACGTGTTTTCAAAAAACATATGCCGACTGTCATACCTAACATTTAAAGAACTCTGGGACATCTTCCAATTGCCTTGTGTGGCCAGGTGCTAATTGCTAATTGACATGCATAGCTAGTGGGTATGGCGGGTGGGCCCCACTTTGCAGGCGAGGGGGGATATGAGAAACTCCAAAAGATTCATTCTTTACAGATATAGATATATAGATAGATAGACGGGATAGGATAGTTTTCTGATTCAATTGTAAAAATGTATTCCTATTATCTTAGTTCCTTTTTCCCCGAACATGCAGGATAGCTGCATATCTTTATATTAAAGAGAACCAACCCATGCCCCTTGTCGTACCGAAACTGAGTTAAATTAGCTTAGTTCCTTAAGGATTTGATATAGCAATGCCCCTTTTCTTCTCTTTTGTGCCCTCCCATCAAGGCTGTCATTTTTTACGCAAGTCTAAAAGTGTTGTGAGGGCTGGCATTTACACTGCTGGTTGGTTTGGATTTATATCTTGTTTATCCTACTCAAAATCATTATTTTGGCTCAATTGTCTTATGTTATGTATGGTTTCTGCTGTCTTCTGCCTGCTTCTATTCTCTCGTGCCTGATCTTATCCAGGTGGTATGCTTTCTAAGTTCATTGTTTCCTTACCTCACAGGGCGTAATGAACCATCTGTATGATATCATGTATGAGTTCAATTTCTCTCTTCCTCCTGATTATGCACTGGTGATAAGAGCTCTGGGTTCTCTAGAAGGGACCGCAAAAGCACTGGATCCTGATTTTAAAGTTATTGAGAGTGCATACCCGTTTGTCATTGGGAGGCTCCTTGCAGACCCCAGCCCTGATATGAGGAAAATATTGAGGGAGCTTCTTATATGCGATGATGGGTCCATCAGATGGAGTCGGCTGGAGAGGCTGGTACATAGTTCTTGCTGTTTCATTTTGTTTTTATGATTTTGTACATAAGGGCTGCCATGATTCCATCACATAAATAACGGAACTGCATACATAGGTTCAGTTTGAGTTCCTAGCTCCAACAAAAATCATACAATGAAAATACTGAATCGGAGAGGACATCACAGCCAATGACTAACAAGCAATGTGCTTTATTTGTCAGGATAGTATGATGCACACTCTTGATTACTCTTTCTAAACATGACAGCAGATTCATGGTTCTATTCTTTCCATAAAGATTATTATTGTGGTAGCCCTTTTGTTACTGTTGTTCACGCACTAAAGGATAGGATACATATCTCGCGTATAAATGTGGAAGTAAAGGATAGGATACATAAACTAGCCTAAAACTGTTCATGCCCCCTTGCAACTATTTGTGCCAACTATAAAACAACTACAACTTAGAGGATCAGTTCCATAGAACTACAACTATTTTCACCCCTATTAACATAAACCAACAACTTTTTCACCACCGTAATGGAATAGTTGATTAGTCCCCATCCATCAGTCAGACAAGCACGCAAATTGACCTTCTGGCTGTCCATATTGCAGCTGAGCTCTTTTCTGGATGACATGTGGGACCAAGCAGCCATTCATTAGAGTGTTGAAAAGTTCTAGTTTCTGTGTTGCTAGGGGAGGAAATAGATGTAGTTCCTTGAAATTGATCTAGGACCAATACAGTTTATTGATAGATGCGAAACATTGTAGTTTTGTGAAATTATATCTTCAGCTCATATGGTTATAGGCTTGTAATATGCAACATAATTAAATTCAATATTCTAAAAAAATTAAGGATAAATAATTAGGCCATCTTTTCTGAAAACTGGTCTTGGTCTCTCTCCTGAAATGGCAGTTTTCAACTCTGTTGTTTCTTTTGTATGAGTATCATGAAAAAAAATTGCAGATATCTGTTTGATCTTGTGTAATCTAGTTTTTTTTTATTTGTTCCTACTAATACCATTTGTTGTTCAGATTGCAGCTATATCTGCACAGTCCGCAGAGTCTTCAAATGCAAACGGAGCTGGCTCTGGTGAGAATGCCAATGGAAGTTCTGATTGGAGATCATTTGATATGCATTCTGTAGTTGCAGCAACAGAAGACCTTTTTGATTTCATTTTATCGAGGAAAGGATGGCGGGTTCGTGTTTTCCTTGTCCAGGACATCATTAAAGCTTCAGATGCGTTCCTCCAAGAAGCAACATTCCCATATATATTTGACAAGGAGGGAAAGATGGGAGAGCTAAATCCAGAGGTTAGTTGATGTTCATCATGACTTCCCAGTTCCCATACATTTGCATGTGATGGCTCGACAGTTGTATCCTGTGTGATGTGACCTCCCCAAACAGAAATCTCCCTTCATTTTAGATTTGCATGTAAATCATATTACCCCTTAGTCGTTTTTTTTACGTACTCCATACGTTGAGCTGGAAACTTATAGTCAGCTCAACATACTTTTTTTCTTATGATGCTCATAGCCATAGATAATTGGCAATGTGGGAACATATTCCATTTGCAAAGTTCAAATAGTGCTTCACTATATAGTTACACAACTGTGGTTTAACTCTATCAGAGGCACATGTTTTTTATCCATTTCCAACTATAGGCTAATGACAACCTAGGACATTCACATGCTACAATTATGTCCAATGGTATCATTTTCTTTGCATCTTGTAGTTTCTGGGCAAAAAGAGGAGTTTTGTGCCTCAATTCCTTTTTATCTTGCATTACTTCCTCCAGCCTGAGTTACTTGTTTTACTCATCTACGCATTACAAGGGTGGAGTTAGTAATCTGGTATTTGGTATAGCTTGCTGCCCCTATTGGAGGGCGGGCCTGGTGCAGTGGTAGTGTCTCCACTTGTGTATTGGAGGTTCTGGGTTCCAACCAGCCTCTTTGAAAATTTTGCAACGGTAAGGCTGTCTAGAAATTCCCTTCCCAGGCCCCGGCCTTGTGCGTGAGCTTTCAGCACTGGGTACACTCGGTACATGCTCTGAAATTCCACTGCCAAGCACTGATACCAACAACAAATCAATGGGTCACCTGGTAGAAAGTGTTTCTTTGGAACACAAGATGACCTCTCGTTCCTAGCCAAAATCAGCTTCCAAAAACAGTTATGTTTGTTCCTTGCTAGAAAGTTTGTTAGACAAATTAGGAACTTTGACCATTCAAGCTTACTGTTGGCTTGCTTCTTTCGGAAGCTTGTACTATGAAATCCGTCTGGTGCCTAAACAAGGACACCACTATTGAGCCACAGGGTTACTCGAAAGTGTGCACTGGCATTACCATAATATAATTGCCGTTTGACCTGTTTTTGCCCCTCCCCGTTCTTCCAAAAAATAAGGCTGATGATCCTCAGAGCTGCATGAGTAACAAACAAGTTGTGTGCAGGAGTATAAACATGTGGTGATGTTTGACATATTATTGCTGCTTGTTATGCTAAAGGTTTGTTTTTCTATGCAGAGAAGTAAGATGATCAGGAGGCTGGTGAATGCTGTTCAATCATTCCGTCAAGCCATCAATTTAGCTCCAGATGCTTGGAGTGCCATGCTAATCCGTACCTTGTTGAAACCTGAATCACAAAAATTTGTTATTGATATATTTTTGTCCCTGGCAAGCCATTCCAGTTACAAGATTCCGGAAACATTCTGGCTTTGTATGTCGAGATTTCTGAATTACCTGGACAAGCAAGATATGCTTTAATAGCAGTTGATATACACAGTTTTTCTTTCGCTATGGTCTCAATCCTCATTGGTCGGTGCCCGATGTGCTACTTAAAGCTGCCGCTGGTGTTCTCGAGGATTTGAATTTTGAAAGCTGGTGCTGAGTCATCTGTCCAAAGTTATGTGAGATTCTGCCTTTATCTTCTCTGTCCTCTGATAAACATCTGTCTCTGCGAATTGTCCATGCTCGAAAGACCTTTCTGTAATGGTAAATATGGATCTGGGTAAGGGATGGGAATTGGTTGCAGAGTATCTTTCTGCATGCTAACTGCTTCAAAACTTCCTTGTGTTTTCGGATACAAAGACACCACATCATGGAGGTCACTGGACTTTATAAATGCTTAGCTGATATTCAACCTCTGATCTCGGAAGGAGGGCAGAAAAACCGAGGACCGAACTTGGCCCCTGTTTAGATGCAAAATACGGGGTGGAAAATTGGAGGAAAGATGTTACTTCGTCATAAATGCGTCACCATAGCATTTTGTTTGTATGTATGAAAAATTGTTCAAAAATTGATTAATTAGGCTCAAAATGTCCGTCTCGTCGAGTACAATAAAATTGTGCAATTAGTTTTTGATTTCATCTATATTTGGTACTCTATGCATGTGCCGATATTTTGATGTGATGGAAATCTTCTTTTTCATAGTGAACTTTGTTTGTTCTTTTTGGGAACTAAGCCCTTGTTTAGTTTAAAAAGCAACCCCAAAGTTCACTACGTAAAAAAGAAGATTTTCATCACATCAAAATATCGGTCCATGCATGAAAACTAACTGTATAGTTTTGTTGTACTCCGCGAAACGAACATTTTAAACCTAATTAATAAATTTTTGGATAATTTTTCACGTACAAATGAAAATGAAATGTTACAGTGACGTAATGATTACGAAATGATTACGAAGTGGCCCTAAATCTCCGCAACCTATTTTACATCCGAACAGGCCCACCTGGTACTGAACCCAGAATCCCGGGTACTTTATGGTCGTCGGTGACTGATTTTATTTTCCATTTTTTTGGGTCGCCTAATGGTGGAAAAATACTCTTATAGCTAGAAACTATAAATTGATTCTGGGCCTGGGCCCTCTCTCGGGCCTCTTTGGGCCCTGTTAATGCTAGAACGTCTAGTTTGCAGCTAGACAGATTTGGGGTAAGTCATATTAACCATAGTGGTGGTTAGCTTAGCTGAACAATCCGGCAGGTGACGGCGGCATGCAGATCTGGGTAAGGGGTGCTTGGATTTCCTGAACTAAAGTCTAATATAGATTAATTAAAAAATTTATTACATAATAAGAGATAATTTATGAGATTAATCTATTAATCTTAATTAATTTATAATTAGATAATGTAATGTTATAGTAAACATATGATAATTATATACTGACTATAGATTAATTTAGATTTGTTAGGTTCATCTTACGAAGTAGCCATAACTTATACAACTAATTTTATAATTAATTTATATTTAATAATTTAATTATTATTTATTTAAGAAACTAAATTTAGCGCCGTCCTCGCGCAGCTACCATCTTGTACGCAAAAGTTGGTCGCTGGACGGAACAGCCACACCTCCACTTGCAGCTCGTCTGCGGCAGCAAATTGACGATGTTCTGAGCATTTACTTGATTTAATTTAAAGGACATCAAAATTTATTTGAATTGGCTAGAACACACCGTAAATGGTGAAATTGGTCAGGTATCATTATAAAACCATGATTATTTACTTTAACAAACAACAACGATTAAAATAAGAATATCTATAATTTTTAACAAACAACAACGATTAAAATAAGAATATCTATAATTTTTGCAGAGAGAAGATGGAGGAACTGCCCTTTTTGCCCTGTCGATGAAGTGGGACGCGTCAGCTCATTTTCTTCTCCTCTTCCTTCTCTGCACCTTCTTCCATGCAGGCCGGCGCGTCAAGGATCTGCAGCTGAGGCCGGTGCCCCAGTGGCGCCGGATCCAGAGCGAGAAGCTCCATCGCAAGAGGAGGGTGGGGGAGAAGGGGAAGCAAGGGAGCTCCATCGTAAGAGGTGGGCTCAGCAGTCCGAGAATGGCCGGTAATGGCTTTTACCGGTGATGCTGAGCAGATTAAGTTGGGGGAGGTACATGATGGTTCGATCTGTCTTGTTGGGCTCAAATTTGTCGTGGATTTGTTGAGTTTGGTGCTCAAATTTGGAGACGGTTGGTGCTGCTTCTTGGATTTGGAGATGGCCGACCCTAGTGCTCTACTCGTGAAGAATAAAAAAGATGCAGAGGAAGAACTGCAGGTCTTTGAAGTTGATGTTGCTTGCATTTCATGCGCAGCACCGCCCGCATCATCGCAGCAAGCCTCGAGAAGCTGCATGCTGCCAGTGCCACCTCCCACTGCAGGTCCACCGCGTGCGCCGCCTCGACAGCCGCTGCCGACCTGCCGTGTCCTGCCCCAGGGCCGCGCCGCTGCCTTGTCCTTGCAAGGAGACTATGACGGAGGCAGGAGGTGGTGCTGGTGCCATCACTAATAGAGTGCTCGTCATTGGCGGCTGGCCAAGCGCGGCGGTGCCAAGGGAATCACGGCGTCGAAGATGCCATATTGCCATGGCAAAAACAAGGGTAAAAGGGACATTTCTCCCTATTATATCTCCTTAGATCAGAGATATTCTTATTTTAATCGTTACAGTGTGCTGGAGCAAATAACCACGATTTTGTAATGATACTTAGCATATTTCACCGTTTACGGTGTGTTGTGGTCAATTCGAAAAAATTTCGGTGTCCCACAGCAAAATTTGCCTAATTTAAACTACACAGGATGTTCCTGAATCAAGCAGCTGCAGATTGATGTATGGGGGCGCATCTTAAACGAAAACATTCAAATATCAATAATATGCAGGATCAGAATCATCAAATTTTCTGCGGTAGGTGTATCCACAGCTAGCACTCCATGGTGGTAACTTGATGCGTTCACCATCCAATGTGTTCTACTAGTGTTACCACCACTGGTAACAGCCCAGATGATGGTTGGGACTCTGCGACGGAGCCTGGCCCAAGGAACGCCGATGCAAGAAGGAAGGTCCAGCCCAACCCGGAGATATATGGCTCAGAATGAATGGACCAAGTGACACGTGTGTAGCGTGAGTACGAGTTAGAGTGCTCCTACGGGAGAGATCATGAACTGAGATATAACAAACTTATGATATTCTAAGCCGGCATCGGCGTTCTTCCTTCCCCAGCCCACTATCTCTCCCCTATTCTCGCTCTGTTCGTAACAATTTGGTATCAGATTCAACTCGATTTTAGATCAATTCACCATCCACCACCACTGTAGTCGCCTCCAACGCCGCTACGGTGCCATGGATCCTAACACCAAGTTAATCCTCGAAGAGATCCAAAATCGATTCGCCGAGTTCAACAAGTGGGAGCAACTGAAGGCATCTAGGCCCCTAATTTGTGTTTTGGTAATTAATGATAACCTTTGTGGACTAATAATTTTGTTGAGAATATGAGAATAAGTTAGTCCCGGGGATGAAGTGAGCTTCATATGTGTATGTGGATATATCGCGGATGATTTACATCAAGAGAAGCTGAAGGCAAAGGTATAAAATATGACATTTTCATTTAACCAGTCATGAGGTGATTAGTGGATGAAAAATGACTAGGTTAATAGGCTAGATAGCCGTACTATCAAGAGGGATCAACGACATTGGCTTGACGTGCCTATAGTGCCACTTTGATCAATGACTTGCATGTTTGCATTTAGATGAGTGGCGACTAACTTCGTGTGAGGCGTTGTTGAAAATCCTGAGAAAACGAAGTTCTGACAGGGGTCAGACGGTCCGTGGTTAGGGCTCGGACAGACCCTGACCATTGTGTTAAAATATATTAAAATATATGGGAAATTCCGTTCAGACGTGTCCGATCGTTCCTTGGACTGTCCGAGGCATGGGACGGACTGTCCGTGACTTGTGCTGACTGATGGGCTCGTGAGCGCTGACTTGGTGAGCTGTGCGCTGACTGTCGAACTGTCCATGGTGAAGCTCGGTTAGTCCGTATAAAATAGGCTCGATTTAGACAGAGACGGTTTTTGGGGTTTCAGGGGGTCAGACCGTTCGACCGCGTTGGTTGGACAGTCTGTGGTGAGCCACAGACAGTTTGTCAGACCTTAGGGCTGGCAATCCACCTGGGGTACCCGAGTGGTTGATTTGTAGGCGAGGAATCGTCGAACGAGTAGCTTCATGGTACATAGGAGACACTAAATTAGACATGTTCGGGCTACCCGGAGGTATAATACCCTACGTCCTGTGTCGGTGGTTGTGATTTGTATTGCTGGAACTCGGCCAAGCTTCGGAAAGCAAGGACGAACAAATGGTTATAGGATGAGATGTGGGATGCCCCTCATGGGGTTGCCCTAGGCCGCCTTATATAGGGTGACAGACTAGGGTTTACAAGTCGGTTTCAATCTAAACCAACTGGATTACAACTAAGGAATATATCCAGGTCGGTTACAACATGATATCCCGAGATATCCGGCCGCACCGCCGGCTGTATCTTCATGAAGCTTGTTCATCAAGTCGAGGATTCCTTGTGGGCCGCCTAGGGGTCGGCCCACAACCTTGTCTGGCGTGGGCCCAGGTCGGCGTAGTATCCTCTGACAATGGGTCCAGTGGTGTCCATATCCCACAAGCCCCCGAGCAACGTGCAGGCGCGTGTTGAACTGTTGATGAAGAAATGAGACTAATGTAATCGGGTGAAGATGCTTCAACACATGGTCGGTACAAGGGTGGGCGGTGCTCCAAAAAAGAAGAGTACCCAAACACGACACTGAGTTCCTTCGAGGTGGTCGACTAGTTCTCATGAGGACTAGTTACAGGGCGACGACCAGGAGCACGGTATACAGTAGCCCCCGATCGTTGGGTTGGTTAGTATAAATGAGTCGAGTCTCAAAAAGTAATCGGACAACCTGTTGCCCAAAGGTTGGTGGAAGTGTGCTGCCACCACGAGGATCCAAAACTAAAAAGGAAGTCAGACAACATGTTGTCGAGAAAAGTAGGTGAAAGCTGGCCTTCGCCTTTATGAAAGACTAGGACATTCAGCGCCCATGAATCAATTGGCGCTTGATGACGATGCGAGAAAGCCGCTTACCAGGCATGCCCGGTCAAAAGCGTAATCAATGACTGCACAGAAAGCATAGTGCACATGCGCATCTGTACCCCGGCTGCTAGCGGGTCACGAGAGAACAGTAGCTAGCCCGTCGTGCCTATAAATAGACACCTCTGCCCGGGTTACCCGTGTAGCATGCGAGGTGTCTGGCCTGGTCCCTTTGGACGCACCGAGTCGGTGTCGAGTGCCCAGGCCCCGAGCATGCGAGGTGTTTGGCCTGGTCCCTTTGGACGCGCCAAGTCCGTCTCGAGCGCCCAACCCCTGAGCATGCGAGGTGTCTGGCTTGGTCCCTTTGGACGCGCCGAGTCCATCTCGAGCGCCCAGCCCCTGAGCATGCGAGGTGTCTTGCCTGGTCCCTTTGGATGCATCGAGTCCATCTCGAGCGCCCAGGCCCCGAGCATGCGAGGTGTCTGGCCTGGTCCCTTTGGACGCGCCGAGTCCATCTCGAGCGCCCAGCCCACGAGCATGCGAGGTGTCTGGCTTGGTCCTTTTAGACACGTCGAGTCCATCTTGAGTGCCCAGGCCCTGAGCATGTGAGGTGTATGCCCTGGCCCCTTTGGACGCGCCGAGTCCATCTCGAGCGCCAAGCCCCCGAGCATGCGAGGTGTCTAGCCTAGTCCGTTTGGACGCGCCGAGTCCATCTCGGGCGCCCAGCCCCCGAGCATGCGAGGTGTCTGGCCTGGCGTCTTTGGACGTGCCGAGTCCATCTCGAGCGCCTAGCCCCCGAGCATGCGAGGTGTCTGGCCTGGTCCCTTTGGACACGTTGAGTCCATCTCGAGCGCCCAAACCTCGAGCATGCGAGGTGTCTGGCCTGGTCCCTTTGGATGTGCTGAGTTATTTGAAAGGAAACATATCCTGTCCACCAATCTCAGATATGACGGATTGCGCATCGCCAGTCCCGCGGATTCCGCCATTAGTTTCAGAGCCGTTAGGGTAGGGTTCTTTTGGCATTATAAATACACCACGCCTGGCGCCGTCGTCATCATCCTCTCGCTGCACCGCAGCCTTTGCCTTTTGCACCATAGCCGTTGCTCTTTTGCCCGCCATTGCGCCCAAGCGAGCTTCATGCCGCCCTGTTAGGCAAGTAGACTGCGCCTCGTGGGTACGATTGCGCACCCCCGCCTACATCCATCCGTCTAATCGCCACCGCCAAGCCCGATCCATGGCCGACAAAGCCTCCGCCGCCGCCGCGCCGCTGGCGCCGGAGCGGGAGTCTAGCTGGGGGCAGTCGCTCATGACCGAGGTCAAGCTCACGACCTTGGCGAGGTGCGGCGTGCTACCGCCGAAGAATGTGGATGCGTGGAGGACGCCAGGCAAGGAGAAGCAGCCATTCGAGAACACCGGCGAGGTCGCCTGCTTCACCCACTTCGTCAAGCGCGGGTTCGGGGTGCGGACCGGCGATTTCTTCCGCGTGTTTCTCCATTACTATGGTTTGCAGCTCTCCCATCTTAATCCAAGTGGTATCTTGGATATTGCTTTCTTCATCTACCTATGTGAGGCATACTTGGGGATTGGTCCCTACTTCAATCTGTGGAGGTACTTGTACCGTGTCAAGCTGATTGGTTCGGGCAATCGCTGCGATGGCCCGACCCGGATTATTGGCGGGGTAGGGATCCTGCTACGTGTGGGGAAGGCGAAGGAGTACTTTGACTTTGCATTGAATGACTACAACAAGAGGTGGCGTGAGGATTGGTTCTACATGAGGGACTGTCCGCCGATGTTGCCGGGGAGGACGGGCTTTCCTCCAGTGGAGCTTGATTCCTGGAGGGAAGCTCCGAGGGGGAAGGACTTGGAGCAGGTGGAGGAGCTGCTGGCCAAAATTGATATCCTGAAGGCAGGTGGTCCGACTACTACCACCGTGATGATTTCCTTTGTGGCTTGGGCGATTTAGCCCATTAAGGAGCGAGTGCACCCGGTGTACGAGTTCTCTGGGCAGAACGATCCGACTCAAGAGCACAACAGGAATGTTGACCAGGACGAGATCCAAGAGCGGGTAAGCAGCGTCATGAAGGGAAACATTGCCAACAAGGGCAATCCTGACCCTTTCCACCTTGGTTACCTTCCCAATCCGGTGAGTATGATGCTTCCCGAATATCTGCTCGACCATGCTATCTTGATTCTTGGATCTTTATGTAAATCTGGATGGTGACTGGTGTTGGTAGGAGAAAACCAACTGTTACTTCAGCCCGGCTCCCTTGCCTGCCGACCCCGTCCAACAGGAGAAGGTGATGACGTTGGAGGAGGCGCGTAATGACCCTCTGCGGTATGAGGCTGAGCCGTGGGTGTCGGACGAGTTCGGATCGTCCCCGGGTGCCGGAGACGTTGCCGGTACCGTAGACCAGGCGGCCGCTCCTCTTGGGAGGACGCAGGCGGTTTCACACAAGGTGGTCACGGTCTGGGAGGCTCAAGCGGGGGCGAAGAAGAGGTCGGCGGCGGCTGAGGAGCAGAGCCCGAGTGACGCGTAGGCGAAGAGGTAGCACTCAGGAGCGTTGCCGATAGATAGAGAGGAAGCCGGCTCCTCTGCTGGCGCTGTGGAGGGGAACCTACCCCATAGTGACTCGAGGGAGGGGACACCCGTGTCGGCGACGCCAAGGGCCATCATGCCGATCCAAGCCTGGCCGTCCAACCTGCTTGGTTTGGGTTTCAGACGGCTGGCAAGAGTAACAGGTAAGGATCACTGTGTTATATGTTTGTTCGTATTCTGAGTGACACTTCTCTTCTGGTTTAGACTGGTTGTATGCTATTGTAGGTCGGCCGTCAAGAGTCCCCTTTTGCTGGTGTCGGACTCATCACGGTCCCACTCTGGCGAAGACATCGGGCAAAGAGGGACTACAACGCCGAGTTTAGGCATGTCCGGCCCTCCGCCATAGCAGGTTATGGTGCTGCCGGAGGAGCCGGCCATTGCTATCACCGTGGAGCCAAGCTTGTCGCCGGCTCCCGACGTTGATCCTACGCCGACTGCTGCTCCAGGGGTGGAGGAGGCTGTTGAGCCGTCCGCAAGTGCTCCTGGCGCGGTGGCGAAGGAGACGCGTAGGAAGGACGCGACCTCTAGAACTGATGTGGAAATGCCAGGGTTGGAGGACGACGCTCAGCCTGACTAGCAGGCTAGGCAGATAGTGGGAGGCGGCGAGGGTCCGAGCCGCTCGGAGTAGTTTGGGCATTGAGAAGTGTCACACCCGGATTTTCACAAAACCCGAATGCGGCCATATGTGTGCCCAGGAAGTCCACAGAACACATACAGCGAACAAATATGATAAACAGAGTACAAATGCTCGAAATAAATAGTTTACATCAGAGTATAACATAAATATTTATTACAGAGAAAGTCTAAAACTCTCAACTAGAGAGGAGCCGCAATCCACAGGGACTCTGACTGGGAGAGCGCAACTCAGAAGTACGGCAGGTCATTAGGGAACTCAGCAGCAGTCTCATGCACAACCCAATCTGTTTACCCATCCGGGATTTTGTTGAATAATGGCAAGTGTAATTAAAACAATTACTTAGCAAGTATAGCACGGGTATGAAGGCTCAAAAATAGGCTAGACACGGCTTAACTGCATTAGCATTTTTAGTTGGTTCATTTTAACATTAACCAAATTACTACAAGTGACATTTAACACAAATAGACATCATCTTCTAATAAAAAAGGATCCAAGCCGCTCGTGACCCTGAGCAAGGCTATCATGATAGATTATACACTCTGCAGAGGTTTCGCCCTTTACCCACTAGTCGCATAAAAGTTCAAAAGAACTTTGCACCCAACCACACACATCAACACTTCTGAGGTGTGATTGCATAGGGACGCTACGAGGTTTTTCACAAGACACCCTAACAAGACTGTAGCCGCTAGTTTAACAAGGCGGTGAGACCATAGGCACCGAGATCGACGTACGCCTACGGAGTCACACCATAGGGGGGTCGATGGCGTCCAGAGCGCGAGCATCACACCCATCCATGCGCAACGTGTGGAGTTCCCCATCGCAGGGACTCCCAACACGGGACTGGGTTTAACGTGACCTAGCCGACGGATTGCCCGTCCTCGGTGGAATCCGGAAACACCCTTTCACCTTGTGTCCACTAACCCCGTTGGCCCCACTGGTAACCACTGGCAAGCTAGAGCCGTACAAGTTACTTGACCAAGACCAGAGTCATAATAGTTCTAGCGGTGGCGACAGGCTCCTGGGTTTCCACTTTAAGAACCGGACCTTAGGGAGAGACACTAGAGCAAAGCACACAGCACATGCCCCAGTTCCCTAAACCATGTTGCTAAAAAGCAAGTTTTAACTTTATCATTAAAGTGAACCATTAGATCAAGATTAACAATTAAACATTGGTGATAGTAGCTGCGCATAGCAAAGATTCTACCCATATGCATAAGCCCAAAGTTATCAAGGTACAAGATATACAAAACTAGGTACAACCTTAATGAGACATCAATTTAGACACATGCATATGAAAGTAAATGAATATAAAAGGTGTGTTTAGGTAGCAATGATTGTCCGTGCTATAACTTGCCTTCCTCGAAGTGCAGCTGCTGTTGCGAGTCCTGCTCCGGAAAGTCCTCACCGAGCTCGAACTCCAAAGCGAACGGCTCACCGACTGGACACGAATCACCACACAAGCATACACGCATACCAATACATGCAAACAAATATAATTCTATTAGAACAGTACACCAAATAGTAGAAACAGTACAAATAAAGGTTTTAGAAATATTCTACGCTTCTCTACGAACACATGAGCGCGAAAATCACACTAATCGGAGCTAGAACGGAAAAGATATGAGTTTTCTAAGTTCTAGGGACCTGCTGACAATTTTTAAAAGTTTCCAGGGGTTTATTTTGGAGAAACCAGGGACCTATACGTAATTATGAGTTAAAACTCAGGGGCCTACGCGCAAATCAGTTAACTAAGGACGGCGGGTTCTAGATTTAAAAAGTGCGGGGGGCTTTCTATAAAATTCAGGACCTATTCGCAATTACTTTTGAACTGAGCTGGAGCGCGGGTTGATTTGGCAAAACTTGGGGGCTCTTTAGTAAAAAGTGCTCACTGACCGGTAAGGGGGGGGGGGGTTTGACTCGGGCTTGGACCACCGAGGGTCGTTGGATTTAGATCCAACGGCTCAGATCGGTCGGGGGAAACGGGGTCGTCGGCGAGAACAGGGGAGGCGGCGGCGCGACTTGGCCGGCGGCGGGGCTCACCGGAGTTTCGCCTAGCTTGAGCTACGGAGCGCCATTTGCAGTGAGGATGGGTCCTACGGCCTCAGGGGGAAAAGGCGAGCCCACCCCGGGGGTGCAAGTCAGAGATTGAGCGGCGATGGCGGCGGGTGACGGTGAACGGCGGCGGGCGGCTCAGGTGGGAAGGAAACAGCGCGAATGAGGGGGTTAATTGGCCAATGAGCAGGACGGGGAGGCTCCTTACCTCGCTACAAGTTAACCCAAGGTGAAGACGGGCGCGGAGCAGCGCCGGAGGGGCGATTCCGACGGCGGCCGGAGCTCGGCGGAGCTCGGGTGGGGTGTTTGGTGAGGGAATGGGGTGCACAAGGGGTGCTTTTATAGGTCCGAGGGGGTTGCTCGGCGGGTGAATTGCGAGGCCGGTGATGGCGGCCAGTGATCCGCACTATACTTGCTAACTAATTGTTTACTTACACTTGTCATTTTGTTCAACAAAATCCCGGATGGGTAAACAGATTGGGCTGGGCATGAGTCTGCTGCTAAGTTTCCAGAATATTTACCGTACTACTGAGTTGTGATCTCCCAGTCAGAGTCCGTGTGTATTGTGGCTCCATTAGTTGAGAGTTTTATTAGTCTTCCGCTGTTATTGTTTAGATCATTTATGAAGCACTCTGATGTAAACATTTTATTTAATAAAGAATTTATTCCAGCATATATTTTCTGTTTATCATATTTGTTCGCTATATGTGTACTATGACTTCCTGGGCACACGTATGGCCGCATTCGGGCTTTTGTGAAAATCCGGGTGTGACACTCGGGGCGGCCGGGAAAGGAAAGGTGCGGGCCGGGGAAGGTTCGGGGAAGGTGCTGGGTGGGTCCAGGGGCGCGGGGAGAGGCAAGTCGGCCGGCGAGCGGGGCGCAATCGGCGCCGGGGAGGGAGGGGTCTCTCTGGCGGGGGTAGAAGAAAGGGCCGACAGGTGGGGCCGGTCGGCAGTGAGAGGGGGGGATAAGGAGGGGCGAGCGGAGCTGGGCCGCGTGGGTTGCTGGGCCGGCGTGGCAGTGCGGCCCAAGAAGAGGGGAGGAAGGAGGCTGGGCCGAGGAAAGAAAGGAAGGGGGTTGGGCTACGCTCGGGAGAACAGTTGGGGGAGCAGGAGCGGCCCGGGAAAAGAGTTGAGGGGGCAAAAGCGGACTCGACATGGTTTAACTTTTCTAGGGCTCAAACAAAAGCAATCAAATTTGAATTTAAACAGAATTTAAATTCCAATTTAACTTGCCAACAAACAAAACACAGTGCAGCAGCATGAATGCAACAAAAATATTTCTACCACTTATATTTGATTTTAATATTCATAAATAATTCAATTAACCTATATTAAATATGAACAATTAAAATAAAAGCCAATTAATTACTAAAAATGTTAAATGGGCCATTTTTGGAAGTTACAAGAAGTTCCACGGCGCTTCCGACGTCATCCTTGAGAGCTTGAAGGTATACCGAGTAGACGCTGTGGTGACGCTTCTACCTTGGGTGCTTTGTTTTCTGACTCAGGCTTATTGGAGTTGACTATTTTAGCAAATGCTGGCGAGCATACTCGGATGATGGCGGTCGTCAAGGAAGAATATTGTTGGCACTCCTTATGGCCTACGGATAAATCCGCAAGCGGACCGATATCGATGTAGGTTTCACCCGGGAGTATTCCAAGGTATCGATTTCCACGGAGAACACGAAGTGAACTAATTCTAAACTAAGTTGTCTAAGGGTAATGAGATGAAATGGGTGACAACAACAAAGAGGGAAGAAAAGCGATAAGAGGGTAGAGAGGGCATGAGTCTGATAGAAGCACTCTACTGATTAACTGAGCGGATCAGAAGGTACGGCTAGATACTTGCTTCGAGACAGCAGAACCTAGATTGTAGATCTCCACCAGCTGATTGATTTAGATTGTAGATATATAGGCTCTTCAGATTTAGGCTCATGCTGCTTCTCTTCATCGGGGAGTTCATCATAGATTCCAGTGTTGGGAGTGTCGTCCAGGATACGATCCAGGATTACCCTCGCTTCACTAGGAACCAGATGAGAGAACGACCCTCCTCAAGCGGAGTTCAAGAAAGTGGTGGCTACGGGACAGAGGCCGAGGCTGAAGTGTTGTAGAACAACAGGTTTTGGACGGCTTAGGTCCAGTCCTGAGGCCAGAATTTGCTTGAAACGAGCCCACATAGCTCCTAACAATTCTCCCTCTAACTGTTTAAAGGTAAGAATTTCGACTCGAAGGCTAGCTACCTTGGAAGCTGGGAAGAAATTTAGGCAGAATTTCTCTCTAAGGGTTTCCCAACTCCCTTCCATATTTCCGACAGCTAGAGAGTACCATTTCTTTGCTCCTCCCGTCAATGAGAACGAGAATATATTCCATTTAAGCATCTCTTGTGTCATGCCCGCAATGATGAGACACGAACAGAGTTGCTCAAACTCGCGCAAATGCGCGTATGGACTCTCAGCATTCGTTCCTAAGAACGTTTGCTCTCGAACCATGGCTATGAAGCCGGGACGCAGCTCATAGCCGGGTGTGTGGATGGGATGTGATGATGGTGGTGGCTCCAAACAATCACCCTTTGAAGCCGAATATTGACGTAAGGTAAGAGTGGAATCCATACGGATGGTGGATGATGGGGATACATGGACAACTTGGGTTCAGACTCAGAACAACTACCGTTTCCTGGTAACGACGATAGAAAGCTTGTTGGCACTCCTTACGGCCTACAGATAAATCCGCAAGCGGACGGATACCGATATAGCTTTCACCCGGGAGTATTCCAAGGTATCAATTTCCACGGAGAACGAGAAGTGAACTAATTCTAAACTAAGTTGTCCAAGGGTAATGGGATGGAATGTATGAAACGAGTGACAACAACAAAGAGGGAATAAAAGCGATAAGAGGGTAGAGACGGCACGAGCCTGATAGAAGCGCTCTACTGATTAACTGAGCGGGTCAAAAGGTACAGCTAGATACTTGCTTCGGGACAGCAGAACCTACCGCACATAGAAAGGGACAAGAGAGGGGTGTGATCTATCCTGCACTGGGGGATCCTACAAGCCGAGACGAACGTGATGGGCTACAAAGGCCGTATAGGGCTGTCACCACCTAACGACTACCACCTCCACAGACTTAGGGGCAAACTAAGTTAGCCTCAAGTTTAGGCACCGCGCCTACACTAGTCAACTAGTACTTATCTCCTATAGAAAGACAAGCACCCAAGCCAAGCAACCAGTATACAGTTATACCAATCAACTAAGCATTGAACGAAGAACTAGCAAGCATATAAAAGTAAGAACTGAATGCTCAATTAATCAGTGAGAGATACAAGAGTTACCAGACATGACCCGGATGTCACTCGAAGCTAAGCCGCATCCGTAGAGGTACAGCGGGAAGAGGGGCCGACACTCCGGCTCCTCTCCAAGACGCTCACCTCTACTCTCTCCCTATCTTCTAAGTATGAAAATGGCAGAGCTTCACTAAGGGACTCTCCTCTTGTGTTGTGTGTTGATGCAAGGGCCGAGGACCTCCATATATAGCTGGCCAGGGTCGATGGGAGGCAGATTAGCATGCAAGGAATTGGGAGGCGGTGCCTAGCCATTTGGCCGAACCGGGGAGTTTGGCCGAACTGCCACATGCACCGACCTTGAGTCCTACGGCCTGGATCTTTGCTCAGGGTCGGTTTTGAGGCGGTTCTTGGATCCTGGCATGCCTAGGTTGATTCCGCCGTGGAGGATCTCAAGCTCGAAGTCACCAAGCTCAACAAGCACATGGGTCAGGTGGTGTTCCAGCGCTCCGCAACAGATCCAGGGTTACTGGAGCGACCCATGTTGGTGGCCGCGCGCCCATCTATCGGATCTCCTGTTGACGGGCCCAGTGGGCATCACCATGAACATTGTAACCGGGATCTTGAGTTTAGGACGGTGTTCACCCATTCTCTTGTCCCAGTCAAGGATATGTCACATAACAAGCCCATTTCCTCTACCCCTAAATTTGATTCTACCACAATGGGTGATGCACATGATTTCCGTGATTGAGGATTTCCAGGTCGTTTACGAAAGCTGGATTTTCCTCTGTTCGAAGGCGATAATCCTAAGTTATGGATCTCACGCTGTGAGAGTTACTTTGAGAGGTATTATGTTCCTCCAGATGTATGGGTTCGTATAGCCATCATGCAGTGTCACGGTCCAACGGCTAGATGGCTCCCGTTAGTTCAAAAACGTTTATTGACTTGTTCTTGGCTTGAATTTACCACTATGTTGCTGCAATGTTTTGGTAGAGATGAACATGATGTTCTTATTAGGAAGCTCTTTAACATTAGTTAAATAGATTCTGTGACTGAGTACATCACTCAGTTTGCAGAACTTATTTATCAGTTAGCTGCTTATGAGTCTCTTGTTGACGATCGCCATTATACCATGTGTTTCATTGATGGGCTGCGTGCTGATATTCGTTCTATGTTATTTTGCAACATCCCCAAGATTTGGATACTGCTTGTGGTTTGGCCTCGTTACAGGAAGAAGTTGGAGATCACCCAAAAGCTAAAGAAATCAAGAAGTCTGCATTTTCTCCTTATGCTACTGGTGCTGTTAAGGGGCCTCATCCCTTACCATCTCCTCCTTCCTCTGACAAGCACAAGTATTCCATTCCCCAAGTCTCAGAACAGAAGAATTTCACAGTTGGCAAATCATCTAGTACATCTGATCCAGACAAGTTGAAGGCCTTGTTGGCTTATAGGAAGGCTTTGGGACTATGTTACAATTGTGGTGAGAAGTGGTCACACAATCACACTTGTTCTCAGAGTGTGCAACTTCATATTGTTCAAGAATTGTGGGAATTATTCCAGTCAGAGTTGGAAGCTTCTTCTCTGCAAGATACTGATCCAGCTGAACTCAATGTCACACTGTCCACAATAGCTGTTTCTGGCAATCCACATCTAAAACACTTAAGCTTCAAGGTATGATTCAGAATCAACCTATTTTGATATTGATTGACTCTGACAATTCCAATACTTTTGTCAGTAAATAGTTAGCTTCCAAGTTAGTTGGCAGTTCTCCAATGCTATCCCCAATTACCGTGCAAGTAGCCAATGACACTCAATTGATCTGTGGTACTGAGTTCCTTGATTGTTATTGGTTGTTCAGCAGTATCAGTTTCAGTCTACTCTCAAGGTGCTTCCATTGCACTTTTATGATATGATAGTTGGCGTGGATTGGTTATAGCAACATTCTCCTATGCAGGTGCATTAGGCCCATAAATGGATGATAATTCCATACAAGTACTCCTTGGCCAGATTGCAATGGGAGTTGTTGTTGGCACTCCTTAAGACCTACAAATAAATTCACAAGCGGACGGAAACCGTTGTAGCTATCACCTGGGAGTATTCCAGAGTATCGATTTTCATGAGGAACGAGAAGTGAACTAATTCTAAACTAAGTTGCCCGAGGGTGATATAATGGGGTGGTTGACAACAAAGAAAAAGAAGGAACAAGTGGTTAGAAGGATAGAGAAGGTACGAGTCTGGTAATAAGGTTCTTCCAACCAACTGAGCATGACAGCTAATGCATGTACTTTCTTACGTCGGGATATGGTGCACGCCACACGCAGAAGGGATGAGAAGGGGTGCAGCTAACAACCGCAGGAGGCTCCTACTGGCCGAGACTAACGTGGTGGACTACGTAGGCCGTATAGGCCTGTCACCACCTAACGGCTACCACGCGTCCATTTTATCGGATGCAAACAAAGCTAACCTCAAGTCTAGGCACCGCATCTACACTAGTCAGTTAGTACTTATCTCCTATAGAAAGATAAGCACCCAAGCAAAGCAACCGGTATACAATTATACCAATCCACTAAGCAATGAACGAGGAACCAGCAAGTAAGTAAAAGTAAGAATTGATGCTCAATTAATCAAAGGGATACAAGAGTTACCAGACATGATCTGGATGTCACTCGAAATGGAGCCACATCCGTAGAGGTAAAGGTGGAAGAGGGGCCGACACTCCGGCTCCTCTCCGACACACTCACCTCTCCTCTCTCCTATCTTCTAAGTATGAAAGTAGCAACGCTTTGCTAATGAGCTTCTTCTCTTGTGTTGTGTTGAAGCAGGTGCTAGGGACCTCAATTTATAGCAAGCAAGGACAGTGGGAGGTGGAGCAGCGGCCAAGGCACCATAGGGCGGTGCCTTGCCAGTTTGGCCGAACCTTGGGGGTTCAGGCTAACTGTTGGGTTCGGCCGGACACGTGGAGTTCGGCCAAACCGCCTCTTGCCTCCCACGTGTTGGGTCACTTCTAAGGCGGTTTGTACGTCGGTTCTTGCTTCAGGAAAACTGGTGGACTTCGGTCGAATTGGGCTTGGGCCTCGTTGCCTTTCAGTCCGCCGCCTCCATGTTGAGGATGGACGTGATGGTCCATCCAAGCCCGGGGTTCTGGTGGATTTCGTGTCTTCACGTTGTGGCATGTTCCGGGTTCAAGGATGGAATTTGGTTGAATATCGGGATTCGGCCGAACCCATCATTTTGAGTGGTTTTCTCCTCAACTTTTGTCATTCACCTCCTGGAATCAAATAAACACCAAGACTCGTAGAATTGATTAGAATTAAACCTTATAGCTATGGTGCATTATTCCACTGTGTTCATTTTAAGCTCGGTTGGAGGTCAGAAATTAGGCCGTAACAACGACCAATAGTTACCAGCTGACTATGAGATCACAATGGTTAAGGTTACGGTTCTGGTGCACATTATTGATACATCTGCCATTGTTCCTCCAATCCTTGAGGTATTGAATGATCACACTGGCTATTTGCTGACTATGAGATCACAATGGTTAAGGTTACGCTCTAATTGACAAGTTTCATTTAGTCTTTGCTGAACCTCAAGGATTGCCACCCTCTCGCCAGTGTGATCATTCAATACCTCTAATTCCTGAAGCACAACCATTTGCAATTTGACCTTACAGATATTCCCTAGCCCTCAGGACTAAAGTTGAGTCTCAAATAGCCAAGATGTTACATGACGACATTATTAGGCCCAGCTCTAGACCCTTTTCTTCTTCTGTGGTCATGACTAAGAGGAAAAATAGGATTTGGCGCTTCTATATTGACTACAGATTCTCCAATGCTTTGACCATCAAAAGCAAGTTCTCGCTCCCTATAATTGATAAGTTCTTGGATGAATTGTCCTATGCTAGCTGGTTCACCAAGTTGGATTTGCGGTCTGGTTTTCATTAGATTCTTCTCAAATCAGGGGAACAGTACAAAACAACTTTCACAACACATTCTGGTCAATTTGAGTTTCTGGTTATGCCTTTTGGGGTTACTGGCCTTTATTAGAGGCTTGCCACGATCAAGATCCTTCAATGGCATGCTTGTGGTGGTTGATAATTTTTCAAAATATGCCCACTTTGTACCACTGGCTCATCCTTTTACTGCCTTGACAGTTGCTCAGGTGTTCATGAACAATATATGTAAACTTCATGGCATGCCTCAATCTATTGTCACTGATAGACTGTATCTTTACCAGCAATTTCTGGCATGAACTCTTTCGGCTGTCGGGCACTAAGCTCAGTATGAGTTCAGCATATCATCCGCAGATAGATGGAGAAACATAGCACGTTAATCAGTGCCTTGAAACTTATTTGCACTATTTTGTTCATGCTTGTCCTTCCTAGTGGTCTCAGAGGCTATCCTTGTGTGAATTTTGGTATAACACATGTTTCCATACAACACTTTATACAACTCCTTTTGAAGCCCTCTATGGTTATGCTCCAAATCACTTTGGCATTGTCCCGGTGTATACTGCACCAGTTACTGATCTCCACAAGTGGTTGGACCAACAAAATCTCATGACTGATGTACTCAAGCAGCACTTACTTCGTGCACAACAACGTATGAAGAGTCAAGCTAACAAGAACAGAAGTGAACGCCAGTTTGCAGTAGGAGACTCAGTATATCTGAAGTTGCAGCCCTATGTGCAATCATATGTCCTACACCGCTCTAACAAGTTGTCTTTCAAGTTCTTTGGACCATATACTATCCTCGAGAAGTTGGGGTCAGTTGCTTACGAGTTACAATTACCAAACTCCAGTACTATCCACTCGGTCTTTCACGTTTCTCAATTGAAGAAGGCACTGGGTATACACATCAATAGGTAAATACTGACCTCGCTCCAGCCGAATCGCCATTCCATATTCCTATTAAGATTCTACAGCGCCGACTTATTACTCAAGATACAATTGTTGCAACCCAAGTACTTGTGCAATGGTCTGTCATGTCTCCATCCTTGGCTACCTGGGAGGATGAACAACCACTACAACAGAAGTTTCAATGAGCTTCTGCTTGGGGTCAACCGGACACTCAAGGAAAGGGAGCGTTACCACCGCTCGTAACAGCTAGGGGTGGATAACAAGTGAGCTTGGCTCGGCTCGGCTCGGTGGTGGTCGTTATGTTAACGAGCTAGCTCGGCTCGGCTCATTAGCGTAACGAGCAAAAATGCCAGCTCGGCTCGGCTCATTATGCTCGTGAGCGAGCTCGGTCAGCTTCCGAGCCAATACATAAACATATGCTTTCAGATCAAATAAGATATATATGTGATCAACTAACATATAAAGCATGCATATAATGTGGCATGCAGGTGATTCAAATAATATAGATGATAAGCCTTAGGCTCCGTTTGGATGTCGATATTGGAGTGCTTGGCATTGAATTGGGATGAATACCAAATCAGACTAGATTTAGAATTAGACCAGAATACCAATACTATTATTTGGATATAGATAAATTGCTATATGGAATTCAATGAGATCGTAAATATCAAATCACGTTTGGATACCCATACAATGGAATGGAATTTTGCATTCGCTCTTCACATCCTCTTCTACCGGTGCGGAAGAGACATGGCGGCGGACTCCAGTGACCTCCTCTTCCTCGTTGAGGTCTCCGGTAGGGAGGGGCGGTCCTCCAGCGAGGGAGGCAGAGGGGAGACGCGGCCCTCCAGCGAGGGAGGCGGGGAGGGGCGGCGCAGCACAGGAGGAGGTGGCTCGTTGGCGAAGAGGAGCTCAATGGCCAGCGGCGCGCCATCCATGGTTGGCGGCGCGGGAGGAGCTCGCGTGTGAGCCCTCCATGGCCGGCAAGGGGAGATCCGTGTGGGCCCTCCATGGCCCGGGGGGAGGTCGACCTCGGGGCGGCATAGGCTCACTCGTGGCCATGTCCTCCGCGCGGGGGAGAGCTCGACCCCAGGGTTGGCCATGGCCTCCGCGTCGGGGAGCTCGATCGGGGGGGGGGGGGGGGCGGGGGAGCTCGGGGGATGGAGGAGATAAGGAGCTAAAGGCCGGGAGCAGGAGGTGTGAGAGAGGCACGAGGAAGGGTAAGCCCGATTCCACCCAATACGCACGGGTGGAGCTCGGTATTGAGAACAAGAGGGTGGGTGCTTGATGAATACCGGTTGGTATTGGTGATGAATTCCAATTCCAAATTCTTTGACATCCAAACAATCGGTATTCAGAGGTTCCAACGCCAATTCCGATTTCCGAAGTCGAATATCTACTTCCAAACGCAGCCTTAGTTAAATCAATCAAGACATAGACATAACATAAAGTTCCGCAGCCTTAGTTAAATCAATCAAGACATAGACATAACATAAAGTTCCATAGACCATAGTTAAAAATTTAATTGCCCCATAGTTCAATAGTAAATATTTTGTGGCCTATAGTTAAAGATTTAACACATATGGTATACGGATGATGTTTTTAGGTCTATTGGGCTGCATATTGGCATAGCTGGTGTCCTACTACCATGATAATGCACTTAGCTTATTAAGCTTGTGAGCAGCTCGCGAGCTAGCTCGAACTCGCTCGTTATACTAACGAGTAAAACTCTTGCTTGGCTCGTTAATAATATACACCGAGCCGAGCCGAGTCGAGCCAATCCGGCTACGATCCAAGCGAGCTAACGAGCTTCGAGCATTTTGTCCAGCCCTATTAACAGCCCAGGTGATGCCGGGACTCTGTGACGGAGCCCGACCCAAGGAACGCCGATGCAAAAGGGAGGTCCAGCCCAATCTGAAGGTATATGGCCCAGAATGGACCCAGTGACGCGTGTGTAGCGTGTGTACTTAAGTAAGAGTGCTCCTACGGGAGAGATCACGAGCTGAGATGTAACAAACTTCTTATATTCTAAGCCGCCATCAGGGTTCTTCCTTCTCCAACCCGCTATCTCTCTCCAATTCCTGCTCTGTTCCTAACAACTAGTAATCTCAATATGGACGCACGTTGTGAAGAAAGTGAGATGATCGAGCTGGTGGCTGTGAACGGCCGGGAGTCAGCATCAGGAGCGAAGGAGAATAATAATAATAATAAAGGTAAGAAGCACGAGGTGTTTCGCTGCCGTGTCGCTTGACCATATATTGGCTTGCACTCCAACGGTTAATTCCAAACTCATGACGATCTTGATGGATCAATCGATGCTTTGACCATATATTCGGTCGGCTCGACGGTTAACTGCAAATTCATGACAATCTTGATGGATCAATCGATGGCATTCAGTGTGTTCCATGTATATATTATAGATAGATACCGCCATATATGCTCGTGCTTGTTTTTTTTTAAAAAAATACCGCCATGTATACCAAGAGAGCGCGTGTTTCTGAACCAAGTATGCATGCTTAGTTTGTTCGTAGTGCTGTCGTACTCAACAATCTGCATCAATTTAGCACGCATGTCTTTTCAAATCAAAAAAGAAATATTTGACCCGCATACTGCGTTTACGTCGTCACCGTGTCTTCTCAAATCCGTCAGTTGAGCACGAGGCCAAGTTGCATCTCTACGTGTCCTTCGACTCCATTCAATCTCCAAATAAGTGACGTTTCAAACAGCAACACGACAATACGTTTCAGTCTCCAAATAAATGATGTTTTAGATACAAAAACTACGTAATATTTTGAAACTATTATTGAAGATGACTCTGAACATTCTATTCTCAGAAGTTAATTTGAAACATTTTATAAAAATTTGATAGCCAAACTAAGGCATGTTTGTTTGTTTTGTAGATTATATAAGCTGGATTATGAGTTATGGGTAGCATAGCAAAAGAATTGCTGGTGACATTTCCATCTTTCAAGAACCATCATGATATCACAAATAATCCGAAATGATCTATCCATGTGCAGCTTATTTGTGGTCCAAAAGTGGTCATAGAATGGACTTTTACTATACTACTGTTGGCTTATAATTTAGCTTATATAATCTACATAGATTATAATCTCAAACAAACAGGGCCTGAAATAGGTTGAATACACGTGCACGGAGACGTGACATGACTTATTTCCTTCCATTGAATTTGGCCAATCTCTTTCTTCGTCTTCTATATGTACCATCTGCTTCCTACTCAGCTGAATGCCAGAGGCCAGCAGACGCCCTGATGTATCTTGTTCTCTCTTCTACTTCGGCCATATGCTTCGTCTCTGCATATTACTAGTCGGTGGGCTAGTTCTCTTCTGCCCCCTGCACAGTCCTGCTGCATCATGTTTCGCTGCTGCAAATGGTGATACTCTCACGGTAGGCCAAGAGCTTTCCTTCGGTGACAAGCTCGTCTCAAGAAATGGCAACTTCGCGCTCGGTTTCTTCACGTTCCAGTCAGGCTCAGGCTCGAGCACTATTATAAGTAAGTCCAGCAATACCACAGCCTCCCCTCGTTGGTACCTTGGCATATGGTTCAATAAGATTCCGGTTTTTACCACGGTATGGGTTGCTAACAGAGACAATCCAATTGCTCATGCCCAGCTCAATCTAACACAGCTTAAAATATCGAGAGATGGCAATCTTGTCGTCTCAAATGGTTCCACCGAGTCTGGAATCTGGTCCACTGTCATCGTCAATAATAGGACAGAAACCGGTATGCTAAACACTACCGTTGTTCTCTTGAACAGTGGAAACCTTGTGATTATGGGAAACTCATCTGACACAGTACCATTGTGGCAGAGCTTTGACTATCCAACGGATGTTGTGCTTCCGGGTGCCAAGGTTGGCTGGAATAACGTCACTGGTTTGAATCGTCAGTACATTTCAAAAAAGAACCTGATTGATCCAGGTATTGGCTCATACTGCACCGAACTACAAATCAACGGGGCATTGGTCCACAGGAGCTGGAACCCCTCTAATGTGTTTTGGTCTTGGGGATCTGTAAAGTCATCAGCTCCTAAACTTGTGCCATTACTCCAGTCATTACTTGACATAAATCCAGAGAGTAGAGGTTTGATCAGGCCGGCATACATTGAAACCAGTGAAGAGGAGTACTACACGTACACTTCACTGAATGAATCATCTTACATATTCTATGTGCATGACATATCTGGTCAGACCAAGCTGAATGTCTGGTCGGAATCCAAACAGTCGTGGCAAACATTATATAGCCATCCTTCTTCTCCCTGCACTGCATATGCTACCTGTGGACCTTTCACAGTCTGCAACGGTAATTCAAATCCATTTTGTGGCTTCTCTCAGAAGTCACCTCGAGATTGGGAGCTTGGTGATCATACAGGAGGATGTGTCAGAGATACTCCATTAGATTGTATCAATAAGAAAAACAAGACAAGTTCAACAGATATATTCCACCCCATAGCTCGTGTTACATTGCCCTATGACCCAGAAATCGTAAAAGATGCTACCACTCAAATCGAATGCATAGAATCTTGTCTCAATTATTGCTCCTGCACGGCCTATTCCTATAACTACAGCATATGTTCCATATGGCATGGGGATTTGGTTGATGTAAAGAAGAATGATGATGGCATTGATAATAATTCTAAAGATGTTCTTTACCTTCGCCTTGCTGCAACAGATTTGGAAAATCTGAGAAAGATCACTAAAAGAAAACCAGCCGCTAGTGTTATTGTTGCAACAAGCATTATTAGTTTTGGTTTACTAATGCTAATGCTGTTGTTACTGATTTGGAGAAACAAATCCAAGTGGTATGGTGTGGCATTACATGACAGTCATGGTAGTGGTGGAATTATAACACATCAAAATGTCATAGCATGTATGGAGTACTAAATGTAGATAAAATAAAAAACTAATTGCACAGTTTTGTTGTACTCTACGAGACGAATATTTTGAGCCTAATTAATCAATTTTTGGACAATTTTTCACGCATACAAACGAAATGTTACAATAGCGCACGCACTCCAAAAGACCAAAATTTGGCTCCCAATTTCGAGAACTAAACAAGGCCAGAGACTCCTGACACGATCCATTACAATAGTACAAAGTACAATTTCAATTCAGATAGTTACTTGGGTGCTAACACGTTCGCGTTAGCGACTGAGCTGGTAGGGAATTAGGGATGCTAGTGCTTCGTTTTGAGGTGTAGGAAAGATCCTTGATGAGTTGCATCACTAGCTACAAACACCCTCCATCCTCGAGTGCTACCGTGGTCAGTTTCATTTAGTTTGGCTCTCAGTATCAGCCAACCTTTTGTAATGCCAAGTTTACCGCTGTACTTCACTCCTCTCTGCTATTCACTTCTTTTGGCTGTTCGCATCGCTTCAGTGCCAAGTTTACCGCCGTGTTTCACTCCTCTCCAACGCATGAGTCTTTGAATGGGTGAATAAGCTCTAGTGTTGCAGGTGGTGGCCAATGAGAGCAGCTTATGGTGCACGGCTCGAGCATCTGCAATTCATGAGCTCATCATCCGGTTGCTTGCTCCGGACTGTTCAGGAGCCATACGCTCCACCGTCGTCATTAGAGGTATGATCTCAGTGATCATGAGTCATGACGTAACATATACTCTTGCTTGAATAAAGGTCATCTTGTATTCCAATCTATCAGCAACTCAGTACCTCATTTTAAATTTTCTACTATCATAGCTGTTTTTACTTTTTACCCTTAGTCTACTGCATTGGTAAGGCTAGCATGCTTTATGCGATCATGATGATTAGATCTAGTACAGCATATTGAATTGTTTGAAACCATTCGACAACGCATCGTTAGAGAAAGCTATTCAAGGGAAAGCATTTGCACTTCCATTATACCTGGACAATGTTCATGATACTAAAGCCATATACAATGTTACTGCGTTATACAGAGAATGGATGGTGAAAGAAGCAGCCAAAGTTCCAGTTCGACAATAAGCTAACCCTGTAATGCACCCAATAACAAACAGCTGAACGAAGCCTTTATCGGAGAGGTGTGCAACACTGAATGCAATTGAACTCATCACGACAGCTCCACGCCATCTCATTGAAGAAGACAGACCAGTCAAAAGGAACCCACGATAGATGGTTTCTTCTGACAATGGAGCAATAACACAGTAGAGAAAGAAACACAGTAGCTTAGAGGTTGGACTATTAGAAAGTATTCCTTTTAATATAGGATCATATGCATCCTGCAAGATTTCAAATTGAACGAATGAGGAATTAGGTCCTAGCTCACTGATAACTAAAATTGTGATAGATTGGTAGAGCAAGATCTAGTATGAGATGGATCAATATGTGGGACAGCCATCTGACCTCAGGTCCTACCAGTCTGTCAGCTAAGATGGATGTGATCCATACCAAGGTCATCAAAACTGTGAAGCCTATTATGGCTTCTTTTACCCAATTCCGTGTAGAAACCTTTGCGGCAAAGAAAGCCTGAACATTACTGCCAGGCATTGCTGCATACTGGAGTAGTGCTAAGGCCAAAGAGAGCTCTGCTAGTTGAAGTATGGCTGCGGAAATAACCTGCATTGAGAGAGTATGTACACTTACATGAGTGAATTGGAGTGATTAATTAACAAAAAGTTTCCTACTGTTGACATCGGGTCGAGTGAGGAGCAGTTTAGCACTTTGGCCACCACACCAAGCCCTCCAAAGCTCAAGGGTATATGCAAGATGAAGAAATATCCTGCATATATTCTCCATATATCATCAACCTCCCATGGAACAACAGGGGAAAGAACTGAAAAGTCCTGTTTGCCAATACAAAACACCAGATTAGAGCTGAAAACTAGACATCTGTCATGGAGAATTGTAAGGATACATATCAACAAGATCCCAATCATTGAGATAGGAAAAAACAGTGGATATGGAGTATCTATCATAACTAATTTAGGTCAGCTTATAGGCTTTATAGCTGGTGGCCTAATGCACAAGAGCAAAAAAATTGATAGTTCCTCTTGCCTATATGCATTAATCATGTGACTATCAACATTCTACCTATACTAAATTGTACCTTCGTTTCTGCTGACAAAAAACAGAAAAAAACGAAAAATTAGTAACAAGATATCTCCGGATGTTCCAAAGCCTGCATCGAATTTCACTGGATGGAGTGTTGAGCTATCATCGTGGACTAAAATAGTAACCGTACTAGCCAATTCCGCATAGAAAAAATAAAAAAATCCAAAATCTTCAATATGCTCGACAAAGGGTAAAAATAACTGGAGCAATGTGTGAGCTTGCTGCCAAAATTATACAGTAAGGAACTAGTATTGAAGAACAAAAGCTTCTTTCTAAGACAAACCGCGCGTAAGCTTCTTTCTTAGGCAAACTGCACGTGATGTCAAGTCAGTGAGGAGTTACGTCGAACAGGTGGCGGGCGCTGCCCTGGCCACCGTCGCCGGGAGAGGGAGGCGGAGACGGAGAACAGGCGCAGCTGAGGATGGAGGAGGACGAGCGCAGCTGCTGCTCCGTCAGAGCTTCGGGTTTGGCCGTGCGGATACCAGGCGGAGCTCCTCGGCCTCCGCTTCTAGCGGTGAGGAATGGAAGCCGACTGGAAGCCGTGGCTGACGCGATGAGGAGCATCCCTCCCTCCCTCGAGGTAGCGCAGTCCACGGAGCCTCGGACCCGAGCCGAGCGCCTCCCTGAGCTATATGTGGGCCTCGCAAGCGAGACTGCCCAGCCCGCGGAGGCTCAGAAGGAAAGCTGTTGGTCTCATGTGGGTGGGTGGGCTTGCATTGGCGAGCGAAAGAGGCCTTGCAAGTTTTTGTAAGGAAAGAGTCTACTATACCTCCCTCAGCAATCAGTAAAGTCTGAATTTCCTCTCTAAAAAATAAAACTGGATATTCATGCTCCCTCAACTATGAGAACAGTTCGTTTTCCACCCCAAACGGTATATAAGGTGGTTCTGGATGATGCGATTCCACATCAACTTGGAGGGGTGTAAAATAGACTCTTCAGAGTTTGGTCAAATGGAATTTATAGAAAAAATCATACAAATATCTTTTGCGAGAAAAATTATACGATTAGAAACCCTGAATTTTGTTTTAATTTTAGAAAAATTATACAAAAACTATTTTAGATTAAAAATGAAACCAGCTTTGTATTTGTTTTCAAGAAACTAGTTCCACTTTTAGTACCTAGTTTGAAGGTATTTTAAAAAATAAGTTTGAATGTATTTATACCAAGGTTGCAAATAGTCCGCTATAGCCTTTTGAGACAAATGCCACTACGATATTACAAATATTACTGCTAATGCCGCTAACTCCGCTATATCATGAAATAGCCCCGTTAAATTCAATAGCTTAGCTCCGCTAACACCGCTATGTTTGACTTATAAACTTATATACTTGTGATTTATGAACAACAAGGTACGATTTATGATATATCTTGTGAATTGCTGCTCATTTCCTTATGTATTCACTAATGTTTGCATGTATTTAGGAAATATGAGTTGGAAATCATAAAATTGGTAATGTTTAGGGCTAAATTTTGATAGTTTTTTGCCTACCGCTAAATGTTATAGCTTCCGCTATAGCTGTGCTATAGCCCCTATAGCTTTTTAGAAGTACTCCGCTAAATTCTATAGCTCGCAATTTGCAACATTGATTTATACCGTAGAAAATTTGTTTAGATAAAAAATATGAAACCACTTTCATCTTTTTCAAAAATCATACTTTTATATACAAGTGTCTAGTCTATAGAAACCATGTCTTCATAATTTTTCTCAGAAAAAATAATTATATTTGTTTTGATAAAGTCCATTTGACCACCTCAAACTATACGTAGTTTAATTTGCATCCCCTCGAACCTGACGTGGCGTCAGGTAAGTCAAAACCGCCATGTATACCACCTAGGGAGGAAAATGAACAGTTTTCAGAATTAAGGGAGCACAAATATCTGGTTTTATACATCAGGGTGGAAATCCAAACTTTTGCAATAGTTGAGGGAGGCAGCATCCTTGGACGGTTGTAGTCAGGCCGTGAACGTCTCCCCAGTCTGAATCGAAGTTATCCCCCGTCATCGAAAGATCAGGCGCAAACCCTAGCGGTTTCCCATCAGTTGGTATCAGAGCGAGGTTTATCGGTGAGAGACTATCAATCCTTTGATGTTTTTTTCCTATAGTCCAGAAAAGCCAAAAAAAGTAGATTGTTTATCTGCAATTCCTATAAACTTTTTGAGCCTTTACTAGTACTGCTTAGTTAAGGCTTGTTGAGTGTTCGGTGTCATCGGTTGTGTCGAGTTGCTGGTCCTAGTGTCTAATCCTTTAGAGTTTTGAGTTCTATCACGTTTTGGTCACCATGAGATCCATTGTCATCATATATATCACTTCTGTGTTTTGATCACCACGGATCCATCTTAAGTCCAATTCAAGCGTTTAAATAGAATATGGAAATCTTATCTTGTTACCTTTCCAACGGATCTAGCATTGTTCCAAAATTCCTTTTAAGCGTTCTGTATTTGTCCTGGAGATTGGCGATCTGTAATCTGTGTAAACTCACCTTTTCATGTTGATTTGTCTTGATATTCAGCAAAGGTGTAAAAAAGTGAAAGAAAGAAAGATAAAAAAATAGAGGAAAAAGAGAGGCGAAAAAGAGAGAGAGAAAAAAAGACAAGAAGTGAGAAAAAGGGGCTGAATTTGGTGTGTTCCTTTGTAATGTGCTAGCTGCTCTTTGTCGGTGACTACCTTTGTGCCTAGGCTCACGTCTCTACCATGGTTTAGCTTAGGACCAGCACAGTACCACCGTTGAACGATAATTCAACTTGCTTTTGTAACTAGTGTGGTTCTAGTACATTCCTTGTTTCAGCCACCTATAGCTCCACATATACGGCTACAGCTTGACAGGTCTTGTTGCTGCAGCACCGATACACTATCCTTGAGGCTGTTGTCTTGTTGGTTGCCATCACCTCCTGTTTTGCTTGGTAATAACTTGTAAGAGCTTATTTGAACAAAGATAGTTTGAGAGAATTACAATTGACACATCCCATTAGTTGACAAGAAGATACATATTAATTTTGTGTTTCTTGTTTTCTACTAATCATGGCAGGTGATACAGAGATTTTTGAGCTGATGAAACTACACCATCATGTTCAAGATGTCATTCAACTCTTGCCGTTATATGATGGTAAGTTTGATCATGAAGCTTACATTGATTGTGAGCTAAAAGTTGATAATGAATTTGATGAGCATGACTTGTCCGAGAAACAAAAGATTTATATTGCCTCTAATGTTGTGACTGAATATGCTTTGCTAGAATGGAAACATATCTGTAGGCACAACAAAGTTCCAGAATCTTGGGAAGATTTCAATTTTCTTTTTAGAGATGCATTCATTCCTTCATATTATGCTGATTATTTGCTTACAAAATTAGACAAATTGAAGTAAGGTAGTAGGACTGTGAGGGAATATTTTCATGTCTTTAAGACTTGTATCATGTTTGGTGGATTAGATGAATGCGTGGAAGATGTTACGAGTAGGTTCATGATAGGGCTCAATTCTGAAATTCGAACATTGTTAATTAGCCAGTCATATAGATGTATTGGTGAATTGTTTTGGCTTGCTGTTCATGCTGAAAATGAGACTATATTATTTGTGAATAATTGCAAGAATGATTTAACCCATGATGTACAAAACTTTTCCACTCTACTTGCTAACCAAGAGCAACAAATAGTGGAACCCACTATAGATTTACCTTTGCCAACAGATGAATTACTTGTTGTTCCTTGTGATAAAGAGGACTTGTGTGTTGATGATTCTTTTACTCATATGCTACAAGTAGTGGATATGTGTGATTCTTTTGGTTTGGAACTATACAAATGTGCTGAAGAAAAGCTTTTCCATCCTATTACTTGTACACAAGATGAACTAAAATTGTTGTCTTCTTTAAATATTTTGAGTTATATTGAATTTGATATTCTTTGTGATCTAAATGTTTAGAGGAGAAACTTCTTGCATATTCTGAATTTGCATGCTTGTCTAATCATAAATATCGCTTTATTGGCAAGTATAATTGGACATGAGAGTATTTGGTGCATAAAGTTTATATTTGCTCTAATCTAAAATATCCTTTTGGGCTACAATATCATAATCAAATAGAGGGCTGGGCTAACACTAATGATGTCTTGCAAAGTTTCGCTAGTTTTTCTCTTAAACAAAAGGGTCAGCCCAAAGAATGGGAGCATTGCTGGTTGTGGTCGTGCAACATGGATGTACTTCCGTGCTCAAACAACAAAGGAATCACCTTAGAATCACCTTAGATGTACTTCCAAGAAAGGGAGAATGATAAGGACATCACCAGCTTAGATATGACCATATTTATGGCTTGTAAACAAAAGGTGAATCAATCCTATATCATGATTATTGTTGCTACATTTGATGAATTGATGTTGTACCATCATGTATGTTCATTGCCATTTTCAGAAATACACGTGTGGATAAAAAGAGTGCTAGACACACATGGAAGGCATGGAGGACCAAAAAAGTTGATTGGGGAACAAGCCCAAGTGTTCCTCACATCCTCCACCTGGCCACCACGTCACTTTGGGCCCAAAGATGGAAAGAGATCAAGTCCAACACGTTTTGGAGACTGGATTCGGACTGTAGAAAAGCATCAACTTGTGATGGACGCCACGGTCGCATACAGACTCCATTTTGGGAGTTCAAGTACTTCATGGAAAGGTTATGAATTATACATTCCAACGGATCTGACCTCACAAGTATATCTGTTCGGAGTCGGCCACAATCAACATATTTGTACCGAGACATTTTCAGCCCACTGTTGACGTAAAATCCGCACCTCACGCCAAGCACACAGCAAGCCGAACAAAGCTGGCTTCAAACGTGGCCCGGGCTTTCGAATCCGGAAGCGTGCCAGTCAGTTTGCCTGAAAACTAACAAAGGGATAAAAACGTTTAGATTAAAACCTGGAACGTGCCGGGTGAGACCAGACAGTTCCATGTTTGCGGCGTTGAAGCCAATCTTGAGAGACATATAGCTACAGGGAAGCTATATGTCGGCAGTTAAAACCTCATTCGGCAATCGGCAAAGTACGCAAGGAGCGCACTGCCGAATGCGTGACGTAAGCATGACGAAAGATCGGCTTTCAATCGAATGAACACGTACTCATAGCCGATTAACGAGAAACAGAGTATGATAAATAAATAAAAGGGTGAAACATGATCATAAATTCGCAGTAAACAAAGAATGCATAGGCCGAAAGCAGCACCCGTCAAGCATGATAACAAAACAAGTTAATCCACCGCATGATACGACTTGTTTGTAACCACGCCACTAATCAGATTAGATTAATCCACCGCATGATACAATCTAATCATGAAAAGCTAAAAGCACTCAATGTTTAGTTACGAACCCACAACACAGTCACGAATTTACATTGAAAACAAGAATGCATAGGCCGAAAGCAGCACCCGTCAAGCATGACAGCAAACGAGTTAATCCACCGCATGATACAACTCGTTTGAAGCCACACCACCAATCAGATTAGATCAATCCACCGCATGATACAATCTAATCGTGAAAGGCTAAAAGCATTCATTGTCCAATGCAAACCTCACGAACACAAGTTCACTCATGAGAGCACTGCCGAATACGGCTATTCAGCCGAATCGGGGTCCATGGCGAAGGAACAAGCCTAATCGGTAAAGATAAATCTATCAGATCGACTCGAATTCTAATCCACCGGATGATTAGCTCTAAGACGACCCAAAAACCTGCATCTACCGCATGATACCCGGTTCTGTCAAGATCTACACGATACCGACAAGCTCGAACCCGCGACACGTAGCAACCTAGATCGGTTTCGGATTCGGCTATGAGGGGATAAGCCGTCGCACCGTAAAGCAGAGCCGATTCTAGCCGATCTAGATTGGGCAAAGGTGTGTTGCATGAATTAAACACATAGTAAAAGAGGAGCAACACGGGGTAACTTAATGAATCTGCTAGATCTTGCCGGAATCTAACAGAGCCGATAACTTGGTCCATACTAGATCTTAGCCCACCGCATGGCTCATGACCTAACAGAGGAACCTTCTTGAGACCATAACTTAAATCCACCGGATGATACTAAGCATGGTAACAAGACTACTTGCATCAAAGCTTAAATCCACCGCATGATACTAAGCATGATACAAGGTTGTCGGTACTTACGGAGGTCGACGGATCGATGACTCCTCTCGAAGAACTCGACGACTCGACTAAAGGACTCGATGTTGGCACGGGGCCGGTTTGTTGTATGATTGATTCGATTGATTGATTCTGTATTACAGCTGCCATGGGTTTATATTTATACCCAGGTCTTGATACAACTCCTAGTCGGACACGACTACAACACTTGTTTCTAAAAATAAATGACGAATCTTCGTGCCCATATTGCTTTCCTTGTTCGAACCGGCCTTTTCCTTATGTTGATCCACGTCATCGCACTTTCCCGAATGCTACTGCTTTTACCTGCGGAACCATGTCTCTGCCGAATGATGACGCATTCCCGACCGCAGAGTATCTCTGCCGAACGCTTCAGAGAACACCCCTTAGCCGAATGACGACGCGTTCCCGACCGCAGAGCATCTTTGCCGAATGCTTCAGAGAAAGCCCTTTAGCCGAATGGCATCCTTCCACCAAATCCGGCTCAGCCTCTTCCTGGTGCTAATTTTTGGTGTCAACACATGCCCCTTCAATTTCGGGATAAAGGATACTTTTATCTCGGAATTGACTAGGAATCCCCAACATTTCCAGGTTGAGCCCGTTCGACATCCGTTTTCTGCTTCCAAATCCTCAGAGTGCGCTCTCAAACTCAAACCCTAGTTCGTCGAATCTTTCAAGCTCTGATCTTCAAATGGCGAACCAGGATCAAATTCTTCAAGTAAGTTTCGTTTTTCTTCAATCATATTCGGCATTACTCTTTTCAAGCTGCATTTTGAATCCCCGAATCGCTCTTCTTCCGTCCTTAATAGGCTCTGACCACTGAAATTCTGACCCCTACGGAGGAGCAATCCGCATCTTTTTTCCTCGGCCCCTCAGGGAATCCAGATCCCTCCGAAATTATTGCGGCCGAGTCTCAAAGGATCCCTTTCAAAACTTCACTTTCGGGGCCTCACGAATGGCAGGATTCATTCAAAAACTGGCCTCTGCCCCCAATCGCTGGCTGGAGAAATTGGTATAAAAGGATTCTTGAAGATAAAAGCCCTCAGACGCAGAACTGGGACAGTCTTCGTATTTCTCATTGCTTGGAGCTATCTCTAGCCGAAACATCCAAGAATGAAAATCTCCTGATTGCAGCCTGTCACTTCTGGTCCAACGGCATGAACGCCTTTCTTTTTGGTCATGGACCAATGACTCCAACCCTGGCCGATGTCTACATGATAACCGGCTTGAACATTACAGGGACAACACACCCATACAGGTACAAAGGCTCTTCCAAACAGACAGGGGTGAAGACTGGAGTTGGCTATAAGAAATACATCCAGACTTACATGCATGATGGTCCTCTGACTGATGTTGAATACAGGGCCTTTCTGAACATGTGGTTGTGCAGATTTGTTTTCTGCGGCAAAGCCAATGAGCCAACTCTGAATCACATAGTAATGGCTGAAGACTTGGCTGCAGGCACACTTATCCCTCTCGGGAAATATCTCTTGGGAAGTGTCTATCACATGCTCCATCAAACCATTTATCAGATGCACACCAACAAGAAAATTTCCTGCGTCAATGGTCCCTGGTGGTTCGTCCAGATGTGGCTGCAATTGTACATGCACCAAATCGTCTCCATTGACCTCAACAGCCGACACTTCCCCTCGGTCAATTACCAGGAAGCAGAAGCCCAGAGCACCAAAGGCTGTCAAACCTATGGGGAAGCAGCCTCCACTATTGCTATCAACAAGAACATTGGGGAACTGTTTGAACTTTTCTTTAAAGGCTTTGCCAATCCCCTCTGGTTCCCATACATGGACAATGACAGCCTCATTTTTCCTTGTGAATTCAGCTTCGAAACTGGATGCATAGATGTAGAGTCCACAGCAATTTTTAATACTTTTATTCGGCCTTGCATCTTACCAGCCGAATTTTGTGGAGGAAGGCTGGTTCAAAGTTCATATGAATATTACCAGCCGAACATAGTAGCCAGGCAATTAGGATGTGGCCAGGTGCCCCCAAGATTATTCTTTCATGAATTCCTCAAGCCTAGGCAAATCATCAAAGACTCCACAGAAACAAGAAGAATCTTTGATTATAAGTGTTGTGCAGCCATCTATCAGATCGAACCTTTTGTGCCAACAGCACTTGCTCATCCTTCTTTTATTCTTTGGTGGCAAGAAGTCCATGATCACATTTTTAATGTACCAGTCCACCCTCTCTGCCTTGATTTGATGCCTGACTATCAGCCGAATTCAGAGGTAAACATGCTTATAATCCATTTGTTTTTCCACTGACATCCTCTTTCATCGACTTTTAACTCTGTTATCTTGCAGGACATAGTCCCTGCCCCTCTGGCCAGAGCAATTGTATATAACACTGCAGGCCCAATATCTATTCTGGGGCATCATTCTCCTTCTTTGGCTCAAATAATGTCTAGGCCTGCCAACCTGGATCCAACTCTTGCTGCACCACCTTCTGCCAAGAGAAAAATTTCTTCTCTAACTGCCCCTTTATCTATGAAGAAGAAAAGAACAAGCAGCAAAACAATTGCACAGGTCAAATTTCTTCTTTCTCGAGTAAAAAATGCTAATTTCATTCTGCTCATTTTCTACTCCTTTATGATTTCAGGCCAAATCACAGCAATTGGCCATTAGCACAGAACCTGCCGATGCCTCAGTGATTAGTAAAACTTCTCACCATCTTGTCATTTTTTTTTTAAAAACTCTTTTCATCGGCACTAACTTTCTTTCAGTCACAGAGCAAGCTTCAATGGATCCAATTTCAGAGAGCTCCTCTTTTCATCAAGAACCAGCTCCAGCTCTACCCGACGCACCTCAGCCAGAAGCTTTATCTCCACCAAAGGACCTTCCAAGCTCTCCTCAGCATGATACACAAGAACCTTTACCTGAGCTTGAGCCATCCTCTCTTTCCATCCAAGAAATCAGAAATGAGGTAAAGATAATTTCCCAGTTTCCCAAGTTCTTTATTCAATGGACAATTACTAATTCGGCAATATCTTTTTTCAGGAGAAAATAACTTCATCACCCAGTTACTCATTTCCCTTGGATGATCTTGTTGCCGAACAAGCAGAGGAAATTTCTTCTAGTCAGACTTTATCAGAAGAAACCCAAGCAAAACTAAAGGAAATTTTCTCCTTTCTGCACCAAGACATCCAGGATCAAGTCAAGGATGCTGATCTTCTGAGAGATATGCTCGAGCCCATTGAACACAATCTTCCCGTTGACATTCAAGCTTCCTTGGAACCAATCTCTAAATTAGATCAACAATTTGCTGCAGTCAGACAGGCTTTGAAAGATCAATCTTTGCAACCAGCTTTAGAGCAAAGAAGAGTTATAGCCAAGCAATCCTTGAAAGATCTGCATATTCAAGCTCAGAGTAACAAAGAATTGTCAGCTAAACTGCAGTCAACACTTGATCTGAAGAAGACCAGAAAAGCTGAACTAGAAGCCGAACTGAGGGTCCTGTCAGCCGAAATCGAAGCTGATGAGAAGAAGTTAGCCGAACTCCCCGATCTGACAGAAAGGATACGAAAGGAAGCATCGGCCATTCTAACTGAAGATAAACAGCTCAAGATAAAGCTCTCTGCTTTGACAAAGTCCCAAGAAGCAGGCAAAAATCTTTTGGAGACCATTAGTAGAATGATATCTGATGCTAAAGATGTAATCTCCAAGTACTTGGGTGTGTAATTGTATCGAATATTTAATTAGCCGAATGTTTTACCAACTTTGTAGTTTCATCAATCTTTGCTTTCTCTCCATTGAGGGTAACTCATTCGGCAAAGCTGATTTTAATAGCATCAGACCCGAAAACGCTTCAATTATGACATAGCCGAATCCCATCCAGTCAAAGCCGAATACGACTCGATAAGAATCTCAAACGACATGAGAACCGATCGGCTGGAAAATCCTTTCCACCTTCCGAACTCTTCGGAATACGTGCCACGATCTTTGGCCATGATTTCCTCTGCGGGTTCCATAAATAAATTCCCAGGCAACCCACAGTTTCTTCACCAAGTTCTTCGCCTTCCAAGTTCTTGCCGGCCCAAGCCATTCTTTTCCCCATCCACAGTATTTCCGAGGAACTTCCAATGGCCGACAACAACAGGAGGCGCCCGGCCGCTGATGAGGCCGAAGGAAGTCGTGCCGGCGCTCGCCGCAGGTGAGTAGCTGCTTGCTTCTCTTTGTTCTTCTCGAGATTTCCTCCCCCTTTCTTGACGAACCTCTTTGTTCTTTCAGGGTAATCCAATGGATTGCCGGCGCCGGTGCGCCAGTCGCAGCTCCAGCCGCCGCTCCTGCGGCATCTTCGAGTTCGTCCAATCGATCTCTCGAATCGGATGACTACCGTTACACGGACGGCGATGCTCGCCGATTCAAGGCGGAGCGCGACGACTCTCGTCGTGAACTGGAGGCTATCTCCAAGCAAGCCGGGATTGCTGACCTCGAATGGCAGCACGAGCGCAAGCAACTGCTCGAAGTCATTGATGGTGAGTCCTGCAATCTGCTCAATCTCAAACTTGTCCCCTAACTGATATTATTCTGCTGCCCCCTTTGTAAACTTGCAGCGCGTGATGCCGAACTCGATCGGCTAAAGGCGCTGGCGAATGAGCTGGCGAACAAGGTGAATGCTTCTGGGGACACACCAGAAGCTCGCCTCGGCGCGGTGGCGGGCCGCATCGATGAGGTGGCCTCGCACGGCATCCGTCTGGGCACTGCCGCAGGCCTAGTCGCCATGTCGACGCACACCAATATCGACTACTCCAGGCTACCGACCGGCTTCGCTAATGGTAACCCGGAGGAGATCGACGACATCGAGGCCTCCATAGATCGCCTTGATGCTCATGGCGCCGCCATTGCCGATTCCATTCATCCTCAGTCCGTTTTGAACAAGCTATTCCATTAGTTTGTACTAGGGATTTATGGAATTTCGGCAATAAAACTTATCTTTTGTGATCTTGCATGAACATCTGATGTAGTATATTTTTGTGCTAAGGGCAATACATTCAGTACTGGCCATTTTCCTTTTCTGTCAACATTTGTTCTGAAGGCGATTTCTTCCCGAAAATCGGCTGTTCGGCAAATTAATATATCAATCACCGATCGATTTCAACACTGGGATAATACCTCTTCAAATATCTTCCATTTATAGCAGAAGCAAATTCTTCTCCCAATAATGTCCTCAAAATATATGCATTTCCAGGCACGCATCTAACCACTCTGAAAGGACCTTCCCAATTTGGAGACCACTTGCCGAATGCTGCATATTTGGTTCCAATCGGCAATATCGCTTTCCAGACTAAATCACCTTCTGAAAATTGCTTAATTTTCACCTTCTTATTGTAATACTTAGCAACTCGCATTTTGTTTTTCTCAATATTCTCCAAGGCCCTGAGACGAATCATCTGCAAATCTTCTAATTCGTCCATCATTAAATCATTATAATCTTTAGAACTTAAATCCTTTTGCAACTTTATTCTCCTTGAGTCTAATTGTATTTCCCATGGCAAGATAGCATGATGCCCATACACCAACTCATAGGGAGACGTCTGTGTAGCCCCATGTGGAGCCATTCGGTAAGCCCATAAAGCCTCACTGAGTACCGAATGCCACTTTCTCGGCTTCTGATCAATCTTCTTCTGTATAATTTTAATCATAATCTTGTTAGAAGCCTCTGCCTGACCATTAGCTTGGGCATAATAAGGAGAAGAATTTAACAATCTGATGCCCATACTTTCAGCAAAATCTCTGAATTCTGAAGATGTAAATTGAGTCCCTTGATCAGTGGTGATTGTCTGAGGAATCCCAAATCTGTAAATGATGTGTTCTTTAACAAATTCAACCATATTCTCCGACGTCACCTTCTTTAATGGAATTGCCTCAACCCACTTGGTAAAATAATCGGTTGTCAAAAGCACAAACTTATGCCCCTTGCTAGATGGAGGATTTATTTGGCCAATTAAATCTATTCCCCATCCCCTGAATGGCCATGGCTTGACAATGGGATTCAAAGCCGATGCCGGAACTCTCTGAATGTTTCCAAATTTCTGACAGTCTTGACATCCTTTATAATATTCAAAACAATCTTCCAACATTGTCGGCCAGTAATATCCAGTTCTTCTAATAACCCACTTCATTCGGTAGGCCGATTGATGTGCTCCACACAACCCATCATGTACTTCACTCATCAGCCTTTTTGCTTCTTCATGATTTAAGCAATGTAACAGCACTCCATCCAGGGATTTATAATACAAATTATCATCAAGAAGAACAAATTTTAAAGCTTTATACCTGAGCTTTCTAGAAACCTTTCGGGACGGATTCTCCAGATAATCGGCAATCTCTTTTCTCCAATCATCTTCTGCCAGATTACTCCCGAATGCATATACATCATCAGCAAAAACTTCTCGAAGCTCTTTATAACCTGATGCACTTTGGGCCAATCTATTTGCCTCTCCATTATCCCCTCTAGGAATGTGTTGTAGAATTACTGACCGAAAGCTCTTCAATATTTCTTTGCATTCTTCATAGTAATTCCTCAAGGTATCACTTTTGCACTCATATTCACCATTCAATTGCTTTATGACCAATTCTGAATCTCCAAAAATTTCAACCGCAATGGCCTTTGCTTCTTTCAAATATTGGAGCCCTTTGAGCAACGCCTCATACTCAGCTTGATTGTTAGTAACAGCAGATTGAATAGGAACAGCAAACTCAAATGTTTCTCCTTTGGGTGAGATTAATAAGATACCTGCTCCACCACCTTTGTTGCATGAAGATCCATCGAAGAATAATACCCAAGGAACAATGTTAAGCAAATTTATCGATGTATTATGATGTTCAGTAATGAAATCGGCAATAATCTGTCCCTTAACAGCCTTTGCCGATTCAAATCTTAATTCAAATTCAGACAAAGCTAAAATCCATTTGCCAATCCTTCCGTTCAAAATTGGCATAGACAACATGTGTTTTATCACATCAAACTTTGAATACACAATGCATTCGGCATGTAATAAGTAGTGCCGAAATTTTGTACAGGAGTAGTAAACACACAAGCAAAGTTTCTCTATAGCCGAATACCTTGTCTCTGGACCTAGTAACTTTCGGCTAAGGTATGCAACCACTCTTTCCCTCCCTTCAAATTCTTGAATGAGGGCCGATCCAATAGTTTGGGCATCGGCCGCCACGTACAACTTGAAAGGCTTGTTCAATTGTGGAGGCACCAATACTGGTGGCTTCTTCATGTACTCCTTTATTTCATCAAAAGCCTTCTGTTGTTCGTCACCCCATACAAACTTTTGATCCTTCTTTATTTTTAACAGTGAGGAAAAGGGCAACACCTTTTGTGACAAGTTTGATATGAACCTTCTCACAAAATTTATCTTGCCAAGCAGTGATTGTAGCTCTTTAAGATTAGTTGGAGGAACAATTTCATCAATTGCCTTCATGCTTTTCTTACCAACTCCTATTCCTCCTTCATGTATCAAAAATCCCAGAAACTCTCCAGCCGAAACTCCAAAAGCACACTTGTTCGGGTTCATCTTAAGCCCATGTTTCCTGGTGCATTCTAGAGTTTTCCTTATGTCGGCCAAATGAGACTCATGATCTAATGACTTGATCACCACATCATCAATATATATTTCCACAATCTTGCCGATCAACTCATGAAAAATATAATTCATAGCCCTTTGATAAGTTGCACCGGCATTTTTCAATCCAAAGGTCATGACAACCCACTCAAACAACCCTATGTGTCCAGGACACCTGAAAGCTGTCTTCACTATATCTTCCAATGCCATATAAATCTGATTGTATCCTGCGTTGCCATCCATGAAACTGAGCATTTTGTATCCAGCAGCAGCATCAACCAATGAATCAGCAATAGGCATTGGATATCCATCCATGGGTGTAGCCTTGTTTAGGTCTCTAAAATCTATGCAAACCCTCATCTTTCCATTTTTCTTATAGACAGGAACAATATTAGAGATCCAATCCGCGTATTTACATGGCCGAATGAAATTTGCATCTAGTAATCTTTCAATCTCCTTTTTCACATCGGCCAACACTTCTTCCTTGTAGATTTTTCGGGGTGGTTGCTTGTAAGGCCTATATCCAGGTTTGATTGGCAACCGATGCTCAACAATAGAACGGTCTAGACCGGGCATCTCCGAATAATCCCAAGCAAAGCAGTCCTTGTATTCCTCTAACAACGTTACCAACTTTTCTTTGAAAACCGAATCCAAATTAGCACTGATAAATGTCGGCCTTGGCTTGTCACCATCTCCAATGTCCACTTCTTCTAATTTATCGGCCGACACAAATCCACGTCCTAATTTTCCATCAGTTCCATCAATTGGATTTTCCATCAAAAATTACTATGAGAGCCGACTGCTTCGATCGGCTGTTGATCACTGCTGGCTGGTGCCACAGGACCTTCTCCCCAGTCTTTGCCTGAGAAACAATCTATGCCTTGATATTCCCAGAAAGCTGGTTCCATATTTGCTACGCTTATTGAGTCATCTGCTTGGACAATCTCCACCTCATCATCTATCCACTGAATAAGCTGTTGATGCATAGTAGATGGAATACAACAATTTGCATGAATCCAATCTCTTCCAAGCAGCAAGCTATATGCCCCTTTGCCTTCAATGACAAAGAAAGTCGTAAGCAGAGTCTTGGACCCAATCATCAGATCAACATGCACGCATCCCTTAGTGTCCGAAGGATTTCCAGCAAAATCATTTAGAATTATGCTCGTTGGTGTCAAATCTCTAAGGCCCATACCAAGCTTCCTGAATGTGGTATACGGCATTACATTGACAGCAGCTCCTCCATCGACAAACATCTTGGTCAATGGTTTGCCATTAACATATCCCTTCAAGTACAGTGGCTTCATGTGCCGATTCTGGGTTGGTTTCTCAAAAACAGCTTGTTTGTTCAACATCAATTGTGCCATTAACCCAAATTGTTCGGCATCATCTATATCGGGCAATATTTCTTCCTGTACAATTTGGTTAGCTGGAGCCATGAATTCATTCGGCAGAAAACATACCATACATGTAGGAGCCGAATGACCATGTTCGTCAGGCCTGTCTTTTGGGAGCCATATTGATTTCACCCTAGGCCTTGCTTGCTTTAATTCTTGATTCCTCAGGCGTTGAACTCTTCTCTTCTGACTCTTTCTTAAACAAGGTGGACACCACTGTCCTTTCTGCCAAACATACTCACGATCTTCTTCCTCATGATCAATCCATCTGCAATCAGCATGTCTCTTTCTTGGTTGATCATCAAAACGCCGATCATCACTAAGATGCACCCTACCAATTCTTTCATGGACAGATCGGCGATTGGCAATATTTTGCCTATGTTCGACATACCCATTATTGCACTCAGGACAGTTATTCCTTGTAGGCAGCTTTAAACCTTCGTTCCAACAGTGTCTGAAGAATGCACACCCCCAATGCGCTCGTTCCTGCTCTCGAGCATACTCTTCTTGTTCTTCCTCAAACCTTTCTTCTTCGCGCCTTCTTTTCTCCTCCTCGTATTCACACCTTTGAAAACGCTCTTTTTCTTGCTGACGCTGCCATTTGTTGAGGAGAATACGTGTAGTAACTCTAGTTTTAAAGGATTTTCCCACTTCAAATCGGCTATTCGGGAACCGAAGATTTTTCTGGCGAACCTGCTCAATTGTGATCTGCCGAGTGGGATCAACTGAACCATCCTGTCTTGCCTTCTTTGAGGTTAAAACTTTCAATCTTCCCTTTTCTGCAGATGGAACAGCATTCACCATATTAACCGAGAACCCGATCATATTCTGAGGGAAAGGGTTACTGTCCAGTTTCATCTTGTTGTCGAATTTCAGATGTCCTTCCTGGATAGCCTTCTGAATCTTCATCCTAAAGACTCTGCATTCATTAATGGAATGAGAATTTCTATCATGAAACCCACAGTACCTCTTATCTTTCACTCCATCGGGCCGAAGCATAGAATGCCCCTCTGGCAATTTAATTCGGCCTTCTTTCACCAGGAACTCAAACAATTTGTCTGCCTTAGTCACATCAAAATCATATGTTCCTTTCATCTGTTTGATCCATCTTTGAGTCATTGTAACTGGTTCTTTGCTCCACACTATCTCTGCTGCGGCTATCTCCTCGCTATCTTCATATTCATCTTCTTGATCTGCTCTTTCAAGGAATTGGTTATAGATGTCAGTCACATCATTATTTTTAGCAAATCTGACATCTTTCTTGAAACCATACGCCTGGTTACTCATCAAGGCCAATCTGTGCGACAACTGGCCCAGATCATCAAACTCCATCCCGAACAGCTTCTCCCGAATGGCAGGCAACATTCCAGCTACAGCCATACCAGCCAGTTGATCATCAGGTATGTTCAGAGAAAAGCACATACTCTTAGTTTCCCTAAACCTCCTGAGGAACTCTGTAGGTGTTTCATTATTCCTCTGCCTTAAGCTGGTCAAATCAACCAACTTTTTCTCGGTACTGCCAATGTAGTAATGAGCATGGAATTTCTGTTCCAGGTCTTTCCAAGTACAAATCGACTGAGCAGGCAAAGAAGCAAACCATGTAAAAGCTGGACCCGTCAGTGACAAAGGAAAGTATCTGATTCTGAAAGCCTCGTCTGCCGAAGCCTCTCCAAGCTGCATCAGATATCGAGCTATATGTTCCACAGTGCTTGTATCATCTTGTCCTGAGAATTTAGTAAACTCTGTAGGCACTTTGACTCTATTCGGCAATGATACCCTTTGGTACCATTCCGGGAAAGGAGACGAATACATGTACCCCTGACTTTTAGGCTTCAGACCGAATTGAGTTTGCAATACATCGGTCATTTTTTGCACCATGAGGTCAATATTGGTATCTTGATTCCCTGGTTTTCCAGCAAGCATACCTGCAGTACCAACATATCCAGGATTCGGGAGAGCGTCGATAGCATTGTAATCCATAAACTCTGAATATCCGTTTCCATACAAATCCCTCTGCAGTCTGTTGTTCAAGGGAGATATCTTGTAAGCAGAAGCAGGCGGATTCCCTGTGGTGCCGAATGCCATATCACCGTATGTGCGAGTTTTCGGCAGTGCAAGCTGAGGATCTTGCCGAATCGGTTGTCCATTTACATCTTTAGCACCAGAACCTCCAGTTTCATCAGCATTTCCTTTACCATGTGGTTTTTGAACTGGTGCTTGAACATTGAAGTATGTCGGGCCACCCAATTGCCCATGTATCTGCTCAAAGGGTTTATCCACATGCTGACCAAAAATGCTTATCATTATATGCCGAAAACTATTTAAGAACGCAGCATTGTGATTGGTCATTGTTTCTCCCAAAGCTTTGTATAACAAGCCCGAGAATCTCTCCCTCTCTTCTTCTTCAGTAAGATCAGATTGCCCAGGAAGGAGAACTCTTGGCAGATCAGACTTGAGAAAAGGTGCACCACTCCTGTTCTTGGCGAAAGACAGTAAACATTTGTTAATGAATTGGTTGGCAGCAACCTTTACCATTTGTTGATGTTCTTCAGACAACTCTTCCAAAGTGACATCCATGATGTCGCTCAACTCAGGCATCTTGAAAACTTGTATGTGTCCCACCGGGCGTGCCAAAAAGTGTGTTGACGTAAAATCCGCACCTCACGCCAAGCACACAGCAAGCCGAACAAAGCTGGCTTCAAACGTGGCCCGGGCTTTCGAATCCGGAAGCGTGCCAGTCAGTTTGCCTGAAAACTAACAAAGGGATAAAAACGTTTAGATTAAAACCTGGAACGTGCCGGGTGAGACCAGACAGTTCCATGTTTGCGGCGTTGAAGCCAATCTTGAGAGACATATAGCTACAGGGAAGCTATATGTCGGCAGTTAAAACCTCATTCGGCAATCGGCAAAGTACGCAAGGAGCGCACTGCCGAATGCGTGACGTAAGCATGACGAAAGATCGGCTTTCAATCGAATGAACACGTACTCATAGCCGATTAACGAGAAACAGAGTATGATAAATAAATAAAAGGGTGAAACATGATCATAAATTCGCAGTAAACAAAGAATGCATAGGCCGAAAGCAGCACCCGTCAAGCATGATAACAAAACAAGTTAATCCACCGCATGATACGACTTGTTTGTAACCACGCCACTAATCAGATTAGATTAATCCACCGCATGATACAATCTAATCATGAAAAGCTAAAAGCACTCAATGTTTAGTTACGAACCCACAACACAGTCACGAATTTACATTGAAAACAAGAATGCATAGGCCGAAAGCAGCACCCGTCAAGCATGACAGCAAACGAGTTAATCCACCGCATGATACAACTCGTTTGAAGCCACACCACCAATCAGATTAGATCAATCCACCGCATGATACAATCTAATCGTGAAAGGCTAAAAGCATTCATTGTCCAATGCAAACCTCACGAACACAAGTTCACTCATGAGAGCACTGCCGAATACGGCTATTCAGCCGAATCGGGGTCCATGGCGAAGGAACAAGCCTAATCGGTAAAGATAAATCTATCAGATCGACTCGAATTCTAATCCACCGGATGATTAGCTCTAAGACGACCCAAAAACCTGCATCTACCGCATGATACCCGGTTCTGTCAAGATCTACACGATACCGACAAGCTCGAACCCGCGACACGTAGCAACCTAGATCGGTTTCGGATTCGGCTATGAGGGGATAAGCCGTCGCACCGTAAAGCAGAGCCGATTCTAGCCGATCTAGATTGGGCAAAGGTGTGTTGCATGAATTAAACACATAGTAAAAGAGGAGCAACACGGGGTAACTTAATGAATCTGCTAGATCTTGCCGGAATCTAACAGAGCCGATAACTTGGTCCATACTAGATCTTAGCCCACCGCATGGCTCATGACCTAACAGAGGAACCTTCTTGAGACCATAACTTAAATCCACCGGATGATACTAAGCATGGTAACAAGACTACTTGCATCAAAGCTTAAATCCACCGCATGATACTAAGCATGATACAAGGTTGTCGGTACTTACGGAGGTCGACGGATCGATGACTCCTCTCGAAGAACTCGACGACTCGACTAAAGGACTCGATGTTGGCACGGGGCCGGTTTGTTGTATGATTGATTCGATTGATTGATTCTGTATTACAGCTGCCATGGGTTTATATTTATACCCAGGTCTTGATACAACTCCTAGTTGGACACGACTACAACACTTGTTTCTAAAAATAAATGACGAATCTTCGTGCCCATATTGCTTTCCTTGTTCGAACCGGCCTTTTCCTTATGTTGATCCACGTCATCGCACTTTCCCGAATGCTACTGCTTTTACCTGCGGAACCATGTCTCTGCCGAATGATGACGCATTCCCGACCGCAGAGTATCTCTGCCGAACGCTTCAGAGAACACCCCTTAGCCGAATGACGACGCGTTCCCGACCGCAGAGCATCTTTGCCGAATGCTTCAGAGAAAGCCCTTTAGCCGAATGGCATCCTTCCACCAAATCCGGCTCAGCCTCTTCCTGGTGCTAATTTTTGGTGTCAACACCCACGTTTATGCGTCATCGTCTTTTGGGCCGTTGGCCCGTGTATCGTGTCGGAGCCCATGGGGGCGCGTCCTAGGGTTGGAGCACGACCCCCACCACGTCCTGGTCATGCCCCTCCCCTCTCATATACCCCCATAGCCTCCATAAACATATCAGGTTTTGTTTAGATGAATGTTTAGCCATTGCTACTTGCTTGTAAGCGCGCGTGCTGGTCCAGCCGCCCATCTTCGAGTCTTCAGAACCCCACCTCTGTGTTTTCAGATTAGTTATTAACTCCATATTAGCAATTGAGTTGCTTGTTCTACTTGTTTTCGCTTGTTCTTCGATTGCTTGCAGGAATTACCCTAGTGGTTTGGTTGATCGTGCTCCACAAGATCGCGGTGACCGCTGGAGTTGATGTATCGGTTGCTAAGGCGCAGCATCCTTGGACGGTTGTAGTCGGGCCGTGAACGTCTCTCCAGTCTAAATCAAAGTTATCCTCCCCCCTCATCGAAAGATCGGGCGCAAACCCTAGCGGGTTCCCATCAGATTTGTTTTTTGTTCAAGTTGTTTCATAGTCTGAATTTTTTAGGCCAAATGCAGATCATGGAGAGCAATAATCCCGTTATGGTACACTTTCAACAGGGTTCGCCCGTATTTGGCTTTACTATTCTTGGTTATGCAGTTTAGTTTTCCCAAGTCGAGTGTACTTAGCTGCAGAGAGTGATATCTGGTGGGTTAACTGATACTATGAAGAAGCAGTCAAGCGTGTGAGAGACTCCAAGTACAAGTAATGCTGACAATTGTAAACGTCAAGATGACGAAAAGCCTGGTCTAGGGTTCCTTTCAGTTTTCCTTTTTTTTATTTGAAGTACTACGCCATACTTATAAAATCTGTGACCATACAATTAGTTTCAACCTGGTGAAATTGCATCTTCATTCCAGCAAAACGCTCGCCGGTATCCCCCCTGCCTTAACTTATGGTCCCTCATCCAGCAAAACATGAAAAATAGGACCAGGAAGAAAAACAAATATAGTTTTCTTTTGGAAAGGGACATCATAATTTCTTTTTCACACCAAATAGGAAAACACTTGCCATGTTGTTGTATCCTGCTAACATACTTACGGTCCCTCATCCAGCAAAACAAGAAAATGGGACCAGGAAGAAAAATTACAGTTTTCTTTCAGAAAGAGACATCATAAATTGTTTGTTCGCACCAAATAGCAAAACCCTTGCCATGTTATTGTATCCCACTGCATTACTTATGGTCCCTCTTCCAGCAGAACAAGAAAATGGGAGCAGAAAGAAACAGTACAGTTTTCTTTCCAAAAGAAACATCATAAATTATAGTTCACCCCAGATAGCAAACAGAGAGTTACCAGAAGATTACAAAAAGACTTGCTTAAGGCATCGTTCACTAAGATATGCCAATTGTACTGTAATGACACAATTTACAATATTGATTGGTAGATACCAAATTGCCACCTCCTAGCAGGTTCCCTCAACCTAGATGATGTTACCTTCTCTTTCAGCCCTTCCTGCCCTGAGAAGACTGTGAAGGCCATGCAGTTGTGCTCTTCTGACGATTTTCCTTTTGCCTGAGTAACTTATCCATTTCTGAAACATCTGGTGGTGCTATTTCGTCCTTTAGGATCTTTACAGCAAACTCGATGCATGGGTCTGGTGTGGATCCAGTAACAAGATACAGCGATGTCAGAGCTGATTGTGCTGTCGAAGTATCAAAATTTTCAGCGCCATCATTTAGATCCAGGCCTGGGATTGTTGCAGGGTCAAACTTATCATAATTCTCTTTGGCTTGGTACAGACTGATAACATCAGTTGTGTCCATAAGATCATCAGTGAATGCACCTTTGTTCTTCGTATAATCAACCAAAGTGTTATTCATGAGCACAACAGTCTGCTCAAGGGAGATTTCAGTTGCACCATTGCTGTCTTTGACTTCAGATGATATATAATCTGTAGGGACAGCACTCTGCTTAAATGCATATACACCATGTTGCTCCTTGGACACGGATGATGTATCAGATTTGGGCAGATGTTCAATGGCATTTGTATCGGACGAACAGCTGTTGGCCTTATCTAAATTAGCAAGAATGGACTGCTTACTTGCATCCCCTTCACCTCCAACATGCTTCTTTCCCTTAGTCGCCCCATTATTCATGCACCACGATTTGGTGCCGCCACTAGTTCTTTTCATCTTCTTTGAACCAACACCCTGATCATTCCAATGCGCTCTTGCTACGTTTCTTGAGTTTAAAGCCCCAAGCATTTGTTCCCATGGTGCAGAACTCTTCACCCTTTCTCGGGCTGAACACTTTCCACGTTTCATAGAGTGAATAATCTTGGTGATGTCTATTTTCTCTCCCAATGAGTAAACATCTGTAATCTTGATATCCCCCTCTTCTTGTTTCTGCTTGTCTGATTTCTCGCTAAAATTACTGTCTATGGTTTCTTGCCTCATCCGCTGTGAGGAGCATCTTGGAGCTGTCTTAACCACTGAAGCCAATTTGTTTCCTGATTGTACAGGCCTGCTGGATATCTTCGTGGCTGGTGTTAGTTTTGCATCAGGTTCAGAACCATTTTCTGCTCCTGCCAAGAAAAAAGGGTAAGCCAGACCTTAATCAGTCACATGCAGAAAAGTAGGTTGACAAAATGAGATTTGTAAATTGCAGATACACATAACACGAAATTAGCTTTAGGAATCAAGCTTAAACATAGATAATAAATACATAAATTGATGTATCAGGTAAACATGTTAGGCTCTGCTCCACAAAAAGAAACAAACTATTATTTTCAAAATTAAAGATAGATAGAAAATATTTAAAGATGGTTAAGGCTCATAAATCTGGGTTCTTGCAGTAGAAACCTACTAACCTCCAGTGTTGAATTTTTCCATAAAATTCCTTCCCCAACCACTTCGAACCTTCATTCTTGTTTGTTTTCAGCAGCTTAAACCTTCACTACAAAAAGTAAAAGTAAAAGTAAAGTTATATAATAGAATGAAAAGGGAAATAAAATGAGAAACAGCACAAGAAACTTCTACTTCCAGCCACAATTTTTTTCTCAAACAATATTTTTACAATCACCGAGTTTTACAAATATAGAAAATATAAATTATTTGGCAAAGCTGCATTTTGCAGACATTGTCGATAGAAATATGACATATTTTGTTGTTACCAAAGGTACTAGTAATATGATAAAACAGATATATTTAATAATAATGTGCAAAACATTCAGGTAGTACTCAATAGCATAGAGAGAAAAAGCTAACTTTTATTGTCATTGCTGCAAAAAAAATCGTCAAACGTTAATTGCAAATTAACTCAATAGCTGGTTATAAAATAAAACTGATAATGATTACCGGGTACAAAAATAATTCAATTGGAAAAAGCTTCTCTGGATTGCTACTTTATGAGGGCAAAGAGTATACTATTTCCTCAATACTATGGACATAGTTAACATAATCATCATTGTGTATGCTTTGGTCAAAGTTGCAGCAAATTTACACTAACATATATAGATACCATGATTATGATAACATATCGTTTTACGGTTTTTATCAGCAAGATTTTGATGTTATTTTCATAGCCATCAACTTCATGAATTTTAGAAATATTTATCAACCATTTGATTCCAAGGACCAATGCTGGTAAAGAAATGTAATAAATAAGAACATTGCCATCAACGACATACAAATTAACAAAATTATAAGATCAGCCTAACAATTATCATATACCAATTTACTGGATGAGTTATTTCTAATTTTACACATACGGAAATGCATAGAAACATTAGTGCCCATTGAAACAAAGAAATAATTCCTTCAAAATGATGGGAAATACCCAAATAAACATGGTGGTGTGTCTCCACCCAATTCGAGCAGGACTCTTGGACTTCATAAATCATGATGATTCATATATGTCACTAGCTTAGACCACAAGATTATTAACCCTCACATCCTCACCTTTCAAGCACACATAAGATGCACACTGCATGGAGTAGTAGTGGGGCCCATAGACTCACTAAGCAAACAGAAAAAAGAAACAGGTGCATCTCTTTTTATCATCATCAAGTTCCCATCTCTCGCTCTCCTACCTAAATCCATTGTCCCTAGGAACCTCTAGATCACCAGATCTACTCCTCAAATGCGCTGCTAGACCTATGCCCCCTTCCCCTACGCGAACCAACACCTGGATTAGCTATACCCGCCCCTCACAACTAAATCGATGGCGTTGCTATTGCAAGTAATAAACCTTATCACTAATACTTGAAAAAGTAAAGAACTTGCCACTTACCAAATGGATCCAGCGATATATTAGAGCGAGATTGGTCGAAATTCGATGGAGATTATGGCGGACGTCGTAGTTACGAACCCTAGACACACAGATCTTACGAGCTGGATTCCTTAAGGATGAAGTAATAAAGGATTAAGTGCTAGAACTCGGTATGGCGATTGGATCTGTAAAGAGGACTAAATATCAAGGGATGAAAGAAAAATCATCACTAGAAGAGAATGGGGAATTCCCTCTTCACATAGCCCAAGGAAACCATTTATTGACGAGATGAGAGAGGCATCAATCTTAATTAGCATCTATGTAATAAATATAGAAATAAGGGTTTATATATAAATTGTTAGCCAGTTGGAGGATATCTTCTACTTGATAGAAAAGGCTGTTTTCTGACGTCATGTCACACCATCCATGAAGTTACAAAAAGAGATACTATGCTACATGTGCTCTGTGGTCCCCACCAACCTATGGTTCAACACAGTCATCTCTCTTAGGAAGCATAGGACTTTTCCTTTGACACACATATATTGTTCCTTATGGCTTGTCTAAGAACTATTTGTTGCTAATGCTAACACAAGATGGACTAACATATCTACAACGAATGTAAACTTAGAGGACGATCCAGAAAAACTATGATCAGGCCTTGTGGAATAACAACATCATCGGTAGTCACGGACGGGGAGCTTTCATTGAGCAATCCAATGAACTCCAACAAGGAAGAAAGAGTCAAGCAAGAACTATCAATAGCAGAATGTAAGATCAATAGGCTACAAATTCCAAACATTGAGGATGTGCCTATCAAGAACATAAGTGTAGTAGGGCACTCATTCAAGATTCGCAATTTAACCATCACCAAGGTGTATAATTGTCCATTCACTAGTAAGTAGGATATTGATCACCATCTCTAGATGTTTCCTATAGATTCGATTCCACAGCATCACCAGCTACCAATTGTGCATAGGGCACTTTCTTTTTATTCTCCCTATTGGGGAGAGCACTACAGTCTCTGTCCCAAGCCATAGTTGAGAAATGGGAAAATCCGCTAGCTTCCATCCTCAAGAAGTTCTACCCACTAGGATGACCACATTGCTTCACAACAGGATCTCTACTTCCACATAGAACCATATGAAGATTATTGTAGAGGCATACAAGCGCTCCAACGACTATGTTTTGGCGTACTTGTGTAACAAGATTTTGGACTTTGACCTAATCCAAATATTCTATGCAAAGACTAACGGTGCCATGGCACACCTTGATTGACACTTGAGATCTTCATCATAGACCTAACACCTATGCAATCTAAGGAATTATTCAAGAATGTTGCTAAAAACAACACATGGGCAACATCAGAGTGATCCACCATTACTAGAGAAACACCCGTTCATATAGGCTTGTCCGTGCCAGACATAATAGAGTCATCAGGAATGAGTCATCCATGCCGGTGCGTAATAGAGTCGGCACAGATAATGGAAAAAATCCATTATCCGTGCCGGCTCTATTAAGCGTCTCCATGAATACCATTCAGGACTATTCATGCTAGCTCTCAACAATTGCCGGCACATATAATGGATTATGCACTCGCCCTATTTAGAGCCGGCATGAATACTCTTCAAGATTATTGGCAACGGCTCTCATACGTCGCAAAAATTTGAAAATTGTAACTTTGTTATATGAAGTTGGATCTAGACAAAGTTTATATGAAAATTGTATGTTTCGACCACATCTAGCACTTTGTAGTTGAACTTTTTATTTAAAGTCACTTAGATGTCCAAAAATGTAATTTAAACTTGTTTTTTCTATCCTTGTTTTTTGAATTTCATGTTGTATTCATAAATTTGTAACTTTAAGATATATACTCACGTCACCGAAAACTTTATATGGAAATTGTAGGCTCCTTCCAGTTCTACATCCCTCCGTTTGTTTTTATAAGGCACGCATGCATATCAAGAGTCAAACTTCACAAATTTTACTAATAATTTAACCAACAAATTTTATTTTTTTAAATATAAACCTGGAATGGTTAGATTTATAATTAATTGTACTATCCAATGATCATAAGTTTGTAGTCCTAAATAATATAATATATGATAAATAAATGGTCAAAATGTAACTTAGAAGACCATGTTAAGTCAAATCATGCCTTATAAAAGTGCACAGAGGGAGTATGTGTAAATTTTTTAATTTAAATTTGTTTATATGCCCAAATAATATATATAAGTTTAGGTTGTATTTCCCAACCTAGCATTCCTGCCCTCATAATTCAAATTTCAATTTGTACCCGGAAGTTCATAACATTTGCATACAAACTTGGATTGAGAAAAACTTTATACGGAAATGTTATGTTTCAACGAGATCTATAATTTTTTAGTTGCATGTTTTTTATTTGAAGTCATTTAGATGCCCAAATAGTGCATCAAAACTTTAGATAATAATTAATAAAGGTGTTTCGCGGAGAGAAACACTCCCTAAGGGAGCGGTTCCTCGGGCTTTGATTTACTAATGCGCGAGCGTGCCAGTATACTAAAATATACAACATGTAAATAATAAATAATGAACACACAAACAAGTAGGGAACTCTGTATTATATTAATCCTTTATAGAATTACAAAGTATCATTCCCCTTTGGATTTTACATCATATTGCGCCTTGATCAATACATCTGACCAAATCAGTGAATGTGTGGCTACTGGTTCCTGGGATCTCATAAGACAACCCAGTTAATTACATCCGTATACTAATTTCAACGAAAAACCTCAGATTAAGCTGCATTGATGGTCGTGTCTTCAGGTCTTGAGTGGTGAATCTCCAAAATATGCACATGAACATAAAATAACATTATAAAAGTGCCAAAGCCTCATCAGTCATTGGTGAATGTTGTTCAACCTCGTCGGTCACGGAGTCTTGTGAAGTCTGTAATGAACGTTCGGCCCCATCGGTCACGAACAAGCAAGCGTCCCGCCTCGTCGGTCGGGACGAAGTACCTCCGGCCTGGTCGGTCACGGAGATGGTGGTAACAATATACTCCTAGCCCCGTCGGTCCAGGAGCATGATAATAACTTCACTGCAGACGTATTGCCGTGTCCAACAGATACGAACATCCGGATGCCGGTGGAGATGATCGACAATCACTCAAGTCCTGTAGTTTATATCTGAAACACATACTGATATGCACATTGCCAGAGATTTGTTTTCTAATTTGTGCCAAGGAGCCGATTGATCACTGACTGGTCAAACTCACATGTATACATATGGGTCGGAGCCATGAAACACATCAAATCGACCTGAACAAATACAACCCACATCTCCTGCCGTACTACTTTCCTGGCCCAACTGACTTTGAGCGTACGGCAAGTCTTTAAATAATTCTGTCACATACAGCATTAGCTAGCTTCCCCAGCACTTAGTTTATTCAAGAGTGACCAATGGCCCACAACTAGTAATCTGCTCACGTACTACAACTTTGCTGATCTGAAAATTACACAACACATGCATGTGCATCTCGACTGCTCTTTATGCTGATCTGAATGTTAGATCCAAAACATGAATCGCCAGGAGTAGATCTAGTACGTGTATGAACTTGACAATTAAAACATGGTGTTCTTGATCCTAGATCTACAACAACAACACTAACACTAGCACAACACTACTAACAGAGAGGGTAAATGAGTAGCAGACCATCGGTGGTGGTAGAAGCTGTAGCTGGAGAGGCAACCATCTCGTTGACGAAGTTCGCTGGGGCGGACTGTCACACCCGGATTTACACAGAAATCCGAATGCTGCCATATGTGTGCCCAGGATGTCCACAGAACACATACAACTTACAAATATGGAAATCAGAGTACATATGCTCGAATAAAATAGTTTATATCAGAGATTACCTAAATAAAACACAGCGAAAGTCTAACTCTCTCGACGGGTAGAGCCACAAGTCCACAGGGACACTGACTGGTTGACCACAGCTCAGAAGTATTGAAATCCCAGAAAACTCAGTAGTTGTCTCAATCACTGATCCATCTGTTACCCATCCGGGATTTTGTTGAATAATGGCAAGTGTAAGTAAACATTTACTTAGCAAGTATAGCACGGTATATGAAGGCTCAAAATAAGGCTAGACACGGCTTAACTGCATTAGCATTTTTAGTTGGTTCGTTTTAACATTGTCCAAGTTACTACAAGTGAAATGAACCCAATTAATAAAGTATAAGTGTCATTAAGCATAAATAAACATCATCTTCTAATAAAAAAAGGATCCAGGCCGCTCGTGACCCTGAGCAAGGCTATCATGATAGATTTTACACTCTGCAGAGGTTTCTCCCTTTACCCACCAGTCGCGTAAAAGTTCAAAAGAACTTTGCACCCAACCACGCACATCAACACTTCCGAGATGTGACTGCATAGGGACGCTACGAGGTTTTTCACAATACACCCTAACAAGACAGTGGCCGCTAAGGTACAATAAGGTTGTGAGACTCTACGCATCGAGATTGACTTACGCTTACGGAGTCACACCATAAGGGGGTCAATGGCATCCAGAGCGCGGGTATCGCACCCAACAATGCGCAACGTGCGGAGTTCCCCATCGCAGGGACTCCCAACATGGGACTGGGTCTAACGAGACCTAGCCGACGGGGCTACCGTCCTCGGTGGAATTAAGAAACACCTCGCGCCTTACTTCCCATAACGCCGTCGGCCCCATCGGTAACCACTGGCAAGCTAGAGACGTACAAGTTACTTGACCAAGACCAGAGCCATAATAGTTCTAGCGGTGGCAACAGGCTCCTGGGTTGCCGCTTTAAGAACCGGACCTTATGAAGAGACACTAGAACAAAGCACGAAGCACATGCTCTAGTTCCCTAAACCAAGTTGCTAAAAAACAAGTTTTATCATTAATGTTGAAGTGGACCATTAATTCAAAATTAATAGTTAAATAATGGTGATAGTAGCTGCGCCTAGCAAAACCTACCCATGTGCATAAACCCAAGGTAAACAAGGATAAGGTAATCAAATCTAGGTACAACTTTAATGATACATCAAATTAGACACATGCATTTATGAAATAATTTAATACAAGGTGTGTAGGTAGCAAGGATTGTCCGTGCTATAACTTGCCTTTATCCAACAAAGATACTGCTACTCAGAGTCTTCAATCTTGCTCTTGCAATCTCTTGATGACGTTCCTCGGCCCGCAACAATCAACGACACGAGCACAACATGCAGCTAAACAAGCAAGCAAACAATATACAACTAAGAACAGTACACCAAACAGTAGAAACAGAACAAAAGAATGCTTTAAAACTAATCTACGCTTCGTTACGAACACATGAGCGCAAGAATCACGCTAATCGGAGCTAAAACGAGAAAGATACGATGTTTCTAAGGTTCGGGGACTTGCTGTCAAGGTTTAAAAACTTCCAGGGACCTATTCGTGAAAAATCGAGGACCTATACGCAATTTTATATAAGAACATGAGGGCTAACGCGCAAAATGCAGGAGCTTTTCTACGAAAGAGTATAGACTAAACGAATATGGTAGAAAATTACAAGATTTGCTGAGGGTCTTACCGAAAATCTTGAGACCAAAAACGACGGAAGGTTCGACGTGACGACGAGATGAAGAATGGGCAGTAGTGGAAGATATGGTGGAAGAATACTACCTTAGAGAATCCCAAACAAAGGGGGCTCCCTGTAAAGGAGTCGATGGTGTGCCTTTTCTAGAGGAGAGGTGGTTCGTATATATAGGGAGAAAACCTCTCACTTCCAGGTTCATTAGCAATATAGGACTAAAGGTGGTTTGCCATATTCCAATGTGAATGGGCTTTGAAATTTGGACCAATAAAGTGATGGGATGGGTTTGGCCTAAAATTGGGTCAACTTTGGGCCAAGACTCGTCTACTAGGATTTAGGGTGATTTTCATTTTCAGAATAATTATTTTTCTGGTTATAAAATAATTTCAGATAAGTACAGAATTGATATTAAAAAAATAAAAATATTCTAAAAATTCTAAAAATCCTAGGAAAAATTCCAGAGATAGAGTTGGACATGAGGAACCCAAATAAAATATTTGGAGCTCATGAAAAGGATTTTAGCACCTTCTATAAATTAGAATTAGCTATATAAAAATAGAAATAAATCCCAGAAAGTTCTGGATAATTCCCATTAGGCTTCTAAACGTGTTTTTGAAAAATTTACGCACATAAAGCCACTAAATGCAACCAACATGAATGCAAAGCACTCAACATTAAACCTATATTGTTTTAATTTAATTTAGAAACGAAATTTTCCTGTATTGAATTCCCTGTTAGTTATATAAAGCTTGAAAAATTTTATAATATTGAGAAAATCATTGTATTAATTATGCTGACAAATCACATCCAAAAATCCAAAAATTTTGGGGTGTGACACAGACGGAGCTCGACGAGGTACAGAGACGGCGTCGCGGGCTCGGCGGCGTACATCTGGTCGGTGGCAGCGGTGACAGGCGATGAGGGTCGACGGCGGCGGTGGCAACGCTTCCCGCCGCTCCAGTTCTCCCTCTACTCGGCTAGGGTTTGTAGGTGGGGTGTGTTGGCGGCGCGGTGAACCTCGTACTGCGAGCCGTGGCCCCCACCTCCTCTATATAGCACTGTACGACGGGGCCCACCAACCATGAAAGGGTTGGGCGTCCCCGGCTAGGGCGCAGAGATAAGGCCAACCATATATACAGTGCTCTACCCTGCCCTGCCTGCTTGCCCAAGCTGCACTGAACCAGATTTTTCCCACTACTGAAACAAATAACTTATCTGAATTTTCTCAAACAGTGCATATGTTGGTAATCTGGATACAAATTTATGGGTTGTTTTAGATTATTTTAATTAAATAACATTTTTGTGTAACTTTTATGTAAATTTAGAAGTGGGATGTATAAACGGACACGATGGTTGTTGGAGAGTAACCTGGAGATGGGCGGCAGGATCTTTGCAGCGGCCGGTGAAATGCTAATGATGACACTGCAAACCAATTCTCTGTTTCAGCTAGCTGTTACATTCTCTGTTTCTGATCTTGCTGTAGCAGTTTCGCAGCGAGGCAGCATCCTACACCGATAAACATTAAATGCTCGTACAGTCAAAATAATCTTATCTGGATAACAGCAAGCAAGATCAATGCAAGTGGATTACTTGAACAATAGAAAAATTGTACTGGTTTACCCATCGTATTCATGTCCTGATGATCTGTACTGTATGTCATACGACGATGATCACAACGTCTCACCGAGACCCTCCGTCAGCACGTTTGCTCCCTGCCATGGGCCAACTTCAGAGCCGACCTCACTCCATCATCATTGTCCACACAGCACCCTCAAGATGATGCGCCAGTTGCTCACTTGCTTGGCTCGACAGGCCAGCAACTATTCAGGATCAGCGCCGCTGGCTGCCGCTGCCATCATTACTATTTGTTGACGATGGAAGCAGCCTTTGGCGGCTAGGTTTTCGGGTTCGTGAAAGCTATGTCGTGGCATGCCATCGGCCTATAACCTTTGGATTTTTTTCTATTTACTGGAAGCATTATATCAACTGGTTACAGGCATGATGCATAGACATGTTATTAAATCTCTAATTATATTTTTTTAATGACAGAGGTGGGTAATTTTAAAACAACTATTGGGGGTTACTTTATTCTATTTTTTATAATAGCAAATGTGGGTAATTTGTTTGAAAATATAGATCTAATGGCTATTATTATTAACCATGATTAGAATCTACCAAATTGGTGGCCGGATGTTTCTGATTTTTGTAAGAATTTTTAGGATTTATCTATTTTTCTAGCGTGTCTCGTGAGAATTAACGTGGAGCCTCTAAAAGGAGCCTTTAGTAATAAGATTGCAGACATTGCAATTTTCAAAGCTGGCCGGCATTGCTGAAGTCTAATGAGTCCACGCATGGGCCAAGGACTGAGCCTGCTCCTCATCATTTATAAACTGACGCACACCAAACCAATTAATCTGCTATGGCTCTTGTGCGTTGTGCATCTCTGACTTGCCGCATGAAAACTTCTACAGGCCTGACTCTCTTGTGACGACCCTTCCATGCAAGAATCACTAGCGGCTGTCACTCTAAATGCTCATGCAAATTTACTGTCAACTGCAAGTTTCCTTATGACATCAAATTCTGTATCTTTCTCCTCTGATCACAACATCTTACTAGCTGCAAAACTGCACACAGGATTGCTCGTTTTTGCAGCTGCACAATCTTGTGAAGATCATGTCTACATCCTAATCTTGTGAGGATGCTTTGCACTCTCTAATCTTGTAAAAGCAGTGCTCTGATTTGATGACGACCGCTGATCTAATCTTGTGATGACCGCTGATCTAATCTCGTGAAGATCACTGCCTCCTGATCTTATAACTTGGAACTGCTACCTTCTAATCTTGTGAAGACTCTTTCTCTCTAATCTTGTGAAGCTGACACTGATCTTGTGGAGATCGCTGCCCACTAATCTTGTGAAGATCGCTTTCAAACTAGTATCTACTACTCCATCGCTTCTCTTTTCTGGTCTTCTGGAGATCAATCTTGTGACGACTGGCCTAGCAAAATGACATAAAAAACCAGATAAATTACCATGGAGCTCACCATTGGCGGCGCGGCCATGACGACCTCCTCCGGCAGCGCGTGGTGGCGGCTTCTCGTCGGTCGATGTGTGTGCTGCTGTGTTGTGGAGGGCAGCGGCGTGTATACGAGGGAACGGTGGAGTGGACGTGCGTGTAGGGAATTAATGGCAGCAGAGTGCCAGCGTGGAATGGAAAATGAATGTGTGTGGCAGCAGGGCGTCGGCAGGAATGGAAGAATGTGTGTGTGCCCCGGCAGCAGGGAGGGAGTACTCCTTTTATAGGCAGAAGCTAGGGTATTGAGAGAGAGGAGGAGCGTCTGTGGTGAGCGCCGCTTCTGTTCCGCTGGCGAGCGAGTCGGCGTCCGGGGGAAGCGTCGGCTTCCGTTCCTTGCTGCGCGGCTGCTGTGTTTGAATTCGAAAGCTGCTCTTATCCGCAGGCCTCATCCTCTCGGTGTTTGTTGCGGCACCGTCAGCATTGAATTTGAAGTGAGGGCTTCATCCTTTCGGGAGTATTCGAGAACGTTCCAGACATGCAAATGTACGTACACGTATCCTGGGACCATGCATGCCTGTGTGCTAGCCACAGCGCTAACACAATTCATATTAGCTAGTTGATATATCACGAGCGTGTATACGGCCAGATGCAAGACAAACCAATATACGTGCCGCGGCAGTCGTGTATTTTGTACATGTATCCATCCACTCATGCATGGCTAATATAATCACATAATCCAGATGCAAGCATATTCAGGTAGAGCCCAATTAACATAAGTACCACTTGCACACATGTCGTTATATTTCGATAATGGATGAGCCCAATCAATATTACCCTGATTTTTACTTGGGCTAGATAAACACTTTAACCTGGCGGACCATCACGGGCTTGCTGATTTTACCAAGCCACATAAAGAGACATTATTAACATATGGGCCACACATAGATTATTATTATCCAAACCGGCCCATTCTGATTACTGCCCATGATGAGTGGTGCTAATTCATTTTATTGAGCAAATAAATCTCACGCTCAGCCTGGCCTAAATATTCTTTATAGCCTATAACATACATGGCACATGGCTATGTCAGTTTAGTCTTGTACAATACCATGGTATGCCAAAATTTCATTATACAAAAGGTCAAAAGTGTTAGAAATTTAGGCATCATTCGGTATATTTTAATTTCAGAAATTAGCAACAAATTAATGACAACAGTGAGTGATCCAGTGATAACAAAACATGTGCGAGTGTTCAAGTTAAATCTCCTACATAACATGAACAGCATGAGAAACCGAAACCAGAACAAAGCGATGTTCAGGATGTACCCGGAGGCGGGGCCGGTACCGGAGGCACCGGATGCGCCGTCACCAGCTGGAGGAGTAGTGTTAACAATCCTCGACTGTCCTTGCTCGAAGTAGTTGATCTGATTCGGTGCAGTGGCGAGTCGTAGCAGTGAAGTCCCTCGAACGGCCACCGGGACGTAGTCGTTCGCGTGAGGAAGCCGACCACCAGGAAGTAGTCGTTCTGGTTGACGAAGCCGACCACCAGTGTCACACCCGGCCCAGTTTGTATGGCACAGTAGTGGCCCGTGAGTGCATGATGCACATGTTTAGTGCCACATTGCTAGTTTAGCAAGGGTGGAGGTAACTTATAAGCCCTTGTCTTCTAGCCATAGCACCTTCGGGTTAACCATTTTACACGAAGCGAGGACGAAAGTGTAAGCAGAGTGCTATGTGTACACGTGCACGCCCCTCGGAAGGGCTATGCGGGGCGGCTTTGGCGGGTGGAGTGTTACAAATGGTATCAGAGCCGACCCTCGCGGTTGCGCGTACGGGTCAGTGTGCGGACATAGGGCGCATGGCGCGTATGGCCCGGGTAGGGCATACGGCATGGACTATGGCGCCGGCACTGGACGTACGGTCGTGCGCTAAGGGGAATGTTCCTGGACATTTGCCCGTGTGGGTGAGTTGCGCCGACGAGGACGTCGGATTCTTTGAGGGGGTGTATGTCACACCCGGCCCAGTTTGTATGGCCTAGTAGTGGCCCGTGAGTGCATGATATACATCTTTAGTCCCACATTGCTAGTTTAGCAAGGGTGGTGGCAACTTATAAGCCATTGTCTTCCAGCCATAGCACCTTCGGGTTAACCCTTTTACACGAAGCGAGGACAAAAGTGTAAGCAGGGTGCTATGTGTACACGTGCACGCCCCTCGGTAGGGCTGTGCGGGGCGGCTTTGGAGGGCGGAGTGTTACAAATGGTATCAGAGCCGACCCTCGCGGTTGCGCGTACGGGTCAGTGTGCGGACATAGGGCGCATGGCGCGTATGGCCCGGGTAGGGCATATGACATGGACTATGGCGACGACACTGGACGTACGGTCGTGCACTAAGGAGAACATTCCTGGACATTTGCCCGTGTGGGTGAGTTGCGCCGACGAGGACGTCGGGTTCTTTGAGGGGGGGTGTATGTCACAGCCGGCCCAGTTTGTATGGCCCAGTAGTGGCCTGTGAGTGCATGATGCACATGTTTAGTGCCACATTGTAGTTTAGCAAGGGTGGAGGCAACTTATAAGCCCTTCTCTTCCAGCCATAGCACCTTCGGGTTAACCCTTTTACACGAAGCAAGGACGAAAGTGTAAGCAGGGTGCTATGTGTACACGTGCACGCCCCTCGGAAGGGCTGTGCGGGGAGGCTTTGGAGGGCGGAGTGTTACAACCAGGAAGTAGTTGTTCGGGTTGACGCGGTCGGACACCAGGAAGTGGTCGTTCACAGCATCGAGTAGTCGCGTACTCGTATGCTCCCCAAAAACCTTATCGTCTGCCTATCCCGAGCAAGATCTGAAGGCAGGGAGGGTTCGGAGGCTTCTGCTCACGCAAGCAATGTGCGCGCAAGGCTTGCGTCGGGAATGCAAGAGAGCAACAGAACAACAGAGGGAGAAAGTGAGAGGTCTCCTGAAAGGAGTACCAGAGAGGGCCTGGGAGTGTGTGTCCTGGCTGTGGGAGAGAGCCCCTCTTATATAGGTGACCAGAGGAGGAGGGGGGATGAACCTGGACACTGCTTGGAGGCAACAATGGCCATAATGACTTCAGTTACCGGTCAGCCCAATAATGCCATTAAACGTCATCAGTTACTCTCAGGCATCAAATCGGCAGTTACTGGTAACGTTTAAGACTCAATCAATGTCATTTGTGGCAAAAGGTTCATCACACAGCACACGCACAGCGGCTCGGCACGTCACGTCACGTCTCGTCTCGACTCGACTCGGCACGGCACGGCACGGCACGGAACGACACGGAACGGCATGGCCTCGGCCTCGGCCTTAGCCACGGCCCGGCTCGGCGATGCGAACGAGCGCACGCGTGTGGCACGCCCTTGTCCTTTTACCAACTTCACAAGTGGTCCACAGTTGGTCCACCATTTAAGTTGGTTAGGATTCCCGTTGACTCTCCATCCGGGATTTAATTCCCTAGCATTTATTAGTGGACCTTTAATTCTTTGATTAATTGAGACTTAAATGGATCAAGGCCCAATTAATCTAACAATCCCCACCAAGAATTTCAAGGTACACAAGAAAATACTCTCGACTCAACTGTTGTTTTGATATACTGGCCTCATGGCGGGGACTATTAAGTTAAACATCCACCTGGGCAAGACCTCTTGTGCTCCATCAGGTGGTCCAGACAGAACATCAGCTGGTGCCTAGGGAAGTTGTAGCAACCCATGACAGCCTTCACGATGCCTGGTGCAGCTTCAGCATGGATGCTCTCCTTGACAGCTCCAGCAAACCCCCAAACAGCTTCAGTTAGGCCTTGATATGTTGATGCCTCTTCCTCGGCCCTCTTCCTCTTTCCACCAGCAGATCCCTCGCTTTTGGGCTTGGGGGTAGCAGGTTCAGCAGTGAGGTCAATGGTTGGCGTAGGAGCTTCAGTGTCCACATCAATTGTTTCAGCATCAGCGGGATGTAACGCCCGTAAATTTACCAAAATTAAATCACGCGGTAAAAGTTGCTTTCAAATTATTTCTGCCGAGCTCTCGGAAATCCAGGCCGATTTTTCCCGTCACCCGAATCTTTTCCCTCGTTCTCGCCCGCCAACTTTTTCCGTGTCACCCAGCCTCGGGTCGACCGCCGGGCGACCGCCACCGGGAATCCCGCCTCGGACCCTCGCCACGCCTATAAATAGGCCCCATCGCGCCGCCCCATCACCACAAAGCCTAGATTAATTCTGAATAAATTAGCTTGGGAATTAATCATTACTGAGTGCCGCTTAGGACAAATTTGTCACAAATACTATCCATTGAATATTTAGTAAAATATTGAAAAATGTGCTTAAAAAGGAAAATGAGATTTAAATGATAAATATGATTATTAGTAGGGGATAAGTCGGACTGTGTTTCCTGTGTGAAATACCAAGGTGAGCTCGTGCCTGTGTGGCTGAGCATGGTGGGAGAAGTCCGACTTGTCATTAGAAGGATGTGTTGATGTGTCATCTTGCCTAACCCAAATGTCAGTACCTCCACTCGACCGTTGTATGTGGCAACGGCTTGGCATAAATCCCACTAGTTGAACTGGTAGTTATCGGGTGTGTTGGTGAGCAGCAGAGGACCATGGAGACGGGTATAAGTTCTTGGTGAGTTATGCCCTGGATAGAGCCTCGTGGTTAGGTTGCTGATCCCCTAGTTGCTCTGTGGTGACTTGCCGGTTTAGCTAAGGTGGGTAATGGCCTCGTTAGGATCTGCACTGACACTAAGGTGTTCATGTTGTGGTACCCCACTTGTGGTTGTGTACACCTCTGCAGAGTTGAAACCTATCCGGATAGCCGTGTCCACGGTATTGGACGAGTTATGGCATGATCACTTCACGATCCTTTAAACCTGGTTTGTTTTAGGTTATGAGTAGAGTCTCTCGGTGTGAGTTGTTTTGGAAAGTGTTGGTGGTGTCACGGGGAGTCCGGTAGCACCGATTTGGGATTTGCGAATTGTTTAAATTATGATGCTTTATCTCTAGACCGCTTTGCATAACTTTTATAAAATGAACCCTTGCATGTGGCATTTTCTGCAATTAAACCAATAAGCCTATCCTTGATATTTATCCCTGCATGCTTCTGTTGTAACCCCTCCGTGGGTTTGGTTGGACTTGCTGAGTACGAATGTACTCACCCTTGCTTGTTTTTCAGAAGAGGACCCGGACTTCGTTCCCGAAGGCGTCGAGTAGGAGTTACGCTCTGCACCCAACCTTGCCTGTGTGTTAGGGCCAATCCGCTTGAAGAACCGCATGGCGCAGCTCTCTGATGATGCCCTGATTAGTTGTACCGTTTGGTTTCTAGTTTTTATCCTCACGCTAGTGGCGCGTCTGTGCCCGCTACCGCGTAAATTTTTTTGTAATGGACCATCTATTGTAATAAATGCGAATCAGCCTCCTGGGACTGATGTTTGTATCACATTTAAGTCTTCTTATTTGAGGGGACGCTTCAGGTGGTATCAGAGCCGATAGGTTGGCCGTAGGACGTAACCCTAGGATCGAGACCCTTTTCCCCAGCTTTTCGTTAGATAAGCCCTCCCTGGTTTATGATACATCCGGCCCAGGCGTGGGGTTGGCCGAGGCCCAACAAATTAAGGTTGCCCGGCCCCCAACAGTTCTTAGGCACACCCACTCAAGGAAAGGCCCAATCTCCCTAAAAGACTAGTGTGATAGGGGAAGGGTGGCTCTCCCTTTTAAGGTGACTTCCTCCTCCCTAGCTAAGCAAGGTGGGATTATTCAGAGGCTCACACGGTCGCCGCCCGACTACAACTGGGCCACTTGGCCCAGTTTTTGTTGCGTCTTTGCCAGCGGGTAATAGTGGAGGATGTCCTCATCATTCTCCCCTTCTTAACAAGGGCCCAGCTCTGATACCAAATGATACATCCGGCCCAGGCGTGGGGTTGGCCGAGGCCCAACAAATTAAGGTTGCCTGGCCCCCAACAGTTCTTAGGCACACCCACTCAAGGAAAGGCCCAATCTCCCTAAAAGACTAGTCTGATAGGGGAAGGGTGGCTCTCCCTTTTAAGGTGACTTCCTCCTCCCTAGCTAAGCAAGGTGGGATTATTCAGAGGCTCACACGGTCGCCGCCCGACTACAACTGGGCCACTTGGCCCATTTTTGTTGCGTCTTTGCCAGCGGGTAATAGTGGAGGATGTCCTCATCAGTTTAAGCCATATTTACCACACAAGCACTCACCGATGGTTTTGCCCTGTCCAGATGGCTGACGATGGATGGAGTGAGGGGATCTGCCCTGCAGATCCTGGCCTCCCTAAGTTTTTGCTACTCAGCCTGGAGCGCGTCGGAGTCACAAACCCACCGGAGTACTCCTACCGAGTGTACGACTTCCGAGGCACCCGTCGGTGCGAGTGGTGATCTTCGTGGGAAAAAGCACACTTTACCTCGAGGTCGAGCCCTGGTTCGTCAGGACCACTGGCTTTGGCTTACCAAACACCTATCATAAGGCCGCCAGAAAAGCCCTGATTTGCCTGCGCATACTCTACAAGCGACATCTCCAAGGGACACCTATGGGATTCTTTCCACCCACTAGGGGACGGGGACGCACATGGATTGCCCGGATGAGGAGCCTTTGAAGGGATGAGGAATTGGAGGACACTGTCTCTCATCTGGCTATCTACCTCAACGGCTTGGACCGGCTGTACCGTGACCAGGCGGTTCAGCTGAAGCACCAGGTCCGCAGGGCTGAAAAGGCAGAACAAGAAATGGAGAAACAGCGGATAAGAGCCGAACGAGCCGAGAACTCCCTAGCTGCCCTCCAAGCCAAATGGCAAGATTATGCTGAAGAGATAGAGAAGATCGAGGCCCACCGAAGGAAAGTTGGGTTACTGGAAGGAGAACCTGAAGAGACACACTGGGACATGGGTACCCAGACTGAAGAAGAGCCTTATCTCCCACCCAAGAAGCGCATTATATGGATCATTAAGAGGACCCCCAGGGGTGAGGAGTAGTGTGTGTAGGCTTGAGTTGTCGTCTAAATAAAATGTACCCATCCATGATGAATAAATAAAACCACATTCCACCATTATGCTTATTATCCCTGCAATTGGTCTACCCTGTCTTTGTTTTCAGATGGCTGTGGAAGGATCGACCCAGGGCACTTGCCTCGCTGCACGTGGTTTTCCCAGCCTTTTGATCGACTCCCTGGTGTGGCTCGGTGTGACTGAGCGCCCAAGGTACTACAGCAGGGAGTACGAACACCATGGCACAGGGTGGTTATCGTCGTTGCCAGAAGCAACCACCATCCCACAATTAAACCTTAGCGAGTGATCGCCACAGGGTTCAGGCACCAAGACACCTATACCCTGGCCATCAGGAAGGCGCTCCGCTATCTGTGTCGAATTTATGCAGAACACCTCATCCTCACGCCAATGAGATTCTTTCCCCCAATCGTCCGGACTCCGGTCTGGCGGGCCCGGATAAGAAACCTGGAACAGCGCCGTCAAGAGGAAGGACCTTTGTACCAAGTGGTCACCTACCTCTCTGCTTTGGACCAACTCTTTGACGCACAGGCCAATTTCCTGAGTGAGCAGATCACCCGGGCCGAGCAAGCCGAACGCGCGGTATGGATGAACCAAATCCAGGTGACCAAAGCAGAAGCCAGAGCCGCAGCGGCTGTCAGCCGCGAAGCCCTTGCCCAGGAAAGTCTCAGGCAGGCCCAGGACCAACGTATGCAAGAATGGACCAGGAGTGGAATACCCGTCCCTGTCATAGGGGAAACCCAAGTCCTGCTGGGAACCCCCGTCATCGGGTGGGGAACACTCTTTGGGACCCCACAAGCCCCACCTGAAAGCCCCGCATGAATGGAGGAAGCCGCAGAAGAGGAAGCGGCCAAGCAGCCCTCGAAAAATGGAAACATCGAAGATGATGAGCTGCTCAACCCGCAGGAGGCACACCCCGCTCCAGAAGAAGGTTCGCCCCGCGAGTAGAAGCCCTGAAGCCATCAAGCTGAAGCCCCTAGGCCACATCTAGCATTGTACCCCTCCGTGTTGTACCCTTGTAATCGGCCGTGTAGCTGCGTTGTATCCCCGTGTCTTGTACCCTCCCGGTTGTTGGAATAAACCGCTTGTGTTTGTCTGTTGTTTGCTTGTTGAAGTGTTCCGGCAGGGTAAACCTTGCCTTTTCAAAAATCGCGGATTAAACAACTTGAACATCACCTAAGACCTTCTCAATCTACAGATGGTTAACACGCGCACGAGGCCCTCCCAGAACCGCACCCCTCCCAGCGGTGCAGAACAGCAGGGAGAAGAAGGACACGACCCAGCAATGGAGGAACAGGAAGTGAGCCAACCGAGAGTGGGGAACCCGGGTGAAGAGCAGCAAATACCACCCCCACCACCACCCGGTAGCTTGGTGCAGGCAATACATAACCAGACTATTGCCATTCAAACCATGCTAGAAGCTTTCCTTCGTCGCGAGACACGTCAACAGAACCTTAATGACAAGCTATCACACTTCCTAAGGACCAGACCACCCACCTTTGGAGGATCCAGCAACCCACTGGAAGCAGACAATTGGTTGCGGGCTATTAAGAGGAAGCTCGAGCCATTCGACTGTCAAGACCGCGACAAGGTTCTCCTGGCAACCCACCAACTCACTGGAACCGCACTTGCCTGGTGGGAAAATTACTGTGAGGCTGCCGATGACGAGACCTCCATCACCTGGAATGAGTTTGTGAGGGAGTTCCACCGCTATCATATCCCTGCAGCCACCATGAAACGGAAGGCGGACGAATTCCGAGCACTGCAGCAAGGGACCAAGTCGGTGGAAGCGTACACTCACCAGCTCATAGAACTTTCTCGCTATGCACCAGAAGAAGTGGACACAGAGGAGAAGAAGCAAGACATGTTTAAGAAAGGCTTGACCCCATAACTCAGGACCTTGCTTACCCCTCAGATCTACCTAGATTTCAACACACTGATGAACATGGCCATTCTCACGGAGAGAGCCAAGGCAGAAGAAAGGAAGGAGAATAAGCGCAAGTTTCTGGAAAACAAAAACCGCCAATAGGACCGTTTTCAAAAACCAAGGAGCTCCAACTATACTGCACCAAGGACTCATGCCCCAATGCAGTATAGGACCCAGTCCTAGAGAATAGGCTCCCAGACCCAAAGCACCCAGTACAAGAGCCAGAACACCACGAAGCCCGCACAGAGCAATGCCAGCCAAGTCACCAGCAACGACAATAATGGTAGAGCTTGCTTCAATTGCCGTGAGACGGGGCATTACATTGCCAACTGCCCCTATGCCAAGAACAAGCCTGCTGCCTCAACCTACTCCAACACAGTGAATGGGCCCAAGCCGCCAGTCACCGGAGCAAACCGAGTTCCAGTCCGCAGCAACAACACCAACAGCAACAACAACAACCAGCAGTCCTATGGACGAGCCCGCGTCAACCACATCAAAGCGCAGGAGGCTCAAGGAGCACAAGGAGTAGTACTCGGTGAGTTCCTAGTCAGCTCAGTCTTGGCAACAGTTTTATTTGATTCTGGAGCATCACATTCTTTCATATCGTCAAGTTTTGTGGAAAAGAACAACGTACCTACAATAATACTAAAAACACACCTGGTAACCCGAACGCCTGGAGGTGACCTAAAATGCCAACTAGGCTGTTTACGGGTAAGGATCGCTTTAAGTGGGGTAGAGTTCTTAGCAGACTTAGTAGTACTTAAGTCCAAAGGCATAGACGTGATCCTCGGAATGGACTGGTTAAGCCTACACAATGGACTCATAGGTTGTGCCGATAAAGTAGTACACCTAACCAACCCAGATGGAATACAAGTAACCTGCCACACTCGTGGAAGTGGACCAGACCCAATGGTTTTCGGTATGGCCGTAAGACCTTTGGAAGAAGTCCCAGTTGTCAACGAATACCCTGACGTATTCCCAGAGGAACTTCCTGGAATGCCACCAGATAGGGACATAAAGTTCTCCATCGACCTTGTCCCAGGGACCTCACCCATAGCAAAGAGACCATATAGGATGGCCGCCCCCGAGCTAGCAGAACTTAAGAAACAGCTGGAAGAACTACAACGACTCAGTTTCATCAGACCCAGCTCATCCCCGTGGGGAGCCCCAGTGCTCTTTGTTAAAAAGAAAGATGGAAGCATGAGAATGTGCGTGGATTACCGTGCACTAAATGAGGTCACCATTAAAAACAAGTACCCTCTCCCTAGAATAGATGGCCTCTTTGACCAACTGAGAGGAGCCAGGTACTTTTCGAAAATTGACCTGAGATCAGGATACCATCAGCTGAAAATAAAAAAGGAAGACATCCCAAAGACAGCCTTTGTTACCCGCTATGGACAATTTGAGTTCACAGTAGTGTCCTTTGGACTCACCAACGCACCAGCGTATTTCATGAATCTCATGAACAAGGTATTCATGGATGCGTTGGATAAGTTTGTCGTAGTCTTTGTTGACGACATACTCATCTACTCCAAGACCACCCAAGAGCATGAACAGCATCTACGTGTGGCTCTGGAAAGGTTGAGAGCACACAAACTCTATGCCAAATTCAGCAAGTGTGAATTTTGCCTTGAGCAAGTAGATTTCCTGGGTCATGTTTTGACTGCAGAAGGAATAGCAATGGACCCTGGAAAGGTCGAGGCTGTTTCTAATTGGCAGCAGCCGACCAACGTAAGTGATATTAGGAGCTTTTTGGGCTTAGCCGACTATTACCAAAGGTTTATCGAAGGATTTTCCAAGTTAGCCCACCCCCTGACAGAGCTGCTCAAAAAGGAAAAGAAATTTGCTTGGACAGAGTCTTGTGAGAAAAGCTTCCAAGAGTTGAAGCGGAGACTGACAACTGCTCCAGTCCTAACCCTACCGGACAACCACCGGGATTTCGTCATTTATTGTGATGCATCCCGACAAGGATTGGGATGTGTGCTCATGCAAGACGGGAAGGTAGTGGCATACGCTTCCCGACAGCTTAAGCCCCATGAGCTGAACTACCCAACCCATGATCTGGAGCTTGCAGCCGTAGTGCATGCCCTAAAAATTTGGAGGCATTATCTAATCGGAAACAAGTGTGAAATATACACGGATCACAAGAGCTTGAAGTATTTTTTCACCCAACCGGATCTGAACCTAAGGCAGAGAAGATGGTTGGAACTAGTTAAGGATTATAATATAGAGATCCATTACCACCCTGGCAAAGCCAATTTTGTGGCAGACGCCTTGAGCTGGAAATCTTATGGGCCCAAGAATGGCCACCTACAAGAGGAAATGGCACGGTTAAACGTGCACATTGTTCCCCGAAACTCCAGTTAGAAATTGAGCGTTCAACCCACCCTGGAAGATGAGATCAGGAGGGCCCAGAACTCAGATAAGGACTTAGTGAAGATTCGCCGGCACACCGGAGAAAACAAAGCGCCGGACTTCCGAGTTGACGACAAGGGAACCTTGTGGTACAAGCAGAGGATCTGTGTGCCCCGTGATGGAGACTTTCGACAGAAAATCATGGATGAGGCCCATAACACACCGTATTCCATCCACCCGGGATCCACCAAGATGTATCTGGATTTAAAGCAGAAATATTGGTGGAATAGAATGAAAGCAGATATTGCCAAGTTCGTCGCTCACTGTGATACTTGCAAAAGAATTAAAGCCGAACACCAGAAACCAGCAGGATTACTGCAACCCTTGCCCATCCCTGTCTGGAAATGGGACGAGATAGGAATGGACTTCATGGTTGGTCTACCCAGGACACAGAAAGGACATGACTCCATATGGGTAATAGTGGACCGACTCACCAAAGTCGCTCACTTCCTACCCGTACGAACCAATTATGGTGGAGAGAAGCTAGCCAAGCATTATGTAGAAAATATAGTGAAGCTACATAGAGTTCCTAGCAGGATCGTTTCAGATCGAGGAACCCAGTTCACCTCTCGGTTCTGGAAAAGCCTACACAAAGCCATGGGCACCAAGTTGGATTTTAGCTCCGCCTATCATCCACAGACCGATGGTCAAACCGAAAGGGTAAATCAAATTATGGAAGATTTGTTGAGAGCATGTGTCCTGACATATGGAAAAGACTGGGAACAAAGTCTACCCTATGCGGAGTTCTCGTACAACAATGGTTACCAGGCAAGCTTAGGCATGTCGCCTTTCGAAGCCCTCTATGGAAGGAAGTGCAGAACACCACTGATGTGGTCAGAAGTTGGAGAGCGTACCCTAGTGGGGCCGCGCTTATAAAAGAAGCCAAAGAAAAAGTAGCCGAGATCAGAGAGAAGTTGAAGGCTGCCCAGTCCCGATAGAAAAGCTACGCAGACAAGAGAAGACGAGAGCTAAGCTTTAACCCCGGGGATTTTGTTTATCTCAAGGTCTCACCCATTTGGGGAACTCGCAGATTTCAAGTTCATGGAAAATTGGCACCTCGATATATCGGGCTGTACCAAGTGCTGAAGAAAGTTGGCAAGGTGGCCTACCGACTAGAGTTGCCCGAAGCAATGTCAGACATACACCCGGTATTCCATGTCTCACAACTGAGAAAATGCTTGAGAGTACCCGAAACTGAGCATGTGCCTATAGAGACACTGGACCTACAGGCAGATCTGCGGTACCAGGAAGTGCCAGTTAAGATTTTGGACACCGTCACAAAAAGGATGAGAAGCTCCGAAGTACGGATCTGTAGAGTGCAGTGGAGCAGACATGGAATAGAAGAAGCTACGTGGGAACGCGAAGATGCCCTGAAGAAAGAGTTTCCCCGTCTGTTTGAAAGCCAGTCGAACCTCGAGGACGAGATTCCTTTTAAGTGGGGTAGGTTTGTAACGCCTGTAAATTTACCAAAATTAAATCACGCGGTAAAAGCTGCTTTCAAATTACTTCTGCCGAGCTCCCGGAAATCCAGGCCGATTTTTCCCGTCACCCGAATCTTTTCCCTCGTTCTCGCCCGCCAACTTTTTCCGTGTCACCCGGCCTCGGGTCGACCGCCGGTCGACCGCCGCCGGGAATCCCGCCTCGAACCCTCTCCACGCCTATAAATAGGCCCCATCACGCCGCCCCATCACCACAAAGCCGCTGCCACCTCTCCCCGGCCAGCCCTCGCCGTCGCCATCACCCCACTGCGCCGCCCCTGCATTCCGCCGCCCGTCACCGTGGGCAGCTCGCCACAGACCCCCTCCGCGCTAGGTAAGCACGGGGGTAGACTTCCCTTGCGCCCTTCCTTCTTTTCCCCCCTACTCCCGGCCGCCATCGCCGCCCAGGGCGCCGGCTCGACCGCCGTCGTCGGCCGCCGGTCTCCCCTCCCCTCCTCTGTTTCGCGAGGAAGAAGAAAGAAGGGCACTTTTGCCCAAAACCCCCCTGCCCTTTTCCTTAAACAACCCGCAGTCCAAGCCAAATCTCTATCTCTCTCGGTCAAGCTACCAGGAGCCCCCTGACCTTCTAATTATTTGCGAGATGGTCCCTGGTTCTTTTAAAAACAGCCCCTAGTATCCATCTATTTAATCTTCTCTCACCATTAAACCCTACCAACTTTAAGTAATCGCAGTTAAGCCCCTCTAGCACCCCACAACCACCACAAACATACCCTACACCTCTCCCAAGTAAACCCCGGGACCTTCGGCAACTTCCCGAACGAGTCCTTTCCTTCGTTAACCTCCGAGCGACGCGTGATTTTATGCGCCGTTTTAACCCGGAACGACCCCAAACTTCACCATCCCCTTTTCCACTATACTTTCCCCCAAGCCAAGCATCACCGTCCCAAATGTGACCTCTTCTCCTTCATCTCCCGTTCCATTATGTTCCTTCTTTCTGCGAGCTCGGCAAATAAAACCTTTCTTTTATTTATTGTGGGTATGCTTGTTTTGTGCGCCGTAGATCAAGTCGAGGAAGCGCCCGAAGGAGAGCAGTGCTACGATCAGGAGCCCGAAGGCCAGTACCCCGAGCAGGAACTCCCGGAAGGCTTCGAGAACGGCAAGTTCAATCTTACCCTTTGATGCATATTTATCCCAGTTTTATAAATGCAACCCACTGGCCTGTTTTATAAAACCTGCATGATTGTTGTTAAACCATTTTTGTGTGAGTCGTTCCTTGATTGCTACAAATATTCCTTGATGACCTAGATTAATTATGAATAAATTAGCTTGGGAATTAATCATTACTGAGTGCCGCTTAGGACAAATTTGTCACAAATACTATCCATTGAATATTTAGTAAAATATTGAAAAATGTGATTAAAAAGGAAAATGGGATTTAAATGATAAATATGATTATTAGTAGGGGATAAGTCGGACTGTGTTTCCTGTGTGAAATACCAAGGTGAGCTCGTGCCTGTGTGGCTGAGCATGGTGGGAGAAGTCCGACTTGTCATTAGAAGGATGTGTTGATGTGTCATCTTGCCTAACCCAAATGTCAATACCTCCACTCGACCGTTGTATGTGGCAACGGCTTGGCATAAATCCCACTAGTTGAACTGGTAGTTATCGGGTGTGCTGGTGAGCAGCAGAGGACCATGGAGACGGGTATAAGTTCTTGGTGAGTTATGCCCTAGATAGAGCTTCGTGGGTAGGTTGCTGATCCCTTGGTTGCTCTGTGGTGACTTGCCGGTTTAGCTAAGGTGGGTAATGGCCTCGTTAGGATCTGCACTGACACTAAGGTGTTCATGTTGTGGTACCCTACTTGTGGTTGTGTACACCGCTGCAGAGTTGAAACCTATCCGGATAGCCGTGTCCACGGTATTGGACGAGTTATGGCATGATCACTTCATGATCCTTTAAACCTGGTTTGTTTTAGGTTATGAGTAGAGTCTCTCAGTGTGAGTTGTTTCGGAAAGTGTTGGTGGTGTCTACGACGGACGGGGAGTCCGGTAGCACCGATTTGGGATTTGCGAATTGTTTAAATTATGATGCTTTATCTCTAGACCGCTTTGCATAACTTTTATAAAATGAACCCTTGCATGTGGCATTTTCCGCAAATAAACCAATAAGCCTATCCTTGATATTTATCCCTGCATGCTTCTGTTGTAACCCCTCCGTGGGTTTGGTTGGACTTGCTGAGTACGAATGTACTCACCCTTGCTTGTTTTTCAGAAGAGGACCCGGACTTCATTCCCGAAGGCGTCGAGTAGGAGTTACGTTCTGCACCCAACCTTGCCTGTTTGTTAGGGCCAATCCGCTTGAAGAACCGCATGGCGCAGCTCTCTGATGATGCCCTGATTAGTTGTACCGTTTGGTTTCTAGTTTTTATCCTCGCGCTAGTGGCGCGTCTGTGCCCGCTACCGCGTAAATTTTTCGGTAATGGACCATCTGTTGTAATAAATGTGAATCAGCCTCCTGGGACTGATGTTTGTATCACATTTAAGTCTTCTCATTTGAGGGGACGCTTCACAGGATCTCCTAGTGTCTCATTGGATCCCATGGCATACCTCCCAGTTACCACACCAACACCAAAGATAGCTTGCATCTGGGGGTAGTTGACCAATGGGACATTCAGGAACTCTGCATCCTTTGGATGGTCCTGTTGATGAGAAGTAAAGCCAATGTTAGTTGCACTGCTCAAATGAGAAAAACATAACTGAAAATAGTTAACAAGACTAATTGGCTACCTTGATATGTCCAGCATAATGCTAAGGAGCCAAAGAGATCATGCAGTTATCATCATCCCAAAGTGCCCCACTCAACTCCTTCAGCCTGCAGATCTTCACCCACCTTGCACGCCACTTACGAAGGTGGTTGTACACCTGGGACCCAGTGACATCAATCCTTGCAAATTCTGTCAACATCTTTGCCACTTTGTTGAGGTGCACATTGTTGGCACTTCTTACGATCCAATATCAGAATTGAGAATCCTGGTACTGGGGTAAGGAGTGTTTCAGTGGTTTTCCTTATGGCTTCGTAAAATATAGAAATATTCTGCAAGCGCACAGAATCACCATTGTAGCACTTCACCTGGGAGTATTCCGAGGTATTGTAATTTATATTTCCGCAGGGAAGCTTTGGCAAGATTACTAGTGAACAGATATTCGAGACTATCAGAGGAGGGTACACGACTAGACAAGACAGGGGATAACGGTATTGGATAGGAGTGGATATACCGGACACACAGCTCAAGGGATACTCTAGTAAGGGAGAGAAGAGATAGATAGCTGGAAGGACAACGAGAAGAGATAGAGGACTCCTGGATTCTTTATCTACCTATGTCACTCTAGCTTAGAGATACAGCGGCTACAGAGCCAGCACTAGGAGATCTGGGATAACTCTAATGTCTTAGCTTCGAGACAAGGGAACCGGTGAACACACAGAAAGGGATGAGAAGGGGTGCCACTATTTCCCAACTGGGGAATCCTACAGACCGGAACTAACGTGATGGGCTACGAAGACCGAAAGGGCTGTCACCACCTCCTGGCTACCACCTCCGTTGCGACGGGAATAAACTAAGGCCACTGACTAGTCTAGGAACCACTCCTACACTAGGCAACAACTACTTACTCTGCTAGCAAGAGCAAGCAACCTTGTCAATACTCTTGGTGACAGTTCACCTCCAGTATCAAGCAAGATCGAAGAACCAGCCAAGACAAAGACTTAAACAAGACTACAAGCACTAGAACTATAACTGACTATAGTCTAAACAAGATATAGCTGCAACTAGGATAAAGTAGAAGCGAGATATAAATGACAAAGGCAAAGTGATAAAGGTAACTATATTGATACTCAATGTCTTACAAAAGGAAAAGTAAAAGATACAAGAGCTATTACCAGAGCTTCTGAAGACGACTCCGGAACCTCCGAGGCAAGGTCGACTCAACTCTAACTCCCAACTAAACTATCCTAACTCTACTGGAATGAAAGTGGAAATGAGCTCCTTGGCTTGGTGTGTGTTTACAAGTGAAAGTGACCCTCTATTTATAGCTCCAAAGGTCGGTTGAGGTAGGGTAGCGGCCAAGGAAGCCAGGGGGGTACCCCCTGGGATTTCGGGCGAGGGGAGGCGGTTCGGCCGAACAGGTCGGTTCGGCCGAACCGACCATCCCACTGTCTTCGCATCCAACAGCTGTGGGCAGCTCCCTGGAGGCGGTTACGTGCTGGGGGTGGTTCGGCCGAAGGCCCCAGTTCGGCCGAACTGGGCCTGGCCCGTGGCCGGCCTCCCCAGCACCGCCTCTGCTCTGTGGGCCTTCTGGGCTGCTTCCTGGTGGTTGGCTTCACGTTGTTCTGGCCCAGGGTGACGTGTTGGTCCTTCGGGGTGAGTTGGCGGTCGTCCACATGTCGTACGTTGTGTTCGGTTGACGTGGACGGCTCCCGCTGACCCGTACGGCTAAGGGGGATAACCGGCCGAACGGAGTCATTCGGCCGATTCGGTCATTTTCGGCCCCAATAGCGCGAATTTGTCATAGTTGTACCTGCACAAGTGTCACTCACCAAAACTCGTGGAACTTTATTAGAAATAAAACCTAAGTACATGGAATGTTGCATATAACCTCATTTATTCCCGAGTATTGGTGATCGGATTTGGGCTGTAACGACCGCCAACAAGCTCCCCCAAGCTTAGCTCTTTGCTCGTCCTCGAGCAAAGATATAAACTTAGGCTCGGTGGATCAGGAGTTGCTACAATGTCATTTCTTTTGCAGGTAACTTTATAAACAACTAGTCTTCAAAAATACTTGAATCATAGGCAAAGCTTCAAATCACCTTTTTACCTATGGGGCTTATAGCAATCTCCTTATCTTGGGCGGTTGAAAGGACGAACAGTTTAAACTTAGTTTTATTCCACTCTACTCTTTTCAGGATCCCATCTCGGAGTTTTTCATAAGTTTTGAAAACTACAAATTGTTCCTCATTGGCACACTCAATCACTCAAGTGTATTTGAATCCTCACCAAAGGCTTGTGCCTTCTTTTCATCCTAGCATCTAATATGGCTTTTTGTGTGGCTCAGGGACAAAGGATGAAGGCATGCATGCATCTTATATTTTGCTAAGTCAAAGACCGGATCTCTGAGGAGACAAATCACATCTTAAGATCGAGACGTGCAAGTGTGTGGATATGAATGGAGTAGAATATGGTGGAGTGGTGGAATGGAATATGGTGGAATGGTGGAATGGAATATGGTGGAATGGTGGAATGGAATATGGTGGAACTCCTTGGATGAATTTCCCTCTCCTTGATTTATTTTCGAGAACATGGGCTATTTTTTATTCTCATATTTTTGCCATGCCACTTGGCATGCTTTTTTTTTCTTTTTGCCATGCTCTTTGGCATGCTTTTCTTTTTCTCTTATTTTTGCCATGCTTCTTTGGCATGCTTTTCTTTTTGCATAGCCCATGTCTCTATCAAGAATATTTGTAGAGGGAAATCATAGAACATGGAGCATTTATTTTTGTGGATGGATGATGGAAAATGTTTGCTAACTCCCAGTGTAGGAATTGCAAGTGAGAGGTGGTGTGTGTACGTGGGTCTCGATCTTTAAGAATATGAAGGCTTCACTCAAAGGTCACAACAATTTGACAAAGCTCACTAAGATAACAAGCAGCATATGAGTAGAAATTTTCAACTAAACTTATCATATGGCTCTGGTAGGTATTTTGACCAATGAGGAACTTGTTTCATTTTGAAAGCATAAATTTCTGAGATTTTCCCCGTACTAAAAGCAGAATAGAATTTAACCAAACTCTCACTATATCAATCCCCACAACAACTTAGACTTGGAATAAAGCATGTGCTCCCACAAGATTTTCAGGATCATTTTTACTCATGCCAAATAACTCAAGCACAATCTAGCAACTAGTTGAAACAAAGTACTTGCAAAATTAATGACAGAGCAACTATTCATCATCTCCAAGGTGAGAGGCATATGATTCGTTCCATGCATAGTTGGGAGTTATTTTATTCAAGGGAAATATTGTTTAAGGGAAATATTTTTGGTATTTTCATTTTTTTAAATGCAAACTATCATGAAGGGAAATGAAAGGGAAATTAAATGATCAAAGCACTGGATAAATCGGGACATACCTGGTGGGGGTCCTCCCCCAAGTTTGGACTTTCACTGGTAGGGGTTGAGCCTTGAAAGGTACTGGCTCAGCTGTTCCGCTTGTTCGTGGACGTCGTGCTAGATAGACGCCACCATCCCGCTATTCTCTTGATGGTACTGAGAATGGCGGGCTAGTGTGTCCTGGATCTCTCGGGTACGGTCGTCGATGAGCTTGACTCGGTCGGAGATGTATGACAGCTCCCGGCCGTAGTCGAAGCGTGCGGACTGTGAGTATCCTGGGTAGTATGGCTGGGAGGCACTGTCGTATCCCCCTCCATACCGGCTCCCGGACCACTCAGAGTCTGTGTCCTGGCCGTGGTCCCAACGTCCTGAGGTGAAGTAGTTCGGCTGCTGATGCTGCTCGGAGCCTCCTGCTCCGGACGTCCCAACGCCGGTGTACATGTCGTAGGTGGCCTCAAAAGTGGAAGTGTGTCGGTGCGGAATTTGTGGTGAATCTTCCGGCTCCTGTGAGGTGGCGAGCCCAGCATCACGCCTGGCTCGTCCCCTCGTGACGGGTCCGTCACCTGCAACGCTGTGCCGAGCGGGCTCTCTCCAAGGTGGAGAGTCGTCCGACTCGGTCCTCAAATGAAGAGTTAGTTTCGGCGTGGTATACAACCTTAGTGCTGCACAGGGCAAAGGCACTTTAGTTGTATATCCATGGTAAATCATTGCCAGCATTGCGTCAGGCGTCCGCCGTATCATGTGGGCCTGCACGAAGTGCTCGGTATCCACGACGGAACGCGATGTCTCGATGTACGTGGGCCAGGCGCCTTGAAGGATGCCCAGGTGGTTAGCGAGGCGAGTGACTAGAGAAGTCATCGCCATGCTACCCGCACGAGAAATATGAGACAGCCAGTGACCAACCATGTCTTTCACAGGTGAATAGGGAATCTGCTTGACCATGGCAAAAAGAACCCGCAACTCGATGGTGTTGACAGGGCGCAAATCTGCCCGGGGCATAGACACCCAACGATGCATGAAACGCAAAGTGGGGTTATGTATGTTGTTCGTGCGTGGCGCATGACAGTTGGTATTCCCCGAAATCTTTTTCCAAAATGCCACCCGGTCAAATCTTTTTAGCGCTTTGTTCGGGTCTAATGAACAACGGCTTGAAAATCCGAGACCCGAACTAAAATCCCTCCAAGAGCAGAAGAACTCTTGGTTGAAGAATCGGAAACGAATCCCCCCAGTTTCAGAAACCAAAGTCGAGAGGAATTCAAGGGTGAGCAGGTACGAACCTTCTTCGTTGATGTGCCAGAAATTCTCCCAGCCAATGGCCTGGAAGATTTCTGTAAACTCTACGTCCATCCCCGTGTCCCTGAGCAAATCTTGCTCAAACACACGGGTGTGCTCGAACTCCTTCAGCCGAAGCTCGTTGAAGGTGTTCCGCTCCCTTTCTGTTCTAAGGTTGATGTCACTCTCGCTCAGGAGCTGTCTGGCCGGGGGCGTGGCATGGCCCCATCCCGAGCCGGCTGCTCCGTGCTCGTCTGTGTCCATCCGGCTCGAGCCTCGGGACGGAGCTGGGGAACTCCCAGCATCGTCCGATCGTCGGCCTAGCCCGGCGGAACGACAGAGCGAAGTGAAGAACTTCGACATGATTCCTGCAAAAAGTTAGTGCAACAACAACTACCCGAAGGAGTGAATATATATATATATATATATATATATATATATATATATATATATATATATATATATATATGGTTAGCACAAGAAAATCAAGTCAGTCGTTCGAGATAGTTAGTCATTCTTGCGGGGATGAAAACCACCACAAAAGGTTAGTCGTTCTTGTGGGTGTCGGTGACCACCACAAAATCGTCCAGAAATTCAGCACAAAGATCACAACAAAAGCAAAATATTTTTTGGGATTTTCTAGTGATACAAGTGAACCAAAACTTGAGCAAGAACTTTGGGAGAACTTGAGCAAGCACTAGAGCAAAGAACTTGAGAGGGAGAGAGCTCCTAGCAGAAATTTCAGAGTGAGCAAGTGTGGGAGAAGCAAGCAAGCTTGCACCAGCTTTTATAGGCCGAGGGGAGGGCCTTGGCCAGTTCGCCCGAAGGCTCTGGTTCGCCCGAACCAGGCCTGGTGGCCGGGGCACTCCCATGTGAGTGCAGCACTCACATGCCTTTGTTTCCACTCCAAGTTTGTGTGGCCACCAATTCCCAAGGACATTTTTAGTGGATTTTAGTGGTAGGTGAGATGGAAATGTGACATGACCAAAATGGAAATTAGTGAGTCACCCCATGCTGCCATGTTTGTGATAATTGGTGAGTGTGCAGCCCTTTTTAGTGGGGTAGACATGTTTGGTGCTGGTTGGTGGTGATGGTAAATAATTGGAGATGTTCTAGAAGGGATGATAAAAGTTACCAATTACATCCACCCTAGGTAAAATTTCAGCATGTGTCCAATTATTTCTAACCAAGCTTGCAAAATTTTCTACTCTCTCTCAAATTAATTTCTCAAGTGGTTCATTTATTTTGAAAAGGGAAACATGCAAATGCAATTGAGAATTTAAAATTTTGGAAGGGAAATATGAGATACATACCGGTTTTCCTCGCGGCGAGAGCTCAGCTTTTAAGTCCACGAGCGGGACTTCTCCTGTCTTCAGTTGCTCTTGTCATTGTCCAGTCCCGGAGTGGATGACTCGGACGATGCAACCTTCTTCCGCCACATTTTCTTGTTCTTCTTCGGTGTTGGTGGCGGTGGGATCGGTGTCTCTGAAGATTGTGGTTCGGATGCAACCACGTTGACCTGCTCCAGGTTATTGGAATTTTGAATTGAATCAGTGCATACCTGAGAGCATTTCTCCACCCTGGGCTTGAACGCGAACTTTTCTTCCTTGCCGTTGATGTTCAGGCTGATTTCTCCGGCTCCTACGTCGATGTTTGCATTGGCGGTGCTCAGAAATGGCCTCCCGAGGATGAGAGGTGTCTTCGTGTCGACCTCCATATCGAGCACCACGAAGTCCACGGGTACGAAGAATTCCCGGATTTTCACCGGAATATCTTCGGCTATTCCCGCGGGATAGCGAATCGATTGATCCGCTAGCTGCAAATACATGGTTGTAGGGGACAAAGAAGAATAGTTCAGTTTGTCAAACACTACCTTGGGCATGACACTGACGCTTGCTCCAAGATCGCACAGGGCATGGTTGAAGTGCTGCTCCCCGATCGAACATGCGATGGTAGGGCATCCTGGATCCTTCTTCTTTTCTAGAAGATTGTTCAAGATAGCCGCACTACATGCTTCGGTTAGTTTAATTACCTCGGTGGTTGGCAGTGCCCTTTTGTTGTTGAGGATGTCCTTCAGATACTTGGCATATGTTGGAACCTGCATAGCTTCAAGCAATGGGATATTGACATATAACTTTCGAATTACCTCAACAAATTTGCTGAATTGTTCGTCCACCGTCGGCTTATGGCATCTTCTGGGGAATGGTAGCACATTTGGTTCATAAAACTCGTGAGGGGCCGCCTTTGCTTCCTTCTGTGGACTTGTCTTCTGTGGTTCTGCTGCGGCCTCCTCTTCTTCGCTATCACTTTCTGTAGTGGCTGCCTTTTTACCTGCACTGTCAGGATATGGCGGGTCCCGAGTGGTCTTACCCCCTCTCGTGGTGACCGCTTTAACCTTTTCACGAGGGCAATTGTCTGGTTGCCCTGAGAATTTCCCCGCTACGGGTGAGGGCAAAGAAACAGCTAACTGAGCAATTTGAGTTTCTATCATTTTATTAAAGCTCAGTTGACGTTTCATAGCAGAAGAAAATGATTCCATCCTAGAGTCTATGCTTTCCAGAGTTTTATCATTAGCAGCAAGCCTTTTATTGATGTTTTCAGTTATTTTCATCTGGCCAAACACAAGATCTCTAAGAGACGGCTGATTATTGAAATAGCTGGAATTGAAATTGTTACCTTGTTAAGGCCTCTCAAAAGGGAGGTTTGGGCGCGGATTCCAGCCTTGGTTGCCGTAGTTGTTCGGTCGGTACCCGTTGTTGTTGGAGTTGTTGACGTAGTGGGCATCTTCTCGCGTTTCGGGGCAGTCATTCCCCGAATGGCCAGTGTTGCCACAGACTTCGCAGGTCATGCGAGCATCCATGGCTTGCACCGTTTCTTGAGCAGGGGCCTCCAGTTTCTTCATCAGGAGGTCCATCTTGGCAGCGAGCATGTCCAGAGCTTCAACTCGGTGAACTCCTCGGGTCTTTGGTTGAGTCCGATCATTGGACCAACCTTGGTTCTCGACCATCTTCTCTATGAGGGCCTTCGCACGACTCTCCTCAAGAGAGAAGAACGAGCCTCCAGCAGCAACATCCAGGTACTCACGGGCAGAATTTCTCAGCCCGTGATAGAAAGTTTGGATTATGAACCAACTCTACATACCATGGTGAGGACAAGCAGAAATATAGTCCTGGAGGCGATCCCATGCCTCCGGGACTGTTTCATCTTTTAGCTGCTGGAAACTAGCTATTTTGTTCCGGAGGGTGTTGGTTTTCCCAACCAGAAAAATTTTTAGCAAGAAAGCGCTAGTGCATTTATCCTAGGTATCTATTGCTTCGCGGTTAGCATAAAACCATTGTTTCGCCTTGCCTAATAACGAGAATGGAAATAAACGAAGGCGAATGGCATCGATACTTACTCCGCGGATGGTGAAGGTGCTGCAAATCTCCAGGAAATGCTGGAGATGAGCATTGGCATCTTCGTGTGGCTTGCCGCAAAATGGGCTAGCCTGTACCATATTGATGAGGGCTGGCTTCAGCTCGAAGTTACCATCTCCGACTGGCGGAGCTGGTCTGATACGTACGTTCTCGCTTGATGGAGTGGGGAACTCACGGATCGTCTTAGTTGCCATCCTCGATGTAGCCTGGTCAACGACGGGAAGGACTGGGTTCGTCGGAAGGAGTTGCTTCTGAGGAGGTACAACACCGGGTCGTACTTTCCTCACAAGTGACTCCGGATTTTCTTGGAAGTTTGACGGTAGTTGGAAACCAGTCATGCACTGCTCTGTTCCACAAAGACCAACGAACAGAGCAAGGATAAACCCGCTTGAGTAGCGGTACTCAACTAAGTTAGCTCAAGATAAAAGTTCAAAAGTAATCTAGTCAAAGACTTCCCCGGCAACGGCGCCAGAAATGCTTCTTGGCACTTCTTACGATCCAATATCAGAATTGAGAATCCTGGTACTGGGGTAAGGAGTGTTTCAGTGGTTTTCCTTATGGCTTCGTAAAATATAGAAATATTCTGCAAGCACATAGAATCACCGATGTAGCACTTCACCTGGGAGTATTCCGAGGTATCGTAATTTATATTTCCGCAGGGAAGCTTTGGCAAGATTACTAGTGAACAGATATTCGAGACTATCAGAGGAGGGTACACGACTATACAAGACAGGGGATAACGGTATTGGATAGGAGTGGATATACCGGACACACAGCTCAAGGGATACTCTGGTAAGGGAGAGAAGAGATAGATAGCTGGGAGGACAACGAGAAGAGATAGAGGACTCCTGGATTCTTTATCTACCTATGTCACTCTAGCTTAGAGATACAGCGGCTACAGAGCCAGCACTAGGAGATCTGGGATAACTCTAATGTCTTAGCTTCGGGACAAGGGAACCGGTGAACACACAGAAAGGGATGAGAAGGGGTGCCACTATTTCCCAACTGGGGAATCCTACGGACCGGAACTAACGTGATGGGCTACGAAGACCGAAAGGGCTGTCACCACCTCCCGGCTACCACCTCCGTTGCGACGGGAATAAACTAAGGCCACTGACTAGTCTAGGAACCACTCCTACACTAAGCAATGACTACTTACTCTGCTAGCAAGAGCAAGCAACCTTGTCAATACTCTTGGTGACAGTTCACCTCCAGTATCAAGCAAGATCGAAGAACCATCCAAGATAAAGACTTAAACAAGACTACAAGCACTAGAACTATAACTGACTATAGTCTAAACAAGATATAGCTGCAACTAGGATAAAGTAGAAGCGAGATATAAATGACAAATGCAAAGTGATAAAGGTAACTATATTGATACTCAATGTCTTACAAAAGTAAAAGTAAAAGATACAAGAGCTATTACCAGAGCTTCTGAAGACGACTCCGGAACCTCCGAGGCAAGCTCGAATCAACTCTAACTCCCAACTAAACTATCTTAACTCTACTGGAATGAAAGTGGAAATGAGCTCCTTGGCTTGGTGTGTGTTTACAAGTGAAAGTGACCCTCTATTTATAGCTCCAAAGGTCGGTTGAGGCAGGGTAGCGCCCAAGGAAGCCAGGGGGGTACCCCCTGGGATTTCGGGCGAGGGGAGGCGGTTCGGCCGAACAGGTCGGTTCGGCCGAACCGACCATCCCTGTAACATTCCAAAAAAATTGCGTAGGATTTGTTGAATGCAAAAATGTGAATTTCAAAATTTTTGGTGAATTGTTGTGCATGCCAACAAACCTATAAGGTTGTCTTCTACTTGCCCTCTATATTCCTAGGCGAATTTAAATTTAAATTTAAAATTCAAATTGAAGTGCTAAGGATAAAAATAGTTTGATTTGGTTTTTATTTGGTTTTGTGGTTCCTTGTTTGGATTTGAATTCAAATCCTAGATTTGAATTCAAATCCTAGATTTGAATTCAAATCATTAACCAAGCAAATTCCAAAAAGCTCTAACACCCCTTTGGGCCCAAACCTTCCCAAAGCCTATCTGCAGCCCGGCCTGCTAACAAAACCCACGGCCATCTCTAAGTCTACTTCGCACCCTCGATCTTTCTCATCAGCTCGCAAACCAACCCAGCCCAGCGCCGAATCCGGCCCAGTCGCGGCCCAGTGTTGGCACTTCTTACGATCCAATATCAGAATTGAGAATCCTGGTACTGGGGTAAGGAGTGTTTCAGTGGTTTTCCGTATGGCTTAGTAAAATATAGAAATATTCTGCAAGCGCACAGAATCACCGCTGTAGCACTTCACCTGGGAGTATTCCGAGGTATCGTAATTTATATTTCCGCAGGGAAGCTTTGGCAATATTACTAGTGAACAGATATTCGAGACTATCAGAGAAGGGTACACGACTAGACAAGACAGGGGATAACGGTATTGGATAGGAGTGGATATACCGGACACACAGCTCAAGGGAGGCTCAGGTAAGGGAGAGAAGAAATAGATAGCTGGGAGGACAACGAGAAGAGATAGAGGACTCCTGGATTCTTTATCTACCTATGTCACTCTAGCTTACAGATACAGCGGCTACAGAGCCAGCACAAGGAGATCTGGGATAACTCTAATGTCTTAGCATCGGGACAAGGGAACCGGTGAACACACAGAAAGGGATGAGAAGGGGTGTCACTATTTCCCAACTAGGGAATCCTACGGACCGGAACTAACGTGATGGGCTACGAAGACCGAAAGGGCTGTCACCACCTCCCGGCTACCACCTCCGTTGCGACGGGAATAAACTAAGGCCACTGACTAGTCTAGGAACCACTCCTACACTAGACAACGGCTACTTACTCTACTAGCAAGAGCAAGCAACCTTGTCAATACTCTTGGTGACAGTTCACCTCCAGTATCAAGCAAGATCGAAGAACCAGCCAAGACAAAGACTTAAACAAGACTACAAGCACTAGAACTATAACTGACTATAGTCTAAACAAGATATATTTGCTACTAGAATAAAGTAGAAGCAAGATATAAATGACAAAGGCAAAGTGATAAAGATAACTATATTGATACTCAATGTCTTACAAAAGGAAAAGTAAAAGATACAAGAGCTATTACCAGAGCTTCTAAAGACGACTCCGGAACCTCCGAGGCAAAGCTCGACTCAACTCTAATTCCCAACTAAACTATCCTAACTCTACTAGAATGAAAGTGGAAATGAGCTCCTTGGCTTGTTGTGTGTTTACAAGTGAAAGTGACCCTCTATTTATAGGAGTCCGAGGCGGTTGAGGCAGGGTAGCGGCCAAGGAAGCCAGGGGGGTACCCCTTGGGATTTTGGGCGAGGGGAGGCGGTTCGGCCGAACAGGTCGGTTCGGCCGAACTCCCCAGTTCGCCCGAACCAGAGGATCTGCCGACCTTGCTTCCCACGGCCAGGATTGGCTCCCTGATGTCGGTTTCCAGCTGGGGGCGGTTCGGCCGAAGGGCCCAGTTCGGCCGAACTGGGCCTGGCCCGTGGCCGGCCTCCCCAGCACCGCCTCTGCTGCCTGGACCCCCCTGGGCTTCCTCCTGATGCATGACTTCGTGTTGATCTAGCCCAGAATGACGTGGCATGGTCCAGGATGAGTTGGTGGTCACCCACGTGTCATGTGATGTGTTTGCTTGGTCATTGTTGACGTGGACGACTCCCGGTGGTCTGCTCGGCTAAGAGGGGTAACCGGCCGAACGTAGTCGTTCGGCCGAATTGGTCATTTCCGGCCCCAATAGCACATATTTATCGTAGTTGTACCTGCACAAGTGACACTCACCAAAACTCATGAAACTTTATTAGAAATAAAACCTAAGTGCATGGAATGTTGCATAAAACCTTATTTATTCCCGAGTATTGGTGGTCGGATTTGCGCTGTAACGACCGCCAACACCCAGCCAACTCCCCCGCATTCTCCTTCTTCACCAGTCGCTGTCGTGCGGGTCCCGCTGAGCACTGTGCATCTTTCCCCTTTCTTCCTTCTCCCCCACGCCCGGCAGAGGCAGGGCACCGCGGCCAACCCCGAGCCCGAGCTAGTGCGGCCCGTTGCGATACTGCCGCGTGTCCGAGCGCGGACGCCGAGCCATTCCCACCGTCCATGCCTTCGAACCCCAGGGCCTTGCCCTATAAAACCACCCACCGCCCGCTTTTCCTCTTCAAGCCGCCGCCGCCCCAATTGGGGATTCCAGCCTGCGATCCGAGAGAGAGAGAGAGAGTGGAGAAGGAGCAGAGGTGGGAGGAGAAGCCGAGGGTGATCCAAGGAGGCGACGTGGAGCAGTCGGAGCGTGGAGCCGCCGACGCACGAGCAAGCCGGAGCACCGCCGTCCGTGGGAGCGCCGGAGCAGAGCAAGACCGAACCGTTAGTGGGCGCATGAGCATCGCCGGAGCGCTGCGAGTCTCCCCCGAGCTGCCGCGTACGACGACGTGCCCTGTGGTGAGCTGCCGACGAAGCCCCCCTCTTCTTCCCCTGTTTTGGCCATGGCGCCGCCATCTCGTTGCTCCGCCGCGCAGCCATCCTCTTATGTGAGCCAGCCTTCGTGCTGAGCGTCTTGCGCAGGGACCCGTCGCGCCGCCTTGTTCCACACCGCAAACCGCCGACGACCCCTGCTGACCTAGGCCGCCGAGGCGTTGCTGCGCACCGGGGCTGCCCGGAGTGCGCGCACGTCAAGGCAGCGGCGCGGTCAAGCCAGGGGCTTGGCTCGCGTTCGCGAGTGCCAAACCGAGCACGCGAGCCGCACCCTTTTTACCCCAACCGTGCACTGATGCACTTGTTTCTCGTGCCGCCGTCAATGCTCACCGGCATCCATGGCCGTGCCACCGCTGCTTGCGTCGGAGGCCCTCCTAGCCGGCCAATCTCCGCCCCGTTCCTAGCCGGCCAATCTACGCCCCGTTCCTAGCCAAACCTTTCCGCAAACCCTAGCCGAGGCTTTTTCCCTTGCTTCCTGAGGCCAACCAGGCCGCAACGGCCCTCGCCGTCGCAAGCCGCAGTCGCTCGCCGGCGCACCAGAGCACGCCGCGCCACACGGAGCACCACACGCACGACCACACCGAGTCATCGCACAGCCACCACAGAAGATCCCGAGTCGGCCACAATTCGATCCCGTGCACCTGGTTCACGTCCACCGCACTCACGGCACACGGTGGACTTGGACCAACAGAGCGAGTTCAGCGGCCCTGCCTTCGTGGGCCTAAAGTTCGCACCCAAGTCCAGTTTACCACCCGGAACTCTTCTGGCCCAGATCTTTCGGCCCGTTTCCAGCCCTCGAATCCGTTTTCTTTTTCTTTTTCCTTTAACTGCTGACAGCCTGGCCCCACCTGACAGCAACCTAGGTGACTGACATGTGGGCCCGCGGACCCCGCTAACCCACTGACCATTGACCGTTGACTGGTCAACGTTGACCAAGTCAACACTGACGTCATCCGGGCCTGTTGGCGGTCGTTACAACCCAAATTCGACCACCAATACGCGGGAATAAATGAGAGACTATGCAACATTCCATGTACTTAGGTTTTATTTCTAATGGAGTTCCACGAGTTTTGGTGAGTGTCGCTTGTGCAGGTACAATATCTAAAAATACGTGCTATAGGGGTCGGAAATGACCAATTCTGCCGAACGACACGTTCGGCCGGTTACCCTCCTTAGCCGTACAGGCCAGCGGGAGCCGTCCACGTCAACCAAACGACAACACACGACACGTGGACGACCGCCAACACATCCCGGAGCACTGACACGTCATCCTGGGCCGAATCAACTCAAACCCAAGCACCAGAGGCCAGCCCAAGGGGTCCAGGAGCAAGAGGCGGTGCACGGGGGGCGTTCTGGGCTGAAAGCCCAGTTCGGTCGAACCCACCAGTTCGGCCGAACCGCCACCAATGCACCAACCGCCTCCAGGAGTGCATCCAAGCCGTCCAGAGCCAAGGCAGTGGATCCAGGGGTTCGGCCGAACCGACCTGTTCGGCCGAACCCGGTCTCTTCGCCCGAATCAACAGGGAATATCCCCTGGATCCCTTGGTGGTTACTCCACTCCAAACCGCCTTAGGACACCTATATAAGCAGTGGCATACACCTTGTATCAAACACAACACAAGAGAAGAAGAAGAGTAGGCGTCGCTAGGTTCTACCACTCAGTAGAAATAGGGAGAGAGGAGAGGTGAGCGTCCCAGAGAGGAGCCGGAGTGTCGGCCCCACTTCCCGCTGTACCTCTACGGATGCGGCTCTGCTTCGAGTGACATCCGGGTCATGTCTGGTAACTCTTGTATCTCTCTCTGATTAATTGAGCATTCAGTTCTTACATCTATATACTTGTCTCGTTCTTCGTTCAATGCTTAGTTGATTGGTATAACTGTATACTGGTTGCTTAGCTTGGGTGCTTATCTTGCTATAGGAGATAAGTAGTTATTGACTAGTGTAGGAGTGGTTCCTAGACTTGCCAGTAACCTTAGTTTCTGCCCGTCGCAACGGAGGTGGTAGCCGTAAGGTGGTGACAGCCCTTTCGGTCTTCGTAGTCCATCACGTTAGTTCCGGTGTCCTAGGACCCAAGGTTCAGGGTAACCGGCACCCCTTCTCATCCCTTTCTATGTGTCGGAGGCTCTGTAGTCCCGAAGCAAGTATCTATCTGTATCTTCTGCTCTGCTCAGTCAATCGGTAGAATACCTCAAGGCCGAGTACCCACATCTCTTCGCATCCACGTCCGAATCTCGAGGACGAGATTCATCATAAGGGGGGTAGGTTTGTAACACCCTAAAATAGCCTATTTAAAATTTCTAGTAATTAATTGATTTTTTATGTCTTGTTCATAATTAATATAGCGTAAATAAACATTTTCTAGAAATTAAAATTTAATATAAGGTGTAGAAACATTTTTGTTGCATTCATGCTGCTGCATTGAGTTTTGCTTGTTTGTGAATTAAATTGGAATTTTAATTCTGTTTAAATTCGGATTTAATTTGCATTTGTTTGAGCGTTAGAAAAGTTCTTTAGCCTGAGTCCACTTCTGCTCCCTGAACTCTCCCTCTGGTCCAACTGCGCCCCTTCCTTTCTTTCCCCTCAGCTCGGCCCAACCCGCTTCGCCTCCCGCGGGCGGCCCAAATACCTCTCGCAGCCGAAAGTTTGCTTCTGCCCCCTCCACTCTTTTCCCCGGCTCAACTTCACCCCTCCTCTCTTTTCTTGCTTATGCTTGATTTGGATTTTTGTAATGATTGTGATGGTCATAGACGCGAGTCTATCTCCATCTAGATATAGGACTAAGGCTTAAGGATATTAATGTTTACATAGAAGGGGTATTTATTTTTCTTGCTCCTCATCCAACAAATCCTCCATCCTAACAAGTTAGTAATCCTCTGAAGACACTTAGTTATGATCAATGGAGTTCTGATGAGAATTACTTGCTGATGATAGATGGTGAACACAAGGAGGTACGCTGGTGCTGGTGCTGGTGGAGGCAACCAGAATCAGAACCGACCACCTCCACCCCCGCCACTCACCATGGAGCAGATGATGCAGATGCAGCTCCAGTTGACGCAGATGATTGGCTTAAGGCGGTGGAGAGACAGCTCGACATTGCGCAGTGCAACGACCGGGAGAAGGTGTTGTACGCAGGAGGACAGCTCCAGGGACCAGCATTGGACTGGTGGGATTCATACCAGTACGCTCACCCCAACCGTGATCAGATCACCTGGCAGGAGTTCCGTGGCAGCTTTCGCTCTCACCATGTACCGGAGGCTCTGATGGTCCTGAAGAAGAAGGAGTTCCTGGCGCTGAAGCAGGAAGGGATGAGTGTCACCGCTTACCGTGACAAGTTCATCGAGCTAGCCCGTTACGCTCCAGAGGACGTGGACACCGACAGGAAGAAGCAGACCAGGTTTCATGATGGCCTACAGGATGCTCTACAGTGTCAGCTGATGTGCACCAAGTTCCCCAACTTTCAGGAACTGGTGGACGGCGCCTTTATGCTGGAACACAAGCGTCGTGAGATAGAGGAGAAGAAGAGGAAGTTCCAGGGCCAGCAGTCAGGGAGCAGTAGCCGCCCTCGCTTCACTCCACCGCAGGGGAATCAGCAGATGGGGAGCCAGCAGCGCTTCCAGGGCCAGTCCAGCTTGCTGAGTCGTGGCCAGTACCAGCAGTGCCCCCAGTACCCCCAGGCTCCACAGCAACAGCGTTCCCAGAATCAGCTGCAGAATGGCCTAGTTCAGCGCAACCAGGTGCAGCCAAGGCCTGCCCAGCGCACCGCCCCAGTCAACACTACACCAGTGGGTCCGAGGGTGTGCTACCACTGTGGAGAGTAGGGGCACTTCGCCAATGTCTGCCCCAAGAAGACCCAGAACACCGCCGGACAGAACCAGCAGGCCGGTCAGCAGCAAGCTCAGGCAGGCCGAGGTCCACAGAACCCCGCCAGGGGCAAGCTCAACCACACGGGTGCAGAGACCATCGAGGGGGCTACCGACGTGGTTGTGGGTACGTTCCCTGTCAACTCGACTCCTGCAACCGTTTTGTTCGATTCTGGAGCTTCGCATGCTTTCATATCAGCTGCTTTTGTGAAAAAGAACTTAGTGGCTTTGCTGCCCATGAAGAGCACTATGCTAGTTAGCTCGCCAGGGGGAGAACAGCGAGCCACTTTACGCTGCCCCCATATCACCATCACAATAAGGGGGGTAGATGTCGAGGCACGTCCGATAGTCCTGGAGACCCTTGGGTTTGACTTGATTCTGGGTATGAGCTGGTTAACCAGATATGATGCAGTAATCCAGTGCGCCAAGAGAGTAGTACAGCTGACAGCCGAATCTGGTGAAAAGGTGGAGTACCAGGCAGCTAGTCCCTTGGGGCATAATCAAGTCAACCAAGCCGAAGGTGCAGCGCCTGAGGACATTAGAGTAGTGAGCCAGTTCCCGAATATATTTCCAGATGAATTGCCAGGTATGCCCCCAGAACGCGAAGTTGAATTCGTTATTGAACTGAAACCTGGCACTGCACCTATAGCCAAGAGGCCATATAGGATGGGAGTAAAGGAACTAGCAAAGCTTAAGGAGGAGTTAGACGCATTGCTAGCCAAAGGGTACATTCGTCCGAGTTCTTCACCATGGGGAGCACCGGTGTTGTTCACGGATAAGAAGGATGGGACACAAAGGTTGTGTGTGGACTATCGAGCCCTCAACGAAGTGACCATCAAGAACAAGTACCCGTTGCCAAGGATTGACGATCTGTTCGATCAGCTGAAGGGAGCTTGTGTGTTCTCCAAGATAGATCTTCGATCGGGCTATCACCAGATGAGGATCCGCCCATCAGACATACCCAAGACCGCTTTCACCACTCAGTACGGGTTGTATGAGTTCTTGGTCATGTCTTTTGGATTGACCAACTCTCCTGCATACTTCATGTACCTGATGAACAGCGTGTTCATGGATTACCTTGACAAGTTTGTGGTGGTATTCATTGATGACATTCTGGTCTTCTCCAAGAATGAGGAAGAACATGAGGAACACTTGAGATTGGTGCTGCAAAGGCTCCGAGAACATCAGTTGTATGACAAGCTGAGCAAGTGTGAATTCTGGATGAAGGAAGTGACATTCTTGGGTCATGTGTTGTCCAATGGAGGAGTGGCAGTTGATCCGAGGAAGGTCAGCGATGTGCTAAGCTGGAATCCGCATCGGGATGTGAGCGAAATCAGGAGTTTCCTTGGGATGGCCGGATATTATCGACGGTTCATTGAAGGATTCTCCAAGATTGCTAAACCCCTGACGGCGTTATTGGAGAAAAATTCCAAGTTTGTCTGGACTGAGGAGTGTCAAGCCAGCTTTGAGGAGTTGAAGAAGAGACTAACAACAGCCCCAGTGCTGGTTCTACCCGACATAGCCAAGAGATTCTCTATCTACTGCGATGCATCCTATCTAGGACTGGGGTGTGTACTCATGCTAGAAGGGAGAGTCGTGGCTTATGCATCAAGGCAGTTGAGGAAACATGAGCAGAAGTACCCCACACATGATCTAGAGTTGGAAGCTGTGGTACATGCTCTGAAGATTTGGAGGCACTACTTGATTGGTCACAAGTGTGACATCTACATTGATCACAAGAGCCTCAAGTATGTCTTCACTCAATCAGATCTGAACATGAGGCAACGCCGATGGTTGGAGTTGATCAAGGACTATGATCTGGAGATCCACTACCACCCAGGAAAGGATAACTTGGTGGCAGATGCCTTGAGTAGGAGGAGTTATGTGAACAAGATCACCGGTCACTGTCTGCCAGCAGAGCTCAGCTTAGAGTTTGAGAGGATGAGTCTGGGATTTGTGACCAGCATCACAGAGATGACGGTAGAACCGACTCTGGAACAAGAGATCCGGAAAGGTCAGCTTGGGGATGAGAAGATCAAGGAGATTGTGGAGCATGTTGCTCTAGGAAAAGCCCCTGGTTTTCGAGTGGATGATCAAGGAACCTTGTGGCATGGGAAGAGGATATGTGTACCCGATGTGGCGCAGATCAAAGATACAATCCTGAGAGAAGCACATGACTCAGCTTATTCAATCCACCCAGGAAGTACCAAGATGTACCAAGACATCAAGGAGAGATTCTGGTGGTATGGATTGAAGCGTGATGTGGCAACCTATGTGGCTCTATGTGACACATGTCAGAGAGTCAAGGTTGAACACCAGAGGCCAGCAGGTTTGCTCCAGCCCTTGAAGATACCTGAATGGAAGTGGGAAGAAGTTGGTATGGACTTCATCACGGGTCTGCCTCGCACTCAGAGAGGATTTGACTCCATCTGGGTGATTGTGGATCGCTTGACCAAAGTGGCACATTTTCTTCCAGTGAAGACCACTTACATAGGCGCCAGATTGGCAGAGCTGTATATGGAGAGGATAGTGTGCTTGCATGGAGTGCCCAAGCGGATAGTGTCTGACCGAGGTACTCAGTTCACATCACATTTCTGGCAGAAGTTACATGAGTCCATGGATACTAAGCTGCATTTCAGTTCAGCTTATCACCCACAGACGGATGGACAGACAGAGCGGACCAATCAGATCTTGGAGGACATTTTGAGGGCATGTGCTTTGCAGTATGGTGTCAGTTGGGACAAGAGTCTGCCCTATGCAGAATTCTCGTACAACAACAGCTACCAGAAGAGTCTACAGATGGCACCATTCGAGGCTCTGTATGGCAGGAAGTGCAGAACACCACTGTTCTGGAATCAGACTGGAGAAAGTCAAGTTTTTGGGCCGGAGATACTCAGAGAAGCAGAACACCAAGTACAAGTGATCAGGCAGAACTTGAAGGTGGCACAATCCCGGTAGAAGAGTTATGCTGATGTTAGGAGGAGGGACCTCACCTTCGCGGTCGATGATTTTGTGTACCTCAAGGTGTCACCGATGAGGGGTGTGAAGATGTTTAATGTCAAGGGCAAATTGGCGCCTCGTTACATCAGACCCTTCAAGATTCTGGAACGGATGGGTGAAGTGGCATATCGGCTAGAGCTACCTGAGAAACTAGCCGGAGTGCACAATGTGTTCCATGTGTCTCAGCTGAAGAAATGTTTGCGGGTGCCTGAAGAGCAGATCTCGATGGATGAGCTGAATGTGCAAGAGGACCTCACCTATGATGAGTATCCAGTCAGGATTTTGGAGGAGGACGAGAGGGTGACAAGAAACAAGGTTATTCGGATGTGCAAGGTGAAGTGGAACCGACACTCAGAGGAGGAGGCGACTTGGGAAAGAGAAGAAGACCTCAAGGCCGAGTACCCACATCTCTTCGCATCCACGTCCGAATCTCGAGGACGAGATTCATCATAAGGGGGGTAGGTTTGTAACACCCTAAAATAGCCTATTTAAAATTTCTAGTAATTAATTGATTATTTTATGTCTTGTTCATAATTAATGTAGGGTAAATAAACATTTTTGGAAATTAAAATTTAATATAAGGTGTAGAAACATTTTTGTTGCATTCATGTTGCTGCATTGAGTTTTTCTTATTTGTGAATTAAATTGGAATTTAAATTCTATTTAAATTCGGATTTAATTTGCATTTGTTTGAGCATTAGAAAAGTTCTTTAGCCTGAGTCTACTTCTGCTCCCTGAACTCTCCCTCTGGTCCAACTGCGCCCCTTCCTTTCTTTCCCCTCAGCTCGGCCCAACCCGCTTCGCCTCCCACGGGCGGCCCAAATACCTCTCGCAGCCGAAAGTTTGCTTCTGCCCCCTCCACTCTTTTCCCCAGCTCAACTTCACCCCTCCTCTCTTTTCTTTCCCCCGCGGCCCACAGCTCCGCTGCGGCCCATCACCGCTGCGCAGCCCGCTCGCTCCGCCAGCCCAACAACCGCAGCCCGCTCTCCCTCCCTCTCCTCTCACTGCCGGACGGGCCCCGCCCAACAGTGTCGTCCCCTACCTCCGGCCGAACCAAGCTCGGTCGGGCTCGGGCCGCACCGCCGCCTCGGCCCAAGGCCTGGGCCACTCCCGCGCCGCCGTAGGTCCCGCAGAAGCTTCCGCGAAGCTTCCCGCGGCCACTCCTTTCCTTCCTCGCGCCGCTCCTCGCCTGGAAAGCGGCTCCCGGAATGGAAGGCGATCGCCACCGCTACCGCCCCGATTCGCGTGGCTCGCACGCCAAGGCGACCCTCTCCCCGGGCTATAAAAGCCACGCCCCGAGACCCCAAGCCCTCACCAACCCTCGCTCCCGAGCACCAAGCCCCCCAGCACCACTCCCCTCATCTCGCAGCGCCGCCGCCCCCTCGAGCTCGAGCGCCGCCGTCGATTCTCCACCTCCGGCGTCGCTCTGCTCCTCTTGACACCCCTGGTAGCTTCTCCGACAGGTAAGGAAGCTCATCGTCGTGTTAGCGCTCCAATTCCGGCTCCACCTTGCTCTAATTGGCTCACCGGCCCTTGCAGCGCCGCCGACCGGCATTGCCGGCTCGCCACCGTCAAGCTCCCTCAGACCAAGCCGAGGCAACCACGAGCACCCTCTCATCGACCCGGTCACGTAGCGGTGGTCCCCGACGACCTCTAACCGCCGGAAGCATCTTCCCCGCGTGGAGCCGCCGAGCCACCCCGCGCCGTCGACCCGTCGGTTCGCCGTCGCACCGACCCTCTCGGCGCCCCTGTTAGCTTCGTGTAGTGGTGAGTGTTCTCCCGAACCACGCCTCCCTCGCTCTTTCACCCCGTAGCGCTCGTACCGCCTCGCCGGAGGTGGCCGCCTACCGGCCGCCGCCGCGCACCATCCACACTGCCTCCGCCTTGACTCGAACCGCCGGTTCGAGCTCGCCACACCACCAACTCCATCCCCGACCAAATCTCGAGGGAAACCAAGCACCCTAGCCCTGGATCGATCCTGCTCCGGCGATGCGCCGCCGCTGTCGCAGGCAGCGCCGCCGCCCGCCGCCGCCGGCAGACGCCTCCCCCGCTCGATCCAATTTGGATCGTTGGATCCAGATACAACGGTCCCTGACCACCCTAGACCCAAGTCAATTCCCAGCGTACTGGTCAACTCTGACCGTTTTGCAAAAGAGTCCCCCTGTTTTCCTCAAATCAACCCGCTGCCCATCGTAGTTCAAAACTATTTATATATAGGTCCTATTTTCATTCGTTTAGCCCCCTGTAGTTTTGAACAAACTAACCTGCGGTCCTGCCCTGCTGTTTTTGCACGTTAGCCCTTCTGGTTTAATACGAAATTACGTATAGGTCCTCGGTTTTTCACAAATAAGCCCCTAAAACTTAGAAATGCCATAACTTTCTCGTTTTAGCTCCGATTAGTGTGATTCTTGCGCTGACGTGTTCGTAGCAAAGCGTAGATTATTTCTAGAACCTTCTTTTGTACTGTTTCTACTGTTTGGTGTACTGTTTCTAATAGAATACTTTTGTTTGCATATATTGTCTTGTGTGGATGTTGTGCGGTGATTCGTGTCTAGTCGGTGAGCCGTTCGCGTTGGACTTTGAGTACGAGGACTTTCAGGAGCCGGACTCGCAGCAGCAGCAGCAGCACTTTGAGGAAGGCAAGTTATAGCACGGACAATCCTTGCTACCTACTCACTTGTAACACATTATTTCATACATGCATGTGTCAAATATGATGTATCCTTTAAGGTTGTACCTAGTTTTTCATTATCCTATCTTTGTTTACCTTGGGTTTATTGCATATGGGTAGAACTTTGCAAGGTGCAGCTACTGTCACCTATATTCAACTGTTAAACTTGTATTAATGGTCCACTTCAACCTTAACGTTAAAACTTGCTTTTTAGCAACATGGATTAGGGAGCTAGAGCATGTGTTGTGTGCTTTGTTCTAGTGTCTCCCTCTAAGGACCGGTTCTTAAAGCGGCAACCCAGGAGCCTGTCGCCACTGCTAGAACTATAATGGCTCTGGTCTTGGACAAGTAGCTTGTACGGCTCTAGCTTGACAGTGGTTACCGAGGGGCCAACGGCATTGTGGGAGGCAAGGCACGGGGTGTTTTCCCGATTCCACCGAGGACGGTAGCCCCGTCGGCTAGGTCTCGTTAGACCCAGTTCCATGTTGGGAGTCTCAGCGATTGAGAACTCCACGCGTTGCGCATTGTTGGGTGGATACCCGCGCTCTGGATGCCATCGACCCCCTTACGGTGGACTCCGTAGGCGTACGTCGATCTCGGTGCCTAAGGACTCACCACCTTGTAGTACCCCAGCGGCTACTGTCTTGTTAGGGTGTCTTGTGAAAAGCCTCGTAGCGTCCCTATGCAGTCACACCTCGGAAGTGTCGATGTGCGTGGTTGGGTGCAAAGTTCCTTTGAACTTTTACGCGACTGGTGGGTAAAGGGTGAAACCTCTGCAGAGTGTAAATCTATCATGCGACTTGTAGAAGATGATATTTATTTATGCTTAATGTCACTTATACCTTATTAATTGGGTTTCAACCGGGTTTCATTCACTTGTAGTAACTTGGATAATGTTAAAACGAACCAACTAAAAGTGCTAATGCAGTTAAGCCGTGTCTAGCCTTTTTGAGCCTTCATAACCCATGCTATACTTGCTAAGTAATTGTTTTACTTACACTTGCTATTTATTCAACAAAATCCCGGACGGGTAACAAATTGGGATGTGCATGAGTCTGCTGCTGAGTTTCCAGAAGATCTACCGTACTACTGAGTTGTGTTCTCCCAGTCAGAGTCCCTGTGGAGTGCGGCTTCATTTAGAGAGAGTTTTTAGCCTTCCGCTGTATTAGTTAGTTTATTTATGATGCACTCTGATGTAAAACTCTTTTCATTCGAGTAATATATTCAGCATATGTTCTTTGTTTACCATATTTGTTTGCTATATGTGTACTGTGACTTCCTGGGCACACATATGGCCACATTCGGGTTTCTGTGTAAATCCGGGCGTGACACGGGAGGAGCGAAGAAATGGTACTCTCTGGCTGTCGGTACTATGGAAGGGAGTTGGGAAACTCTCAGAGAGAAATTCTGCCTAAATTTCTTACCAATTTCCAAGGTAGCCAGCCTCCGAATCGAAGTTCTTACCTTTAAGCAATTAGAGGGAGAGTCGTTAGGAGCTGCTTGGGTTCGTTTCAAGCAAATCTTGGCATCCGGACCAGACCTAAGCCTACCAGAACCTGTTGTTTTACAACACTTCAGCCTTGGCCTCTGTCCCGTAGCCGCAACTTTCTTGGACTCTGCTTCAAAAGGGTCGTTTTTTCATTTGACTCCTAGTGAAGCGAGGATAGTCCTGGAGCGCATCCTGGACGACACTCCCTACACTGGAGTCTATGACGAACTACCTGATGAAGAAGAGAAGCAGCCTAAACCTGAAGAGCCTGTACACCAACAATCCAAATCTATCAGCCCTTCCATTCCATCAGAACCCGATGCTCTATTCGAACCACAACCTTACTCTAGCCCGGACTACTATCCTCCACTCTACACCACTCCCTACGATTTTGACGATGGTCTATTCGATGACATCGACTGCGCCATACATTTCCCACGGGGACAATGTGTAGAGCAAAAGGATCCACCACCTGACAAGGAAGCACTAGAATATCAAAGAGAGTACTTAGGCCGTCTCTCTACCATCAAAAGTCGGGAATGGCTAGACGAGGCAGAAGCCTCGACCGAGGTCGTTAAAATGCCCAAGAGAATCCGAACAATCTTTTGTGAAGTAATGGGCATAGACAAAGAAATCGGGTATGACCCGAGCATCGGAATAAACATAATCTCTAGCTCTTTGGTGCGAGCTCAACTCCCCGATGAACCATGGTCATCGTCTCAGAAACATCTAAGGTTCACATCGGGAAGGATCCTCAACTGTTTAGGGATCTTGCGGGTCATACCCGTTAAGATTAATGACCCTGAACTTTTCTTGGATTTCCATATCTTTGACTTACCTAAAAATTCCACTCAGTCCATCTTTATTGGTAGGCCAATCATGAAAATCCTAGAAAATTTACCGATAAACCAGCTAGAGCTTAGGATCGGAAAAGAATTTGTCCCAGTCTCTTATTCCTATTCCTTGAGTACCCCAATAGAGACAGACCCCGATCCTGATCCAATAGAGGAGGTCATGTCAACATCTTTGATAGACTTAGAGCAACCTTTCCTAAGAGAAGATGCCCAATTCCTTATGAAGGAAGAAGACATTCATCCTCCAATCGAACCTAAGCCTCTTCCCTCTGGATTGAAGTGTTCTTCCCTCTTTAAGGACGAACAAACTCCAGTGACCATCAGTGACAAACCCCCTGGAACCCAACCGACTTTCACTGTCCTGGAGGAGGATCGATCAGTCTTAGGACACTCGATCCAAGATTTCAAAGGGATTACTCTTAACCTTCATACACATCATATCCCTATCTTATCTTACCTTGGGGTCGTAAGACTATTGTCACGAAGATTCGTCTTTGATCGGGGAAAGACTAGATTCAAAGCCTAAAGCCATCATATTCTCCTGTCATACTCTCAAATACGACCCTATGCATACACCTCCCACGAGTAAAGGGGATTCGTAGTTCCTTGGCCACACCGGGCTTTATAGGTGTCTCATCGAAAATTTCTCTCAAATAGACCGGTCGTTGACCAATCTCTTGGCCAAGGAAACCCCTCTCGTCTCTAATCAAGAGTGCTATGCTTCCTTTCACACCCTAAGAAAGCACTCAATTCTGCTCCCATCATCTAGTCCCACGATAGAGCATTCCACTAGAAATCAGGTGTGATGCGAGCAATTTTGCCGTAGGAGCTGCTGTGGGCCAAACCAAGGACAAAAAGCATTATGCTCACTGGCCCCAGCTCAACTATGCAACCACGGAAAAGGAACTCTTAGCAGTTGTGTTTGTTATAGACAAATTTCGGTCCTACCTAGTTGGGGCAAAGGTCATAGTCTATTCAGACCATGCTATTTTGAAGTACCTTTTTGACCAAAAACGATGCGAACCCAAGACTCATCCGTTGGGTTTGTCTTGGGTACAAGTCTCGTTTGATCTTCCCATCAGCGATTTTCTTAGGGGGTGATACGCTACTCAAGGCCACAACACTAGAGCCGTGGTACACCACCATAGTTGACTTCATGGTGTTAGGGTACGTCCCATCAGGTGAAAATAGGAAAAGATTGGTTTATGAGAGCAGACATCACCTATGGGATAACTCGTATCTCCTCTGGATGCAAGATGGACTCAGACGATGCATACCTGCACCTGAGGCACATAAAACCTGGGAGAGATATCATGCAGCACCTTATGAAGGTCACTATAGAGCGTTCAAAATAAAGGTCTGGCAAAATGGAGATGCTAAGAAATTTAGCAAGAGATGCCCACACTGCCAGAAACACAGGAATATAAGAGACGCATAGCCGCTTACCAGTAGTCTTCAAGTAGAAACCTTTGATGTAAGGGGAATAGACCCCATGGGTCCTTTCCCTAACTCAGAGAACTATGAGTTTATTCTGGTAGCCGTAGATAGCGTCTCTAACTGGGTAGAAGCCAAGCCCTATCGATCTGCAGCCATTAGGCGCGCTGAGAAAATGACCCATGAAAACATCTTTCCTCGTTTTGGCGTCCCTGGGCTAGTCATAGGGGCTCCCATCTCATTGACTCCCGGAAATATCTAAGCTTGGGGGAGCCGCATTTTATAGCCACACCTTAACACCCCCAAGCTAGTGGTCAAGCTGAAGATCAAGAACACTCTGTAAAGACCGTCAATGAGATGGGTAGGCACTAGAGAGATAGACTCACTGAAGCACTTTGGGCAAACTAGACCACTCTAGTTTGGGAAAATTAGGACAATTCGACCAAACCATGTTGGTTCGACCGAAGGACCCCTCTGTTGCCCCTTGAGCGTCCTTTTTGACCCTTGATCCTATCTCTATCCCATCTTGTCTCGAAGTCGCTAGGAAATGTTGGGAAAGCTGCTTGTCGATCTCAAGTCAGAAACCATCCTCCATCACTTTCCCGAACACGACCAAGTGTTCACATTTTCCAGCCGCCATGACCACCCAATCCTCATCCAAAGACCTTTCCTCACCCAGGGGTTCCCTCTCCAATAGTATCACGAGCAAAACTGTCAAAACCCCTAAAGCCTTCTGATTGAACATCCCGAGGAGGAGGAAGAAGAGGAGCCCATGGATGAAGAGCCTGATTAGAGATCTGGTGCAAACACACCAGAAATTTAACAATCTCGGTGAGAAGGTCATCGAAGGCGAGCCTTGGCAGATGGACAAGGATGACAAGATCAATGTCCTCTGCCAAGCACCCATAGCAAAATTTAAGAGGCTCGCCAAAGCCACGTAACATCTAGACCTTCACGATCCATCTATAGAGTAGATGTCATGTGGTTGTATCCTGTAGAGCACCATTAGTTTCAATTTATTTTCCAATTCAATTTCCCTTTGCTGAAATCATTGTTTAGGAGGTGCTCTAATTATTTCCCTTCCAACACATTTTGTTTCCAACCTTAGCTTGATGAATAAATAAAATTAGAGTTGAATGCAAAAAGAATAAAATTGTCGCTCCGGTTGGTGCATTTGAGCCAACCGGAGATTGCCCTGTTTAACAGAAAGATACATGAGTATATGCATGACACAGTGGAGGAGCAGGATGAGGACGAGCAGGCCGACCAGCTAACTCAGTACCTTTCAAGGTTGAATCCCTACCAGTGAAGAGTCCAAGCTTGGCGGAGGACCCCCATCAGGTACGATCCGAATTACTCAGCACTTTGGTCATTCAATTGAAAATACTTCCTTTGAATAAACTCCCAACCATGCATGGAATGAAACATATGCCTCTCACTTTGGAAATGATGAATAGTTGCTCTGTCATTAATTTTGCTAGTACTTTGTTGCAACTAGTTGCTTGACTATGCTTGAGTTATTTGGCATAAGTAGAAATGAACCTAAAAACCTTGTGGGAGCATATGCCTTATTCCAAGTCTAGGTTGTTGTGGGAATTGATATAGTGAGACTTTGGTTGAATTCTATTTCTGCTCTTAGTATGGTGAAAATCTCGGTTGTTTATGCTTTCAAAATTAAAACAAAGTTCCTCATTGGTCATAATACCTACCAGAGCCATATGATAGGATTAGTTCTAAACTTTCTACCATATGCTGCTTGTCATCTTAGTGAGCTTTGTCAAATTGTTGTGACCTTAGTGAGGAATCTTTCATGCTGCTAAGATCGAGATGCACATACACTCCACCTCTCACTTGCAATTCCTACTTGGGAGTTAGCAAAACCATACCATCATCCATTCCATAAATAAAATTTCATGTTCCTTGATTCCCTCTCCAAATATCTTTAAAGTAGAGGCATGGGCTATGAAAAAAGAAAAAGAAAAGCATGCCAATTGGCATGGCAAAAAAAATGAGAAAAAGAAAAGCATGCCAAAAGGCATGGCAAAAATATGAATAAAAGATAGCCCATGCTCTCGAAAAATAAATCAAGGAGAGGAAGAATCATTCCATGAAATTCCGCCAAATTCCACTCCACATATTCCACTCCACATATCCACACACTTGCACTTCTCGATCTAGAGTGTGATTTGATTCTCCTAAGATCCGGTCTTTGACTTAGCAATATATAAGATGCTTGTATGCCTTCATCCTTTGTCCCCGAGCCACACAAAAGCCAAATTAGATGTTAGGATGAAAAGAAGGCAAAGCCTTTGGTGAGGATTCAAATACACTTGAGCGATTGAGTGAGCCAATGATGAACAATTTATCTTTTCACAAAAGGGTGAAAACTTCGAGATAGGATCCTAAAAAGAGTAGGGTGGAATAAAACTAAGTTAAACTGTTCATTCTTTCAACCGCCCAACATAAGGAGATTGCTATAAGCCCCATAGGTAAAATGGTGAATTAATACCTTGCTAGTGATTCAAGTATTTGTTTGAGTACTAGTTGTTTATGAAGTTACCTGCAAGAAAAATGACATTGTAGCAACTCCTGATCCACCGAGCCTAAGTTTTATCTTTGCTTGAGGACGAGCAAAGAGCCAAGCTTGGGGGAGCTTGTTGGCGGTCGTTACAACCCAAATTCGACCACCAATATGCGGGAATAAATGAGAGACTATGCAACATTCCATGTACTTAGGTTTTATTTCTAATGGAGTTCCACGAGTTTTGGTGAGTGTCGCTTGTGCAGATACAATATCTACAAATACGTGCTATAGGGGTCGGAAATGACCAATTCGGCCGAACGACACGTTCGGCCGGTTACCCCCCTTAGCCGTACAGGCCAGCGGGAGCCATCCACGTCAACCAAACGACAACACACGACACGTGGACGACCGCCAACACATCCCGGAGCACTGACACGTCATCCTAGGCTGAATCAACTCAAACCCAAGCACCAGGGGCCAGCCCAAGGGGTCCAGGAGCAAGAGGCGGTGCACGGGGGGCGTTCTGGGCTGAAAGCCCAGTTCGGCCGAACCCACCAGTTCGGCCGAACCGCCCCCAATGCACCAACCGCCTCCAGGAGTGCATCCAAGCCGTCCATAGCCAAGGCAGTGGATCCAGTGGTTCGGCCGAACCGACCTGTTCGGCCGAACCCGGTCTCTTCGCCCGAATCAACAGGGAATATCCCCTGGATCCCTTGGCGGTTACTCCACTCCAAACCGCCTTAGGACACCTATATAAGCAGTGGCATACACCTTGTATCAAAAACAACACAAGAGAAGAAGAAGAGTAGGCATCGCTAGGTTCTGCCACTCAGTAGAAATAGGGAGAGAGGAGAGGTGAGCGTCCCATAGAGGAGCCGGAGTGTCGGCCCCTCTTCCCGCTGTACCTCTACGGATGCGGCTCTGCTTCGAGTGACATCCGGGTCATGTCTGGTAACTCTTGTATCTCTCTCTGATTAATTGAGCATTCAGTTCTTACATCTATATACTTGTCTCGTTCTTCGTTCAATGCTTAGTTGATTGGTATAACTGTATACTGGTTGCTTAGCTTGGGTGCTTATCTTGCTATAGGAGATAAGTAGTTATTGACTAGTGTAGGAGTGGTTCCTAGACTTGCCAGTAACCTTAGTTTCTGCCCGTCGCAACGGAGGTGGTAGCCGTAAGGTGGTGACAGCCCTTTCGGTCTTCGTAGTCCATCACGTTAGTTCCGGTGTCCTAGGACCCAAGGTTCAGGGTAACTGGCACCCCTTCTCATCCCTTTCTGTGTGTCGGAGGCTCTGTAGTCCCGAAGCAAGTATCTATTTGTATCTTCTGCTCTGCTCAGTCAATCGGTAGAATACCCTTACCAGACCTGTACCCTCTCTACCCTCCTACCTCTTCTCTTCTCTCCTTGTTGTCGTCATCCACCTCATCCATTTCATTCATCCACTCCATCTACCTAGGACAACTTAGTTTAGGATTAGTACACTTCTCGTTCCCCGTGGAAATCGATACCTTGGAATACTCCCGGGTGAAAGCTACATCGGTATCCGTCCGCTTGCGGATTTATCTATAGACCGTAAGGAGTGCCAACAAGGCCCACGATGACGTCAGCAAAGCCGGCCCCACTGATGACGTCATGCTGACGTCAGCAGTGATGATGTGGCACGCCCTGGTGCTGCCACCTGTCCCAGTATGTCTGTTTTTCTTTTCGAAATTATTTAATATTTTCAGAAAATGATTTAAACTTAGAAAATTCATAATAAATCAACCGTAGCTCAGAAAAATATGAAACCAGTTTCTATATTTTTCTAAAATCATGACCTACGCGTTAGTGTAGAGTTTGGTGTTGTTTGAGTCTTCTTGCTTCACTGTTTTGGTGTTTCTTTGTTAGTAGTTCCCGTCTTTATTTTATTTCCGCGTAATTAGGAGCTCCGGAGTCGCGGAAGGATGCTGACGACTACATCAACTACCGGAATGAAGAGGACAAGCAATGCCCAGGTTCACGCCCAGCCATTCTCTGAAATACCTATTAGGCATGCAAACTAGTATGCTAGCGCTTTACTTTACTTGCATGATGATGATATGCCTGCACTACCTTTTATCTATCATGTATCCTTGCCACCTATTATCCACTTTACGAGAATGATATGCTTGCATGTGTTGGGATGGTTGTGATTGAACTTCTTGGCATGAGTTGGGTGGCTTGGGAGGAGTAGTGCAGCTAGGCGGTGGAGGCGAGTGATAACAACCTGGTCGTTTGACCGGGGTGCTTGGGAACTGAACTCGGACAGTTCCTACGGAGTACCTGTTGTGGGTACGTAGTTACTTGGTTACTTTTGAGGAGTTTGGGCGGCCATACCTGTAATGGGTGCCGATTGCGGACCGTTGCAGTGGATCGCTTTTGATGCTGATACTCGCTTTGCCAAAAATTAAGGACCGCATCAGGATGCCTTTCGGAAGTGGGAATTACAGTGCTCACCATCTACCCAGAATGGGGAGGGTTCCAGCAAGCCTATCTAGTGCGGTACCAGGACTGTAGGAGGATCGAGCTTGATATGTGTAAGGGGGACTCGTTGCGGCGTACTCTCCCTGATCTACCACTGCCCTCGACTGGCCCCGGTGGGAAGGTTTCACATCCCTGGGACAGATGTTAGCGTGCGGATGTTTCCCGAGCCCAGGGAAGCAGGATGGTACCATTGCTTTATAGGGTCTTTGCTGTGGGCTGCATCTCGAGCTGGGGCACCAGCTCGCAGCCCAGGTGGTACCTGGAGTACAACCTCTGCAGAGTGAAAACTATACGTATAGCCGTGTCCACGGTCATGGACGATCTTGCACCTGATCCATCCAGATTAGCATGGGATTCTGCTTTCTTACCTTATCCTTGATTTGGGTTATGAGAGGTTGGACCAGCTGAGGCTGTTGAGACAAGGTGGGGAGGGAGCTCACCGAGTCGACTAGTGAGAGAAAGGAGTTGGCGGATGTTTATTGCGGGAACCTGTTGAGGCAGGACGAGCCCGATGTGGCTGTGAGATTGATGGGTGGTTTTGGGAAGAGTATGTGCTTGAGAGGAATGGTGTTTGGAGATGAGATGAACTTGGTTATTGCTGATGCGCACATAGGAAACCTCAGCTTTTATTCCTTGAATATTTCATACCTTAGATTAGGCCACTATTAAGCATTGCTACATATTATGGTTGGTGACGTGGACCTGTCCCACTTCCTTGGGGACAGTCTTTGGGTACACAGGGGAAGACTCCGAGTACAAGGTCAACTTCAAAGAATGTTGCAAATGAGGGCTGTGCTCTGCGCTCAAGGATGCCTGTGGAGGTGAAGGCCCGAAGCACCAGAAGCTTATAGCTATCCGCTGCGTAGTTGTTTCCCTTTTGTCGCTTAACCCAGAGGGCTTGTACCATACCGCTATGTATTTATATTATGTTTAAAGGCCCCTAATTGATGTATGGATGTGATTTCCGCTGAGATGAGTTCTGTACGTGATAGCTGTTGTTCCTGGGACTATCACAAGGGTACAGGGAGTCGGATTCTCGTAATTGGGAATCCGGTTCGTTTCAGTTGGTATCAGAGCCATACTTGACCGTAGTGCGCAGCCCTAGACACGAAAACTAGGACAGAAGCTCTAACTAAGTCTGTTGCTATACAAGAAACCCCTTGAACTATTTCTTATCACACCTTGTGCTATTGTTCACTCTTCTAACCTTGCTAACTTTTGCTGTTAACAACCCTCTAACCAAGTGGCTGATGTTAGTCTCGTGCTTATCGTCGAGCCAAGGTAGATGTAGTCCATGACCACCACAGTGTCAGCCACGATCTTAAGCCGAGTAGAAGTGTTAATCTTCAAGGTTTCGGGAGTTGTCCTCAAGATAACACAAGCGTCTAAGGTGTAATGCTTTGATTGTGTGTTCGGTCCTTGTGGCTGTTCTTGTTGTTCTCTTGCTATTCACCTTGAGTGTAGTTAGTGTTCAAGTTTTCATGTGTGCAACTCCTACAATTAGATTACCAGTGCCTATAACCCTACCTGACCACCACCTACCTGCTCGTGAATTTCAGAAAATGACAACCAGAAGGTCGAACCGTCTGCTAGGCCGCTCTGAAGAAGCTGAGCAAGCGGAGACAGCTATGATAGATAGAGACAGAAGTCGTGGTAGAGGACGCGGGAGAACACCCGCCACAAGCAGAGGCAGGGGCCATGGACGCGCAGCAGGTGTGTTCCAGCCCGAGAACAACACAGCAGGAGGTGAAGTAGAAGAGGTTGCAATGGAAGAACAGGCAGTAGAACCCCAGCAAAACCAGCCTAGGGGCAGAGATGCGCCGCATCCTAACACACCGCCCAACCTAGAAGAAGTGATGACTGTTCAGACCCAGCTGATGCAACAGATGGCACAGGCCAATACCCAGATGGCACATGCAATACAACAACTCCAGGAAGATCTGAACCAGAACCAACAGGGTCACTGTGAGGAAGACCTCCAGATGAAGATTGAAAGGTTCATCAGATTGAAGGCACCCACATTTGACTACTCAGACGAGCCACTAGATGCATTTGACTGGCTCAGAACTATCGAGGCCAAGCTGGACTTGACAGATTACACAGATGAAGGATGTGTAGCCCTAGCGGCACACCAGCTTGAAGGAGCAGCTAAAGCTTGGTGGGAGAGCTACTGTGACTCTCATGAGAACCCAGCACAAATCACCTGGCTGGAGTTCTGCGAAGCATTCAAGGAATATCATATTCCTGAACAAGTAATGGCACACAAGGCTATGGAATCCAGAACCATGAAGCAAGGAAGCATGTCAGTAACAGAGTACGCCCGACACTTTGCAAAGATGTCGAGGTATGCCCCGGAAGAAGTCACCACTGAGAAGAAGAAGCAATTCTGGTTTCAAAGAGGCTTACACAGGGGACTTAGAATGGCACTCGCTTACAGCAGTCACAACTCACTTCGAGAGATGATTGACAGAGCTATAGCAGTGGAAAAGGAAAGGGTTGACTTAGAAGACGCTTGGAGAGCCAGGAAAAGAAAAGCCGAGCAACAGCACCACCTCAGGTTGAGTCAAATACCGAGGAGTGGCCAGAGCAATATGCTCCGCAGGGGATTCCAGCAAAGCTTAAGCCGAGGAGGAATAGGATTTGTCAGGAGTGCAATCCTAAACACAGAGAACAAGACTGGTGACAACAACAGCTTTGAGAACAAGACCAACAACTACCCTGCTTACGAAAGTTCAGGCCAGAAACAGCTCAGCGCCCCAGAAGTTGGTGACAAGACATCTCTTGTTTGCTTTGGTTGTGGAAAACCATGTCACAAGTCGTTTGAGTGCCCAGACAGAAAGAACCAACCGCAACCTTCAGCCATTAGAGGCCGACTTAACCACCTAACTGAGAAGGATGCTCCTGAAGTAGTACTCGGAGAGTTCTTGGTAAATGGCACAAAAGCTTCGGTACTATTTGATTCTGGTGCAACTGGATCGTTCATTTCGTCGAAGTTTGTTACGGAACAGTCACTCCATACAGAGCCTAGAGCTAGACCCGTAATCACAACTTCACCGTTAGGAGAGCTCAGATGCACCCAAGTGTGCCCAGCAGTTGGCATGGAACTAGGAGGATTCGGATTCTCTGCAGCCCTGATAGTGCTGAAGTCAGATGGCATTGACGTGATCCTTGGTATGGATTGGTTGACAGCTCACAGGGGAGTGATCAGTTGCTCACCCAGGTCAGTAGTGTTGACACACCCGAGTGGTCTGAAGGTGTCAGTTAAGCCGCAGAAAGCAAAAGAAGGACCCAGGAAGCCTTCCATGAGAAAGTTTGCGTACAGTATCAACGAAAAGACCATTGAGGAAGTGCCAGTAGTCTGCGAGTACCCAGATGTTTTTCCAGAAGAACTACCAGGCTTACCACCTGACCGTGATGTGGAGTTCATAATCGAGTTGCAACCAGGCACAGGGCCAATTGCCAAGAGACCGTACAGAATGTCTGTGGAAGAACTCGAGGAATTGAAGAAGCAATTGAAGGATATGCTGGACAGTGGAGTGATCAGACCCAGCGCGTCTCCATGGGGATCGCCAGTACTGTTCGTGAAGAAGAAGGATGGTTCTATGCGCATGTGCGTAGACTATCGATCTCTGAACGCAGTGACTATAAGAACAAGTACCCGCTACCTCGAATTGATGATTTGCTAGATCAGTTGAAGAAGGCAAAGTACTTCAGCAAGATAGACCTGAGATCAGGATACCACCAGATGAAGATTAGGGAAGGAGACATTCCCAAGACAGCTTTCGTGACTCGATACGGGCAATATGAGTTCACCGTAGTGTCTTTCAGGCTGACAAACGCACCTGCCTACTTCATGAACATGATGAACAAGGTATTCATGGAAGAGCTAGACAAGTTTGTCGTGGTATTCATTGATGACATCCTGATCTATTCCGAAACAGTAGAAGAGCATGAGGAGTACCTACGTATAGTGCTAGAGAAGTTGAGACAGCACAAACTCTTTGGGAAGTTCAGCAAGTGCGAGTTCTGGTTGGAGAAAGTTGCCTTTTTGGGCCACGTGTTGACAGCCGAGGGCGTAGCAGTAGACCCTGAAAAGATTGAAGCAGTCTCCGAGTGGCAGCAGCCAAAGAGTGTCACAGAAATTCGAAGCTTCTTGGGTTTGACAGGCTACTACAGAAGATTCATTGAGAACTTCTCCAAGATCGCCAAGCCGATGACAGAGTTGCTCAAGAACAACGTCCCTTTTGAGTGGACAGAAAAGTGTGAAGAAAGTTTCCAAGAGCTCAAACATAAGCTTACCACCACCCCAGTGCTGACTCTGCCAGATATTCGAAAAGACTTTGTGATATATTGTGATGCTTCAAGACAAGGTCTGGGATGTGTACTCATGCAAGAAGGCAAAGTGGTTGCATACGCTTCAAGGCAGTTGAGAAAGCACGAAGAAAACTACCCCACCCACGACTTAGAACTAGCAGCAGTGGTACATGCCTTAAAGATCTGGAGGCACTATCTGATTGGCAACAAGTGTGATATCTACACTGATCACAAGAGTCTGAAGTACTTCTTCACCCAAACAGAACTGAACATGAGACAGAGACGATGGTTGGAACTGATCAAGGACTACGACCTAGAGATACACTACCATCCAGGGAAGGCCAACGAGTAGCAGATGCCCTGAGTCGTAAGAGCTACCATAACAACTTGATGATGGAGGAGGGACAACCGGAGTTGATTAGGGAGCTGAACATGCACAGGCTTGAGGTAGTAGAAGAAGGGCAACCAGAAGAGTTGAGAGTGAAATACAACCTGGAAGAACGCATCAAGACTGCTCAGAAAGACTGCCCAGAAATTCAAGAGCTGATTCAGGATGTTCAACGTGGAGTAGCCCCAGACTTCCGTATTGATGCTCAAGGAACAGTATGGCTTAAGCAACGCATCTGCGTACCACAAGATGATGATATCCGGAAGACCATACTAGCAGAAGCTCATGAATCCAAGTACTCAATCCACCCAGGATGCACCAAGATGTATCAGGATCTCAAGGATCGATTCTGGTGGAAAAAGATGCGAGAGGATATAGCTGAATATGTCGCCAAGTGCAATTCATGTCGAAGAATCAAGGCAGAACACCAAAGGCCAGCAGGACTGTTGAAGCCTCTAGAAATTCCAGAGTGGAAGTGGGAGGACATCAGTATGGACTTTATAGTCGGACTACCCCACACTCAGAAAGGAAACAATGCTATTTGGGTGATAGTGGATCGACTGACCAAAGTGGCTTACTTCATACCAGTCAAGGACCGGTTCTCAACGGACAGACTAGCAGAACTATATGTGGATAACATTCTCAAGTTGCATGGGGCACCAAGGAGTATCGTATCCGATAGAGGACCGCAATTCACAGCTCCGTTCTGGAAGAGCTTGCATAAGGCGATTGGGACAAGACTAGACTACAGTACAGCGTACCACCCACAGACGGATGGTCAGACAGAACGAGTGAATCAGATTCTAGAAGACCTGCTGAGAGCTTGTGTGTTGACCTATAGCAAGGATTGGGAGAAGAGCCTCTCCTATGCAGAATTTTCGTACAACAACAGTTACCAAGCAAGTCTAAAAATGTCCCCATTTGAAGCCCTATATGGAAGAAAATGCAGAACACCTCTTATGTGGTCAGAGGTGGGACAGAGAACCTTCTTTGGCCCTGACTCAATTGTGGAGGCAGAAGAGAATGTGGCTAAGGTCAGAGAGAATTTGAAGACTGCTCAGAGTAGGCAGAAAAGCTACGCCGACAAGCGAAGAAGGGACCTCGAGTTCGAGGTGGGAGATCACGTGTACCTGAAAGTGTCACCCCTCAGGGGAAGTAAGAGATTTCATGTGAAAGGGAAGCTAGCACCCAGATTTGTGGGGCCCTACAAGATTCTGACCAGAGTCGGGAAGTTAGCTTACGAGCTGGAACTACCCGAAGAGCTAGCCGGAGTGCACCCAGTGTTTCACGTGTCGCAACTACGCAAATGCTTGAGAATGCCAGAGCATGAAGTCAGGACAGAAGCATTGGATTTGCAAGATACACTAGAGTACTTGGAGTACCCAGAGAAGATCTTGGACAGAGCAGTTAAAGAGACAAGGAGCACATCTATTCCATTCTGCAAGGTTCAGTGGAGTAACCACACAGAGAGGGAAGCAACTTGGGAGAAAGAGTCAATTTTGAGAGAGAAATACCCACACCTGTTTGAGCCCTAGGTATACCTAAATCTCGAGGACGAGATTCTCGTGAGGGGGAAAGACTGTAACATTCCAAAAAAATTGTGTAGGATTTGTTGAATGCAAAAATGTGAATTTCAAAAATTTTGGTGAATTGTTGTGCATGCCAACAAACCTATAAGGTTGTCTTCTACTTGCCCTCTATATTCCTAGGCGAATTTAAATTTAAATTTAAAATTCAAATTGAAGTGCTAAGGATAAAAATAGTTTGATTTGGTTTTTATTTGGTTTTGTGGTTCCTTGTTTGGATTTGAATTCAAATCCTAGATTTGAATTCAAATCATTAACCAAGCAAATTCCAAAAAGCTCTAACACCCCTTTGGGCCCAAACCTTCCCAAAGCCTATCTGCAGCCCGGCCTGCTAACAAAACCCCACGGCCATCTCTAAGTCTACTTCGCACCGTCGATCTTTCTCATCAACTCGCAAACCGACCCAGCCCAGCGCCGAATCCGGCCCAGTTGCGGCCCAGCCAACTCCCCCGCATTCTCCTTCTTCCCCAGTCGCTGTCGTGCGGGTCCCGCCGAGCACTGTGCATCTTCCCCCTTTCTTCCTTCTCCCCCACGCCCGGCAGAGGCCGGGCACCGCGACCAACCCCGAGCCCGAGCTAGTGCGGCCCGTTGCGATACTGCCGTGTGTCCGAGCGCGGACGCCGAGCCATTCCCACCGTCCATGCCTTCGAACCCTAGGGCCTTGCCCTATAAAACCACCCACCGGCCGCTTTTCCTCTTCAAGCCGCCGTCGCCCCAATTGGGGATTCTAGCCTGCGATCCGAGAGAGAGAGAGAGTGGAGAAGGAGCAGAGGTGGGAGGAGAAGCCGAGGGTGATCCAAGGAGGCGATGTGGAGCAGTCGGAGCGTGGAGCCGCCGACGCACGAGCAAGCCGGAGCGCCGCCGTCCGTGGGAGCGCCGAAGCAGAGCAAGACCGAACCGTTCGTGGGTGCATGAGCATCGCCGGAGCGCTGCGAGTCTCCCCCGAGCTGCCGCGTACGACGACGTGCCCTGTGGTGAGCTGCTGACGAAGCCCCCCTCTTGTTCCCTTGTTTTGGCCATGGCGCCGCCGTCCCGTTGCTCCGCCGCGCAGCCATCCTCTTCTGTGAGCCAGCCTTCGTGCTGAGCGTCTTGTGCAGGGACCCGTCGCGCCACCTTGTTCCACACCGCAAACCGCCGACGACCGCTGCTGACCCAGGCCGCCGAGGCGTTGCTGCGCACCGGGGCTGCCCGGAGTGCGCGCACGTCAAGGCAGCGGCGCGGTCAAGCCAGGGGCTTGGCTCGCGTTCGCGAGTGCCAAATCGAGCGCGCGAGCCGCACCCTTTTTACCCCAACCGTGCACTGATGCACTTGTTTCCCGTGCCGCCGTCGATGCTCACCGACGTCCATGGCCGTGCCGCCGCTGCTTGCGTCGGAGGCCCTCCTAGCCGGCCAATCTCCGCCCCGTTCCTAGCCAAACCTTTCCGCAAACCCTAACCAAGGCTTTTTCCCTTGCTTCCTGAGGCCAACCAAGCCGCAACGGCCCTCACCGTCGCAAGCCGCAGTCGCTCGCCGGCGCACCAGAGCACTCCGCGCGCGCAGCCGGCCGCGCCACACGGAGCACCACACGCACGACCACACCGAGTCGTCGCACAGCCACCACAGAAGATCCCGAGTCGGCCACAATTCGATCCCGTGCACCTGGTTCACGTGCACCGCACTCACGGCACACGGTGGACTTGGACCACCAGAGCGAGTTCAGCGGCCCTGCCTTCGTGGGCCTAAAGTTCGCACCCAAGTCCAGTTTACCACCCTGAACTCTTGTGGCCCAGATCTTTTGGCCCGTTTCCAGCCCTCGAATCCTTTTTCTTTTTCTTTTTCTTTTTCCTTTAACTGCTGACAGCCTGGCCCCACCTGACAGCGACCTAGGTGACTGACATGTGGGCCCGCGGACCCCGCTGACCCACTGACCATTGACTGGTCAACGTTGACCAAGTCAACGCTGACGTCATCCGGGCCCACGATGACGTCAGCAAAGCCGGCCCCACTGATGACGTCATGCTGACGTCAGCAGTGATGACGTGGCACGCCCTGGTGCTGCCACGTGTCCCAGTATGTCTGTTTTTCTTTTTCGAAATTATTTAATATTTTCAGAAAATGATTTAAACTTAGAAAATTCATAATAAATCAACCGTAGCTCAAAAAAATATGAAACCAGTTTCTATATTTTTCTAAAATCATGACCTACGCGTTAGTGTAGAGTTTTGTGTTGTTTGAGTCTTCTTGCTTCGCTGTTTTGGTGTTTCTTTGTTAGTAGTTCCCGTCTTTATTTTATTTCCGCGTAATTAGAAGCTCCGGAGTCGCGGAAGGATGCTGATGACTACATCAACTACCGGAACGAAGAGGACAAGCAATGCCCAGGTTCACGCCCAGCCATTCTCTGAAATACCTATGAGGCATGCAAACTAGTATGCTAGCGCTTTACTTTACTTGCATGATGATGATATGCCTGCACTGCCTTTTATCTATCCTGTATCCTTGCCACCTATTATCCACTTTATGAGAATGCTATGCTTGCATGTGTTGGGATGGTTGTGATTGAACTTCTTGGCGTGAGTTGGGTGGCTTGGGAGGAGTAGTGCAGCTAGGCGGTGGAAGCGAGTGATAACAACCCAGTCGTTTGACCGGGGTGCTTGGGAACTAAACTCGGACAGTTCCTACGGAGTACCTGTTGCGGGTACGTGGTTACTTGGTTACCTTTGAGGAGTTTGGGCGGCCATACCTGTAATGGGTGCCGATTGCGGACTGTTGCGGTGGATCGCTTTTGATGCTGATACTCGCTTTGCCGAAAATTAAGGACCGCATCAGGATGCCTTTCGGAAGTGGGAATTACAGTGCTCACCATCTACCCAGAATGATCTAGTGCGGTACCAGGACTATAGGAGGATCGAGCTTGATATGTGTAAGGGGGACTCGTTGCGGCGTACTCTCCCTGATCTACCACTGCCCCCGACTGGCCCCGGTGGGAAGGTTTCACATCCCTGGGGCAGATGTTAGCGTGCGGATGTTTCCCGAGCCCAGGAAAGCAGGATGGTACCGTTGCTTTATAGGGTCTTTGCTGTGGGCTGCGTCTCGAGCTGGGGCACCAGCTCGCAGCCCGGGTGGTACCTGGAGTACAACCTCTGCAGAGTGAAAACTATACGTATAGCCGTGTCCACGGTCATGGACGATCTCGCATCTGATCCATCCAGATTAGCATGGGATTCTGCTTTCTTACCTTATCCTTGATTTGGGTTATGAGAGGTTGGACTAGCTGAGGCTATTGAGACAAGGTGGGGAGGGAGCTCACCGAGTCGACTAGTGAGAGAAAGGAGTTGGCGGATGTTTATTGCGGGAACCTGTTGAGGTAGGACGAGCCCGATGTGGTTGTGAGATTGATGGGTGGTTTTGGGAAGAGTATGTGCTTGAGAGGAATGGTGTTTGGATATGAGATGAACTTGGTTATTGCTGATGCGCGCATAGGAAACCTCAGCTTTTATTCCTTAAATATTTCATACCTTAGATTAGGCCACTATTAAGCATTGCTACATATTATGGTTGGTGACGTGGACCTGTCCCACTTCCTTGGGGACAGTCTTTGGGTACATAGGGTAAGACTCCGAGTACAAGGTCAACTTCGAAGAATGTTGCAAATGAGGGCTGTGCTCTGCGCTCAAGGATGCCTGTGGAGGTGAAGGCCCGAAGCACCAGAAGCTTATAGCTATCCGCTGCGTAGTTGTTTCCCTTTTGTCGCTTAACCCAGAGGGCTTGTACCATACCACTATGTATTTATATTATGTTTGAAGGCCCCTAATCGATGTATGGATGTGATTTCCACTGAGATGAGTTCTGTATGTGATAGCTGTTGTTCCTAGGACTATCACAAAGATACAGGGAGTCGGATTCTCGTAATTGGGAATCTGGTTCGTTTCAATCCCACCGTCTTTGCATCCAATGGCTGTGGGCAGCTCCCTAGAGGCGGTTACGTGCTGGGGGCGGTTCGGCCGAACTGGGCCTGGCCCGTGGCCGGCCTCCCCAGCACCGCCTCTGCTCTGTGGGCCTTCTGGGCTGCCTCCTGGTGGTTGGCTTCGCATTGTTCTGGCCCAGGGTGACGTGTTGGTCCTTCGAGGTGAGTTGGCGGTCGTCCACATGTCGTACGTTGTGTTTGGTTGAAGTGGACGGCTCCCGCTAACCCGTTCGGCTAAGGGGGATAACCGGCCGAACGGAGTCGTTCGGCCGATTCGGTCATTTTTGGCCCCAATAGCGTGTATTTGTCGTAGTTGTACCTGCACAAGTGTCACTCACCAAAACTCGCGGAACTTTATTAGAAATAAAACCTAAGTACATGGAATGTTGCATATAACCTCATTTATTCCCGAGTATTGGTGATCGGATTTGGGCTGTAACGACCGCCAACACACATCCTTGAAACCTTTGTCAGTCTTCACTCCTTCTGTTACCAGGTCAGTGAAGCGGCGTAGCACAAACCCGGACATGGCAGGAGTCCAGTTCAGCCTAGCACCAGGAGCATTGCCTTGAACATTGTTCTCAGCCCCCACAACCTCTGGAACATCATCAACCACCACAGGAGCACCAAGACCAGCCATTTCCTACCCACAAATTTGGTATAGTACACATGCAAATTAAACCAAAGGTAATATGAACAAACAAACATATGGATAGGAACATGAGGAGAGTTCATCATTGCAATAAGAAATGGCCTCAGCAAGTAGTATCAGTTCAAGTCATACACAATACAGATACAAGACAAATCACCAGATACAGAGGTTCATCTTAGAGTTATTACATCATAGGGACCAGGAAGTAATTATTAAGTTCTAGTTCCTGACACCAGTCCTATTCTGCCACATTTGCTGAGCCCATGAGTCCCTCTTTGCTGACCAGGTGGCATTGTCCATGACAACATCATCAGGAGGAGCTTCATTAGTGGGATTAGCAGTCCAGGTGTCCTCTTGTGGAATGTACTCATCATGACCATGTCTCAGTATCCAGTTGTGTAGGATACAACATGCTATGACAAGCTTGACTTGTGTCTTGTATGGATGGAAGGGTTTGTTGTACAGGATCTTAAACCTGTTTTCAGTGCCCCAAAAGCCCTCTCCACAGTTACCCTCAGAGATGAATGCCTTAGGTTGAACAGCTCCCTAGGATTTTGTGGCTGCCTTGACCCATACTTCATAAGGTGGTACCTTGTGCCTCTGTACGGTGGTAGGAAGCCTGGCCTGACTGCATACCCAGCATCTACCAGGTAGAACTTCCCTAACAGTGTACAACAGAACATAACGAGACAAGATCTGAATAGGCTCTAGCTTATATGAAGTGGTGTATGTGTGGTTACCTTGAGGAACTCTAAGACCATCAGGTCTCTGAAGGGCATCAGCTAGGATTAGAGCATCATGAGCTGAACCCTCCCACCCAGCTAAGACATAGGTAAACCTTAGGTCAAAATCAACAGGTGCAAGGACATTCTGGGTTGTAGTATGCTTCCTTCCCATAAAAGCAGCTCTGGCTATTTCAGGTACTCTAGCTAGGACATGTGTTCCATCAATGGCTCCAATACAGTCCTAAAGAAGGTGACCATTCATTATTAATATTATGTTGCAACAGAGAGGCAAGGCTTATGTTTCAGATATATAGTTCAATAGGGCAAACCTTGAAGTAGGGGTTCCACTTCCTGCTGTTCTGGATTTTGGCTGGGACAGCAGAAGATGGTGGGACTATCATTTCAGACCTAAGCTCACCCACTGCATACAAGACTTGCTGAAAATACCTTTGGATAGTTTCAACAGACCTTAAGAAGGGGAACTAGATGCACCTAAACCTTTGGTTGTGGCCTACAACAAACAGGAACATTGCAACCTGCTCCTCAATGTTGCAATGTAAGGTATCTTTCAGCAAGGCCCTACTACGAAACAGGTCACAAAGCTGGAAAAAGGGTGCCCTTTTCATCCTAAGTATGTTAACACATTGGGTGTCATTGGAGTGGTAGATGAAAGCTAGGTTTTTCTGTCTTTGTTCATCTCTGGGAAGCATGGGACCATATGTCACTGCTGGTCTGGCATGAGCTAGATTCCTTAACCTAACAGTTACCCAAGCACTGATAACCCCAACGAGTGCTGCACCCCTGATTATCAGATCTCGCCTCCTGGCAACAACCTCATCATCCGAGGAACCCATCTCTAGAAAAATATGAACCCATTCATTAGATTCAGTACTAGTGATTGTCTTGCATCAATGCGTAATGCAAAAAAACCACGGCTGTGACATCCAGATACGCGCCACCCAGTGGTACTACTCATCATCGACCATTCCCTACCGCTCAGAATATAAAATGAACAAATCAGTACCTTAACAAGGTGCATCATCTCGATTCAAGCACATCTTGCCGCAAACAAACATCAAGACGCAAGATCCACAACTAACAGAAGAACAAGTTGTGCATATAGCAGATCTTGCCGCAAACAAACATCAAGACGCAAGATCCACAGCTAACATAACAACAAGGTGCGCATATAGCAGATCCTGCCGCAAACAAACATGAAGACGCAAGATCCACAACTATCAGAAGCACAAGTCGCGCATATACTAGGTCTGGTTGCAAACCAGGGAAGGAACATGCCCAAAATCCCAGTTCTGTAGGCTTCGACTAGAGGGAGACGCGAAGACAGGGGGATTCGAGGGGGAAACTCATACCGCAGCACAGGAAGAGGGAGGAAAGGCTTCCTCGTTGGTCTTGCAACGACGGCGGCTGGGGGGGCACTTACCTCTACCGGCACCGGGAGGGAGAGCGAGAGGAGCGAGGCGAGAGGGAGGTGAGAGCGAGAGCGCGAGCGCCGGCGGCGAAGAAATGGGAACAGTAGCGGGGGTAACCCTAATGCTCACCCGCTTTTATATGCCGGCCAGCGACAGCTAGGTTGGGCCCACGGGCGTGGCCCGAGCGGGCGCAATGCAGCCTGCATTAGTGGGGAATGCGGCTCCCTCGCGTTCCCGCTTATGCGGGCCGTACGCCCCATTTTGGCTCCCCCGGGCCTGGCTTATGGCCCAGTGCAGCCAGCCAAACAAGGCCTAGTTGCACTATGGGGGCCTGGCTACACCCTTGGCCACCCATCCAATCACACCCTTAGTGTGCTTGCACGCGAGAGCTCATATAAGCATGGCCGCTGTCGTGAGCTCTAGCATGAATCGGCCATCACCGCGAGCGCGACCGCTACTGCGGGCTCAAGCATGGTTCGGCTGCCGCGAGCTCGCTGCGACCTCCAGCATGGCTCGGCCGCCACCGCGAGCATGGCCGCCGCTATGAGCTTAAGCACGGCTCGACAACGTACTGCGACCTCCAGCATGGCTCGGCTGCCACCGGGAGCGCATGCACCGCCACGCACCATGGCTTGGCCACTGCCATGGCACCATGAGCGCCGATGCCGCTGCGAGCTCAAGCAATATGGCTCAGCCACCGCAGCGAGCAACTAGGCCGCCCATGGATATATTCACCCCCTCTAGGTGACGTCAAGATCCTTTCACATACCATAGTTTTGTGGAATGTTAATGTGTGCAAAAGTATGTTTGAACTAAGTGAAAGCATGTAAATAGGTGAACCCTAGGATAAAGTGCTTACTCTCATATTAAATATATTTGTGTGTTTAAATGTTAATTAGCTTACGAATGAATCTGTTGATGCAAACATTGGTAAGGGCATGGCACCCTTGGATACGATCATTCAAGTTGAATATAAGATGAACTCGTTCCTATATTTGAATGATGAAATATTCAAGAATATGTTGCTACCTAATATTGGTTATATAAGTATATTTAGGACATGATACAAGGATGATGTACACTATGAAAAGGTGTTCTCTTTGACCCCCTACAATGTATCGGGCTCCACAAAACCATATTTGGAGTACTGAACTAGTTTCCTATTACTTGTGCTTGTTCTATCAAAATTTATTGCATCCTTAGCATTCCATTTTCCTGATGCTAATATGCTTTAATAGGGCCAATTTCACATTGACACTAATAATGTAGCCATCAAAAGTGCATGTGCATGCCAATGCCACATGTCTTGTATGAGGCTAGGCTTATCTCAAGATTAGATGGAATTGACATGAAGCATGTAGGCATTGGCCGCACATAGTTTAAGGGTGGTGATGGGAACCGCCCTATGGCCTTGATTTGTCATGGCCCCCACTAGATATGGAGGAAAATAGGATGGTGTTACTTTTGCATGTGGGTGTACATTGTTCTAAGTGCACTTCATGTGGGTGTTAGTGTACACACTCTACAAAGGCATAACCATATTGATATCCATGTCTGCAGTCATGGACAACCTTTGTGATTAGCTTTGGATATATTTCTTTCTTTTTCATGGACGGTAGGTCTGTCTAAGGCCATTATGATGAGGAAAGAACGCATGTTTCCTCATCACCTATTGTGTTGGGATCTTAGAATTGGATGTGGTATTCAAGATCGCATTGGTGATGAAACCTTGAGATGAGATTTGGAGTTATGATAGATAGGGGGGTTTGCTTCTTTCTTGTTACGAAATCATGGCTACTTCCCTTGAAACAGTTACATTCTAGAATGAGGATATTGCTTGGATTTGCACATTGGATGGTGACATGGTTCTTGTTCAGAATATGACTTCGCCAATAATGTTTGTTGATATGATTGAGATGGGGTTGCAGCAATATCCTCAAGGATGTCTACATTGATGGAGGTGAAGTGAAGACATATCCTAGATTCCACTACATGGAATCGTTTTCCTATATATTCATGATCCGGTCCTATGGACTTGAATCGGCTTATGACAAAATAATGATGTACGCTAGTTAATTTGGATGTAACAATGGTCATTTGTGCTACATTATTTTTATGCATATGGATATGATATCTTCTGAGACAGTATTTATATGTGATGACGACTATCATAGAGGCACAAGGATTAGAATCTCAATTTACATTATGGTTTGTTTCTCTTTCTCAGAATAAATTATTGATAAGAGATAACTTGAGCACGAGACAATATGTTCATAACCATAGTTGCATGTGTTTATGATGAAATGGAGACTATACATCATGCTTCTTCTAATGTGTTTGCCAAAACTGTGTTGTTTGAGATTTTTTAAAAAATCTTAGGTCTTAGTGTTGGGTCTAACTATGAGCCATTCGATAGATGGTCCATCACTATCGACAGCTGAACCCGGTGAGTTGGGCCGCGGTCGGGCAGGAGGAATTGGGGAGCGAGCGCTAGGCCCGGCAAGGTAGAAACGACCGAGGGCGCTAGCAAAGGATGTTGCCAGCTGGGGAGATGGCAAAGCTGTCGGTCAGAGATTTGCTCGCTTCCCTGCGGTGATCAGGCTAAAGCCACACGGTGTCAAATACAACGATTCACTGTGGTGTCTCACCGGTGGCACCTCACGTCTCCAGGTGCCAATTTGTTACTATATCTATACTATAAAAATCTAAAACTTTTGACAACCAACGGGCCATCAGTCATTGAAACATTACCCCTCCTAGTGACCCCCCACCTGTTATGCCTTTTTTTCGTCAAACTTTTGACAACCAACGGATCCACCAGTCATTGAAACACTACGCATTTTAACGACCTCACCTATCAGATCTTTTTTAGTTAAACTCTCCGCCTTCCAACACGGTTTTCAGCCAACTATCTATTATACAATATTATTTTCTATTAAATGTACGTGTCGCACGTGCGTTCTTGTTTACAAACAGTTTAATTTATCTAATCCTGAAACACCAAATCGCCGGCTACCAACTTTTATCAAGCTTTTCACTCAACTGAGCAGACCTGCTCTTTCAGTTATTCCAGTAAAGAGAAGATTGAGATCAGTCAATGCAATTGTGCTCTTCTTATGGTACACATTATTCCAAGAACTCTTTCAATCTCTGCAGCTACTAATTTTAGATGATGGACTAGACCTATCCCACCCTCTACAATCCTACATCCTTTTAAAAAAGGTAGTACTTGTATAAGCATAGCAACGGCATTGCTCTGCTCAACTGTGCCACTAGCATTATATTCTAAGTTTGTTTCAGAGCTCACAAAAACTTTTAAAATTCGTAATGATACCCATAATTCTACATCGGGCGGGGACGTCAATCATGTGGTAAGACAACTTCTTGGCACAATATGAGATCTGACAGGGTCTTTCCATGCCGATCTATCCTTCTCGAACAGTTCACGCCACCATCCAGGATATTCCTCACCACAACATTCAGAGAGCTTATGCTTGGGACGTCGTAAATCTCAACGCTCACAAGTTCAAGCAGATTGTTTCGACGGTGAATCGCTTGCTCATCAGGAAATGAAGACAGATCGAGTAGGGGCGAAACAGCATTCTTCACCCAGGCTGGAGTGATCACTGCCCTGAGCAGATCAATGTCATCAGGGAAGTGAGGAATGACAGAGAAGTTCATATCATTCCCTTTATCGCCGGCTCTGCTATGGGCTATATGGTAAAGGGCAATCTTTTTCCCAGGTGAAGCTTGAACAGGGGATAGCGGTGTCCTCATGCTCTTCTCAACACTGTTGAATGCCCATTGCACGACTTGTTGGGTTCTTTTGTCCTTGCAGAATATGCATCTGAACTGTTTCAGAATCTGTGGCCTGATTCTGCAGGCAAGGAATGCTTGCCTTTGCATGTGCTCGCCAGAAAATGTTTTCCCGGTCAACCTGTCCAAACCACCAGGGTGTCATAGAAAGCTATGTTTGTTCCAATCACATGGGATGATATGTCATGATTATCCATACCAGCATCTTTTGTAGAATTATTTCCTTCCTTTGCCCAGTGCTGCAAGTGTCAAACAAATGCATCAAATGAGTAAAGCGACCCCAGAATATACCAACAGAATGTATCTTCAACTATAATGCGTCCGCACCAACAATTTGGATTGTGCTAACACAAAATGAGCACCAAAGTTACTTGCCAATACCTGATGCCACCACCACCAGCTGGACCATTTGTATATAGGGCAATAAATTCTTCAACAAATTGAACAGCATGCTCTTCAAGCTCAAAGAGGCCATCCATCCGAAGTCTAGCATCTAGCTTGGACGAGTAACTATCCTTATCACCTCCAATAGCTTTCAAACTATCATAGCCGATGATGTATGAAACAATTTTTTCATCAATGTCAGGATATCTTTCACCCATCCACGACCGAATCTAATGGCAGATGAAAAAGGTTTAAGTAGAGACAATCTTTCAGCACATTGCTTAGAAGGACTTGAGATGAAAGAAAATAGCAGGCCAACAGTACTTAACTTACAAGGTATTCTGCTGCTTGAGCTCGCTTTAAACATTGATGCCCCCCATAAGATATTTCTCCCCAACCTTTCCATCCACCTTCCTGAATAAACATGTAAAGTTCACACTGATCAGAACTTAATTACACCCACCTGAATGAACGTTCATTGTTCTACACATAAGACAAATCTGTCTGGAGAAACTTGAGGATTATCGACAATAATAATCAAGTCATATAGCTGTCTCAAAATACTACACCTACATTATATTGGCTGCCTCCAGCAATTCTCTCAACGGAAATGCATCAAATATTATAAACGACTGAAAGGACAATATTTTAAAGAAAAAATTTTGACAATAGGAATAGGTTCGACTAGGAAAACCAACAGAAACCAGTCGGTTCCAGCTACCAAACTGGGGTTTTGTTATTTAACACAAAGAGAATTTTATATCCCTAACTACAAAGGTCATTATTACAAATCTTTGTGATAATTGATCACAATAAAGTTCTAGCTCAGAAGAACTAAAAGATGACATTAAAACTTAGTACATTAATTTACATACAGTAGGAGATAACTGAAGGAGTTTCTCAGGGCGACAAGCATCAGATGGTTTTGCTCCTTCACAGTGGACCTTGTCTTTTGATATTTGGTGAAACTGCACATCGCAGAAATCTACAGCCTGCTCCACCAAAATATAAAAACTGTTTGGAAAAGCTAGCTATAATTATAACTGTATTTGGCTTTTGATCTCACCAGATCAGGAGTAATGTAGTTTGCCGGGTCTCCAACTTCATAAAGAAGTTGTTCTGCACAAGTACTGTGGCTTAAAAGACCTCCACTGCCATCTGCCTTAATGACAAAAACTTCTCCTCCATAATTAACTTCGGCATATGGAAGAGACAAATCCAAAAGTTGCTCAAAAGAAAAATCCCTATATGCATCTCCTGCTCATTATGACGCCACAAAGAACAAAATTCATTAATATGTTAAAAACTCCCTAATTATTTTGAAAGGAAAAGAAATGCACCAGGGTGCATGAAATATCCCCCAGTGAGTTGGCAGCCACATTCCAGAAGATGGCTAGCTAATGTCCCTTGTGCCAACTTCTCCGTGTCATTCCAGTTCCAACCTAATTCATAGATCTAGTTTTGAAAAGGAAAGTAGAAAAGATAAATCATTAACTCATAGGAAAGAAGTGGCATAACATTCTGGATTAACTTTACTGTAGTGCTCAGTCTAAAAAAACAACAATAATATCGCAAATCTGTGAATAATGCCACTGGTACAAATTTGGGTACATGTTCCATCCTAAACCCATGTACTTCTGACAATCAAATATGATATAACTTGAGCTTATTATTCTTAGCATGCAATTGTTTTGCAAAGATTCAGGAAGACAGAGCAAATTAATCATGCTAATAACTGTGGCTCAAAGATTGCCTACTCACTAACTTCTAATATATATAAAACAGACGTTTGGGTGTATCCTGTAGTTATATCATCCTATCGAGCTTTATCAATACAAATATGCATATGATCCTTAAACAGTAAAGTGCTCAGAACATTGTGCAGAAGTAAATAAATAAAAAGACGAGGGGAAAAAACTAACTCATGACACACAAACCAAGAAAGGCAAAGGCAGCCTTATAGCATCACACAAACTTATCCTGTTTCATCTTGTATTAAGAGTATCAAACAAAAGGGTAGCATATCATTAGCAAACATAATAGCTATAAAGCATTAATACTGTACCATAGGTGCTAGGAAGAGAGCAGCATCAGCAACTCGAGAAGTAATGACAACATGTGGCTTATAGTTTTCCAAGCAATGTACAATGGATGCTGCACCAAGATATGTGCTTCTTCCCTTCATTACATACAAAAAGAAACATTAAGATAAAATAACATAGGTTATAAATCCTGAAATTTTTTCAGTTGGTAAAATGTCTGAAAATCCAGGCATCAAAACAAAGCAATCAAAAGGCATTAATAAAAAGACTAAAATAGCTATAACTGAGGTATTAACTTCACTCAGAAAAACAGATACCAGGCATAGAGTAAGAAAGATCAGTCATTTTGTACTTTACTGGAACATGGTTACAAGCATAGTTATAGTAACTCAAGGTCTAGGTTTGGTTGGTTGCTAATCAGATGGGCAGCTACTGTGTGTGCAATTCATTTACATAGGTTTAGATGCAGAACTCATTTGTTTGAAGCAAATAAAAATCACAGTGCTGGAGATTTCATTTATTTTCTAAATCATTTAAGGATGTTCTGGGTTTGAAATCAAGATCCTTCTCATGGATATACAAATACATCAGCATACATGGGCCAATGGGCCTCGGTCACATACACAGCCCAGACTACAATACTTCGATTTGAACTAACACAAATTCTTTACTGTCTCCTAGAGCAACATTGACTATTACATTCTGCTCAAAAAACAAAAACATTGACCATTACATCTTCGAACTTGGACCTTTCAGCAGCAAAGTGAAACTAGTGATCACAATGGTTTTAAAGCCATCAAAGCAGTAATTTTTTTAGGAGTCAGGAGAACCAACAGCATTAAACTATCTTTTTGTGAAGAAGGCGTAAGAATAGTCCTTGAATTGGATTAAATTGAAGGCAAGCACGTGAATGGTAATCAATGTTGAGAGGATCCAAGTGACCAATAAATTACCCCTCCCACCCCTGTTGATTCATCAGACGATAGAGGGCCTTCTACAAAAACAGCCAAAATTAAGAATAGCTGTAAGAATACATCCAATCTTGATAGTATTTTTTTCAAATACCAGTCTGATCTTGATTGTCAATTTCTACATTGGAGATGAACCGATCATGATAGGAAATTTTCAAGCAGCACAGAGATGTAGCACCTTGAGTTTTAAAGGATGATTCATAAGCTACAGCTACTGTTATCTCCAGTCCCAAAATAGATGCCAGGTTCAGTACTTCTTTCTGAGCTCCAAGAGGATCCACTAATATAACAGGAAGAACAGGCAAAAGAAGTGAAAAAAATAAAACTCAATTACTTTCAAAGTTACACTAAAGTCAGCAACATCTTACTTGCACCCATGTTAGTGATTATGCAAACTTTCCGTTCTAAAGCCAATGGTAGTAGGACAGACATCCACTCTTTGACTGCATAATGCATAACATGAAACAACAGATCAAAGAACAGCTTATTTGTTATAGTAGAAACAGTGGATAAATTTAAGGGGGAAATCACCATGACAAGTAAAAAAGTGTGTGATTCGGTAATTTGAAATAATAACATAGGCACTCAGGAAGATAACAGGTACCATAAGAAGGAATACTTGTCAGAAGCATACCTCGAGGATCATATCCCTTGCCTCCTGACACCATAATTCGGTACCGATCTGCAAGAGTTCGCTCTGCCAAACATTCAAGCACTAGGTAGTTAAGCTCCTTGACTCTCTCCAGCAATTTTAAAGCAGCCATTGGCCTGTCTCCCCCAAATCCAGCCCCACAGCCAACATACACTTTATCCCTGTGCCGCCTAGGATTGCTCCGCTGTCAAGTGAAAGTAGTGGGGATCGGATGGAAGAACTTGTTTCACCAAGTCTTATGATAATTATTAAGTTCCATAAAGTACTAACCAGCTTCACCACACAGTTTTGAATCTCTTCCATTGATACCGCCTTCTCTCAAACTATTTGGCTTTCAGTGCAAAGAGCATGGATAGAAGCAGGTATCACTTGGGAACCAGCGGCTCTGCACTAATTTTAGATATTCCAAATCACAGCATTAAGAGTGCAGGCATAGTCTCACAAGGTTCAGTTGATCGGTTCCATTCAAACCAATTGCACATAGCATAGATAATGAGCCAGACCTATCAGGGGCGGATTCTCGTCGCCGGCAAAGGCGGGGCGAAGACGCGGCAAAGGGCGCCGCCGCTCGCCCAGTCGTCGGCTGCTCGTCGGGGGGCTCACTAGCTAGCGGTCGGCCCCGTTTTCGGAGGAGTATTGAGAGGCTTGGGGTCGACGGGGCGGTGGAAGACGCGGTCGGAGGTAGGGTGTCAGCGAGAGGAGGCAGCGGGCGAGACGGACGGCGGAGCAGCGGCGAGCCGGCGACCGCCGAAGTGAAGGAGACGGTGACAGGCGCACCGAGATTTTTTTTTCTTTTAATTAGGAACAGGCGCACCGAGATTGGGTTCGAACGCAGACTAGAGCAACTCCTGCTCGATGGGATTGAGAAAAAAAAACGCAGTAAAGTAGGGACTCTACTCGGCTCATGTTCCTATTTTCGATTATGAAAAGTCGAGAAGTCAAGATAACTCCAGTCATCCATAATCGAGAATTTAAATTCTCGATTATCAATAATGGGAGACATCTTACTTTTAGATTAGCTGAAACAAACAGGACCTTAATTACTCTTTAACGGTTGCCTCTTGCCCCCGCATTGCTCCTCCTTCCTTCCGCGCGCTGCTCCTCTTTCCTACTCACTTGAGCTGAGCTCCATCACTTTCATCGCCACCATGTCGAGCTCAGGCGCCTTCGCCACCACCTCCCCAAGCTCGAGCTCCACCGCCTCTATGCTGAGCTTGGGCGGCTTCGTCGTCACCGCCCCAGTGCCCAGCTCGGGCGGACCTACCGCCACCTTGAGGCTCCACCGTGCCAAGCTCGCTTCGAGCTCCGGTCAAGGAGTCGCGCCAGGCGGGGGCGGTGAGGAACAGTCGATGGGGAGGGGGCGAGGACGGAAAATAAAAGGAAAAAACAAAATAAAAGAATGAGAGGCTGACAAGTGGGACCAACGTGTCATAAGAAAAGTAAGGACCACGAAGTAAGAATTGTTTCTATAGTTATGGATAAAATTTAGGCCCCTAGTAGGGCTAAAGTAGAGGCTACTGTTGGAGTTGCTCTGCAGTCGATGCAGTCGATATCAGCCATCCATTTCCCCCCTAACGGATCAGATCTAGTGCTACAAGAATACATAAAAGTAAACAATATTCGAATGTACAGTGATCGGTTTCTCCAAGTTGCAGTTGATATGGTGTCGTAGTTGCAATTGTTGTAGTCTTACGGTTGAGGTCTGTGCATTCTATCTCTATCTTTATCATTACCCCTAACAAACAAAGCAATGATTGATTCGGCGATACAATATAATTTTGTAAAAACCACCCTAACTTTTCAACAAATCAATCTACGGTCCATTATAATCCCTAATCGTCTCGTTCCCTTCCCTCCTAAGCGCTCTAATCCAACGACGTCTTCATTTTGGTCGGTCACTTTCAAAAGATATAGAACAAGTCCTTTTATTTTTTCCGGATGAGTCCTAGTCCAACTAACCTTCGCTTACATTGAGTCTTCGATTCAATCTTATATATCGTCCCACCTTGTGGCACAAATAGAAGCTAGACTACTAGAGCTCTGTCCTCCACAAATAAATCTTATCAGGCTTTAAGAGACGTTGCTCTAGACCAAGCCCACCTTGCCGACGGCGCTAGCGCCCAGGCCAAGCAGGTGAGGCCTAGAGCGAGAAGCCAGCTGCATCGCAAGTGTAGCATCGACAACAACTCTGGAGTCACTTCTGGATTCTTGTAATCTTTTTGGCTTCTTGATTGATCATAAGGGAAGTCTGGGTGTGGCTTCTCGAGGTAGGGGCAGGATGCTCTAAGTGTTGTTGGTGCCAATCATGGATTGAGCTTCCAAGTTAGAGTTTGAGTTGATAATTATTATCTTTTGAGTTCTCAACATAAACAATAATCTAGATTAAATTGTACTAAATGAAATAAATATATAGCTGTCAACAAAGCAAAAGAATTTGCATTAACCGTGACAACGCACGGGCACTATGGTAGTATACAAAATATGCCTTGTTGCATTTAGCCTCGCTCTATCAAAAAAAGAATTGATGATTCACTCTACCGTTTTGTATGATGCTATCTCTTTAATATGTATATACAATAGCTAAATAACAAAATTAGTTGATTATTTTTTATTTGAACAACTAAATCCATTATAGAATCTTAGATATTTTAATGAGCTTTTTAAAAAGAAATCTAATGAATTTTTTATTGTTATTTTGTTTCTTAATTTTTTCAAAAGAGTGAGAAAATGAGGAGTTCTTTTGTTAATAAAAAAACATTAGGCATGAAGTATATGTTCATAATACCATAATATCCTATACACGTATATTTTCATACATTCACCTTCTTAACTATATAAAACATCCTAGACTAATTTGCGCATTAGTGTAGCCACATTTAGACCAACCTGGGTTGTGACCCCTTGCTATGGAGAAATTTCTAAAGTAGTAACTAGACTCTAGACTCAAGACTCAAGAGCCCAGGCAGATTTAAATCGAACGGGTACATGCATATATGTCTACATTTGCACATCTTTACTCCAACAGGCACTTGGCACATGCACACAATATAGAAGCATCATCCAATCTTTAAATGTAATGGTTGGCTTCTCTGCTAGTAATCAAGGAACTTCACCATCTATGCTAACTCACAGGGCAAGAAGGCAACGGGTAAAAAATATCTACACGCCCGTGCATAGAAAACCCGATGGATACAGATACGGATTCAAGTTTGTATCTGCAGGCACGGGCACGGGCACAGCCTTAAACCCGATGGATATTTACTCGCGGGCATGAAAAAATGATATCTGCGCCCGCAAATCCGCTCCAATAGTTATCATGCAGGCTTAATCCCTCTAGTATATAATAAAGTACCAAGGAAACGATGGTCCTCTTGAGACTACAAATCTTGTGTAGTTATCTTATAGTTGTGTGCATTTATATCTACTAATATGTGTTAAAATATTTCTATTGAGATGGTTTTTTACTTGCTAAGATAATGTTATTAAGATAAAGATTGCGTACCCCAGCATGCTACCGGGCGTGAGAAATCCGCGGATAGCGGGCACGGATATGGTTTTCTGCCCGTGACGGGACAGGGTTTAGGATTTTTGCTCACGGGCATGGATATCTAGAGTCAATATCTACGCGGATTTTACTCGTTGCCTTCTTGACTCACAGGTGGCGCCATGCCTAGACTATTGTACATTTGCCTACCGCCAGCAATTTATTGCCAATTCTTTTTGAAACCTTGATATGTTTGATTGCTTTAATTTCTCGCGTTAGTTATATTTTTGATGCAATTAATTAGTTTCACTTTACATAGCTCATGCGTTATTTAGCTATTCAGATTAGGATGAAATTGCCCCCCCCCCCCCCCCCTCAACTTCAATCCCGGCTCCACCACTAAATTTGAGTTGTGCTCTTCTCCAACCATTATTGTGTTGGGTGGATCTTTTTATGTTGGCTATTCATTCAAGTGTTATGCACATTGACATATTACATTAGGTTAGAGTTATATGAAATAGAATCACTGTAATACTACAAATGTCTTATGAAAGATTTGATATAGTGTCTATTTTATCTACGTTAGGTCATCTCTTTCTAGCTGGTCTTAGCAAAGATGACTTCATAAATCATAAAACATAATACGAGAAAAAGAAAATACAATAATGTGTAGAAAAATTGAGAGCGCACAATTTAACTAGCATAATACAAAAAATATATTTACAAAAAAACCAAGAGCAAACATTTGAATAAACATATTTGAGTCAATTTTATCGAGCGAATCTGGTATAGAAAATCCTATATATAAATATTTTTATCATTATTTGTTATATTTAGAAATAAGGTCGCATTGAAATTAACATGTTCTTAAAAATGGAGCAGAGAAAGTTATCTTCTATTATATTTTATAATATAATTTATTTATTAAAACATCATCCATAACATTTCAAATAATATATTATAATAAATTATATAATTTAAAAATATCATCTTATATTACTACAGTATTATAAAACATGCTATAAAATATTTTAAAACATATAGCAGAGAAAAATATCACATTGATAGATATTTTATAGCAAAAAAAAGCATTGATGCTACAAATATAGGATTACACCCCTTACATAAGGCATGTGAAACCTTTATCGTTTGACCTTTACGAGTTATCACCTGAATAGTACTGAAATATAGTGAACCATATTGAGCTTTTTAGGAAACGATAAACACAAGAAAAACAATAAAAAACCTCCATAGAACTTTAGACAACAAAGATTCAAGAATATATTACACAATATATACAAATATACATAATGACTTGTAGTTTTGTATCTAAAATCCTCCAGTTATAAATTTAAATGATTGTATCATAACCAGGTAAATAAAATATATGTTTTTATAATGATTCACAAAAATCATAAGTAGCACAATAACTTAGTTTGTGAAATAACTTGAAGTTTAATAATATCACAATAATTTATATTTAGAATATGATAAATTATAAAAGTATGTTTATAAGCTATGTACACCCAATCTTCAAATTTTACTTCCGCCACTGAGAAACACTGAATGAAAGAGACCAGATTTTCTCTCCTACAGAAACATTTCATCTATTGAAAAAGAACAGTGTACTTAGACCGATTTTTACAGGGATTTCTAAATTCCCCACTACCCGCGCTAGCTACCCGCAACTTTACAACCATGGATTATTGGAGTGGTGGACGCGTCAGCAACGAGGTGCCCAATCGCACGCACGGGAAAATGTGGAGGTGCCTCAATCGATTGTGCTCGCGCGATGGTGTGTGTCTCAAATATCCTTTAGGAAGTAGCCGCCGCGATGAAGAAGTTCCCGGCCGGGCAGATATCCAGTAGGGGCGGCCGTGCGACAGCTATTTTGAGGGCGGAAGATGAAATGATAGTACAAAATAAGCTAAATCCCTGTTTGTGGAAGTTTTCTTTTTAAAAAAATAGGTAATGTTTGGAATATCGTATTATTTTACACATGTAAGCGTATTCCACTTGTAATTTGTTGTACACAAAGGATGTATTTTCTTTTCACCGGTATAAGCTTGTGTTTGGTAAGTGGAATAAGCTTGTGTTTGGTAAGTGGAATAAAAAAAGGTCATGCAAACACACCGAAGAATAACATTTGCACACTTGCACACCATTGACCATTCCAATTGGATTCAGGTTCTCCAGTTGTTCTGAATTTACAACAAAGAAAAGTGGTTTGGCCGCTATCAAAGGGAGTTAAGCGAGAACGACCATCGCTCAATCATTGATTTTTTTTATTATTCGACAATCATTGAAATTTGAGAACAAAACATGAAATTGGTTTGGCCGCTATCAAAGGGAGTTAAGCGAGAACGACCATCGTGCAATCATTGATTTTTTTTATCCGACAATCATTGAAATTTGAAAACAAAACACGAAATTGGAGCCCAAATGCTGAACATGTTTCAGGATTAGACAAGTTTCAGATCAGAGCTCAAGTGGAGGCTCTGAAAATTCAGACCAAATCATCAATTCTTTGTTGTCGTCGACCTAAGCAATAGCAAAGCCATCGATAGGAGCACGGCGCCGCCGTCTTCGATAGGCAAGGGGAAGAGAAGTCCAAATCACAACGAAACTCAAAGCCATGGACAAACTCACCATCTGTTATGAGCAGCACAACGGATGCAGTGGTGCTGATTTGATTGGCTCGCCCCTGTTCTGTTTCCGGTGATTGTCGTCACCTTCAAGCCAAGGGTACCTCAGCAACCGAGTTCTTGCATTTAGGCCCCTTACCCTTAGGTTCATTGCAGAGGAAAATTCTACAGCAAATAAAAACGACACATCAAAATGGGACGGCGTTTTTCTTGCATTTGCGTTCTGTCAATAGTCCGTGGAACAGCAGTGAACACTTTTCCAATGGACCATGAACCATTTTCGGAAATGAGTTGGACCTGCGGATGTTCAGACATCCAGTGTTCTAGTACATTACAAGGTTTTGTACAAATCCTGTCCAGCATGTATTGCACATGCACGTAACGTATACATAATCACATCAAGAATATATAACATGGGGTAAAAATGGAGATATTCTGAAACACGTTCTATAGACTCTGAAGGTGGCATCAGATAGGGAACTCTCGGTGTCCAAACGACACATCTCAATTCCCAACAGGACAAACTTCATTTCCTATAAAATCTAAATGTTCAGAGTGATCACCTGAACCGGGCTATCCTTGTCGACAACAAATGATCTAGCTACCTTTCCTGAAGGCATGTCCACTTCCACTGTGTAGGAACCATGGTATCCTCTGAACTTAAACTCCCCCTGGTGATTGACATTGCCGTTCATTTGGGTCAGCCACTCTTTTTTGAGAGCAAGGTACCTTCTGCCGGCCTCATTGATGGTACCATCAGCATCAACTAGGTGTGCATGCTCTCGAAACATAAACATCTCCCAGAATCCCCAGAGGATGATTCCCCCCACAGCAGGATGCGCAAATGCTTCGCGGAGGAACACCTCTAGATCATCAGCTCGTAGATGTTCATTCTCTGCTGCCACATCCAACTCAGTAATCCAGATAGGGAGACCCAGTATGGCAAGCTTGTCCAGGGAATCGCATATGATCTCTCCCACTGGATGGCTGATATGACCTTGCACACCGATCCCACCAACTGGGGCACCCCGTTCTTGGAGATCGACGACCTGTTCGACAAATTTCTCAGGGGTAGATTTTGTGTCACAACAATCTTCAACGTTATAATCATTGACAAACAGGACGGCAGAAGGATCGAGCTTATGTGCTTCTCTGAACATGTAAGCTCTAATGTCCCTTCCCAATCTATCTTGATAGAAAGACCCATGAAGCATCTCATTGTTTACATCATGATGTCTAAACCGACCTTTATACCTTGATAATAGGCTTTGCAGACGATTTTGGATGGCAGCCATCAAGTGGTGGCCTTGCAATGACCGAACCCAATGTTGGACGTTGTCTTCCACTTCCCAGAATAAGCAGTGGCCACGAACCTGTATCTTATGTTTCTCGCAAAATTCAAGCAACTCATCAGAATCTTTATAATTAAGTCGTCCTTGTTCTGCTTCTGTATGGTACCATTTCAATTCATTCTCAAATACAGCCCAATTGAAGTTCTTCACAAAAAACTCAGAAAAATCCTCATTCTCAATGTTGTGTCTCGATATGCATGATCCAAAGGGAAAGCTATTCTCAGTCTGTTGTATCCTCACAGATGAGCCTAAAAGATTCACTGCATTTGATCCTTCAAACTTCAGGACAACATCACGCTTTCTTACCTGTCAGCAAAATGGAGAAATTTCATCGAGCCTAAAATTCACAAAATTCGAGGTTTTCTTCCAGAAAACCCCAGATTTTTTTTTGCCTTGCGGTACTTAATCCTAGGCTTCATGATGTTTCACAAAACTCCAAATTTCTAGCTAGTGACACTTAACCCCCCAGTTTTTTTTTTTTGCCTTGTGGTACTTAATCCTAGGTTTCATGATGTTTCACAAAACTCCAAATTTCTAGCTAGTGACACTTAGCATTGGACTATGGTCAATTATATCAACAAGTTGAGCAGATTAATTCTGATTTTAAATGTGTTTTTCTGGAGTTATGAGAATTGGAAGCTATTATTGGTTAAATCTTCATGCACAGCCACGGATGAAGTTTTGAAGTTATGATTTCTAAGAAAGAAGTCTCATCTAAAATATCAAATGCATTAAAGTTTACCTTGTCTGTTTTCTCCTTCAGATACTCAAACCGTGCTTTTCTGTCAACCGGATATATTTGAAGGTCCATGACTCTGAGATCAACACCTGGAGGAGGGCCTTGAACATATGCAGTAACTTTGGATGGCTGCTTTTCAAGCTTGAATGCTCCTTTGATTTCATACCATTGATCCCCATCAGCTTCCACTTGCCCACCATTAACCCATTGGTTATCCACAGCAAGACAAACATTTACATGGTGACGACCATGTCCTCCAGACCCAGCTCGTACCCAAGCAGATACTCTGTAAGTGACATGCAACCTTAGCTTGTCGGTTATTACCTGAGAAGGACCCATCCAAACATCTGTACGGTTTGTGGCAAGGATATAACGACCACTTATATGTTGCTGACTTGCACGGCCCTTCAATATAGAAGATAGGATATGGGGTGCTTCAGTCTGAATACTCAATCGACATGAACCCATGGGACTCCACCCAGCAAGCCCACGAGTGAAAGTGCTATTGTGTAATAGATTAGCTCCATACAGAACATTCTGCAATATGATGTAAATATTCTTGCATTAGAGAGGGCATTATTACAGTATCATGATAGACAAAAGTTACAAGAGAAAAAAAAGGTTTCACACGTGTCAAGAGTCAGGATCATTCGAACAAGAAAATACTCTTGGACTGTAAGAAGCAATTAGCCTACAAACCTCAATTTTTGGGCATGGTGCAGCTTGGAGCTTTCTTGCTGGAGATAAGACAAGACCATCTACAAGAATGTCAATTCCTGCAGGAGGCCCTTCTATAAAAATAACAGCTTTAGTAAAGGGAGCATGAAGGAGCAACTTTCCTTTCAAATGTGTCCATTGCTTATCAGAAGCCTGGTTCCTTTGATTAGAGGGAAGAAAAAGTAAGGTAATGTTGGCTCCTAAAATAAAACATTGCCAACAGATAACAAGAAATGAAATCAACTTACTTGGCAAGGCCCACATATCGTTCACGACCATGTTCTTGTACCCACAAAGTAGCACGGACTTCAGTGCCATTGGCACTCCCAAATATTCGAACAGCAGAACTAATCTCATAAAGAACTTTCCGCTGCACCCTGCCAGTGATTTCCTGTTGAATGCCATTCCAGTTGTGGACACGTCCAGTTGCTGAAGCGAAATAGCTGCCATTTAAGGGCCTGACATTCCCATATGCGGTGAACTCATGTCTGCAGATATTGCATCCTCTTCCTGACCAATTTTTTAACCCGTCTTCGAAGTGAGGATTTTTAATTATAGTTTCGACTCCGCTTGGTACTTTTACTTCCTTCAAAAGGAATCATTAATCAGCAAACCAAGGCTGCACATATTGGTATTTTTTTATGACATGAAGACAATGAATGAAGACATCAGAACCTATGTGTCTATGTTATACACAAGCAGAGATCAATCCAACAGAAAGTTGACAGTAAAACCTTGGGCACTACATTCCTCATTACTGATGACATTAGAACTAAATAAAAACAGAACTTTGAATCTACTCCTCCATTTTTAAATATGACATTTAAGACAAGCTAATTAGTGCATTTTTTTAAGTAATGAGCTTGACCTAAACATCATAAATTTAGTTGTTAGCAAGAACTTCATCACTCCATGGTAGCTCAATCATAACATTTAGTAATTTGAGTATATTTTTCATTAGATTTGTGAGAAAATATATAAAGGCGTAACAAGACAATGGTTAAAAAGGTAGCACATTTTGTTCAAGAAGATGTTACAAGAAACACATAATAACTCACTTTTGACTGTTTATGTCCGGAGCAAGTAATAGTAACGGAATCAATGACAAGATCCACACCAGCAGGAGGTCCTTCCAGATAAAATACAACATGTTTTGGCATGTTTGTCAAAGAAAAGGAGCCTTCCAATTTGTTCCACTTTTCTTTTGAGGCTAATACACTGTTACATCAAGTTATATCATCAATTAAGGGTTATATCATCAAAGAAAAGAAGACTGTTAAACAATTTAAGCACAGTACCTTCCAACAGGATTATAATGTGTTGATCCATCTGTATTTTGTAACCTAAGGGTTCCTTTGACTTCAACTTGGCCTTGGGCATTCCCTTCAACTCTAACAAAGGCAGAAACTACATAAGTTGTGCCTGTAGACACTGTATTTGTAATATCTTGTTCAAGACCTTGCCAGTGTTCTGTCCTCTTTGAAACAACAGCATAGTTCTCTCCTGAGTTCCCTCTAATACCATCAAGGAAACCAGACCATTGTGATGCCACATAGGCATGGCAGCAGATGGGATTCCAAGGTTGAAGGCCTTTTGAAAAATCATAATTTGAAATGATGTTCTCTGTTCCACCAATTGATGAAGAAATAGATCTCTCTGTTTTCTAATGAAAATGCAGAGTAGTAAATTAAACTATAAGGTAGAGAATCAAATTGGTATCATATAACTAGTTTCCATTAATTCATGGGGACATTTAACAAAAAAAAATGCAAGCAGTCTTCTTTGTTAACAATTTTAACAATAGTTCCAGTTACTAATAAGCAAGCAAGAGATCCACCGCAATACCTTGTAGGAGATGGTGACTGAATCTATGAGCAGGTCCACACCAGGAGGGGGGCCTTCAATGTAGAACACTAAACGTCTTGGCAGAGTTGTTAGATTAAATGAACCTTCCATCTTCTCCCAGTGTTTTGGTGAGGCCAAAATCCTAGTAAAAAAGGCTTAATGACAAAACAATGATGATAAAATACTATACAACACACAAAATGGTACCTTCTGGTCGAAAATACCTTGCGATAGAAAGATAGTTGGTAGAAGAGGTCTCATCCTCAAATTTGAGAGTGGCCTGAACTCCAACAGGCTCATGAACTTCCCCATGAACTCTGACATATGCAGCAATAAAGTACTCAGTACCAAGAGTGACCTTTTCCGTTATGTCCTGCTCAAGCCCCTGCCAACTCTGTGTTCGATGAGTAAGAACAGCATAGCTTGACCCCGAATGTGGCCTTACACCATAATGGTAACCTGATCCTTCAACAGCTACAGATGCATGGCAACTATTAGGTTGCCACAAATGTAGACCTTCAGAAAAATCACTGTTTGACAGAATATTCTCCATGACAACTTCGTCCGAAGCACCGCGCTTATCTACTACCTGTTCAACAATGCACAGAAAGCCAAATCTTAATGTGTCCAGCGTCATGACAATGGGTGTAACCTAGGAAGCCATGATTGGCAAATAACCTAGTAGCGTATATACTATTATACCCAAAAGTTGAGCTCGAGAAACCACATTTGCTCAGAAAGTCTTCAAGCTTCTAGCAAAAAAACAGGAAGAGGGGGAAGACTATCTCCTAACAGGTCATGTAGCTTTATTCTGTTTACTTTGCACAGAGATTTGCTTGAAAGTCATTTTGATTTTAGCATGACTTCTTGTTATTCACTTGATTAATAACTAATGGTTTTTCTTCCTCATTGTAACACAGATAAGGCAAAGGGTGTAATCATGATGCAACATGGTTGCAGGCATGCCTGTTGTTTGCGACACTTGTTTGGTCCCATATTGGCATCTGTACTAACTTCAGAGATGTACCTTATACACAGCAAAAGGAAGTAATTAACTTCCTGTTATTAAATGAAAAATATATCTAAGACCTTGACAGCACCAATTTTTCATAGAAGGCCTTGCTTGTAGGGAACGACACTTGTGATGTCTGAAGCTATAGTTGACAGCCTGACACAGCCAGCATGTGCTTCAGTTACAACATATGAACACGATACTGATTTGTGGGCATGTTAAGGATAGAATTGCAACCAAGGTGCTGTTTGGTTCACAAAAGCGGGTCGTAACGGTAATGGAATCAGGTGTCAGTGCTATCTATTAAAGTTATGGTTAGCGTCATTTGTTTGGTTGTGCAAGGGGAACAGTGAGGAGGAACGAAATCGAATGCCGCTGGGTAGGAAGCGTATCGACATCCTACGCGTCAGCATCTGCCAGCCGAACCAAACACGAAGGAGCAAATCGATAGTGTCTAAAAGCACGAACCAAACGGCACGCAAGTAATTACTGAATCATCTCACTTCAGAATCTGGAATCTTCTCAAGCGACATATGTGTACATTCTACTGGATTGTTGAACATATGTCAAAGAATCTCCCCAAGTCCCAATGGGTTGCATTTGGAACATATGACGTCTCACTAGTATTGATAGGACAAGATTACAAGAGTTAGATCTAGTCCAAAGAAAATAAGCAGCATGCAAAGGTACTAATGTAGAATTGTACAATCCCCACTTCTCCGATTCCTACCCTTCGCAGTACAAGCACATTGAATATTTGTCCAGCAGGTGATCAATCTCCAATTCCTACCCTTCCCAGTACAAGCACCTTGAATATTTGTCCAGCAGGTGATCAAATCAATAGTGGACTGATATGCTCATGAAACCATCAAGCAATCCTAGATAGTTGAAAACCTATTGAAACAACCACATCAAAGAAAAGAAGGCGGCCTTAGTATATACCTCGGGTTCGGAATCGGGACGCGGTGGATCTGGTTGCAGTTGCGGGAGCGCTCGTCCGCCCCGGCGAGGGCGGAAGAGGGACGAGAGCCAGCCGCAGCGCCTCCTCATCTCATCCGCCCCAGAAATCCCGTTCCGCGCAGCAGCTAGCCGGCGGCTGGCAAGTAAAAACTTAAAACTGGGGAGCGGAAAGACAAGCTCGTAAGGTAAGCGGTGGTTACTTTCCCTCCCCTCACCAGCTCACCTACCAAACTAGCTATCGAGGTGGCGGCAACACCGACACGACAGCTTGGAACGGAAGGCAAAGCATGTTCCGGGACGGCACGGACGGAGATGCGCCCGTGCAGGCGACAGCGACGCCGAAGCGTCTTCCACAGAGGAATGCCAGCGAGCTGCGCGTGCGCGTGCGTCCGGGGCGATGGGAATGGAATCGCAAGCCAAGAATGCCCGCGCGAGGAGGAAAAGGAAGCGATCCAAGGCCAAGGAGGATGCTGTGGTTATTCTACCGCTCTTGGGGGCATAAAGACGAACACCTCCAGGGCACGCACCGGAAAGTCGTCGAATACTGCAACGCCAGATGCACACCGCAAGGAAGTAAGCTGTAGCTGTACCTCTCTGGAAGGTTCGGCGGACCCCGGAGACGAAGGCTGTGTAGCTGGAGGCCGTCGGTGGAGAAGGCCGGGTGAATCAGAGGGCGGCGACCGGCGGCGAGCTAGTCGAGGAGCATGCGACGCCGCGGTTTGCGCCGTCGATCGGGAATCGCAAGAGGCCGCTGGGGAGAGGGAAGGCCGGAGGGGGAGTTGCAGCGGTTCGGCGGCGCAATTGAAATCTTGAGCAAGTCAACGTCATTAAGCGGTGACGTGTCCTTTCTTGCCTCCCGCTATATCGTCTAGTTCGTTTGGCTCGGCAGCCCGCGGTTATTTTTCTCTCCGCAGGTACCAGCAGCACCGGTCACCCCGTCATCACTATTTTTCTCTCGGCACAAACCAAACCAGTATCGACCATCGACCAGCCGAACGGGGTTATTCACGCGCGACGGTTCCTAGAAATGCTGGAAATGAAGGTGGCAGCTGCCAATTGGCTAATATTGGTGGACAGTTTTTTCTGCAGAGTTTTTGTTTATAAGTACAGCCCAGTTTAGAGCTCGAGAGGAGGCGCGTGAGAAGAGAAGAAAACAAAATGACAATAGAAAAACGCTAAAAGACATGCTTCTCTTGCATCTCTTTTTAATTTTTTGATGAAACATCCACCCCATTTTTTTGTTCCTAAACACCCGAGTTGAACAAATATACTCCCTCCGTTCCAAAATGTAGGTCGTTTGACTTTTTTAATCTCAAGTTTGACCACTCGTCTTATTCAAAAAATTTGTGAAAATATAGTCAAATTTAAGACATTTATGAAGATTTTATATTAATAAAGCAAACCACCACAAAAATATGATAATTTGCACAAAAATTTAAATAAGACGAGTGGTCAAACTTGAAATCAAAAAAGCCAAACGACCTCCATTTTGAAACGGAGGGAGTAGTATGCACGAGGTGGCTCTTATCCGCCTCTAATGAGTTCAAACGAGGTTCCACCATGACTAATGTTTAAGTTTGTGATTTTAGGTTTCTAGACTGTACAACATTTGAAAAAAAAAAGATACATCGATCAAAATAGACTAGCATGAAGGTAGAAGCTACCGGAAACGAAAATAAACACGGTGAAGAAGCTGTCGATGAGAGAGGAGAGCTCAAGAGGATGGAGGAGGAAAATTTGGCCATTTTGGTTAAGAATGAAGAAAACTTATGCATCGTCCTTGTTTTCAATTATACTTGAGTGTTCTACGGACTGAAATATATTTATTAGCATAGTTTTTAGGTATACGGTCTCTTATTTAAAATATAAATAGCGAACACACACGCTTTATTGTTAAGAAAAATACATACAAGAGTCATTTGAATTTTATGAATAATTTAGATTTACAGTAGTGTACCACAAAACTAGATGCTTAACATATTTCTTCACAAAACAACATTTACTCATTTCATGTAACAATAAGCGACAAGTTTTGCTTCTCTTCCTCGTCAAGATGCAAACACGAGTTGAGTTGGCACCTTCTTTCATTCATATTATGTGTAACATGTTCAAGTTGACATGATTAGATTCGAGGAGAATTTTATATAATGTATTAAGATGACACATTTGTGGAAATACATGAATAACCTCATATAGTTATATTGGTTATATTCATCTATTTTAAGGACGTCCTCGAAGCACGGTGGTCAGGAGTGGCGCTGCTCGTCCTGATTGCCCAAGTGACGTACTCGAGTACCCTAAATAAATTCCCTTGTCTCACGCATGTGGGTCCACAGATTGTGATGTACCCGACGGACCAGTTCGTTTTGTCATTGGCCGGTGGGTGGTGCTAATTTACCCTAAAAAAAGCCGGTGGCTGGCTGGTGATAGAAGGCTGATGCTGATTCGTTGTGAGAGAAAAATATTGTTGGCTGGTGCAGGCGAACAGGCCAGACAATCCATAGAAACGTGGACGGATCCTGGATTCAGGAGGAATGGTTTTCTAATCTGAGTGTGGTCGGAATTTTTTAAACAATACTCCTTCCGTTCCAAAATGTAGGTCGTTTTGGGTTTTTCTAGATACGTAACTTTTGCTATGAATCTAGACATGATGTTTATCTAGGTGCATAGCAAAATCTATGTATCTAGAAAAGCCAAAACGACCTACATTTTGGAACGGATGGAGTATTTTAAAGAAAAATTAAAAATAGAATCACTAAGGTGATTGCATAGCAATATTTTTTTTGCAAACGATATTATACATGATTTAAGATGAAATTTGAAAGTAGAAACACTAAGTGATCGCATGGCAATATTCTTTTGTAAACGACATTGTACATAAAAACATGTTCATTTTGTGTAGAGAGAACGACTCTTAAATGATTGATCATCTATGTATTTCTACTGTGCGAATTTTGTAGCATTGTACTCGTAAAGACCATGGATGTTATTGGTCATAGAAGATCGGTGGATGATGCGAATTTTGTAGTATTGTACTTGCAAAAACCATGGATGTTATTGGTCATAGAAGATCGATGGATGACATAAATAGATGGTCCTGGTGGATGGTGACGTGACGTAAGGTTTCATATAATGTGTTCCTGTATGACGTGATTAGCTTACATGTTGAGAGAAATAGTTAGTGGGGTGCATCTATATATATTGTATAGATGTGCAGTTTGAGTGAGGTATGCTTGTGTATGGAGTTGATGTGTGTTCGTATATGAAATGCTATAGTTATATCCATACGAGAAGCCAAGAAAAACCAGTATACATAAAAACTATTCATTTTGTTTAGAGGGAACGACTCTTAAATAATTGATCATCTATGTATTTTTACTGTGCGAATTTTGTAGCATTGTACTCGTAAAGACCATGTATGCTATTGGTCATAGAAGATCGGTGGATGATATATACTGTGCGAATTTTGTAGCATTGTACTCGCAAAGATCATGGATGTTATTGGTCATAGAAGATCGATAGATGACATAAATAGATGGTCTTGGTGGATGATGACGTGGTGTTTCATATAATGGGTTCCTGTATGACGTGACTAGGTTGTATGTTGAGAGAAATAGTTAGTGGGGTATATCTGTATATGTTGTATAGACGTGCAGTTTGAGTGAGGTGTGCATGTATACGAGAAGCCAAGAAAAACAAGTATATCGTTCAGAGTGCCGAGCCATCTTTATATGATCACAATAAACTATATAAAACGTGGCTTTATATTGTGCGGCTCAAATATATTTAATTTGAAAGAAATCTTTGAACATGTGTTTTTTTTAGTTACAATGGCCGATTACACGTGGTTTTGTGAAACTTCACAAATGGCTGAGTTTCGGTACGTTAGTCTCTCGATCTCCTGACAAACCTTTTGGTAACGCTGAAGCTTAGGGTGGGCATTCGATTTTCGGTTCGGTTTCGGTTCGGTTTCTCGGTTTTTGACGAAATTCGGTTTTTAAAAAATAGAAATCGATCGGTTTTAAGAAAATATAGAAACCGAGCATTTTGGTTTTCGCTTATTTCAGTTCGGTTTCGGTTATAACCGAATTAACCAAAATTTATGAGTGAAGTCTAAGACATCCAAAAAGTATGGAAGTTTTAAGTAAATTTGGACAACATTTCCTCTTTTTAGATAATAATAATTATTAGCACAAATACATAGCACTTCAAATATGACACACCGCACGTAAACCTAACCTATAGTCTTGAAAATGTATTTTTTTCATGTAATTCGGTTATTTCGGTTAATTCGGTTAACCGACAGTGAAAACCAAATTTTCTTCGGTTATTTCGGTTCCATACTTATTAGAACCGAATAGAGAATCGGTTTTTTCGGTTTCGGTTATTTCGATTTCGGTTTCAGTTATTTTGGTTCGGTTCTCGGTTTTCGGTTATTTATGCCCACCCCTAGCTGAAGCGCAACGTTGGCAGCATTGCCGGACCACAAATCACCATCTGATCAACCCCAGCCGCGACTTTGGCTTTGCTTCCCAGTGGCGCGAATGCATCAATCTCTGCTACCCTTTCTCGCCTCCACTGTCCCCCGCGCCTTTCTGCTGCAGCAGCTAGGCTGGCGGCCGGGTCGGATCGGGCGCACGTGATGATCTGTCGTCCTGGACTTCTGGAGGCGGGGGACGACGTCGAATGCCGCCGCACCAGGTTGCTTCGCCCGCGCGCCGTGCCGGTGGGGGAGACGGCAGATTCGCGCACCTTATCGCCGCCTGCCCAAGAAACCTCCCCCCATCCCGAGCGCCCACCAGGTGCTCGACGTAATGCCGCTGCGCGCCCCACGGCATCCAGTTTTATATCCAACCGGCGATGGAGGAGGGTTAGTTTATACGTGGCGGAGAACCGTACATCAATCCGAGCTGAGTTTCCCCAAGAGGTAATAAGGTCCTGCTCCTGGGCACCTCTTTTTGTTGCTGTTCTTGCTCTGTTCGTGCTGCTGAAAATGACTTGCGAGCACAGCGCCGCCGTCCCAGGCGCCACTGCTGGTTCTCGAAATCGCATTGCGCGAATAAACCTTGTGGGCTTGAGAGTCGATATACAATTTCTTTGCATTAGGGGAACTGTACATGTCTCTTAGAGTCTTAGGATCGTCGGCTACTACATTTTTTCTTGCTTTGTTCTTTGGGGGTGTCACCTTAAGGTGTACCAGTAAGGATGTGCCTCAGCTAAGACTCCCATAGAAGAACTTTGAAAAAAAAGAAGAAGAATCACCATAAGAAAATAAAAATGAGAACATCAGTTGCTAGTTTTTTTTATTTTATTTCCTTTGTTGTTTCGACATTCATTTTTTTGCTACTTAACTATGTTAATTAATTGGTACTTGTCTATTGGTTGTTCTGCTATCATGAACTGTTGTGGTATCGACCTTCTCTTTACCAATAGAGTGCATATCCTTGTTGGCCTAATAAATTATAAATCATTGCAGTGATAACTGCCAATTTTCTGCCTTCTCCTTCATGTAGGAGCCTGATCTTTTATTTTGATAAAATGTAGAGCAACCATTTGGACCTTACTTTCTAGTTTATATTAGCTATACTCTGTAGTCAACTAAATACTTTATTTTGTCGGTATATGTTTTTTATCAATGTTGCAGAAGTTTGTGGCCCAATATTGGCTATTTAGATAAATGATCTGAAATAGGGTAAGTTTTTTTAACTTCCAAAGTTTCTGCTTGAGATTTTAAGGTGCGCATTCTAAGGGTGCATCCTTATCCTACTTTTGTATTCTTTATGCGATTTCCATCCTATATATTTGTACCTGTTTAAACCAAACAATAGAAACAGAACTGCTTCTGGCAATGTGAACAATGTGTTCCGTTCCTTAATTGAGGGCTTTGATATAAAATATCATAGCTTCAGAACTAATTTATTCATTTCCTATTTCAAGTGTGCTGGCACCTGTTTGAAGTACAGAGCAAAAACTCCACCATATCAAAGATGAGCTTCAGATCTATCGAACATCTACTTAGGAGGAACAGCAAGACCAAAATTTCTCGCAATATTGTTGATGGTGTCCATGACCAGAAAGAAGAGCAGTGTGTGCAATCCTTAAGGGAGTTACTTCTTGCAAGCAACCAGCTCCCAGAGAAGTTTGATGACTACTATATGCTTCTACGGTATGCCCATTTTGTTTGTTTTCTGGAAAACTATGTTATACTTATACATTGTAGTTGGACGGAAATGATCCATCCAGGTAATGGATAGAAGGTGTTTTATTATTCCATTGTTGTAGGATGGTTGTTTCCTTCCATTTTTGCACGGAAGATTGTCTTGACCTAATTACTCTCTTTCACCATGCAGCTTTCTGAGAATGAGAGGCTTCAACATCTTAAAGGCAAAAGAAATGTTCTTAAATATGTTGAAATGGCGTGAAGATTGTTCTGTTGATGCCATTGCAAATGTATGTGGTGTGGTTACTCTGTGTTATATTTCTTTCTCTGGTTTGTTACAAGAATTTATGTTTACAGTTATCTTGGAATTTCGCTGAATATTTCCTTTAGGCCTTAGAAAGTACTCATCGAATGTCAAAATAATATGCTACAGGATTATAAATTTGAGGAGTATGATGCTGTGAAAAGATGCTATCCTCATGGATTTCATGGAGTTGATAAATTTGGTAGGCCTCTATATATCGAGCGGATTGGTTTGGTGGATCTCAGCAAGCTCATGCAAGTGACTAGTATTGATCGATATGTAAAATATCATATATCAGAACAAGAGAAAACTATGTCTTTGAGATATCCTGCTTGCTCACTTGCAGCTAAAAAGCACATAGCCTCTACAACAGCCATATTGGATGTGAAAGGATTGGTGAGTGATGGCTAAAGGAAGCACTTCCCTTTAATGTTTTATATACTCTATTTTATAAGACAATAGTTTCCCAAATGCTCAGGCATTCTTCATTCTCTAATACTTAGACCCAAGTTTCATGTTAAAAATAGCAGGTAGTATTAAGGATGCTTTGACTTATTATTGTCTTGTAACTTGGTTCATCTGACAGGGGCTTTTTGTAAAATATTAAGAAGCATTTACATTGCATTTTATGGCTGGATAAACGTTTCACATATATGAAACAAAAACAAATATCTACAGGGAACTATCAGACATTTTGTCTGTTAGTTGTAAAATACTTTATCTGTGCACAATCATATATTTTGTCTTGGCTGCTGTTGTTCAGGGGATGAATAATTTTTCAAAATCTGCAAGAGAGATGTTCATAGAGATCCAAAAGATCGATAGCAATTACTATCCAGAGGTTTGTCTTGGTTGTGCCTATGCTTGAACAATCTAATGTAGCTCTTACACTAGTCACAGTCTGCTCATACATCTTACTTCCTGCTACAGACATTAAATCAACTTTATATAATTAATGCTGGAACTGGATTTAGAGCATTGTGGAAAGTATTGAAAGCATTCATGGAAGCAAGAACTTTAGCAAAGATCCAGGTACTGCAATTTTTTTCTTTTGCACTAATTATTGTTTGACAAATAGAATGAATGCTTACGTCTACGTTATTTGCAAGGTTCTGGGGACGAGTTACCTTAACACGTTATTAGAAGCTGTTGACTCAAGGTAAAAAATACATCAAATCTTGTGCAACTTTTGCATCTTTAGCCACTTGAATGATTGCTCCTTTCTGCAGCAATTTACCAGACTTTTTAGGCGGAACATGCACTTGTCCTGCAACAGGAGGATGCTTGCTCCAAGATAAAGGACCCTGGACTGACCCAGAAATAGTCCGTGCTTCTAAGGTAAGGTATGATGTTTCTTTTAGAATTCATTTTGAAACTTGCTGGGGAGGTGGAAAAAAATAACAATTGTTGGAATGATGGAGTCTATTTGTGATTTTTAGGCAGCATTTGGTAAGGGTCAGAAGTCTTTCAATGAACTGACAGCTACAATTGCCTGTGAAAGCTTCATAGGTTGTCAGGTAATATATATATATATATATTCTTATTGTTCTTTGCAAGCTTCAATGGCTAAGCCTTTTTCAGCATCGACCTGTAGAGTGGCTGTAGTATTGTTGTTTGGTCATCAGCCATTGATATGACAGTGTTAACTATTAAGCCTTTTGAAGTTGTTACAGACTAAGTATCTTGTCAACCATGATTGTTCAGTTTATAATCTCGATCGAGTATCCATTGACCTAGTTTTTAGAAATAGGTTATTGGGCCTTGGAAGGCCTCATTGTCACATCAGCTTCATTTCCTCTTATTTCTGGTTAACTGGTTACTTCGCTAGCTCACCTGAAACTCTGTCTTTAGAAGGAAAAGCTTGCTTGAGTACCTTACTCGAAACCAAATGGTTTGAGCTGTAACCGAAGGTTTGATGAGCCGCTGCTTTCTCTCTAACTGCTTCTTCTTCTTCTTGACCTATGCTCACTGCTGCCATTGCACTGACTGCCGCCTCTATCTCTAAAGCTGTGGATTTCAGCTCTTGATTGAAGCAGTTCAAAGTCTGAAGTGTGAGTGTTGTTTTTTACATTCAATTCCAGAGTGAATATTAAAAAGGAAAAGCAGTATGGACAGCCTGCAGCTTGCTATTACTGACTGTGGCTGCCGACCAAAGAACCGAGATCTATGTTTGATAGAACCGATCCTAGTTTATCCTTCCTCATGTCTCCACTGAGCTTTCCTATTCTTATCCCACTTTATCCTTTCCGCCGGTTGGTTTTCTTTTCTGGAGAGAGATAATCATCACTCAACTTATATGCAGCCCCACCAGAACAGAATAGTCTGAGAGAATAAATGTTGCATCTTTATTGTATCTACGTGTTTGTCCATTCTCTTCCTTTCCATTACTTACTGCCATGACAAAATGAAGTTGGCTCTCCTGTCTTCTATCTTGTTCTTCCTCAGATCCCTTGCAAAAGAACCATCATGGACTCTTCATTCTTCGTATTTTTATTTGCAGGAGCCTTCTGCGAAACAAGTAGATTCTACTTCTCGTAGGAAAATAACTCTTGGCATGTTGTTAAAGGATGACCAGGTGTTTGTTTGTGCCTTCATTTTTTACTTCCGAATTTTTGTTTCTTTACCCATGGACTTTCACTTCATAATAGGAAAAAAAACATATAACATTAAATAAATTTAAAGTTTTGAGGCAGCAAGTAAAGAAATATATATGTTGCTTCAACTAGATAGTCCAGCTCTGCTTTGCCCAAAATGTCACTTTAATATTGGATTCTCTATGGGACAGGATGGCACTTATACAAATGGAAATATTCCCCGGAAACAAGTCGACCATCAGATCTCAGAGAAGATCCGAGAACTTGAAGACTGCGCTGCTCAGACAAAGGAGGTGAGCAAAGGAACCGACCCACTTGAAGAAATTGCAGCCCAAGATACATAGCAACTGAACGATAATTTCTTTGTACGTCCAGACCCTGCAGACACTAATATGTAAGCAGCAAGAACTCACGAGCCACATCGAACAGCTGAGGAAAATCCTTCGGTGAGAATGCCACTCCACCTAGTTCCTTCATTCCTTTAGTTGCAGTCTTGCAGAGCATACAGCCGCTCCGACTAAACTAAGGATTATAACGTAATATCTCTGATTTTTCATTTATTTTTCAATACAGGGATGGCACAGGTGCAGATAAGAAAGCCAGCATACAAAACTTGAAGTGAAATTAGTGTTTTCCAAAGGCGCAAGTGAAAATGAGCAAAAAACAAGTCATCGTTGTATCATTATAGAGAAAACGGGCACTTTAGATATTTTCAATGATGATTTCTAACCATAAGTAACTTGCGAATGCCATATTACACCATGATGACCTTGGCAATGCTGTTTACGGACTTCTGTGCTGCATCCTCTCAGATGTGCTGTACCATGTTCAATGTCAGACGTTATCTACCTTAATCCAATTTTATCAGTAAAACTCTCTTACCATAGGTTTGGAGTGTCAAAAATCCAAATTTCCGGTGATGGACTGATTTCTTTCTTTCCAAATCTTCTACCAGAAGGATGAGTGTTTAAAGGGCTTTGGCACAGCATGCGTATGTATGAGTTTCGTCCACAAATCACAGACCAGAGACTCAATTGGATTCACCACAAACTTCAAATCACTGAGCCACTCTGATGCTTCATTTGCGGTTTTTGTAATTCTCAAAATAAAGTTATCGAGTTTGATGTTAACCTGTGTTCTTCCTTCTAGCATACAGCCTCCCCACCCATGTGTGCAGTTGATTCTTAAACTTGCACACTTTCAAAAGAATTTACAAAAACAATAAATATAAATATACGATATTTTTTTTGCAAAAAAAGTCAAATGTGCAGTGTAAAAAATGAACAAGAAGGTACTAAAACCTCAACTCAAGTTCTTTTGTCATGATGTATATGTGTGAATGTTTTGAAAATTACATATATAAAAAAGTAAAAGGGTGCGTGCACACATGTGCCCATTTATTTATTCAAAGAGATATCATCCTTGTTTTATTACCCTTGCCCAGGCTTGATATAGGTTAGAGAGTAACTCTTTTTCTTATTACTAGTAAATATATTCGTGCATTGCTACTTACATATATTATGTTATTCATATCATTTTTCTTTTGCTATGTATAGTTATATCGTTATTTTTGCAGTCAAATAAACTTATAGATTTTTTAAATCATCTATGATTATATTTTTTATTACACTTAATGAACCCTAAACATTTGCTAGGAAATTCAAGAAAACCCGGCATTGCGTGAGCACGATGGCACGATTGCAAATTTATACTCTATACCGTCATTTGAAAAGGCTATACCCAATTCAACTAGCAGTATTATTAAAAAAACATAAATCTATAACTTGCTGCCGATTGAATTGGCCGTAGCCTCCTTCTCAGCACAGCACATCTTAAACAATTTATAACTTTTCCATATGAATTTGGATGTAAATAATATTTATATGAAAATTGTAGAGAGCCAAGATACTACAACTTCGTAGTTAAATTTTTTCCATTTTAATCAATCATGATACCTAAATAATCAAAACAATGTTGAGATCTAAAATTTACATCTGAACGTTGTATAATATTATATTTCGATATCAAGAGGGCTTCAAATCAAAACATTTTGAGCTGCAAAGTTGTAGACCTAATCAGGTGCTCCAAGTTTTTCATGAAAATTGTATCATGAGGTCATATGGAAAATATTTGATTTTATGAATATGTGTTGGGCTAGCGAGTGGACAAATCACCGACGACACTAGCATACCATACATTAAAAAATTCATAACTTTTATATCATTTCATATGATCATCAAATTGTATGAAACATTTAGAGCTCGATGATACCTACAACTTTGTAGTTCAAAAATTATTTGATTTGAGGTCGTCTTAGTATTGAAATATTCAATACAATGTTGAGATCTAAACTTTTAATCTGAACATTGCTTTGATTATTTAAGTATCAAGATTGTGGGATACATGTAACCAGGGTACTCACGAGAACCAGACAAGTTAGCGAAAACCGATCTACACAAGCATCATCACCCTCTTCACCGCGGCTTAAATAAGGGCAAGCACCGGTCCCCGGCCGATTGGGAGAGTCCTACCTGTCAGGACACGTGGCAGCCCCCGACCGCTCGGGGGATACTGTCCACCAGGACACGCGGCACCTTCTTGACTGCTCGGGAGGGTACGTCCCACACCAGTGCAAGGCAGGCCTGTGACTACTCAAAGGCCCAGTCAGGTCGCACAATTCGCCCTCATCCAAAATCAAGAGCCCACGCCACCTTCCCAGATTTCTGCCTGTACCCACGGTACGGACTAGGCAGACCGAGGCAATGGGAAGCGTCAGGCTTACCACATCAGGGTAGGGGCACAGGCCCGAAAAGACAGCAGCAGTGACACCAGCCCACGCCAGCTCCAGGGTAGGGCGAGGTCGGGGAAGGGCAAGGCAACGCCCCATCAAGCAGAGACCGTACTCCCCAAACAACTCCTCCATAGTTGAGTTTACCACACAACCAACCACTCCCCTGCATAGTGGAGACTGTGGTAGGCGTGGTGACTCGTACGTCCATGCATGTGACACTGTGGAGCATAGTGTAACCCTGGGCGGCACAGTTCCGCCCAATGCCAACCACTCTGTCAGCACACGGCATGGCAAGAAGCGTACGGCGTCCAGACCAGGGCCTCTGACTAGCCAAAATGAGGTTGGGGAACAACAGCGTGAGCAGAACGGGACCAATGACCCCACAAAACCTCTTTCGACCTCCTCATTTTCTCCCTTTTCCCGCATGTAAGGGGCCCTCGGGAAGGGCATGATAGCTTTTCACAACAACACACTCACTCACACCCGCTTACGAGCACCCCCGTTGTAAGCTTCATGCACCCCACAAGGAACACGACTCAATCTCTCACACTGTACGTAGGGTCTTTCACCCGAACCAGTATAATTACTCTGTGTTTGTGTGCTTACCATCAAGGGCCGCGAGGTAGCGCGGCGTAAGTAAACCGCCAGTGTCCGAAACACCGACAAAGATAGATTTAAATGAACAGATTTTTAACTACAAAATTGTAGATCTCTTCATGCTCTATAATTTTTATGATTAAGTATTTACAACCGAGTTCATATGGAAAAGTTATGAATCCTTTTTAGATGTTTTGTGCTGAGAAAGAGGCTACCGCCAATCCAATCGGTAGTAAAGTGTAGATTTATGTTTTTTTCAATTATACCGCTAATTGAATTTATTATAGACGTCTCGAATGGTGGTAGGAATATAGATTTGCAATTTTTTTCTCCAGAATATAATTTTTGCAATAGTAAAGTGTAGATTTATGTTTTTTTCAATTATACCGCTAATTGAATTCATTATAGACGTCTCGAATGGTGGTAGGAGTATAGATTTGCAATTTTTTCTCCAGAATATAATTTTTGCAAAACATAAAAATAAAAAATAAAAAAAATCTTTCGTCGGAGGAGGCGCAACATTCCCGAACTCAACGAGACTTTCTTCGTCCCTTCAAGCCCAATAGCCAGGCTGATCCTACTTCACCAATGATACTCGATAGCTCCTCCTTGTCTTTTCCATCCCTTATTCTTTCCTTCCCCAGTTCTCATCATGTTAATCTACTGTCCTCTGCCGAGCTTGCTATTGATTAAGTAGTCATAAATTGTCGACTACTCATGATGAATGGCATCGCTGATGTGACTATGCTATAGTGATATTTCTAGTGTTGAAAATAGAATGGTCGACGACTAAAATAAAACTATTGTCAAGCATGTTTCCCTCCCATATCATCACAACATCCTTCGGATGAATAAAAAATAGAAATATATGAATAGTCCCCGCTAAGAACATACTTTAAAAAAAGAAGATAAAAAAGAATTTGATACACTAAATGTAAATATTTTGTTTCTTTGATGCCCGGAAATTAGTATTTTGCTAAACGTCTAGCAAATGTAGTAAAGTAGTCCCATGACATATGGTTTTTAGCAAATATATCCGGTAATCGGATTCACACTCACATTTGCATTTAGGGTGTGTTTGGATCCATGGTGCTAAAGTTTAGCACTGCCCTTTAGCTAAACTTTAGCACTTGTTGAACCAATACCCCTGCTAAAATTTGTTAAAAGTGGTTTGCTAAACTTTAGCACCCTAAAACCTTTAGCACTTGCAAAAGGTGCTAAACTGTGCTAAAAGCTTCTTTTTTTTCCCTCCTATGCCCCTCCCCCACCCACGCCCTAGAAGCAGCTAGGGGCATTTCAGACTTTTGTTAAAGTTTAGCAATTCTTTAACACCTCAATCCAAACAGCTACTTGCTAAAGTTTAGTAAGGTAAAATTTAACTACTACTTGCTAAACTTTAGTAATGGGGCGTCCAAACAGGCCCATAGAGCAACTCCAGTGAACTAATTAAAAATGGGCCTCTATATTTCAGTTTGAGGGCTAGTTTTAAAAATTTAGAGGGCCAAATTAGAGGTGTGCTCCAGCCCAACTGACTAAACAGGGCCTCTATCCATTTGACCAGTGGGGCCATCTATCTCCCGACTCGGTTCATCACTCTCCCGACGGGCTCGCTCGCCACCGCCCCGACGCCGGCCCTCCTCCCCCAGCGCGCCGCCAGCTCTCCTCCCCTCCTCCCTCCGCCTCTTCTTGCTTCCTCCACCCCGCGGTCGCCACTTCTTGTCCCTTCCTCCCCCACTCGTCGGCGCCGGCGCCGGCCGCTCTCCTCCCCTACGCGCGCGCCGCCACCGGTCGTCCCTTCATCCCCCACTGACGCGCCACCGGTCCTGGCCTTGCTGCTCGCTGTGAACACCACTGGAAGCCAACCTAGAGTCACAAATTCATGAACAAAGGTGAAATTTACATCTTTTTGTAATTGATGCTCCTCATCAATTGTTGATTGATGGAAACAACCATTGATAAAAACTTGTAATTGAGAAATTGTATGGAAAATTTTATTGCTGCAATTCATGATTATGAGAAATTATATGAAATTGTACTCACTGCAATTTATGAATATGAGAAATTGTATGAAAATTGCATTGAGAAAAAATTGAAAATTTGCATTGTCTCAAACTGTATGAAACTTGCATTGAGAAAAAATTGTCAAATTGTACTCATTGCAATTCATGAATATGGGAAATTGTATGAAACTTGCATTGACAATTTTTTTGTTGTGCCAGATGTCACGTGTAACATCCATGAGGTTTAAGAAGAACAAAACCAACTTAATGCCTAATCAAGATCTAGAGATGGTTATGAAGGGCACAGGTTCAAATTCTCAAACTAAAGAAGGTTAGCAAAAAGGTCAAGTCAAAGATTCAAATTTGGATGAAATTTGGCCAAATTGGATAAACAAGTGAAATATGCCAAGTCAAAAAGGGAATGCTAGCTTGGGGTGATTTGAAAGTTCTTGAACCAAAGAAATGTCTATAAGTTTAAATTGGAGAATTTGCGTTAAGTTCAACACCTTGAATTTAACCGAAAAAATCAGTGACAATGTGTCATCTTGGAGCTAAAGATTTGAGAAAATTTTCAAATAAACTTTGGTCAAGAACTAGTGGATTAGAAACTAGAAATCCTCTACTACACCATGGGCTACTTCATGATCAAGGAAAGAAGTGTTTACAAATTTAATTGAAGGCTCAAAGATTGAATCTTGCAATTTTTCTGAATGAGCATAGACTGCTGAAACTGAAACTAAAGTTCAGAAAAACTTGCTGATCTTTAGAGCCATATACCTTTTGAATCTTTGAGTTTTAGACCCAACTTGCTTAACAAGATTTGAAGCCCTATGTTCCAGCTACAAGTTTGGTTCAAACATCATCCAAACTTTACACATGAAATCAAGAGAAAAAAGAAGGGAATTCAGAGCAGGAAAAACATAGCAAAGAAGAACAGAGCAGAGGAGTGACGGGCGGTTACGGCAGCGCCGCCGCGGGTTCACGCCGCCCTTGACTGCCGGCGAGTTTCAACCCCGCCACGCGCCAACACACCAGCCGAACAACGCACACACAGGGAGACAAGATCACCACGGTGAAAATTTGAATAAATACCACGCCATCCTCAATTTCTCCCCATCACCACCGTTCACGCTCTCCATTGCCGCCGCTCTGCCTCGCCCTCAAATTCACCGCCATCGTCGAGTTGCCTGTCGATTCCACTCATCCAAAGCACCACCACCGCCCCAGCTCCCTCCCCGACCGGCCCAAGTTCAACCCCGAAGCCCCACGCCGCCGTACACCGTCATATTCTTCCTTCGTCCACCGCCGACCCTCTTCCAAGGTGAGCCCATGTGGGTAGCTAGTCTAGTGCATGGTTAACTTCGTTTTGATCATGCAACTAGACCCCTAAGGTGCTCGTGATGCTCTAGAAACCATGCCAAGTTCAAGTTCATGGCTTTGTTGGCCGGAACGTCGGCGCTGCCGCAGAGAGCAACCGCGCCATGGGTGTCACCGTGGGGAGCTATGCTCCAGCCCTCAAGCGTAACTTGCTGCTAGCGCTGCATGCTTAGGAAGTCTTGGCGACGCTCTATGGCCGGTTGAAAGCTATTGGGTCACCGCCGTCAAGCCGGAGCACCTCTGCCGCCGTCGTGCGCAGATGCGCCATGGCCTGCCTCCGAGGGAAGCCATGGTCCGGCTATCCTCCACGCCTTGCTGCTATCGCATCGTGTAGAGGATCTCGTGAAGGAGCTATAGCGCTACTTCAAGTCACCGGAGTCATCGCCGTTTAGCCGGCCGACGAGCCCGAGCGGAGCGCCGCCGCCGTTGTTGTCGCGCCTCGCCGTCCGGTCATCTTTTCTAAGAGTTAGACCCAGGGTTGGACTCGCTGGGACGAGACGAAGCCGTTGGGCTACCTCTCGTCGCCGGAGGCCTCGCCGCCGGTGAGATCGGGCCGGTCGATCGCCGCTGGGATTAATTTAAAGCCGAGAGGACCTGATTGCAAGAGTTTAACTCTTTCCGGGGGGGTTATCAGGGAAAAGTCTATAGTTAGGCGCGGGAGGACCTGTTTGCGAAGATTTAATCTTCGCAGGGAGTTTTGTGCAAAAATTGAATTGTTTAGCTGTTTTCTTTTTGTTTAAAAATACTGAAACCTTGTTTATTTCACTATAATTTATTTAGGCATCCAAAAATTATGAAACAAATTTTGTTAGCTTTGTTACATTTTTCTCTATACATGAAAAATGATAACTTTCACAAAAGTAGAAATAAAAATTTAAGTTATTTAAAATGAGAACCTGAAGCCCTTACTGACGATACTAACCGCGCTACTGATCCAGGCAAGCACCGGAGCATCTACACCTATTATTTTATCTATTATTCCATGTGTCCAAATTATTTCAGTACTTGCATTAAGTCCAGGAATTGCGTTGAAACCTCTTTGATTGCATGACAACCTTGATTCAGGATATCTTTGCCACCTCTTCAAAAAGATCTTTCAAACTGGCTTAGTCAAGCTTAGTGAGCTCTACCGATACCAACTTAGAACCAATCACTATGATAATCACATAAAATTTGGAAGTTACACTTGCTGAGTTGGGCGAGGATTTGTGAAGGCTTTGTTTATGGTTGAGCTTATAGGCTAGCCTCGTCCAACTATAAAAGTTTGGTCAAGGACTCAGTAGTTGTTGACCAGAGGTCAAGTTTTGAACGTAGTAATCACATACAGGAAGAATGGGACCAGTACACTGATGTAACTCAGTCACACCAGAATTGGAACTATGGCTTGCCCAGTCGGAGAGAGGCATTAGGCGGGAGTGTAGTCTGAAACTCATAAGTGGGTCAGGCCAAACGTGGGGCCGCTTATGGGGATGCACTTTCGGACCCTGGCAAGAATAGTTTCGATCTCTGGAAGTGATACGAGCGAAAGGTTGCCGCGTGTGGTTCGACAGTTCGCGCACGTGTCGTGTGATTAGGTCTTTACCCTGCAGGGTGTAAAATTGGTCATGACCATCGCACTTCTCGATATGAATACCGCTTGATCGCTGATGAACAATATAGTAAGGCCATGAGGAGCAATGCTAGGAAATTTCTGGATTATCATATAGAATCTTGGTTGTAAAATGTTGCTTTCTTTCTAACTTAGAATTGAATGATTTAACCATAACATGATTAAAATCTTGAAAGCATAAGGACTAACTCTAGTAAGCCGTTTTTGCAAAAACATCAACGCGAGTCCACCATATAGCCTTTCATACTGGAGTCTTATTTTTACTTATACTAAATTGGCGGGTAAGCCTTGCTGAGTACCCTTGTACTCAAGATACTACAATTGCTGCAGAAGAGAAGGCGGATCAAGCTTAGAGGTCTCCCGAAGGCCAAGAGACACGAAGGGTTTACGTGTTCTCTTGTCGCAAATGTTTTGTTGAAAAACTGTAACGCCCGTAAAATTTACCCTAAGTAAATCACGCATTAAAAATTGTTTTCAAACCTTTTACCGCCGACCTCCCGGAAATCCAGGCCGAGTCTTCCCGACACCCGAATCTTTTCCCTCCCTTTTCGCCCCGCTTTTCATTCTCGGGTCGCCTGCCGGCTGACCGTCGCCGTGAATTCCGCCTCGGATCCCCCTCTCCCCCCTTTTCTCTCTTCTCTATTTTCTTTCTTCCCTCTCTCTTTTTCCTTCTTCTTTTCCTTTCTTTTCTTTTTCTCTTTTTCCTTCTTCTTTTCCTTTCTTTTCTTTTTCTCTTTTCCCTCCTTCCTTTTTCCCTTTTCATTTCTTTCTCTTCCTTCTCCCTTCCTCTTCCTTCCCTCTTCTCCCGGCCGAGCCACCATTCACCGCCTTCCCGTGCCCGCCCGGCCACCCCTCCCTTCTTGGCGCCACACGAGTTACTGCCGGTCCCCAAACCCATCGACGCGCACCATTTGACTGCCGCGTCGCCGCTCCGTGCTCTCTGCACGCCTGCGCCGCGCGCTGCCGCTCTGCTCGCCGCCCGGGCACGTGTGCCACCTCCCTCGCCGCAAGGCTCACCGCTGCGCCACCGCCCGACGCACACGCACGAGCCACGTCACGCCTCGCCACAGCACCACCCCACCCGAGCCACGTGCTCCCGCGCGCAGCCCGCCGCTGCGACACCGTGCACGCAGCACGGCCCCGCCGAGCCACCCGCCGTCGCGACTCCCCGACGCACGCATGCCGCGTCACGACAGGAGCTCCACGGCGAGCACAACAGCCACGCAATGCACCGCCCAAGCCGCCCTCGCCGCTCGCGCCCGTGTCGTCGCGTCACGGCCGCGAATCGCGCCGGCACCATAAATCCCCCCCCCCACTGACCACCGAGCGCCGCTCCTCCATCGGCCCATTGCCTCGAGCCCCTCCGGCCTATAAAGAGGACCCTCGAGCACATCCCCTCACACCATCAAGCCCCAGCCACCTCCCTCTTCCTCTCGCCTGCCATAGCGCCGCCCCCACCTCCATTGTCTCCGCCGGCCGCCCGTCGCCGAGGGCAGAGCTCCACGCGCCACCCCTGCCTGAGGTGAGTCTTGGGGTAGGCTCCCCATGTCGCCCTCTCCCTATTCCCTCGGATTTCGGTCGCCATCCCCACTCCAATCGCCGGCGCCACTGCCACCGTCGGCCGTCGGATCCCCTCCTCTGTTGCCGCCTCCCCCCCTCTGTTTTGTTCGATGGAAGAAGAAGGTGACTTTGCCGATAACCCCCTGGACTTCTCCCATTTCCAACCCGTGGTCCAAATCTAGCCCTTCTCTCTCTCTGACCGAATTTCCGAGAACCCCCACCCTTTTAGGAAATTGCTACAACGTCCTTTTCTTTCTAAAAACAGCCCTTTGTCCTTTTTATTTAATCCTTTCTCTCTATAAGCCCACCAACTCTTAGGTATTCATACATAAGCCCCCTAACACTTCCTAACCGCCACAAATATATCCCTGGACCGTTACAAATAAAACCCTGGGACTTTCGGTAACTATCCGAACGAGCCCTTTCCTCCGTTAACCACCGAGCGACGCGTAATTTTATGCGTCGTTTTAACCCGGAAAGACCCCAAGTTTCACCAACCTCCTTTCCACTGCACCTTCCGCCAAATCATACGTCGCACTCCTAAATGAGACCTTCTTTTCCTCACTCTCCATTTAGTCCATGTTTTCCTTTCTGCGAGCTCGGCAAATAAAACCCTATTTTCTTTTCTTTTCTTTCATTCATTTTGTGTGCTTGTTTGTGCGCCGTAGATCAAGTTGAGGAAGCGCCCGAGGGAGAGCAGTGCTACGAGCAGGAGCCCGAAGGCCAGTACCCCGAGCAGGAACTCTCGGAAGGCTTCGAGAACGGCAAGTTCAATCTCACCCTTTGATGCATATTTATCCCAGTTTTATAAATGCAACCCGCTGGCCTGTTTCACAAAACTTGCATGTTTGTTGCTAAGCCATTTTTATGTAAGCCGTTCCTTGATTACGACAAATATTCCTGATAACCTAGATTAATTTCTGAATATTTTAGCTTGGGAATTAATCACTGTTAAAATGCAGCTTAGGACAAAGTTACCTTTTGTAAATAAATACTATCCATTAAAAATCTGGTAAAATATGAGAATGATGCTTTTAAAAGAAATGGGTTTAAATGATAATAATTAGGGGATAAGCCGGATGGTGTTTCCTGTGTGAGATACCAAGGTGAGCTCGTGCCTGTGTGGCTGAGCATGGTGGGAGGAGTCTGACTTGTCATTAGAAGGATGAGTTGATGTGTCATCTTGCCTAACCCAAATATTAGTACCTCCACTCGACCGTTGTATGTGGCAACGACTTGACATAAATCCCACTAGTTGAACTGGTAGCTACCATGTGTGCTGGTGAGCAGCGGAGGGCCATGGAGACGAGTATAAGTTCTTGGTGAGTTATACCCTGGGTAGAACCTCGTGGGCAGGTTGCTAACCCCCTGGTCGCTCTGTGGTAACTTGTCAGTTTAGCTAAGGTGGGTAATGGCCTCGATAGGATCTGCACTGACACTAAGATGTTCATGTTGTGGTACCCTACTTGTGGTTGTGTACACCTCTGCAGAGTTGAAACCTATCCGGATAGCCGTGTCCACGGTATTGGACGAGTTACGGCATGATCACTTCACAAATCCTTTAACCTAGTTTTGGTTCGGTTATGAGTAGAGTCTCTTGGTGTAAGTTGTTTCGGGAAGTGTTGGTAGTGCCTACGACGGACGGGGAGTCCGGTAGCACAGAGTGAGTTTTACAATTTACTTTGCTTTTATCACTAGTTTGCCTTGCATAATTCTTATAAAATGAACCCTTGCATGTTGCATTTTCGGAAATAAACCAAAAGCCAATCCTTGATACTTATCCTTGCATGCTTCTGTTGTGACCCCTCCGTGGGTTTGGTTGGACTTGCTAAGTACGTATGTACTCACCCTTGCTTGTTTTTCAGAAGAGGACCCGGACTTCTTCCCCGAAGACGTCGAGTAGGAGTTACGTTCTGCACCCAACCTTGCCTGTGTGTTAGGGTCGTCCGCTAGAAGAACCGCATGGCGCAGCTCTCTGATGACGCTTTGATTAGTTGTACCGTTTGGTTTCTAGTTTTTATCCTCGTGTTAGTGGCGCGTCTGTGCCCACTGCCGCGTAGGTTTATTCAGTAATGGACCATCTGTTGTAATAAATGTGAATCAGCCTCCTGGGACTGATGTTTGTATAACATTTAAGTCTTCTCTTATGAGGGGACGCTTCAAAAACTTAGACCTTTACCACTGTAGTATTTGTTAAATCTTTTTACTTTAAAACTCTGAGTACCGTATTTACTCTTAGCAGTACACTTCGATTTGTAATAACTAGTACTCTTCTATATTTTTGTAAAGTCTGTAATGTCTGTTGAAAGCTTCTCGTGCAAGTGATCCTGTATGCATGGAGTTGTGCTTAGTAAGTGGTGTTTCGGATGCCTGCGGGTATCTGACGGATACCAGGTTTAAATTGTTTCATATGCATTAAGTCCTTGACTGTCATGAGACAGTGACTAGTGCATCTGAACCGTTTTAAGCTGAACGGTTCTGCCACATCGCGGTCTCAGAGGCTTCAGCGGTTGAGGGATCAAGAGGAGGAGGATTCCGATGATGACGACATGTTCTTCGTTGGTGCTGTTCTTGGCGGATTGAAGAGAAAAAAAACAAGAAGAAATTTCATGGATCTTTGCCTGGCCGCCAAAGCGTGCGAAGAGATGTCCTAGGAGGTCATGAGCAGATTTACTGGGACTACTTCATTGACAACTCTGTTTACAATGCCAAGCACTTCATAAGGAGATATCGAATGTCCAAGGCACTTTTCTTGCAGATAGTAGCTACGGTGGAGGCTCACGGTGAGTACTTCCGTTAGAAGCCTGATGCACTTGGTCGTCTGGGTGCTTCTGTTATTCAGAAGGTTGTCACCGCATTTCGTATGCTTGCACACGGTGTTTCTGCTGATTTCCTAGATGATTATGTGAGAATGGGTGAGAGCACCATTATTGAGTCTTTCAAGCACTTTATCAAAGGGGTTATTGACATCTTCGGTGAAGAGTACCTGAGGGCCCCCAATGCCCAGGACACTGCCAGGTTGCTAGCCATTAACACCGCAAGAAGATTCCCAGGTATGTTGGGTTCAATAGATTGCATGCATTGGAAGTGGGACAAGTGTCCAATAGCTTGGAAAGGGGCTTACACAGGGCACAAGAGTGGACCAACTTTGATCTTGGAAGCTGTTGCATCTCACGATTGGTGGATTTGGCATGCATTCTTTGGACTTCCTGGTTCCCTCAATGATATTAACGTCTTGCGACGATCTCCATTATTCGATAGACTTACTTCTGGGACAGCACCACAAGTGGAATATATGGTCAATGGAAACAAATACAACATGGGGTATTATCTTGCAGACGGCATATACCCCGCATGGGCAACATTTCTCAAAGCTTTCCGAAGTCCACAAGGTAACAAGAAGGTTCACTTCACAGCAATACAAGAATCTAAGAGAAAAGACGTAGAAAGAGCGTCTGGAGTACTCCAGTCTCGCTTCGCTATGGTTTCGAGGTCCTGCTAGATGGTGGAGCAAAGAACAACTCTGGTATATCATGATGTGTTCTGTTATCTTACACAACATGGTAATAGAGGACGAGCGAGACGAGGAGGATGTGGATTACAACTACTACCAGGATGAGAGCGGCATCCCGGAGTTGTCACCAGAGGACTATCAAACTCGTGATCCAGATCTGATAAATGAGTTCCTAAAGATCCATAAAGAAATTGAGGATAAGTCTTCACATGAGCAACTGCGAAATGATCTTTGTGAGCACCTTTGGGCGATTCATAGCTCTAGATAGTATGGATATGGATATTCAAATAATATGTAACTTTGTGTAATTTATTCAATGTTAAACTATGGGTTGACTGATGGTGTTAAATTTCAATGAAACTTTGTGGATTATTATCTGATATCGGAATGTAATTTCAATGAAACAGTTCCGTGCCCGTGCCTGTTCATTCACTTCCATAATGTTCTGTTCTTTGCAATATTTTCTGAAGAACTGGGATACTGCTGGTCTGTCAACCAGGAGCATTTCTGCCTGTCATAGGTTGGATTCTATTGGTTTATATTTAAACCTGGAGCTATTGTCATTTTTGTGGAACTCCAGATTCTAATTGAGCTGCTGTCCTTTTATTCTGGTGATTTGGGTTAGTTGCCTCTGTTCATGCCGCTTCTTGTCACCAATCAATTTTGACATATATTCTTGTGTTCTTCCTGGATGTAGTTCCCATCTGTAAGCATGACAATGATATATTCAGGGCTCTGCCTTGATGTACTACACTACTACTAGCTATTGTTCTGATATATTCAGGGCTTTTATTATTGTGAAATTTTGCCACGGACATAGCTTCTTTTAATCAAGCACCTTTTCCATCTTTACCGTAGATTGCTCTCTCACTGTCAGCTCAATGGATTCTTTAGCTGACTGCTGCTGAGTTGGTGGCAACTGGCAACAACTGAAGGATCCTAGAGCTGTGCGCACCGTCCAGCTGCGGATTCTGGGGAACCCAATCAAAGAGGAAGGCCTGGACAGTGAATAAATAGATGGTGCTGCAAGTTACAAATTGCAGTAATGGAGCAGAAAACTGATGTTCAGACAGTTCACAAAACTCAGGTATACATTTCAGATAAGAAAATAAGGTCATTCAGGTATACATTTCACAGGCAACAGAAGCTCAGAAATTAACACATATGAATTTTCACAGAAACTCAACACAATATAGCTTGCTATCAGGCAACACGATTTCTCAAGTCAAAATAGCTTGAATAGAAATGTAATAGCATCACCATCCTATAGGAACATCAACATAAATGTAATCCCACATTACATAAATTCATTGAAATAAGCTGATAGTGGAGGCGACCTTTGGCCTTCCAGTAAGTTAGTGCGTGGTTGCTCATTCCCGGGTCTAGCATCGTAGGTTATATGCATCCAAGACCAGCACAACTGGATGTCCTCATCACGATTGTAATTTCCTCCCCGCCCTTTGCCACTTTCTTGTGTGAGCACATCCAGAGGAGGTTCAGATTCTTGTGTCAACATGTCCATAAAGGAACTAGACATTGCATCCTGCAAAAAGTCAAAATATTAAATTAAGGATGTGTTTGGATCCTAGGGACTAAAGTTTAGTCCCTCAAATAAGTGACAGTTAGTAGCATTAAACATAAACTAATTATAAAACTAATTGCATAAGTCATATCTACTCCACGAGACGAACCTAACAAGCCTAATTAACCTATAATTAGTACATAATTATCAAATTATTACTGTAGCATTATATTGTATAATCATGGACTAATTAGTCTTAATAGATTCGTATCGTAAATTAGTCCTCGCTTATGTAATGCATTTTGTAATTAATCTATATTTAATATTTTTAATTAGCATTCTTCCATTCGATGTGACAGGACTAAAACTTTAGTCCCTTGAAACAAGGTTCAAATTCTGATATAGCTGGTTCAAATTCTGTTGTAGAATGCTACCAAATGGGAGAATGTATAATGAGAGAATGTATGCTACCAAATCAGATATGCAGAAGATTTATCAGGACATAATAGAAACAAAAGGCCTTAAAGTTTGCAGTATATCTCAAACACGTCTATATGCTAATAACTTGTTTATTTTCAGCTGAATTTTCCAGCTGTCGAGCTTAGGTTACAGTCTCTTCTCAGACCTGTTGACTACTACTGAATTGATGCAGATTACATTGCAACTGATGCAAGAAACCAGCAACCATAAACCAAATGCTAGACCAACTTTTTATATGAAAGCACTATGCCAGCTTAGTGCTTAGATGATACAATGGGAACCCACAAAACATACCATGCATAATAAGACCACAAAGGTTACTAATTTTGTAACAAACTAATGAAGCAATCAGGTAGAATTCAATTTTGATCTAGCCCATTATCGTAGTCAGGATATCTTAATGATATTAAACACGAACAACTATTTGATAGTGTAACAGGTATAAACAAGTAAAGAAGTAGAGTATGTGAAAAATGAATTGGAAGAACAATCTTTACATTGAGGTTGAGCTCCTGGTCGGGCGTCCAATCGAAGTGCTTGCGTCCTGGTCGGGCTCAAGACTTCACCGGCGGCTTGCTGGTTCAATGTTGGCATTGAGGTTGAGCTTTGAGTGTCCCAAGCGACGACATTGCCAAATGGAGGCTCGCTGAAGGTTGACACTCGACCCACTGCACTGGTGGCGGCGGCGGAATGGTCCAAAGGCGACATGTTGGCGTTGTAGTGCAACGGTGCCGATAAACCGACGTTGTAGAGCGACGGCGACACGAAGTACGGTGGAGTGGCTGCTGATGGACGCGGGGCGTTGCTGCGAGCTCAGCGCCGGGGACCCGTCGAGGACGTACGCCGCCAGGAGGAATCGGTGCCACAAAGGACGGCCGCCACTTCTTGGGGGTAGGGGTAGGGCGGCGCTTGAGTGGCGCTTCGCCGGAGGCCATGCGCGGCGCCGGCCTTGGCTCTCCCAGCCAACCATGCTGCATGCCCACACCGCCGGAGACATCGCGCCGCACCTGGAAGCTCGCCCTGCCGGAGACATCGCGTCGCGCCTGCTGGAAGGCCGCCGCCCCGCCGTCGCGTCGCAGCCCCTGCTGGAAGCCCGCCCCGCCGTCGCGCCTCCCTTGGCTCGCCCCGCCGGCTTGGAAGGCCGAATCCTCGGCACGGGGAGGTACTCCGGTGTCAGCGGGCGGCCGGGGGGGGGGGGGGGGGTGGGGATCGGCGGGGCCGCCGGACGGCGGTGTCGGGGGAAAGCACGGTGGCGTTGGTGGGTGCCAGCGCGTGGGGGGATCGATAAAAAGAGAAAGAAAGAAGTGGGCCCAGGAGAGAATAGAGGAACCCAGACTTGTGTGCTTTGCCTTAAAATTTGGTGCGCTACCCATTTTAATCGTCTGGACTGTGGTCTCCTTGGAGAGTGATTTTTTGGTTCAGACTGCCTGAAAAGCCGGATAGGGACCTCTTTCTTCTCCCGGCGGGAGTATTGGAGTAACGCTAGGTTCTCTATTTCCCTGTTTGTTCCTACTTGGACGGCAACCCCAGTCCCTAAATTCCAATTCCCAAACCCGCCCAAGTGGGGAAGCGAAGCAGCGGTCGGCAGGCTAGGGTTTCTCGACGGTTCCATCGCCCTCCCCGCCGCCATGGATGCGCAGCGAGCTCTCCTCGACGAGCTCATGGGCACAGGTATGAACTACCAGATTCCCGTCTCCCGAACGCCGCCGCCCCAGGCCCTAACCCTACCCCTAACCTCGCCGTGGGTGCTGTCGTTTGCAGCCCGCAACTTGACGGATGAGGAGAAGAAGGGGCACAAGGAGCTGAAGTGGGACGATCCCGACGTGTGCGGCCCCTACATGGTCCGGTTCTGTCCCCACGACCTCTTCGTCAACACCAAGAGCAACCTCGGTATGGCTGCTCCTTTTTTTTTTTGCGTTTTGTGTTGTATTTTGTTTTACTGATGACAGGTTGGTTGCCGTGTTTTGCAGGGGTGTGCTCGAGGATCCATGATCCGAAGCTCAAGGAGAGGTGAGACCTTTTGTGATGTTGATTTGATAGAAATTTAGTAGGCATTTCTTTTAATATAAACAAAAAATTCTGCAGGCTTCTTTGTTAAGTAAAATTTCTGAAGGGTTTGTGGTGAGGTAATCTCTTAGTAATGTGTTACATTTAAGGAGCAAAGTAGGGTATTTGGGTTAGTTGCAACTAGGAAAAGAGAGACCTTGTTATTGGGAATCATAGGACATGGTACCAAAATGTTATATATGATGATTGTGTTATATGATTGCTTGATTTGTAGAGTTGATCTAGTTTTTAGTTTTTTTTAGATAAGATCTAGTTTTTAGTCGTGAGGATTAAGCTGTCTAGTTTTCCTGTCAGGCTACAATTTTTAGTTCAATTGGTGTATCTTTTGTGCAAAATTAGACAACATTAAACTGTCTAGTGTTCCTGTCAGGCTACAATTTTTATTTCGTTTGGTGTATCTTTTGTGCAAAATTAGACAGCACATCGGAACCCTTCTATGAATGATTATGCCATAACACGCTACACAGTCTCAAAAAGAAATAGCTACTTCAGAATTGCACGTGCTACAGCAATAACATTCTCTCTCATTTAAAAAAATACTATATTTTTCTCTTTTGAGAGAAATTTGATTGTATCTGGTGAAAAACCAAGGTTGGATGCATATTAAGAGAGGCTTGGTAAATATACCTAGGCATTTTAAAGATTATATTGTATATGAAATAAAACCGTGGATGAAATAAGTGGGAATTGCATCATTCCAGTATTTAGGAAGTGGCTGCCTATCCTTTGTAGGTGGCAAATAGGATCCAGTTGCTCCCCTCATTCCTAGTTGATGTCTATCCCATCTTGTGAAACAATGGTGACTTTTGGCTTGAGGGATTAGGATTTCTCTGTCATCCAGATGAATATAAATGGACATTTCATATGTGCAGCTGGTTTTGCCATGCAGAATTTCATGCTATTGTTCGACAGTTTGTGATGCAAGTGTTCTGATAATGTACATTATGTGGGTTTGCTCATAGTACTTACAAGTTTGTAGATTTAGATTTTCTTACATGTCATGTAAGTACGAGCTCATACAAGTTGTAACAGTTCTATCTAGCGAACAGTTCTAAAACAAGTATACCAAGTTACCAAATAGCAACATTGAGCAATTTTCCTTAAAACAAGTAAATAAACCAAATTACTAACATTGAATAGTTTGAACCAATATAGTTCACAACAAAGACACTATGCTATTGGTTCATGTATATTCTGGGGACAAGAAATTAATATTTTGTTCCTGCAATCGGCGAGGTGGGTGATCAAGTGGGCAAGTGGGTGGTTGTATTGTACTAGCTTGTCTTTGCAACTTCAGTTTCATCTATAGATATTGCGTTGGACCAATAATTCATCCTCATATGATTATATATATGCTTTAGCTATGATAGGGTATTATATGTATACCTCACATGTGTTTTTGGATAACTGCAGCTTTGAGAAGTCTCCCAGGCATGATAGTTATGTGCGAAAGTTCGAGGCAGAGCTTGCACAACAATGTGAGAAATTGGTGAGTTAGAGTTACTGCTTGCTCTCTCAAAAAATTTTGACCAGTACATTTACATTTGTTTATTCTGTTGCAGGTAATTGACTTGGATAGAAAAATTAGGCGTGGCCGAGAAAGGCTGGCTCAAGATTCTTCTGTGCCAATGCCAATCCCCGGAAAAATAGCCGAGCAGCTCTCAGCACGAGAAGAACAGGTCAAGAAGCTGCTGGAGCAAATTGAGGAGCTTGGTGAGGCTGGTAAAGTGGATGAAGCTGAGGCACTTATGAGGAGGGTACTGACATGGAACACACATCTTGTTTCTTTACCATGTTTGACACTACTTCATCAATTTGTGTAATTGTCGTTTAATTTCTGGTTTACAGGTTGACATTCTAAACGCTGAGAAGACAGCTTTAGCTAACCAAGCAGACAACAAAGTGGCCATGCTTGAGAAGAAGATGGAGCTTTGCGAAACATGCGGATCATTCTTAGTTGCTGATGATGCTCTTGAGAGGACGCAGTCCCACGTGACTGGGAAACAGCACATAGGTTATGGTATGGTTAGAGATTTTCTGACAGAATACAAGGTGAAGTATCACTACATTAGAAGCATGAATGTACTGATTTAATTTACCAAGTACTTATGGTTGTCTCTTTACATCCAGGCTGCAAAAGAGAAGGCAAAAGAAGAAGAGAGGCTTGCAAGGGAGCAGAAAGCAGAGGAACGTCGGAAACAGAGGGGTAAAGAGTATGATAGTGGGGGCAGAGACAGTGGTATCAGAAGGGAGAGGTCTGGGGAGCGTGACTATGACCGTGATCGGCAGTATGAGCGAATCCGTGGAAGAGATAGGTCCTATGATCACAGAGACAGAGGATCAGAATATCGAAGCAATTCCTACAGAAATGGAAGGGATTCTGAAAGAGGCGGACACAGATACAGGAGTGGTGATATGACAACCGACCGAGGGAGAATGAGGAGCAGGTCTCGTTCTCCAGGCAGGCATGGCTATGGAAAATCTAGAAGTCCAGATCATTAGCTGAACATTTAGATAGTTTTATTTGCAGTTGTGACTAATGAGGTAGACCGTTCCCTTTTGCTATTTATTACTGTACAATAGGTTTCATTGAAGTGTCGCAAGTCTCTGTTCTGCTGTAACAGCTCTGTTGGAACCCTACAGTCTTCCTTTTTACATGGGTAAAAAATTTCTCAGGTAGGTATTGATTGTCCTTCCAACAATTTTTGTGTCTTTGATAATAATATATATGTATGCTGAAGCTTTGTTTCGATATTTGGGATCAAAAGTTATTATTGTCTAAAAGCTGAAAACTAGTACAATGACATCAGTACTGGACTTCATATATGGATGCTGATGTTTACAGCCTGTGGCAGGTAAACCTTGAACATTAATGTTTCATGTTACACACTTTATATTACCCTTCATAACTTTGCTAGAAACCTTCTAAGTTTTGCTCTGCTGTGATCGGTCACACTTTGCCTTAGATTGTTTTTACATCACTCGGGCCAGGTATCTACTTCTGCCATACCATTATGTATTATTGTGACTTTTGTAGCTATAATTGTCATGAAGTAGTGTTGTCTTCGGGAAGAACAATCAGACAATGATCCAGGACCAATTCTTATCGCCAACATATTCTTTTTCTGTGGGACCCTTGTAACTCTTCATAACCGTACCCTACTAAGAACCACCAGGACTGGAGGGTTCTTGACTGTCTGGTTATTGGCTCCAAGTCTGTTTCAAAGAAGGTTCTGTTTCGACAGTTTTGGGAAGCTGTAATTGGTATGCTATTATAGTATAGATATAGATACAGTGTAATCTAAATATGCAATATTGGTAGACGGGTCTGTTTTGAGTGTTTATGCCAAGTTAATAGTTTGGATCAATTGGCATTACAATTTACTGGGAGCAATTTCAACTGATGTCATGATGTTTGTGCCTTTATTCCAACTGATGCCTTTATTCCAAACTGGGTGGAGTCTCAATTTGGTTGCCCCAAGTAATCAGAGGTAACCACACCGTCCCTGCCTGGCCTGTGCATGTGAGAAAAGGCTAGGGCGCTAGGCCATATTCTCTGGGATATTATGGATTGTATGTGAACTGAAGGAGCGCTTGCCCAAACACGTGGCCAGATGATTTCCGTGTGCTATGTTGATAGTAATAGAAGAGGGGAAAGTGCTGAGCACTATAGATAGTCCGCTCGCGCCATGTCAGTTCATGCCTTATTTCAGACGGGGTATGCCGTGTTCATTTGGCTTGGCAGCTACCGGTCAGCGGTACTTTTCTTTCAGAACAAATCAGCATCAACTATCAGTCAGCAGTATTTTTCTTCCCGCACAAACCAGCGTCAGCCACCCGTTAGCCCTCATTTCGTTTGAAGCAGGTGCTGGGCCATGCTGATTCCGGGTTTCAGCCTCAAACGAGTCCCAGGATCAATATGGAGCACTCAGATGCCAAACAATATGTTTTCGCTGCTGACCTTCATTCTTCAATATAGTGTTATGTTTAAAGAACGAATGTCCATGGGGGTGATGATGAGTTTTGGCGGGACTATATCATTCCTTGTTATTATTACTCGTATTAAGCTAATCGTGCAACGAACAAGGTGATTTTAGATTCCGGGCGTCTACTAGTACTCAAAGCACAAGAGCGGGGCAAATGTACTCTCTAAACATTAAGAAACTCGTCATAACCAACAAATGTCTAAACAACAAAAATCTCTTGTAAAAAAACAAAAATCGCCGATGGTGGTCGTGGCCACCAAATAAGACACAAACACAAGCAGGTTGCAAGCCTCACTCTTGACTCGTGCATGCAATAGCTGCCATACCATAAGCGATGAGAATCAGCTGATTCATTATTCCTGCCTTCCTGGCTTGGCGCGTTGGAAATAAAGCTGATCGATGCGCGCACATAATCGTCATGCTACACGAGTAAGATAATTAGATTTATTCCATAACCTAGGTGTACTATTGACTCGGTGACAGTATCAGTACTGTGTTAGTACACCCAAGCGCAGCAGAAAGAAGCAACGCGAAGCATGTGGGGGTGTGGCAAGGAGCTTGCGCACGGCTTCTGCAGCCCAGCGCGGCCGGTTACTCGGGTGGTTTGTTGTGAGCAGGATGAGCAGGGGAAGAGCCCGTCCGCGCGTCGTCGACCTTGGCCTCCACCTGCTCCCTCATCTTCTGCTTCTCCTCCTTCCCTCTCTCGATCGCCGCCTCCGCTTCCTCCCTGCCCTGCACGACACGAGCGCGCGAGCTCAGGCTCAAGCAGCAGCAGGCTGCCCATGAACGAACGCGCGCGGCGAGGGGCGAGCGAGCATGATGGTACTGTACGCACGCACGCACCTCGACGGTCGTGTTCGTCGGCGAGCGCGAGCCGTGCACGGCGGCGCGGGTGGTGCCCTTCGCCACGGTCCCCATCGCCCGCCGCCGGCCCATCAGGACGACGCCGGCAAGGGGGCGGCTGCGCGCCAACAACATCCTGCAGGCGAGCTATGCCTCTGCTGCGTCCGGCTAGCTCTGCTTGTGCCACTAAACGGTCGGCTTGGGCTGCACAGTCGGTGGATGGAGGAGACGTGGGCGCCCCGCATGCGGTGCAGCGCAATCGTGTGAACACGTAGGGAAGCCAGGCGTCGCCGCCGTGTCAATTGTTTTTTATTTTGTGTTCAATAACAAATCCTGCGGCGCATGTTTGGTCTAGTGGTATGATTCTCGCTTCGGGTGTGAGAGGTCGCGAGTTCGATTTTCGCAACACCCATGTTTTGTTTTTTTTCATTTGTTCTTTAAGTTGGGTAGTTGGCTAAATTTATTTACTTATTATTAAGGGTAGCTTGATTATGTTGACGGTGTGTTTTCCTTTTTTTATTTTTTCATTTGTTCTTCAGGTATGTTTTTAAATTGGACAGTTGATTATTCCTGATGACTCTTACTTATTATTAAGGGCAGCTTGTGCATGATGACTGTCTGTGTGGGTTTGTTCTTAGATTTTGCAGCTAGATTATATTTCTTTTCTCTATCTGTTGTATTTGTGTCAATTTATTTATTGATAAAATCCAAAGCAGAACTAGTATGGCATCCAAACTATATTGTGTTCTTTATTTAGCCCGGCATATGTATAAGGATATTAATATATTAATGTATCTTTTCAATTTGATGACATTCTTTCTAGACCAAAACAATTTGATCAGATTGATACTCCTTTACCTGGATTCAATTAATAGCCGGTATTGAAGCACACTGAGAAATTTGACATAGTACCTTAACTTCACATATTTATGTGAACATTTAGCGGAATCCATTCTCAAGAATATATTTGAGCTCACACCATATGTTTTCACCTGAGCTGCTGGGAACATCTAATAAAAAAATGGCTTTCGTGCCATCAAGTCGCTAAACTAATTGCCAAATTATTTTTTTTCAGCAAACATTGCCAAATTAAAATTTGAATTGTAAAAATGCCGTGATGACAATTTTTTTTAAAAAAGAGTACGATTGCGAAGAGTTGAAGAGAGCGAGAGAAGAAAAAAAAAAAACCTGGGCCCGGAACCTGCGGCCACTCCGGGCTGAATGGCGGGCACATCGCACCTCATAATCAGGTCCAGTATTCTCAACTCTTCACACTTCCGCGCTAAAACCCTAAACCTCGCCGCCGGCCACCGCCATGGCGGTCCCCACCCGGCACCCCGGCTTCCTCCGCGAGGTCGAGCTCCGCCTCCTCCGCTGCACCCTCCCCTCCCCCCCGTCGACTCCGCTCCCAACCGCCTCCCCTCCCCCTGCGCTCCCGCTCGGCGCCGCCGCCGCCTCCGCGCTCGCCGCCGTCGAGGCCGGCGACTACGAGGCCGCTCTCGCCGCCGCCGCGCCGCATCTCCTCCCGCCCTCCGCCTCCTCCGGGCCTCCCGACTCCGCCGCGCAGTTCTACGCCGACCTGGCCGCAGCCGCTCGGGCGTTCCTGCGCGGGGATGGGGACGGGGCAGCGGCGGGAGAGGGGTTCGAGTGCAGGTGCGCGGTTGTGCTCTCCGCCGCGGTGTCCGCGCTGCTTGCGTTCACGCAGCAGAACGTGACTGGGTGAGTTATTTTCTTTTGGTTTTGTTCCTCTTCGTCTTTTTTGTCTGATTTACCTTTTCACGTTAATGTAAACCTGTTGGATTTTTTTAGAGGGAGAATGTTTTCTTGATATATATATTTGCTTCTCATAAATTGTTTGTAGGCCTCCAAGGAAGTTTCCCACTTTTCCTTTCTGGACTTCATATTTGGATGAAGGATGGTATAGTAATCTTGGAAGCACATGGGATGCCTGGGCTTCTGATAAATTAGCCTCTTTTGGTTCTCATGTTCACGGGAAATTTTCACTCTTGCAGGTATGTAAGTTGAGGTTGTCTCATTTATTTTGTCTATTTATGTTTTGGAATTTTATCTATTGGGGTCACATTCTCCTATCTTTTTTTTGTTGAATTAATGCACACCTCCCTATGATCTTTCCGTAAACAATTGAACAGTTGATCTATGCTTTGAGATAACTTATCATTTGATAGAACATGGATGACGGCTTTCTGAGCCTTGGGAAACGGAAGAATTATGTTAGCTGAACATTATGTTGGTGGCACATAGCATTTTTATGGGCATATGGCATATCATCTTGGTTGCACAAAGGGTTAGTCATGCGAACTATGCTAAACTGTAGCCTGATCAGTCCAAGTTTAAAAATTTTGGCACATAACACCGTAGAAGCTTATAATGCGAGGTTAACAATGGCACGATGTTTTTAAGATACATGACATCTGTACTGCATGTTGACATCTATTTGTCTTAGATATTTGTTCATGAAATAACCACAGTTCATGGCATCTATAACAACAAATGCCTCCACCAAACGTAAGCAATTTGAGAATCCTGGATACTGAACGGTGGTCATTCTAAATGCCCTACACTGTTAAAGTAATGCTACCTCCGTTTCACAATATTTGTCTGGTGCACACCTAGGAGGCAATTGAACATGTAACTTTTTACCAATTTCTGTGATTCTTTGTTGGATTAAATAGAATCTACTATTCTATCTGAGAAGCACAAATTTGATTTGATGATATTGAGTTTTACTTGAATTTTACATAGTCTAGGTATGCGAACCGGACAGACATTATGACACGGAGGGAGTAATACATTACAAAAAGTTGTAAATTACATCACAGTGTTTTATTTTACATTTTGACATATTTATAGATGCAGGCCATAAGCTTTGCACCAATACTCCCATAATACCTGTTTTTTTGTTTGGTGTCTTTACAATTGGCTGTAGTTGCGATTGAGTGAATCCAATTTTGATGATTAAAAGCTTCAATTTGTATTGAGCCTTTCTGTACTGTAGATGGTAACCGAGTGGCTGACTTGTTCATTGCATTAATCAGCAATGGACACAAAAGATATGTTGATTTTATACCTAAGCCTGCACATATGCTCATGGTCTTTAAAGTGGAGAAATGTTTTCCCTTGTTTTGTATTTTACAGCTGTTCGATTTTCTACCTTATTCTTTTGCAGTTTGTTGTCTTTGCAGAGCTTTTGTTAACCAGCCTACAGAGTCTGAATCTCTCTGATTGCTGGAGTGTGTCATGGTGGTTGTTTAGAATATCAATGTTGCAGCAGAACATTCTAGATGAACTGTCATCGTCTTTGTTTGATCAAGTGCAAGTGTACAAGAATAAGACTCTGGGCCATTTTGGTGAACTGGAAAAGGTTTCTACCTACTGGGATTCTTTATTGTGTGATGGAGAAGGCTCTAATTTTGTTTCAGCTGCTTTCTTAGAGGCTGGAATCACAGAATACAAATATGGTCGCGTTGATGCTTCAAGGTCTCTCTCTCTCTCTCTTTCCTTACTTGCCCTCATAAGAAAACAAGGTCATGATAGAATTACAGTACGGCTACTACTTAAGATTGTCAAAAGTAAACTGAAGGAAAACATGATGTATAGTTTACGGCAAGCTCTTTCTTAGGATTATAACATATATAGGCTCCATTTGTCATTGTAATGGCTTTCAGAAATGGTTATTTATTTCTAATTTCCAGTGCGGTTGTTAGTTGGAAGCAGTGCTGGAGCTTCCAATAGATTCTAGGAGGGGCCAGCAGTGGTAGTCTGCGTTTGTTATCAAAATTTAAGCAGATCCGTTCTAACTAGATTCCACACTGCAGCACAGCACATCAAGTCAGCAACCACAAACAAACTCTTAGGCGTTAAGCCAACTTTATTCCAACCGCTAGTAGGAATGGAAAACTGGAAAGCCATTCTGAACATGATATTGTCTTATGGTCTTGTTTGGATATTTGTGTAGGTTGCATCTGGATAGCGCACAAGAAGCATGTGGCCTACACCTTTCCCTTACAGGGATTCTTGGCGTTCGAACGATACACCAGGTGGATTATGCTGCACTTTTTGTGGTCCTTTTTCTTTATGTTATCTATACCATCTTGTCCGAGTTTGATTGATAGATGCATCAATGTTGTTTTGCAAAACACACTAAAGAAACATGGTTTGTACTTTCTCCTTTTCACTAAATCCAAGCTTGCTATGCATACAAGCTTGGATGACTCCAATTCTGACAAATATTTAATGTCATTGTACTATAGATACTGCAAACCTCTTTTTCAGCATTGAAGTATAGTAGAGAAGAGACATATTGAAATAACTATGGCATCTGTTTCCTCAAATGGACATACATAGCTAAATGACAACCCTTAAGAAAATGGACTTGCATAGCGAAATTTCTAGAGTAAAAATAGCATTTAATCTCTCGACTTTATAACAGAGAAAACCACCATTCTCCAAACATGAACCGAGCTGTCCCTTGTTATAGGTGGATGCAAAGTCTCAAATGGTGCTTATTGCAAAGACCACTAAATCAGGATCTGATGAAGGACAAGCTACAGAACCCACAGTAGCTCAGAATGACAATGCAGCTTTAAAAAATTCAAGGAGCTTTGTTCCTGTTGAAAGCGATGAATTCTGTGACATACTAAGAACACCCAAACTGGTGCATGATGGAAGTAATTCTGCCATTGAAAATACAGCAGGCCCCAGTGCAAATATATCACTATCGGCTATCCAGCAGGCTGCTGTACTTGCACAATGCTTGCATGCGAGTCGTCGGAGTCGAAGTGATGAAATGTCTGGTATGTCTGTGTTTTAATTCCTTGTGGACACTTATGAAAAAGTCTTTCAATTTTAAGCATGCAAATAAATTTATCTGGCATCATAATTTGTTTGCAAATAGGCTTCTGGGTGATAAAGATGGCTTCATTTGGTGTACTTTTTAAATTATTTCAAGTGTAATTGGTAAAGGCATGGTGTGACATGTTAGTAGTCTGTAGTTGTTTTTGACATATATGCATGGGGGAACAAGGTAGCTCCTTTAGAAATCACATTTAGTTTGTTCTCATCATGCAAAGGCAACGGAAATCCTGAATAAAAGGCAACAGCCTTCTATGTTTTTTGGTTTTCTGCAGAAGCATTGAAGAGTCCGCGGAAAAAAAGGTTCATTTAGTAGATGGCACTGAAAATTAATGTATGTCATAGTTCGGCATGCTATTTTAGTTTTTATTTGTATGCGTACAGTTGATTTTTACCTAACACTGCATACTCCCTCAGTCTAAAAATACATTGCGTATCTTATCTTAGCACATGGACCTAGAATGCATAAAAGTTAACTGTATTACTCATACTTAGTCTCTTTCAGTGCAATATTGGCTGCATGCATGTGAAAAGTGACAAGCGTTTGTTAGGGGTATATGAGAGATGACACATATTTTGCATTGGAAGGTAAAATATGCCCTGTATTTGTGGACAAGACCATTCAAAATATAAACCTTGTGGTTCTATTCCTATGGTAATTTTCCATGTTATGTGTTGAACTGGATTTTAGTATATATTACCCAAATGATTATTTGATCATGTACCTTTTGTTCATACGCAAGTTCTTTGGTTTTACACAGGGTGGGAGATGGCACCATACATAGAGTCAATCGATTCTCAGGGCGAATCTTATTTTGTGGTATTGTTCTGATTGCGCTATATTACTCTGGTGGAACCAGGAAACATGTGTGACACCATTTCTTATGCTAACACAACAAGCAAGATCTGACTGGTTTACCTACATTTCCCTTGTCCTGATGTTCAACTGTTTCTGGAGTACATACTAGTGGCCATGCCTGTGCTATCCTTCAATGTCTAATCTGATGTACTTTTCTGATGTGTTAACTCACAGCCTATACATGGGATACCTTTCCACATTTAAATTCTGTACTGGAGATTTTGCTCCTTTCTCAAACCTTATCTGGATAACACTATTGTTTACTCAACCTAAGTTTTTTCTGCATGTGTAGTAGTATAAAGGATAAGTTGGTGAATATTAGAGCTATCTTAACAATATGTTTTTTCTTATTTCAGGTCAGGAGCTTATGTGATTTACTGCGTATTAGATGGGAGTCAACGCGCAGTTGAACAAAGCAGAGGGCACTACTAATAATGGAGAATTTGGTTAGTGCTAAACTTATCACATTGTTATAATTCTGTTCAAAGGTTCAAATTATAACTATGTATATATATGGGTGTTCATTCAGGTAGGCTATCTTTTTCATTATTGCTAGGAATCAAATCACAGTCTATCGCTCCAAACCCTAGAAGGGTGGGGAATATATTTGTACATACATGGGCCTCTAGATGGGCCATACTCATATACACTAACAACCCCCCCCCCCCCCCCCCCCCCCGCAGAACTACCGGCGCAGCGAAGTTCAAGACTGGGCAACAAAGAAAGCAACAACACACACAGGGCCTCCCGCAGCCACAACTAGCCACCGGCTACGTTGAGGCTGGATCGAAACTTTGAGAATGTTGAGGAGGGCAGACCCTTGGTGAAGATGTCAGCAAACTGGGAGGTGGTCGGTACATGTAGTACCCGAACATCGCCGATAGCAACTCGGTCGCGGACGAAGTGTAAGTCGATCTCCACATGCTTCGTCCGCTGATGCTGAACCGGGTTGGTGGAGAGGTAGACGGCGCTGACGTTGTCGCAGTAGACGAGCGTGCTCTTGGCAAGCGGGATGTGAAGCTTAGCCAAGAGCTGTCGAAGCCAGGAGGCCTCCGCCACACCGTTAGCGACAGCCCGGTACTCCGCTTCTACACTGGAGCGGGAGACAACCGGCTGTCGCTTGGACGACCAGGAGACAAGGTTGCCGCCTAGGAAGACGGCATAGCCGGAGGTGGATCGGCGAGTGTCCGGGCACCCAGCCAGTCAGCGTCGGTGTAGACGACCAGCTCAGCAGAGGTCGACCGGTGGAGACTCAGTCCGAAGTCAGTCGTGCCACGGACATAGCGGAGAAGACGCTTCAGCGCGGCAAGGTGCGACTCTCGGGGATTATGCATATGGAGACAGACCTGCTGAACCGCGTATGCCAGGTCCGGCCTGGTGAAGGTGAGGTACTGCAAGGCACCCGCAAGGCTCCGGAACGCAGTAGGATCAGCCACAGGGTCTCCCAGATCCGCAGAGAGCTTCGACTGAGTGTCAACAGGAGTAGAACAGGGCTTGCAATCTGACATGCCAGCCCGCTCGAGGATATCAAGAGCATACTGCCGCTGGTGAAGAAAGAGGCTAGAAGGACGGGTCTCCACAGTGACACCCAAGAAGTGGTGGAGCTGACCCAGATCCTTCATAGCAAACTCCTGCTGCAGAGACGAGATGATGCGCCGAAGCACCTGCTGACTAGAGGCTGTGAGTACAATATCATCCACATAGAGCATCAGATAAGCAGTCTCATCCCCATGGCAATAGACGAATAGAGAAGTATCGGACTTGGCCTCAGTGAACCCCAATGTCATCATGAACGTGGCAAATCGGGAGTACCAGGCCCGAGGAGCCTGCTTCAAACCATATAGGGACTTGTTGAGCCGACAGACCAGATCCGGACAACTGGAATCAGCAAACCCTGCTGGCTGACTGCAATAGACTGTCTCTGACAACGTGCCATGGAGAAAAGCATTCTTCACATCCAGCTGATGCACCGGCCAAGAGCGAGAAAGAGCAAGTGAGAGGACCGTGCGCACGGTGGTAGGCTTCACCACTAGACTGAACGTCTCATCATAATCAACATCTGGCCGCTGGGTGAAACCCCGAAGAACCCAGCGTGCCTTGTAGCGCTCAAGAGTACCATCAGCCCGACGCTTGTGTGTCCAGATCCACTTGCCGGTCACCACATTGCCACCAGACGGACGGGGCACGAGGTCCCACGTCTGGTTGGCGAGAAGAGCCTTGTACTCCTCTTCCATCGCACGACGCCAGTTGGGATCCGCAAGGGCGTTGCGGACGGAAGAGGGTACCAGAGAGATCCACAACGCACTCTCTGTGGCAGAGAGAGCCGCGGGTCGAAGGACTCCAGCCGCCCGCCGAGTCACCATGGGATGAGTATGACGAGGGTCCCGATGGATGATTGGCGGATGGTAGACGTCGGTCTCGACACGAGAACGAGTCAGTGGTGGAGACGGGGACGGCTCCGGTGGAGGTGTCGGTGGAGACGGAGCCGTCGATCGGCGCTCGAAGACGCGCATGGGATGCGCGTAGCGTGCGGGGGCCTCCGGGGCCGGAGCCGGAGGACCCGATACCGGTGCTGGTACCGAACGACGTCGGTACACCTGCACCGGCTCAGTAAAACGTGGGGAAGGACCTGGGGCCGCGCGTGGTGCAGCAGGGGGCACCGGGGCCGCACGTGGCGTGGTAGGTGGCACCGTGGCCACGCTCGGCGTGGCAGGGAGCACCGGGGCCGCGCACGGCGCGACAGGGGGTACCGAGACCGCGCACGGCATCGGTTCACCACGAAAACCTGCAGGAGAAGGACAGAAAGGAATAGGTGGCTGAACCACCGGGTCAGAAAACATAGACTCCAACTCAGAATCAGGCGAAGACGACGAGGAGGTGGAGTATGGGAAATCCGACTCGTCGAAGACGACGTGTCGGGAGATAAGGACCCGACGAGAAGTAAGGTCGAAGCAACGGTACCCCTTGTGGTCAGGGGAGTAACCCAGGAACACACAACGTGTCGAGCGGGGCGCCAGCTTGTGGGGATTAGTGGCGGTGATGTTAGGGTAACATGCACAACCGAAGACACGAAGGTGCTCATAGCTAGGAGGGGTACCAAAGAGAGCGTGGTGTGGAGTAGGAGCAGGACAAGCAGAGGAAGGGAGACGGTTGATCAAGTATGTGGCGGTGCAGAGACTCTCGACCCAGAAGCGCGGGGGTAGAGAAGCCTGGATCAGAAGGGTGCGCATGACGTCGTTCGTCGTGCGAATCATCCGCTCAGCCTTGCCGTTCTGGGAAGAGGTATACGGACAAGACATGCGGAGGTGAACACCCTGAGAGAGAGAAAGAACGAGAGGTGTGATTATCGAACTCACGCCCGTTGTCACACTGGACGGCCTTGATGGGAAGACCAAACTGAGTAGACACCCAGGCAAAGAAGTGGACGAGGGTGGGGAAAGTCTCAGACTTTGCGCGCAAAGGAAAAGTCCAAGAGTAGTGAGAAAAATCCTCAACCACCACAAGATAGTATTTATTTCCACCAATGCTTGGTACAGGAGAGGTCCACAAGTCACAATGAACAAGATCAAAAACACGTGTTGCGTGCGACGACGAAGAAGAAAAAGGTAGTCTAACATGATGACCGAGCTGACACGCATGACAGAGGTGCTCAGTAGGAGTTCTAGTACAAGAGATAGCAGCACTACGGCTGAGCTGTGCCAAAATATCACGGCCGGGATGACCGAGACGACGGTGCCAAGTGGTGGAAGAAGAAGTCGTGGCCAATGCAGCTGGCGGAGAGGAAGGCGAATGCGAAGCAGCGGAAGTCAGAAGGCGAAGAGTGTAAAGGGGCCCTGTGCTGTCACACCGAAGAAGCGGACGCCGGCTAGCCAAGTCCTTCACAGTAAGACCAGAAGTGTCAAATTCAACAGAACAAGAGTTGTCAGCTGTAAATTGGCGAATGGAAAGAAGATTGTGGACCATCTGAGGGGCAACAAGAACATCAGAAAGACGGAAAGGACTAGAGGCAGAACCCACGGAGGTGACAGGAAGACACGATCCATCACCAACCATGATGAAAGTGGGACAAGAGGGATGTGGGGTTTGGATAGAAGAGAGTACACCGGTGTCCGGAGTGGTGTTGTGGGTGGCACCAGTGTCAGCTATCCATTCGGTGCTGACCGGCGGTGTCAGCCCCATGGTGCCGAAAGTCTGCGCCAGGGCGGCCTGATCCCACCCCACAGGCCACGACTGAGTGGGTGGCATCCAGGGCGGTGCGAAGGGGCCACCGGAGAGCATGGCGGCCGGCTGCTGGAGCTGAGGCCGCGGACCCCCACCCGGACCCTGAAAGGGCCACATGGAGATGCGCCCTGACCAGGGGTTGCTGAAGGATGGCCACGGCGTACCTCCCGAGGGTAGAGTCGGGGCCTGAGCTGACTGGCCCCGACGTCCCCCACCAGCACCACCGGTGCCACCAGGAGTAAGACCACTGGCACCAGCCCCACCACCACCTCGCCCCCCCCCCACCCGACGACCTCAGGCCCGCCCTCCACGGCCCCCCCCACCCCCGCTTGGCCCGGGGGGAGGAGCACCAAGGAGAGAGCTGGAGGGCAAGGTGGAGAAGGTCGGTGTAGCAACGAGTGCTCTGGAGGTGGTGGACGTGGACAAGGTCGAGCTAGGTGCAGGACCTCCCAGAGTGATCTCCTTTAGAAGAAGGTCATCCTTGACCTGGCGGAAGGTGGGAAAAGGCCTCTAGTGGGTGATGAGGTCGCGAAGGTGCTCAAATGTGTTGTTGAGGCCCGTCAACACATTGAGCACCAGGATCCGGTCATCCACCGGGTACCCGAGGTCCCAAAGAGCATCAGCCTTGCTCTTTATCTGCCGATAGAACACACCCACGGAGAGGTCCCCCTGCTCGAAGGTGCGGAAGGACGCGTCGAGCTGGAGGGCACGGGCCTCGGCGTTGCCGAAGAAGTGGTCCTCGAGCTCCACCCAGACCTCCCGAGCGGTGCCGCTAGGGGACCTGACGACGTCCTGCAGACCCGGAGAGATGGTCTCGAAAATCCAAGACATGGCGATGCTGTCGTGGCGTAGCCACGCCAGGTCCTGTGCCACTAGTGGCGTGTCGGTGAGGACGTGGGTATCAAGGGCGTAGCGGCGAAGTGCGAGGAGGATCTGGTCGCGCCAGCGAGGGTAGGCGGTGGATTCCAAGTCGAGGACGACCGAGACGAGGTTCTTGATGTGCGGGACCCCGGCGGCCTGAAGGTCGAGGTAGGCGACCATGGGGTCAACCACGGCAGGCCGGGGTCCAGCACTCGTCGGGGCACCAGCAGAAGGTGGCTCCTGGTGGGAGGAAGAGGTGTCGTGCTCGATGACAGGAGCGACGAGCTGCTGGCCGATGAAGTGCGCCGCCTCGGCTACCTGGCGAGCGAGGAAGTCGGCAGCAGCACGTTCATGCTCCCACGCAAGGGCTGCCGCACGGACTCGCTCCTGAGCTGCGGCAGCCTTGACCTTGGCAGCCGTAAGTGCCTCGGCAGCGGTGAGCGGCAGAGAAGTGGTGCGCCATCAGGGGCATGCCCAGCCCGGAGAGCGGCGCGTCAGGAAGACTCACGCCTCCGAGAGCAGAAGCGGCGGCGCCTGCGTCCGCGCCAGGGGCCAGGCCCGCGTCTGCGCCGGGCGCGCTCGGGCCCGCGCCAGTGGCGCCAGCGCCTTGCGCGCGCAGGGCAGCGGCGGCCGAATCGGCACTAGGAGGAGGAGCGGGAGGGGGAACCGGCGGTGGAGCACCTGCGCTGGCGCCTGCGCCAGCCACGAGCGCTTGCGCGGTGGGCGCGCCCAAGATGGCGGCGGTGGCAGAAACAGAGGATGGCGGTGGCGCGGGAGTGGAGGAGGATGGCGGCGCCGGGGTGGAGGAGGGGCGCACGACCTGAGAGAAGGAGAGGGGAGGCGGCGGCCGCCGGCGCTAGGGAAGAGAGGCCACTGATACCATGCTAGGAATCAAATCACAGTCTATCGCTCCAAACCCTAGAAGGGTGTGGAATATAGTTGTACATACATGGGCCTCTAGATGGGCCTTATACATGGGCCATACTCATATACACTAACAATTATGATCACAATTTTATTTTTGCTTATCAGTTTTTTGATAGTTATCTATGTAATTGTTCCATTTACTTCGCCTTTGTTTTTTGAATGACTAATTCTTGTTTTTGTATATAAGCCCAAAATTCTATTTGGGTATAGTGTTTTGATGTTGCCATGGTTCATGGATTCCATAACATTGGTTGCTAGATTAACTATCACCTTTGGATAGTTATTAATGTTAAAGTAGTGTATCTGGCCCATATAGGCCTTTAGGCCCAATCTTGTATATGTAACCTTGTAACCCTAACTCTTTCAGTATCTGGTCATTTCTCCAACTATCGTAACATGGTAACAGAGCCATGGTTTTCTTCTCTGCCGCCGCCGCCGTTTTCGCCGCCGCCGGGTGATTCCCTCCCTGTGCGCCGGCGAACCTGACCGGATCCGGTGCTACGGCGTCTTCCGTCCCTCCTCTACCCCTCTGTGCTCCTGATTTGAAGCCCTGCCTCCTCTTCGTCCGTCGCGAGCCCGGGCGGGACGCGCTCGGGCGGGACGGCGCTTCTCCGGGCGCGGGCGGCGCTTCTGCCCGCGCGGGCATTGCTTCTCCGGGCGCCGCTACTTCCTGCCGTCGCGCCGCCGGCTAGGGTGGTGCCCCTCAAGGTGACGTTGCTCCTCTGATTGCTACCTGCGAGTTGCAGCTGCTGCTGGTGTCTTCTTCCTCAGCCGCCTGTCTTCTGTGTTGCTGCCATGGGGTCCTCTGCTTCTCCTTCCTTTGGGTCCAACTACCAAGGCTGTGTTTTGGATGTGAAGCTTGATGGCTCCAACTACAGAGAATGGGCCTTCTCTCTCAAGATGTTGCTGAAATATGGTGGTTCTGCCTTTCATCTCACTGATGCTCCTCCTGTTGCTCCTGCTGCCACTGATAAGGAGATTAAAGCTTGGCATCTTGCCGATGACTGTGTCATGGCCATCATCTGCATGAGTACTGATTTGAGTATTCGTTCCTGTCTTGAGGATCACAAGACTGCCAAAGAGATGTGGGATTATTTGCAAGGCCGCTATCAACAAAGCAGTTCAGCCCTTCGCTACTCTCTTCGTCAGAATCTTCATAATCTTCAGCAGCAGGACATGTCAATTGAGGAGTACTATATTGCCTTCAACAAGCTCTCCAGTCAGATTGTCTCCATGATACCCAAATCTCCCTCCTTGTGTACAGCTTGTACTTCAGCTTGGGCTGCCAGAGAGCAACATGATCAGCAAGACATTATGTTTGATTTTGTGATGGGGCTGCGGTCTGATTTTGAACCCATTCGTGTTCAGCTTTTGGGGCGACCGACGCTTCCCACTCTTTCTGAGACATTGTCTGCTCTCATGGCAGAGGAGACCCGGCTTAAAACTCTTGCTGCCAACTCTATGGTGTCTCAACAACACTCAGTTCTTGCTGTTCCACCTCTCTCTGCTGCTGAAGTTGAAATTGCAGCCGCTGCCTCTTCTAAGAAGGCTCCTCAGAAGACTCCTTGCAACCACTGTGGGAGGACCAATCATCCTGATTCCAGGTGCTTCAAGAAGTTTCCTCATCTTCTAACTGAAATGCGCGAAAAACGTGCAGCCCGTCGCGGATCTCAAACAGCACTGTCCAGCTCACCGGGCCCCTCAATTCATTTTCCCGCATCGGCAGCAATGCCTCAATTTTTACAACAATCAGTGCCTCAGTATCAGCTGTTCCCCCAACCATCAGTGCCACAACATGCAACAGTTAGTGCTTCTCAATTTCAACAGCACCCCAGCAGTACTATGCCTCCTCCACTCAGTGCTTACACATCCAATTCCTCTTTATCATCTGCCTCACAGTCAGGTACTAATTTTTGGGTGTTGGTTTCGGGTGCTTCTTTTCACATGACTTCAAATTCCTCTGTCTTGAATTCTTGTCGGCCTCTTTCACATTCTCATCATGTTCAGACCGCTGATGGTAACCTTTGCCATGTTACCCATCAGGGCAATCTGAACGGCTTTGAGTTCTCGGTTTTCGATATCTCTCTTGTGCCAAAACTTTCTATGAATTTAATCTCTGTTGGCCAGCTTGCTGATCTGAACTGTGTCGTTGTTTTTGATGACACTTCTTGTTTTGTTCAGGATCGGCGCACCCGAACTCTTCTTGGTACTGGCCGTCGCCATAAGAGCTCATCTGGCCTCTATATCCTTGATCGTCTTCAGCTGCCACCTTCTGCATCGCCATCGCCATCTTCACCATCATCTTTTGCTTCTGCTGCAGCCACCTTTCCTCAATGGCATCACCGTTTAGGTCATCTGTGTGGCTCACGTCTGTCTACCTTAGTCAAGCAGGGGGTTCTTGGTCATGTATCTGTTGATTCTTCTTTTGAATGTACTGGCTGTACACTTGGGAAACAAATTCAACTCCCATATCCTTCTAGTGACTCTAAAACTACTCAGCCTTTTGCTCTTGTACATTCTGATGTATGGGGCCTGCTCCTTTTGCTTCGAAGGGTGGTCACAAATACTATGTTATTTTCATTGATGACTACTCTCGCTATACTTGGATTTATTTTATGAAGCATCGTTCGGAGCTATTGTCTATTTACAAATCCTTCGCTAAAATGGTTCATACTCAGTTTACCTCTTCTATTCGCATTTTTCGATCTGATTCAGGGGGGAGTATCTATCCGTTGCTCTTCGTCAATTTCTTTCTTCTGAAGGAACTTTGCCTCAGCTCTCTTGCCCTGGTGCTCATGCTCAAAATGGCGTGGCTGAGCGTAAACATCGTCATATTCTTGAAACTGCACGGACTCTGCTCATTTCTTCGTTTGTGGCAACTCATTTTTGGGCTAAAGCTGTTGCTACTACCATCTATCTCATCAACCTTCAGCCCTCCACTCGTCTCCAGGGTAAAAGTCCTGGAGAAATCTTACATGGGTCACCTCCTAAATATGCACATCTTCGGGTTTTTGGCTGCACATGCTATGTTCTCCTTCTACTCAATCCACAAAATTGACAGCTCAATCTGTTGAGTGTGTTTTTCTTGGCTATAGTCTTGAACATAAGGGCCATCGTTGTTATGATCCTTCAGCACGTCGTATTCGCTTTTCTCGTGATGTCACTTTTCTAGAAAACAAACCATATTTTCACTCATCCACACCTTCACCGTCATGTGCTGCACCTCCTTCCTTCCTTGTTCTACCATCTTCTGACTTCATCCATTCTCCTGACCCATCTCCACCTTCTCCTTCTACTTCCACACCATCACATGTCACCGAACCAACACTACAACCTTCTCATACCTTCATTACTCCTTTTCCTTTCCATTATAGTCGTCGTCCCCGTGTGCCTTCTACTATCTCCATTCCTCCTATGGATGATTCTTCTTCCTCTGAGCCTCGCTATAATCTCAGTGATCGTTCTTCTATTCAAATCCGTGATCGGTATGGTTTTCCCACTGCCGGTGTAGTTTGTGAACCCTCTTCTTATCAGGAAGCTCTTCTTCTTCCTGCTTGGCGTGAGGCCATGTCTGCTGAATTACAAGCTTTACATCGCACTGGTACTTGGGAGGTTGTTCCTTTGCCCCCTCATGTTGTTCCCATCACCTGTAAATGGGTATACAAACTTAAGACTAAGGCTGATGGCTCTATTGAGAGATATAAAGCTCGTCTTGTTGCTAGGGGTTTCCAACAGTCATATGGTCGAGATTATGATGAGACATTTGCTCCTGTTGCTCACATGACCACCGTTCGCACTCTTATTGCTGTGGCTGCCAGTCGTTCATGGACTATCTCTCAAATGGATGTTAAGAATGCTTTTCTTCATGGTGATTTGCAAGAAGATGTTTATATGCATCCACCACCAGGGGTTCAGCTTCCTCCTGGATATGTTTGTCATCTTCGGCGTGCTCTTTATGGTCTCAAGCAAGCACCCCGTGCATGGTTTGAACGCTTCCGTTCAGTGGTTGTTGCTGCAGGATTCACTCCCAGTGACCATGATCCTGCTCTCTTTGTTCACACCTCTTCTCGTGGACGCACCTTAATTCTGGTTTATGTTGATGATATGCTGATCACTGGAGATGATCCGGACTACATTGCTTTTGTCAAAGCACGTCTTTCTGATCAGTTCATGATGTCTGATTTGGGTCCTCTCAGCTATTTTCTGGGCATTCAGGTTGAATCAACTGCTGCTGGTTACTATCTTTCTCAGGCCAAGTACATTCAAGACCTTCTTGCTCGCTCTGGCCTCACTGATCCTAAGATTGCTGCTACTCCTATGGAACTTCATCTTCATTTAAAGTCATCGGACGGTTCTCCTCTTGCTGATCCGACACGGTACCGTCATCTGGTTGGCAGCCTTGTCTATCTCACTGCTACCAGGCCAGATATTGCCTATGCAGTCCATATTCTCGGTCAGTTTGTGAGTTGTCCTACCACAGTCCATTATGCTCATTTGCTTCGGGTATTGCGGTACTTGAGAGGTACAGCCTCTCATCGTCTTTTCTATGCCACCTCAAGTACCCCAACACTTCATGCCTATTCAGATGCCACTTGGGCCAGTGACCCTGTTGATCGCCGATCTGTCACTGGTTAATGTATTTTTCTTGGTGGCTCACCAGTGGCATGGAAGTCCAAGCGGCAAACTGCAGTTTCTCGGTCTAGTGCTGAAGCTGAACTCAGAGCTCTTGCCACAACAACTGCAGAACTGATTTGGCTTCGTTGGTTGTTTGCTGATTTTGGTGTTGAATCTGCTCACCCTACTCTTCTTCGCCGTGACAACACCAGTGCCATTCAAATTGCCAACAATCCAGTGAAGCATGAACTCACTAAGCATATTGGTGTTGATGCCTCCTTCATAAGATCACATTGTCAGTCGTCTACTATTGATCTTCAGTTCACACCGTCTGAACTTCAACTTGCTGATTTCTTCACCAAGGCTCAGACTGAGGATCAACATCAATTTCATATATGCAAACTAAATGTATCTGACTTTGTAATTTCATAGCTACCTTTAGTTTGAAAGGGGGTGTTAAAGTAGTGTATCTGGCCCATGTAGGCCTTTAGGCCCAATCTTGTACATGTAACCTTGTAACCCTAACTCTTTCAGTATCTGGTCATTTCTCCAACTACCGTAACAATTAAAAAAGCAGGCTCATAATTGACCTGGTGTTTCTTGGTTCTGCAGCTTGCCGGTCAAACCACTCAGTATGACTATTGATTACCATTTTGGTTGAGACTTGAGTATACATAAATATGTTGACTTTGTTTTCCCTCTGAAGTTGACCAATCAAAGTGCAGTTGGTTATGACTTACCAAGGCTTCCAAGTGGCTTGTAAGCTGCTGCTGTCTGTATGCCTTAGGTTTTAAATCACTTCATGTGTGCATAATTTTTTGCATGAAGAGGCATATGGCTCGACTGCGAGAGTGGTCAACCTGACCTGACAGGCCTATGCAATTCATCTTTTTTCCCCAGTCTATTGCCAGTGTTGTGTTTTGAACACTTCATTTTAAGTTTGATTGAGAAGTGTTGGTTTGTAATATATATGTTGCTTGCTTCTAATATGCATGTTTGATGTATTCTTTAGGTTGAAGATGTTGGCCAAGAATTCCCTATGGTCGCACAAAGAGTTAAAATGGTTTTTGGGGTTCATATGCCAACTCTCCCTGCTTTGAGGAAGTATGCAGCAATATTCATAAGCTTCTTTGCTCTTCCTTTTTGGAATACTAATCTGACTTGGACTTGTTTTACTGCTCAGAGAATACGGTGAACTTTTGATCAGTTGTGGTATAGTTGGAGAAGCACTGGATATCTTTAAAGATCTTGAATTGTGGGATAATTTAATATATTGCTATCGGTATGTATTTCAGTTTGAAATAAAACTGCCATACATTTGGTTGAATCTTTGGCCGTAACAAACTTAAAGTTTTGTTCCTCGGCAGATTATTAGGTAAAGTGGCTGATGCAGTTAGTCTAATAAATGCTCGACTCTCTGTTACACCAAATGACCCAAGGTTATGGTAAGCATCTTGGGGACTATTTTTCTCTCTTGTGTAAAATGTTACAGATTCTCTGCTATCTTCTTAAGCAATGTTATGTTAAGATATGATGTATTTTCCATACTTGAGTTCTTCCACTGCAGAACAAATTCAAATCATTTATATTATAGAGGCTTCGATATATGTTTCTGAATTTTATTTGCTTTGCTACCATCTGCTACTTAACCTACAAATTGGAAGCGGGAAGTAGGTAGAAACATTAAAACATTTATGGAGGGAAAAGGTTGAGGAACTTCTGAAGCTAAACAAGATTCATTTAATAGCGACACTCTTTGTTATTTTCAATGAGAACACAGTACTATTGATAAAATACTACTGTAAGGAGTGATGTCCTGATACCACTCTAAATAATGTGCTCCAAAATCTATCTCAAAAGGCAATTAAATCTTAAATGCATGGAATACCATTTTCAGATCCTTTTTACTTTCTTAGTAATCGTCCTATCTAGTATAACCATATAAGAAGTTAAGAACTGCAATACATTGTGGAAAATATCATAATGTTTATCTGAACGTGATATATATTAGATAGAATCATAGAACAGTTAAAAATTCTTGAGATCGTGAAAACAAATGCAAACAAAGAATTGCTGAGAACTATGTGATTTACCAAGTTCTCTCATTTGTTTATGTGGAATAACCATGTTCTGCCACATGTTTTTTTGTTATCTGATGAGAGACTATTCTCATTTAGGTGTTCCCTTGGTGATGTTACAAATAACGATGATCATTATAAAAAGGCATTGGAAGTGTCAAATAATAAATCTGCCCGAGCTATGGTAAAGTTACTGTTCAATTATTTTCAGGTTTCCTTGATCATCTTGTTTGTGGTGTACTATTGTATTTATGATGAACTGGGCAAGGGTGCATTATTCAGTTCCAATGGGATAGCATATTCAGCTAGCACAAAACATTTTCAGAGCTCGGGTTAAGAGAGTTTTAAACATGTTCTATTTGAGCATTACTAAAAGCCTCTGTCTCTGGTGACTTCAGATCCATAAGAGCCGTGAGAGAAGCATAAGCCTCTCTGTGATAAACATGAATAGGATAGAGTGGAATAACCAGAAAAGGAGGTGGAGTTATAAAGCAGTTTGATAAGTGATAGGTGGAGATGATTTGATACAGAGCATTGCTTCCACAAACATCTATATGCTTTGAGATCCTATTATCAAACCTACCATAGTTAGTGGGGCTTTGCCTAGGCGCTGCTTAGTCAGTCGCCTAGGCGTCCAGGCATGGCCCTCAATGCCACAAGGTCCTAGTTACGCCATGTCGCCTAGGCACTGCCTAGACGAGGCGTCCAGGTGTGCCCACAATGCCGCAGTATGCCACAATCCCTCAAAAACCAAGAAACCTACATATTCAAATTAGGTGCTATCATTCCCTCACACAATCACACCAGGCTCACAAAGCTTCTAGTTTTTGGAGAGTTTGGAAAGTGCAACTGAAGCTTCGGGGAGTCCCAAAATGAGTAAAGAAACACATTTTTTTTTCAGAGTTTGTCATCCAAGCCACGAGCCCAAAACTTTAAAGATTCCTACTGTCTAAATAAAGTTGGAGTAGGGCAAGTTCCAATCATTTTTTCCACAAAACATGTACAAGTTTATACATTGTATTGGGTTCAAACTGCCAAGAAACCAGGTTTTACATGTGTCAGCTGCAGTTCCTCATGCTGTGCTATTCTATGCACTTGCTCACCACATGTTATCCCTGTTGCCTACTTGCCTGTACTAGTTTTTTAGTTAGCTCATATTGGAGAATGAAAGAGTTTTTCCTGTGTTGAAACCTTGTAAAAGTAGATTATGCTTAACTGTGAACATTAGGTGGTGAGTGACATTGGAATGAGAAGATGATTAGGGCCTAGCCATTAATGAGTCGATTCAACATCATTTGCTTTCCCATGTTGTTTGGGCCATCAATGACATCCAGTTGTGTAGTAGTTTCTTAATGGGATTTGTTCTTACAGTCTACCTTTTCTTGTAGCGTTCTCTGGCTCGCAGTGCGTACAATAGGAATGACTTCTATACATCCAAAATCCTATGGTACAGGACTATCTTAAGAAAAAATGTGTTTACGGTTTTCTATTGTCAATAACTTGCAAGATCTCTTATATTTGAACTTTGAATAGGGAATCTGCATTGTCATTAAACTCTTTGGTTCCAGATGGCTGGTTTGCGTATGGTACAGCTGCATGGAAGGTAATTTTGTAATTTTTGAATTCCTTTGCATCGAGAAAGTATCTATACATAGTTTTACTCTGCACGTGTAATTGTGACGTTTGTACAATTACTTATTTGAATAAGACTGCCTTAAATCTGATTCACTGCTGGGATTATGGGCACTACTTATTTGCAACTCATTGTTTTTCATTTCTGGCAATGTGAAACTAGAAGTCAAGACCTGCCCTGTGGAAGTTAATACATGAACCTACATTGGTGCTTGTAACTTATGGTTTTCCCATTATGGCTCTAGGCTCACAAGATATGCTTTCAACTAATTAGCATATCCATAGGTGGAAAATATCAAGTGGTTTTCTCAGCCTTCAAAATATCGTCCTAGGCAGTCACCTAGGTGCCAGGTGGTGGCTAGCCACCATTATTATGGGCTGTGTGATGAGGTCAGATGACGTCATGGATGGAAGGTGACCTTAGCAGGCAGTGAGTCTCACCATTTATCACCATCCCTCTTCGTGTGCTGTTGGGTGCTCGTACCCGCCTCCATTTTATCTCCTTCCATTTACATCCCCCTTCTCATCCTTCCTCTTCTCCCTATCCTCCCACTGTATTTTTGAAAGTTCCTAGCAACTTTTTAAACACTGGATTTTTTAAATCCACCATGGCAACACATATAACCTAAAATTACTCCAGTGGCATCAATTTGTGTTCCATCGTCCAATGGTTAGAGAACAGTTGTATAGTGTCTTTCTGCTTGGCTTCCTGTTTCATTTTTCCTGTTCCGCCGTCCAATGGTTAGATGAATGCCTTCTGAATATTTCTGAATGCACGAATCATTCAGTGCCCTGATGTGTGTCATCAGAACTTCAAAGAAAACTGTATGGGGACATGTTTGCATTAGCTAAATTCCTCCACTGGCTATTGCATTATAACCTGGATGTGGATCCAACTGTCATGTTGAGTGTTAGCATGGCAATACTTTGTTAAGTTTTTGTTGTGGCAACAGGATTTTGCCTTTACTTTCCCGCTTGTTTCTATTGTCCTATCAGCTTTGTTCCATCCACCACAGGAATGTGGTTCACTGTTGTTGCATTTCACATAGCTCCTTGGCACATATGCTGTCAAATAGATTTACCTGTTTCGTATTTACCTGTTTCGTATGTTCATACAGGATAAGGATCTTGACAAAGCTGTGGATGCGTTTAGTCGGGCTGTACAGATAGATCCTGAGAATGGAGAAGCATGGAACAACATAGCCTGCCTGTATGTTCACCTTCAATACCTGTTGATTATCATGTGTTAGGATGAGTGATGGTTTGACCTGATCTACAGTGCCGTTAGCATTTATTTCTGGCTAGGTACCATGTGCCTGCCCTGATTATATGTCATTACATCTAGGGCTGTTTAACACTTTAACCTTGTCAATTCAAGTTGCTCTGTGGAATATATTGTTTTTTGCATTTCTCTCTATGCTATTCTTCTGTTATGCATCATGGCCTATCTTTCAAAACCCATAGCGTGGAGACTTGTGTTAGTCTCATCATTTGCTCAGTGGTTAGCACTTCCTAGTTTCTTGGTTCATTATGTTATTTTATGCTCCAATACAAAGGAAGCTCCAAAATGGATTACATGGTATATAATTTAGTGTGATCAAATTTGTTATGTAATGTAATAGACAGTTGTGATTAACTTGTTATGTACGGGGAATTGACTATCTGTAGTAATTAAAATTTGTTAATGATGTTTGTTTGTGTTACCATTTTGTCCTGTACCGGCCTCTAATATAGTCAATTGTGTAGGCACATGATCAGAGGAAAAAGCCAAGCAGCTGTCCAAGCATTCAGGGAAGCTGTCAAGTTCAAGTATGTTCCATCTTATGTCCTTAAGTTCTTGCTGAAAGAAAGTCTTGATTAACAATATATTATTTATAGGAGGAATAGCTGGGAAATTTGGGAAAATTACAGTAAAGTTGCTTTGGACACAGGAAACGTTCGACTGGTAAGTATGTCTTTTGAGAACTTGGCTAGACATTTTTTGCTTTCTTTTTTTTTTATAATGAATATGCAGGTGAGGTGCTTATCTTTTTATTAGAGAAGATAGCAGTGACAAAAGTAGGTCACACACATTTCTGATAACAAATGCGCAACAAATGGAACAAACATGTGACCAAGGAGACACTACTGAATTAACCCATGAATAGCGGCTTGAGCACATTAGCTCCGGCTGTACATGATATGATATGGTTTGACTAGGGATAGATGGAATAGTGGGAAGAACTGCAACATCCTTTCTCTGGAGGCTCTTGCTTCTTCTTTTAGGTTCTTCTTGCTTGACAAAGGAGACGGCCCTTTATATAAAGGATGTCATATGGGCTACCAGATTGATAAGGCTACCAGATGGATATCTGTGTCTAACAAACTAACCATGCGTCCAAGCCAACTAACATGTAGATAATAATGCATGGGACTAACTAATACAACTAGTTCCTGGATGTGAGCTAATGTTAGCTAGCTGGTGCACTGCTTCTGCTGTGCTCTGTGCCGCTGCCCCAAGGCCAAGACTCACGCCTGTAACAGTACACCACAGAGCAGGATCTGCTATCGACCTTAGAACCACACTGACCATTGTGGTGTTCCAAAATCTACCAAGCAACAAGGATTCTGAGAGAGTCAAAGCCCCTTTTTGCTGCTTGTCGACTGTCTTCAGTGTGTACCACCAACTAGAAATTAGAAAATGTCAGTTTCAGGCCATAAAGTCGCCTCTTGTAGCCTACATTCTAAACCATGCTTCTGAGTGAAAATACATGATATCAAAAGACGCTGAATGGTTTCATCTGCCTGATCACAGAAAGGGCAAGTCACTGGGGCATTTTCTTCATAGGACATTTTGTTATCTGAGGTTTCTCTCCATTTCACTTGTGCATTTAATTCAGATTGGTGTTATTGTGTTCCATAATCATATGCAGTAGATTTGTCATAAAAATCTTGCAGGGTAAATGATACCTCTTTGAATATTGCAAGCCTCTGTGTCAGCTATTTTTTTTTTATTTATGCAAAATGAATCTTCAAATGATGCTAAGTTCCCTCTGCAGACACTTGAAGCTCTAAGAACTGTATTAAATTTATCCTCAAACAAGCGCTTCAACATTGATATATTGGACAAGGTGATGACAGTGCTTGAAGAGCAATCTCCACACTTTGTTGATACTCATGAAGGAGACGACACAAATAAAGAAACAAGACAATCCAATCAGTTGCTAGATATTATTGGTGATATCCTTCAGCAGGTTACTAACCTCTCTGGATTGTATTTCATCTTTACATACCAGATTGCAGTTTATATCTTGGTCGTGTTTGCAGATTGTGCGAAATGGAGGCAGCAATGCAGACGTGTGGGGTTTGTATGCAAGATGGCATAAGTCCAAGGGTAACCTCTTGGCATGTTCTGAAGCTTTGTTGAAGCAAGTTCGGTCTCTTCAGGTACATATACTATTCTCTTGCTGAATGCTTTATTGCCATTAAATACAACGAAAGGTGTGTTAGATTTATTGAATGGTGGGGCACCCTAGATATTCCTCTTGTGTGTTTATTGAGTGGATGGTGGTGGGTTAGTTCTAGAATTTTCTAAGAGCTGTGTTTTGTGAAGGCTTATAAAATTCCTGTACTACCTATAGCCTGTCCCTAACACAAGTATAGAGATAGAAACACTGCCATGTCCTTGCCGCCCTCCTGCTATGCCCCTGCCGCCGCATCGGCGGCCGCGGTGGCGTCGCAGCACGATGGGGGAGCTCCAGCACCGACGGCAGCGGCGGGGGCATGGCCACGACGCCCAATGACTCGCCGGAGCAGTTGTTCTGAGTCGCCACTGTCGCGGCCGCTGCAGCATTGGCGGCGTTGAGCTGGCGCGGCGGCGTACTTAGACAGAGAAGGAGCATGTTGCAGAGTTTCCTCATCTGCGCGGGGCTCACACGATGCGCACGTTCTCATGCCGCAGCCGGTCGTTCTTGTTGTCCGTGTCGCCGGCGGAAGCCACCGCCCCGCCGGAGCCCAACCCGGACGGCTGCAGCGACGCAGGCTCTGGGGATGAGCTAGACAGCAGGACCTGATCTTCTCCAGAGTACACCAGCAAGCCCACGGGCCGCGGCAACTACCGGACGGCCTCTGCCGCAGCTGCAGCGCCCGGTGTCACCTTCCAGCAATGGATGTCGCAGAGGAGCCGCTTCTTCCCTCGCCGGAAGCAGTCGTTGGCAAGATGCAAACAGAGGTGCATGGAAAGATTTTTTTAGCCAGCAGTATCGCAGGTGGAGCCAACGAGGTGATTCTCGATTACTCCAACCAGCAGAAATAGGCCACGTGTTCGTAATGAGATCGCAGGCACAACAGATGAAGTGATTCTCGATAATTCCAGCGAGTAAAAGAATGCGAGTACCGAGAACAACACGAACCGTCAGGAGCATCTTCACCGACTGATAAACATCGAACGATTTAAAACGTTTTTGCTACCGTGGCACCGCTGGCCGGCCACCGCACCCGCCCCATTGAATAAGGAGTATATTCACTTGCGATCCTAGGCGGGTCTGTGTCAGGGGCATAGTTGGGTTGGTGGTGAGGTGAGGTGAGGTGTTGGTGACTGCGAGGGAATATGGCGGAGGTGGCATGTGCAAGAACCAAGAGGGCTCATTGGTGGCGTTAGACAGGGAGAGGATGGAGGCAGCGCCAGGGGTAGGCAAGGAGCAGTATAATGGGATTGAGCCTCTTTTCTTGATTAATTCGAGAGGGCGCAACACCTCATCATATGGAGATACCACCAACTTATCTCCCATGCTAATCCTATGTATGGAATTTTATAGTTGTGATCCGTCTTTCAGTCTTTCTTAACTCAAACCTAACATTCCTAAACAAATCACCTTATGCAATAAAGGGTTGCAGCTGCACCTGGTTTGCTGCCACACTCTATGGTCTAGGGCGCTGGTGGCAAAGCAGCAGCCGCCTGGCCTTAGCCTTAGTAGCTGCCTGACTTTGGGCTGGTGGGCCAGTCCATCTTGCTCATGGTGGCTGTACCCATGACAATATTGTTATAAAAGCTAACCAAAGATCTTGCACTTACTCATTTTAATTACATAATACAAGTATAGTTATAATTGTGTCAGCTCGAGTATGCTTAATATAACTATTTCCCTTTCAGTATGTTACAAGCTGGATTGTTGCCCTTGCAGGGTTCAGGACTATGGCATGACCAAAAGAAGTTCACAAAATATGCTGAAGCTTCTCTGCGGCTTTGCAAGGTATACATGGAAATTTCTTCCTCATCTGGAAGTCGACGAGAATTATTAATAGCCGAGATGCACCTTAAAAGCACCTTGAAACAGGTATTCAAATTTTGCCTGCATTTTTTCCATTTTCTGTATGACCTCTTGGATATAATGAAAGCCTACTCAGAATCAACTAGAAAAATTCTTTTAAAGAATATGTTGGTGCCAGAATAATGGAAAGAAAATCCATACCATCTCTGTTATTTGTTGCTTGCATTTTCCATTTTATCTTTGTAGTTGGGATTCTTTTCTTGCATTTTCTATGTTATCTTTTTAGTTGAGATTTTATGAAAGCTATACTATTTGAAATTCTCTGCGGGGATTAATACAATCTCATCTTTGATATCTGATACCTCATGTTTCTTGTCCCATGAAACACTCATCTGTAGGAAACTTTTCCTTTCTTTGTAGGCAGCGGACTTCTCTGACACTGAGGAGTACAAAGCTCTCGATAAGTGTCTTGAGGATATACAGAACCTGATTGCTTCGACTGCCTAGGCCTGTCCAGGTGAGTTTGAAGAACTATTTTTGCTTACACTTACACATCACACTGGCGGAATTCACTACTATTGGCTGTCTCATACTGGTGTCTGCATGGCTTGTTCCATTCAGGTTTTCGGACATTGGTTATGATAGGGGAATGCCAACTCCTAATTGGGCTTCTATACGGCAGATCTCAGTGGTGAACCAAGGCACACTATCCAATTTGACCATGCCGCTGATGTTGTGTCTACCTCATGAAGCTAGGGAAGTTGTTGCATTCTGATAGTGAACATCAAGCGCATGGCAACACTGGGCTTCAGTGTAACAGAAAACTGTCATTGATTTTGTACCTTTCGGAGTCTTGTTACCGAAGTGTATCGCGCTGTAACTTGTATGTTCTTGTAAAATTTTCTGACTTCTGTGGAATGTTTCTGCAATTTTGGAGGAGCAATTCTGTAGTAATGTAGCGTGTGTATTTCTTATTACCATTCTAAGTTATATATAAGTTTTACTCTCTGGCTCCTGTTGGGTTTCATCTCTAGTCTATCCCAACTTCATAGGACTCGAAAGACTAGTTACTGATTTAATTATACATTTTTTTTGTTCGAGTCCTTGGAATCGCTGGCTCAATAAACATTCAACTTTAGTTTTGTTTTTCTCCACTTCTGAAGGCGCGGAACCGTTGTCGCGCCGGTTGGTGTGAACTTCCATCCCCTTAGTTGACGCGCAAGTAAACAAATTACATTGGTGAACATATAGGCAAGAAATATCAGCAAAAGACTTATAGCACTGAGAATTTGCATGTCTGCTAAAATATGTGAATTTTCAGTTTCAGAACAATACGTACGTACTGAGCAGAAAAAATGACAGTTCGAATCATGAGGGATTAAGGGGATACCAGCAATGAATGCGATCAAGTATATGAAAATAAATATGGTAGAACCTTCAATTCGATGAAAACAAACACAGGGTAAGATCATCTCCAAGACATTAGCTAAAAAGACAAGTCAAATTTACTGATTTAGATACTCTTAAAAATATATTTGACTAACAAATAACTGAGTAACCCAACAGATTCTGTAAACTAGCGAATGAGGTGGGAGAGAGAGCCACTAAATTTGAAGGGCCATTTACAGAGTTTATTGGAAACATTTTTTTCTCTAACAATAGCTAAATTTAACTCTTGAAAACAATTTAACTAGCCTCTTGAAGATGCTCTAACATATTGTTTCTGCAACTACTGAAGCCACATTTATATTAACAATCAGGCAACGATAGACTAACCTGCCTTCTATATTGTCAATTGGAAATGGACAAATGGTTTATGATCTTTCTGGTTTTTGTTAGCTGTGACCAACAGAAAAAAACAAGGAGTGTTCAGAGTGAAATTATGGAATATAAGTGATGATACCACAATACTCCGCCTTTGCGGTCCCCCTCCCCGACTGCAAAGGCGGGATATGAAAATGAAACGTTGATTTGAAAATCGTTGTACTACAATCGTATATTTTATCCTTCTACATATTTTTGACTATAAGATCAACATCCTCAGCTACACTTCCCCTTCACCCTTCCACTTCTTACCCCCAAGCTCCTCCTCCTCCCATAAGCTCCCTTGACCCTGCCGCCACCTCACGTGTCTCAGCCCCGCCGTGGCGGGCTAGGGTCTTTCCACATCTCCGCGGCTGCGGAAGCCACCTTCCCACTCTATTGACACTGCCATCCACCAATAGTGTTGTTTCCCTCGCCCCTACTTTCCTGAACCAGCCTCCATCATCACCTAGGCCGACAACGCCACTATCGCCGGCTTTTCCGCTGCGGCGCCCTCACCTCTCAAGGCTGGCCTGCCACGGGCAGCCTTACTTATACGCCCAACAATGCAAAAAAGAAACTCGCCGGAGCCCCAAGCTCTAACCCCGAACCTTCAACCCCCAACCCTAGATAACCTCGCTGAGGAGCTCGCCAGAAGTAGAGAAGAAGCTAGGACATGATTAGATTGATGAGAGGATCGAAGGGGAAAAATGAGTGTTAGAAGTATCGCACACTCGAATAGTATATAGCAAAACTGTTAATTTACCCACAATTTTAATTTTAAAACATATATTAACTGTGCTGGTTTGGGCTTAAACTTTAACAAATTTGCTCCTTCTCGAAAACTAATCGTGCATCACCATCTATAGTGCATGTATACTAACTTCATTATTTTCGTCATCAATTTTGGTTTTAAAAATTAGTGAAAATTTAATTCTGACCCTGCTGCCAATTATCAGGGACTCAGGGGAGCACCTACGTCGCGGTGCAGGCGCTCTCATGTCGGTCTTCACGACAACACAAGGCCATCTGCAGCCTCCTCAGAAGACGGGGACAGGCACTTTGAGCTGCGGTGTGATTGAGTATCACTCCATCTGATGTAAATACAGAGTTTGGATTGGACGGATGGGGTTTTCAGCTGCACAGGTAGTGACTCTTTGGTTGGGTTTGTTTCCTTTCCTGCTTATTTACTTCTGCCGATCGAGTATTCAGTCTTGTATAGTGTCTGTTCCTTTGCATATAATTATAGTTTGTGTAGCTAGTATGACGATGCCTGTTGTAACTGATGGATTGTATCCAAAATCGTAATACCAATATATATATGTGTTGGAGCGTACTTCAATTTTCGACGGCATAACCATGCATGCATGATGATATGTACTAAAAAAAGAAAAACATACAAATAAAATGAATCAAACAAGTGAATTCTTAGATTGCCCACCAGCGTGAGCTTCCACCGATGCTTGAACTATGAGAGGGAAGGTTCAAGTATCGAGTCAACCTACTGTAAGGGGACAATGTTAAAAGTAAAAGCAAGAGTAACAGAGGCATGTGTATGCATTGGTGCTCACAGGGGTGGACCTACTAGTAGGGCAAGGTAGGCCCGCTGCCCTACCTAACACTGGTGTGCAGACCCTTCTTCTCCAACGTACTGATTTCAAGTATGATGAAAGTAAGCACAGTTAATTAGGCACACACCGATGCATCAGGAAGAAAAACGCCCAGAACAGAGTTCTATTATAGACAAATGAATTTGTTCAAGTAGCACAAACTACCACATACATAGCAAAGCATCTACGGACAGCCATACATGCATATAAAAAAACAACATTCTTTGTCATCTACTTTCACGTCTTCTTTTTTGCGCATGACTTTCAACCGAATTTTCTTAACTCAAACATGAATTCAATACCGGATTCATACACACAACCCTACCAAAACTTTAATCAACAAAACTACTCCATGAACTATCCGGAGCATACAACAATTTGTTCATTTTCTACATTGCCCTCATAGATCTAGGATTGAAAAAAAAACATGTCCATCACTGAGAAGAGAATTCCTCCACCCAGTGCTCTACCTGATCTCCGCGGTTCATCTCTTTGTCATGCACCATCAGCATCATGCATTCCTCTCCTCAGGGCTCAACAAATGGTGTTATTCCGCTCCCGCATGGGCGGCAGCAGGGCAGTCGACGGATGCTTCCATCCTGGCTTAGATAGTTGGTTGCTTCCATCCTGGCTTAGATAGTTGGTTTGCCTTATGGTATTGGACTGAAAAAGCAAGCCCACTCATAAAACAATCCCACCTTTAATAATTGCTGGTTTCACGAGCGATCGCGTATGAGGTATAGCTAGTTGGGCCAATCTTTTAGGCTAACATTTTATTCTAGATTTTTCTGTTTATTCTTTTTTGGTGATCCATGAGCGAAAAAACTTCATCCATGATTTGAGTTATATATTCACAAGCGTTTATTTTCAAAACTCATAGAACCTAAGAAATTTAATCCAAAGGTTTGCATGAGCCTTATTCTTGTAATATTTCAAATAAATACTATGGCAAGAACAACTTTTGTCATGGTTTTCTCCATGAGCGTGCGAAGCGCAGGTAGTGCACGAGGATTTACAAATGGTTTCAAAAATATTTAAATAAGAATTCCATCATACCTACGAATTCAAGCAAATCATGAAGACTCGAGGAACAAAAATTTATAGAAATAATTAGAATAGGAATCCATGGAACAAAAAAAATTTACATATGGAAAAAAATATGAACACTCTTGGAACAAAATTTTGTACGCTAGGAACAAAAAATGGTATACTTCCGACAGTTACTATACAAACTCGTGGACTAAGAAACATACAATGAAACAAATAATGGACTCTTAGGGAACAAAGTCTTATATACCTGGAACAAATATTTATACATCAGAAACAATTAGTATATTTACTCAACAAATGATACATACAAGGAACAAATCCTGGGCTCTCATGGAATAAAGTTTTATACACTAGAACAAATATTTGTACATCACAAAAAATTAGTACATGGGCACAACAAAGGATACATACAAGGAAAAAATCATGAACTCTAATGGAACAAAGTTTTATACACCTGGAACAAATGTTCGTACATTAGCAACTGTTAGTATATGCAATAAAAGATACATACAATGAACAAACTATGAACTCTCATGGAACATAGCTTTTCATACTTAAAACCAAAAATTATACATAAGAAACAACAAAATATACAAACTAAATGAAATAATAAATAAATGAAACAAACCATAAACACTCATAAAACAAAAAAATTATATGAATGGAACAAAAATTAGTACACAGAGAACAGTTAGGAATACCAAATCATGGAACAAATAAATATATACACACCAAACAAACCATGAACACTAATGGAACAAAATATTATAATCGTTGAACCCAAATTTGTAGACCAAGATTATTAGTATACAAACTCATGAAAAAAATAAATTTACACATGTAATGAACCATGTACACTATGGACCAAAATTTTATACACATGGAACAAAAATTTATGTAGCGAGAACAATTAGTATTAAAACTTGCTGAACTAAAAATATAGGTGTACGAAACAAATCATGAACATGGGATAATATTTGAATGAATAATCTAAAATATATTACAAAACCTTTTGGGAACAATCTAGAGTGTAGTACAGAACATTTCCCGAATGCTAAGAAATAATCAAAACTACACTATTTAATATCTCATGAGTGATATGATAAAAAACAATAGTATAAAAGTGTACTCTCATACAATATTATGAAAAAAATTAAACATAATAACACAAGACAGAAGAAAAAACATACAGAAAAAAAGAAAATTCTCTATATAAACAACAAATGATATCAAGGAGGAAAAAAGAACGAACAACAAGAAAAGAAAAAGAAAACAAGATAAATGAAAGAAACATGGGAGACAAACAAGGAACAAAACCAAAAGCAAAGAAGAAAAATAAATAAAATAAGCTAGCGCCAAGTTAAAAAGGAAAAAAACCTAAAAAAGGAAACCAACGTCACACCATGCTAGTGGGCGGCATATAATATTTCTGTGCATAAGGCGTGGTTCTGATGAATTAATTACTGACCAATCAGTACAACATGGACTCATGTTATCGATCCCAAAGTTGTGCGCCCTAGCAGTTTGATGGCATCCGCAGATGTTGCGACGTGCAATATTTCTCAGCATTAGTTGCTGTGGGTGTAGGTAAATGACAGCTAAAAATATGCTGCCAACTAAAGATCAAATCCCGGATGTGCAACATGCGAAGGCAACAAGTTACCACGGCACACTGGATGAAAGAGATTGCATTACCACTATGCTACGAGACTAGTTCCATTAGGTAGTTGAACTATTTAATAAATATAATAGAATGAGGAATGAGACCATAACCGCGGTTCGGCAAGGCTAGACAGGCTGCTGCGCTGACTTTGACCCATTGCGTCTGTCGGTCGCCTTCGGTCCAGCGGAGTTGTCCTGGTGCACACAGTGGTTGGACCCAGCATCCATGGGTTGCATCCTGATTCCCGGTTGGGACCGACATGGCAGAGGTGTTGCGGTGATGTGCTCCGTGGTGGAGGCGTTGCGGTGGTGTGTGCCGTGATGGAGGGATCCTGGTCGATGCCCAGACTCAGGTGTCTAGGGTGTGCGTGCGGCCTTGTCTCTATGAATAATCTTCTGGTGACCATAGGATTTCTTCTCTATCCTTTGGACTTGAACAATCTAGTTTCAAATATTGTTAGAGATTCTTTATCTATTTTTGATATATGGGGCCCTTTTCCCACTGTTTGAGAAAAGTTTTGCATCTTTCCTTGACATCCAAACAGGACGGGCCACTAGTCCCTGATCTGGACGCCGCACCTAAAACTCCTACCTGTGGTTGTTGGGGCTGGCGCTTCCTGAGCTGCTTGAGCAACACCTCCTTGTCGGTGGAAGGAATAGGTGGTGCATTTGAACCCTCGGTAAACAAAAGCCTACATAGCTACATCTTGAACAACTCGGGCATCTCTCTTACATAATCTTATTATTGACCTAAAAATAAGTGAATAATGAGTTTTCGTGTCCCTGCAAGTACATGCACAACCAATCACATATTCCATAGGGAGTTTGACTTCCTTTAAAATTTTATATTACTCAACAACAACTTCTCTCATCCCCACGGATCTATTGAGGCAAAACTTATTTGCCTGGTTGGTGCCCATACTTAGGTATCCTGGGTGTGCAAGGCCTTGCCAGGAACGACTGGTATGGAGTCTTCGCCTTCTTTGGTGCATTGAGCTCCTACAAGAGATTTGTTCTTCAGTGCCGATTTATTCTGTGATCCAGTTGTACCTAATGTGTATTTGTGTTGTTTTTTGACAAGGTTGTCGAATTTAATGGCTTCCTTTGGAAGATTTCTGGTAAAATTGTTTCAATACTATTGAATAATGATTCTAACTAGTGAATAATCATTGGAAAAATTGGCAACACACACTATGTTTTTGTGAAATTGGGTATTTCACACTGGAGAGGAAACAATTGGTCGTATGGCTCTAGACGGTGTCCTACAGCAAAGAATCCAACTTCCGTAGGATACCAAGTTCTTTGTTGTAGGACACCGCCTAGTGTCCTGGAACTATTTTTTTACTTTTAGTGTGCAACGACATATACCATGAAATTAGAGTATTCTGTAGAAAAATTTTCCATAATCATTAGAGAAAACAAGCTCACCAGCACCACTCTGCTTAGAATGATAATATAAAAGCTAGTTTGCCTATTGGCAATTTATTTGTCAATTTTGCTTGAGACTTTGACATTTTTTATTGCTTTCTCACACTAGTTATTCCTTCTCAGTGTAATTAATTTATTTAGCTTTACATGATATAACAATTGAGTTTTGTAGCTGTTAAGATAGGGTTGAAATTGCCCTCGCCGACTTTAATCCTAGTTTTGGACCTGCCCTGAATCCTGATAACTTGTTTGAAAGTCTGTTTCTTGTTTAGTTGACTTGATTCTGCATAACATATAAATGATGCAACTTTTATATGGTTTATATGCAATTATGTATGGTGAAACCAAGTGACTGGAGTGTTGGTTACAAACAATTAAAACTAGGAAGCTCTATGCATAATTTACCTATAAGTTTCTACAACTGTCTTTGTTACTTCCTTGGATTTTCAATATTTTTTCATTATATCTGGGAGCTATTATTCAATCATTGGTTTTCACAGTCTACTATGGAAACTATGTGGAGAGAATCTATTGTTGATGAGCAGCCACCAATGCCTAATGCTGAGGTTGTTTCCTAGGTGCTCTCCTAGAATAGTTCAAACAACATGTTTATGAAGAATGTTGGTATACTGATGAGCTTAAACAAATCAGAGACTTCGACTAAAAAACACTTCTGGAAGAACTTGCAGCTTCAAAATAAGTGTTCAGTATTACCTATCAAGAAGTCCAGAGCATAAGTGTCCACAATTATCTATCAAGAAGTTCAGAGCAAGTGTAGGCAGTGGCGGAGCTAGGCCCCGTCCTGCCTGTGCTGCAGCCCAGGTTTTGTGCCAAAGATATAGTGGTACATGAGTCTAAAGGGTAGATAAAATGCTAAAGCTACTAAGAATTTAGGCATGAATTGCCTTGATTAGCCTAGGGCTATACTCATTCCTAGCTCCACCCTTGAGTGCCGACAAAGACCCAAAGGGAGTTTGAGGAGTTAAAAGAAGCAATATGAAGAGACCAACTTGCTCCATAGGCATATGTTGAGCTTGAATGCTATTGATAACTCCTCTGAGTCTGGAACACCTATTGGTTGTGCTAAAGGGATGCCAGTTATTTGATCAACTTTTGTCATGAAGTATCTGTACTTTTGTAGTTGTGAACTTATGTTTGAAGTGATGTGTTATGAACATATGTCAGTTTCTCATTCTGTAGTGGTTGTGAACATGCATGTGAAGTGATGTATTATGAACTTGTTTCGAGCTATAGTTGTGGTTGTTTTAACTTGTTCTATGAATATGGAATTGTGTGAAGTTGCCTAATATGGAAATGGGCCTTGTGCCAAGACACGAGCCGGTCTGCAATCTTTGCTAAAAAAGCATGGTGACATATGGCACGATTGAAAAGCCAACGTGGCTCCACCTGAGTGTAACATATGGCATCATAGAAAATATTAACATGCACCTATAAGAAAAAGGACGCATGGGCCTATAATAAAAAGATACATGGATCTATAAGAACAAGACATGTAGACCTACATGAATCAAACACATGGACAAACAAGATGCTGATATGTGGGCCACCAAAAGTCTTCCAAATGGATCAATGGAAGATCGACATGAGGATCATCCAAACTGCTAACCTAGCACCCTGTATGTCCGACAAGTGGACACACATTAACTTTACAGGTTGTCAAATAGAAGCTTGATACGTGGTTGGACATGCTAGATCCTAGTCAGCAGACATGTCATTTTCCAGCGTGGAGGATGCCACGTAAGCATAGCCATGCCACTTGCCAACATGTACAGTGCTAAGTAGAAATAGCCACATGTGCCTAAAGCAATTGTGACGCAAGCCGTTTCATCATGGATAAAATATGTTGTATTAAGAAATTTATTGATTCATCATAAATAAACTAACTTGATGTTCCATTTTTGCCAAATACAATTCGTCATAGATTCGTCACATAAATTTCTTTATGATGAATTTGGCTTCTACTGTGAAAAAAACTTTTTGTCATATATATTAATATTTCTAGTAGTGGCAGTCCTACACGGGTTGTGGGTAGTCTTACAAGGGTTGTTTCATCAAACATTATGCATAGCTAACAAGTAAACATCACTCAACACCTATGGGGCATGGTAGCCACCCAACAATTCCACTAGCATATTTGCTTGTTTGGACTGACAAATAACCAACGCCTAATATTACTAACATATCAAGGGACTATTGCATGCTCACCAACAAGACACAAGTGGACTTTATTATGAATACAACAATCCTCGTTAGGCATTAATGCAATAGTGTCAAATGCAACATGTAGCCTCTATGTAAACAAATTCACCAAAGGGAAACTATGGTTAAGGCTATACCTAATCCTCTTGCGAGACTTCCCACTAGTTGCAAGCGAGCAAGCCGTGCCATGAGTTCAGTTACAAGTCAATCACCTATGTAATTCCTACGGGGCTGATTGGTTGGGTGCACAGGGGATGGACTGGCTTATTCCTAGCTATGAATGGCCAGCCCAAGCTAGGCCCAATATTAATAAAACGGCGCCAGCGACAGCAACCCTAGCGCCTCTCCTCTCTCGCTCACCGCCCGCTCTTCTTCCCCGCTCCCGTGTCGAGTCCGCCGACGCTCCTCTTCCCGCTCCCCTCCCACTCGACGCCCGCCGCCGCCCTCCCTCTCCACGCCCACCACCGCTCGTCTATCTCGCTCACCGTCCTGTCACCGCCCGCCGCCATTCTTCTCCTTACCACCCCTTCCTCTCGAGTTCCGTCGGTCGTGTCCCCTAGATCCCAGGCTGGTGTTGAGAGAGATGGCCCCTAGCGAGCAAGTTGGCGACAGATCCAAGGGCGGCACTGGTGGAGATGGCTGTCGGAGCTCCTCCAGTTCCGTGGGGAAGCGAACCCTTGCGCCAGTCCTAGCCCTTTGTTCGAAGGGGACTCCTTGTCTGGCATGTGTCATGGACAAGGTCGCCAAGGCGCAGGGCGAGCGTGGTGTGGCGTTCTGCGGTGATTGGGAGGGCGGAGGCTGTGGAGGCGGGCGCCGCGGAGGTGGGCGCCGTGGTTCTTCATCGTCAGCGGATTCGGCGAAGTCCACCTCAAGATCCGTCAGTTACTCACCATCGAGCTACTCCGTCCGATCTGGGGTTCATCCATATCCATCTCTGCTCAAGTTTTCTTCAATGTGTTGACTGAAACTTGGTAGTTCTAGGGATTTGCATCTTTTGTACAAATGAATTGTCTACGATTATCATCTGTTATAGCTGTGGTGTCTGAAATTGGTGGTGGTAAGGTTGTTCATCAGCTAGGTCATCTGTTAGACATGTGTGACAGAAATGAACTTGTTCTAGTGTTGTTCATCTGTTATTCATGTGTAATGTGTAGTTTCATTGTGTGAGGATTCATTTGTGTTGCTATTAACTTGAAAATTCCACAAATTGTGATGATTCATTGTGTATTCAATTGTAGTCTGCTTCATTGGGTGCCCTTCCTGAAGGCATGGAGACCAAGGACTGGGGTGGCATTGATCAGGAGACACTAGTACGCTGCTGTCATGGAAAACATCCAAGGCGCCTTTTGCGTGGGATGGCAAGAACACAGGGCGTCGGTACCTTGCATGTCCACTTTGGGTAATTTTCATTTCCCAGTACTTTCATTTCAATGTTGATCATGTTGTATATAGAAGATAAGGTCTCATTGTTATTGTTTCAAACCCAGGGGAAGGAGAACATGTGTGACTTCGTGTACTAGAAGGATGACAAGTGGCCACCTATGTTCCAGGAAGTCACCTCAAGCTTGTGGGAAGTGGTTAGCAAGTTCAAGAGTAAGGCAGATGAGGCTCAAGTTGATCTCCTGGCGGCCATTCAACTTAGGAATGATATGTCTGAAGAGAAGAATGCTCTTGAGCTTGAGAAGCAGGAGTGGGCAAGAGAGAAGTTGATGCTGCTCAAGGAGAAAGAGAGCATAGAGAGGGAACTATCCATGAGCACCAGGTTGGCCAGGACAACATGCTCCACACTGGAACAGAGGATTAGGAGTGACAACCAGGACAACAAGATGTTGTATGGCTTCATTCTTTGTTTGGAGTGGTGTTTGGATTTGTGTTCAAGAAGAACTGAATGATCTGATGGGTTTGGTGTAATGATGGCCTAAACTTGGTGTACTGAACTTGTGTTCCATGCTAACTTTTGAACAATGTTGGGTGATTGTTTGTAAGACAATGTTGGGAAGATTATCTAGTCTATGTTGGTTGGATCTTTCATATTCATACATCCTTTCTTAGGATGAATTTCATGCACAAATGTAAACTGCCAAGTTTCACTTCACCATTCATAAGTTTACATGAAGAAGCGAAGTTCAACTTCACCACACATAAGTTTAGGAAATCAGAAAGACAACTCTCTAGAATTTTGTAGCTACAATTTGCATGGTAGCCTACTCAGTTACATGGAATACAACTTGATGCAGATGAAAGTGAGGAGGATGACTATAATGGCCAGTAGACTAGTTGCCATGCAAAACAGCCAGGAACTTGTGGTTTTGCACTCTGCAACATGGTCTAGTTTCCCTGGAACTTGAGTACCATCATCTAATTTCCCAGGAACTTGAGTATGTCTCATGTACGCCCTCAAAGCTTCTTCTCTAGTCTTGTAACTCTGGTAACTTGAGTGACTAAAACCCAACACTTGCATCTGGCACGACTCCCAGTCAGAATAAACACCAGGACGCCTTCCTCGAAACACCACATACCACTTCATGTCTACAAAAAGTAACAAGGATTTCAATTGATGCATGTTTCATATAAGATATGAAATTGTAAACGTCACAACACAAACAACATGCAAGGGATTCCAACATGATCTTCATCACAACAAGGCATAGAATGCATACAAGTTCAAAGTTGTACACTAGACTTATTTTCCTATGCTCTAGTCACCACCTGATCATCATCCTAATTTATAGAAGAAGCTTGAATGTAAATCAAGCAGATGTAACCAAGGTAAAGTCACCAATTAGAGTTACAAGTTACAGCCAAATGGCTCAAATTGTCAAGTGGTTAGAAGCTATTCTCCCAAAAAAGATGCACTGGCGGCTAGGTAATGATTCATCCAAGCAGGTTATGCTTGCTCAGGTGTGTAGCAAGCCACAAGCCCTTCTCCTCATCATTCATCTCTAGGAAACCCAGGGCAGACCTCTTGTGTTCCATCAGGTGGTCAAGGCAAAACATCAGTTGTGGCTTCGAGAAGTTGGGGCACCCCATAATGGCCTTCACAATCCCTGGGCTCCTTTAGCGTGAATAGTATCCTGAACATCTCCTGCAAACCCCCAAACTGCATCAGTCAGCCCTTGAACCCCACCAGCTGTCCCATCGGAGCCCCTCTTCCTCTTCCCACCACTTGAAGCCTCACTCTTCCCACCAGATTCTCCTGCGCCTTCTGCTGTCACTGGTGGTGCTTCGACATCGACGTCAATGGTCTCTGCATCGGCTGGATCTCCCAGAGGCTCTGTGACAGCAGAAGAAAAAAGTATCAGATGTGTTCTACATAGGCTTTAGGATATATGAGGTGGTAGGTCTGGTTATACCTTGTGGGACCTTTAGACCATCAGGCCTTTGAAGTGTATCTGCCAGGATGAGAGCATCATGGGCTGAACCCTCCCACCTAGCTAGGACATAGGTAAACTTCAGGTCAAAATCAACAACTGCAAGGACATTCTGGGTAGTGGTATGCTTCCTGCCCATGAATGCTGCTCTAGCCCTCTCAGGAACTTTAGCTAACACATGGGTTCCATCAATGGCTCCAACACGGTTCTTAAAGTATGGGTTCCATCTCCTGTTGTGTTGTATTTTGGCTGGTGTAGCTATTGAGGGAGGAAGGATCATCTCTGATCTAAGCTCCCCCACTGCATACAGGACTTGCTGGAAATATCTGGTTAAGGTTTCAACAGACCTTAGGAATGGGACCTGGATACACCTAAACCTTTGGTTGTGACCCACAACATGAAGGAACATGGCCACCTGCTCTTCAATGTTACAATGGATGGAATCCTTGAGCAACCCCCTACTACAAAAAAGGTCACACAGCTGGAAAAGTGGTGCCATTTTTATCCTAAGGGTGTTAACACATTGGGTGTCATTGGACTGGTAGATAAAGGCAAGGTTTCTCTGTCTCTTCTCATCCCTCTCAAGCATTGGGCCATAGGAAATAGGTGGTCTATCATGGGCTAGACGCCTAAATCTAGCCATCATCCAAGCGGATATAACACCAACAAGAGCTGCCCCTCTAATGATCATCTCACGACATTTGGCAACATCATCATCCATGCCATCCATGTCTAGACACGAAACAAACAGAGCTATTAGAACTCTAGTTACTGGTGGGTGTCATGAACAAAGTTTCAACAAATGAAGCACGGCTGCGACATGATAACATGCGCCACCCAGTGCCACTACTCATCATCGACCAAAATGCTACTACTCAGAATATAAAGTCAAATCACATATAACATATCAGGCAATAGTATGGTAGACAGACCAGATCTGGTTGCCAAAGAAATCAACCAAACAATCTACACATACCAGATCTAGAACTTTCTACTCGACTAAACAAAGAAGGGACTAGAGTTCGCATCACATCACAAATCTGGCCGCCAAGAAAGCAATCGAGCATATCTACAACATAATAGGGGTTGATTGGTTACCAGCGCAAATGGTCATATTCGAGTAAAACCCTAACAAATCTGCAAACAAAAGGCTACAGATTCAAGAATGTGAGAGGGGACGAGGGTTGCGTCACATCACAGATCTGGGACACAAACAACGAATCAAGCAAACGAAAATACCAGATATGTCCGCCATGAAAGGTGGTCGACAGAGATGGAGAAAGAGAAAGAACCAACCACCGCACTACCTGGGATGCGACGGACACGGCGACGGCGAGGGCAGGGGCGACGGCGAGAGCGAGGGCGAGGGCAAGTGCGAGTGCGAGTGCGAGGGCGATTGCAAGGGCGAGAGAGGAGAGCGAACGCTGACCGGGGGCGGCACAAATAGGAACAGTACAGCGGTAACCCTAACGCCGCCCTCGGTTTTATTCTGTGGCCAGCGGAAGCAACTTGGGCCCACGCCCGCGGCCCGGCGGGGCGGAAGCCAAGCCTGGCTAAGCGGGGAACGCGAATCCCACGCGTTCTCAGCTATGCAGGCCGTACGAGGCCTTTTGGCTCCCGGGGGCCTGGCTAAGGGTCCGTGCAGGCAACCAATCAGCCCAGCAACCAATCAGCCCAAAATTGGCCCCCATAAGCCTGGATAGGCCCCTATGCATGTAACCAATCAGCCCCTACCTGATCATGCCTATGTCCCAACTTTGATGCGAAAATCCCTTTTTAATTCTTCATTTTGACTAGTGTTAGACATGCAATAATTATGAATACATATTAAGACACCGAGAAATAGATACCATATTGTAGGATCATCTTCTATTAATATGCTAACTGCTTTACAACAAATTTCACTCCTAAGATCTCCTAGTGGTGAATGTCTGACAACAATGTTTTAAAAGACATGTATAAGAAACTATAGAATCAAAAAATAATGAAGCTGTGTCTAGTTAACTATTATATCCTGCTAATGGGTTGAAGTTGAGAACCTAATAGTAAACTCAAATATGTTGAAAACAGGATTTGCAACTCATACACCAATGTATTGTGACACAAATGAACATGTCACACATGAAAAATAGCAGCTCAACAACTATACATCTAGAAACAACAATCAATTTCCCCTACAAACAATAAGCCTTGAGCATATCGATAGACAAAAAAAAAGAACAGGGATTCACTACTGTTCATGTCAAACATGTGGTGAAAATCAACATGGGAAAAAGGATGCTTGAAAGCTAAAAGGTTCAATTGCATATTGTCCTCCCTAACCGCTGTTTGCCAGAATTCAAGCCATTTATCTACCCCTTTTCAGTGAAAGGAAGTTAAAAGTGTTAACTGAAGGCCGAAAAGACATAAATAATATCATTGGCATGGATGATCAATAATCCCTAGGGATTTGCATATCTAGACCTTTTATATATATATATATATATCAAACAAAGTACGACATATATTTCAAGTAAATGATAAAATATCATATTTTACAAGCATTACATAGATCGTGTCCATGTCCATATCACATTTAGATGTCAATGTCCATATCACATTAAACATCATATTTTGCAATTACATATAATACATCAAATACACAAACTTATTTAAGCATAATGTCTTGCAAGTGTCGTAGAAGAGATTATATGTCCACATTACATTTGAATATATAAAAATAATGGCACTGCTTGCTTAGATCACATATCCACATGGACAAATCAAATTCCACTATGCATACATGTCCATACATATAGGGCACATTTAAGTACAACAAATAATAGAACTTCCAAATTATGTATTTCAAACATATGCAATACATATACAACGCCTAGATCACATGCACTAGTTATTACACGCCTAGGCACTTGTCATTTTTAAGCATTGAAGTAGCAATCCTTGTTGCACCTCTTCCTATCCCTCTACCCCTCCTAGTTGGTGATGTTTCTCCTCCAATGTGACTTGTACTAGCACTTCAAAAGAACAGAATAACAATATATCTGTAATTATGTAAATCATCATGTAAATGTAAAATTGTTAAGATGTTAAAGAATAATAGTGAGTACACATGAATCACTTGGATGATTTAATAGGTTATGACATAATTATGTGTTGTCCATCGTTAACCTGGTCATTGCTTGGACATATCATTGGATTGAACACACCAATGTGTGGCCTTTATAAATTTGTCAACATAGGTTGATGGACATAGTCATCTCTCTATGCCTCTACTGAATTTTGGAATGAAGGCTAAATCATGTAGAAAGTGCTTCTAATTTTGCAAGCATGGTTGATTCAGCAGTGGCATGTGCAAATATTAAAACTTTATAGTCCTTGATAGTTTTGCTTTGAGTAGGAAGAGCCTTAGTAATAGCTAGGGTTATTTTGTCTGACACTGACATACTAATTTTGTCTAAGTTCAAACTTAGCTATGACCATCTGTTTATCTTATCATGCATCTCCACGATCAACAGGTTTTTGATTTTATTCACTCAGTTGTTGAAATATTTAGAGAGGTTGTTATTGATGTAGTATATCTTGCAATGATAAAAAAAAAGCATTGCTTCTAATCCTCAAATAGGGACGATTCTCATCTAAGTACTATATTGCTCCAGGGCACTTTTTCTATATCATGTCCATGTGCCTATTGAACTTCTTGATAGTGTAACTCTTGCTAGTTGGCCACATGTTACTTATAATTGAACAAAGGTCCATAATAGTGTTTCTTGAAACTCTTTCACTACATAAATTCTCTATGCTCTACTCTATCATCCATAACCCTTTCATTCCTTTGCATGCATTTGTGCTGATAACCAAATTTGTATGTGTACTATTAACTTCTGAATGAACCATGTCTAGCTTCCCTTCGACTCAATCTCAATCACCCCATCACTGACTAAACATAGCCAATTGTGCCCATGTATTCCAACAACAACCGCAAGCCTACCTCTTGACCGGCCTATCAAATAGGTGGTGTCACTTGCAATATAGAGCATGCATACTTGCAAAACCCCGTCAATGCATGGTTTAAGTGCCACAAAAAAATCTTGCAAAACACACATGCCCTTGATGTTCTTCTGTGTCAATGCTTTCAAGCACTGATTTGAGTAGTTTAGCTCTATAAGTGGGTAGCAAGTTATAACTGTCACTCCACTTTCCAAATATCATGTCCAAATCCTTCTCTTTGCCCATAAAAACCATGTCATATGGAATTTCCATGGGATACCTCTTCAGTGCAGTTTGTAACTCTTATTGTCCCTTTGTTGAGTTTCCTTACAAAAAGTCAACCAATTTCAGCAACACAATTACTTGTGGCCATTGTCCACCAAAGTTGTTGACTGAACTACACTTTGTGAATGGGGCCATTCCTTTTAACCTACAACGAAAGAAATGAACTTTATATGCGTGCATGGCATCCCAACAAAAGAAATAAACTTTTGTGAGTACTTCATATTATAGTCTACCTTGAATCCAATATATTTCTAGCTGGAAGATGCAAAAAAATATCCACTTGCAGCACTTATCTACTATTAAACCCTTGGCTCAAAATCATGTATTGTCTTTCTTCACACTATGGAAAGCATAATCATTCAAGATTGGATGTTGCATTAATTAATGTTGATTTGCATTGTTTCATATTAGTGAACACCACCAATATCAACACATGGATCATCAACATCATAAGAAAATATAGAAATGTCATCTTCATAACATCAACTATTTCATCATTAGGTTCATATTCAAGATCAGCACAATCGGAGTCCGAATATGCAGCCATATAAGTGCCATAGCTACTACCACCTAGGGGCCCTTTGGTTTGTTGCCAACGTCTGCCCAACCAAAATATCGATAGTTGACTGAGTTGGTGGAGTCTGTTTGGACTGGAGCCAATATATTGTTGGTGTGCCAACGAACGCACACCCACACCAGTTGATTTCCACGCCCGTGCGAGGGCGAGATGAGGGCGGGCAAATCCTTCGCCAAATATTTGGCTCGCCCACGCGTTCGTAGGGCGGACTCGGGCAAAAACCAAACAGCCCCTTAGTGCGACAAGTGATTCAGTGTCAGCGTATCTGTTTTCTTCATCAACTCTGACTAGTTATTCACCATGTGCACCTTTTATGCCAGGTTCCCTGATAGGATATCATATGCTATAGTTATTTTTTTATTGTTATTTGTTTCCATCTATAAAATTCTATTTGAGTGGACACACTAGATTTTGATTTTGTTAAAAACCATCTAATCTGCTATGGACTATGTAATCCATTTTCCGATATCTTACTTTCTAACTTTCCAGGACCACTATGGCAAAATTATAAGAAGTGATTTAAAGATGAGTGAGGGTTAACTGTTATTTTCTTTAATATGACATCATATGCTACAACAATGAATTTTACATTCTGATTCATCGATCAATCATGGCTGCATTTTAGAATATGGATGCACAATCATCAACCCTTTGCATTATCCTACTTTTCATGGCATTTCTGTTGTCTTTAGTTAGAATGAGTAGTGCAAGCCTACCCTACATAATTAGTCTAATGTTAGGATGTGATACTTAGTTTTTTATATTTTGTGCAACAACTTAAGAACCTATGTTGTATTTCATATCTCATAAGGACACCTGAAATGTTAATCGTGGAACTAGTAGGTAAGGTGGGACATAGACATGAAGGCATTAGGCCCTCTCTAGTGGCGGAATCTTCATCCGACATGGCAACCAAGGGAGTCGATGGGAGAATAGGAACCTTGAAAGAGAGAGAAAGGAGTAGACCCATACTTCAGAGTCGAAGCAACCATTACTGATGCTTTAGTTATTTCATTTTCTACAACTAGAACATTCCGTGCGCTTTGCACGCCCCATCATAACCAAAGCACCGCAAAGATTGAGAAACATTGATATGTAATGAATACCATACCAAAAATATTCACGTGACATACCGTATGTTACAGATCAGTTAAGATTGGGTCAACACTGCGGACCCTGTGGCCTCTTCAGCTCATAGGGTTGTCTAGACATATTACACGTTATGACCAGAATTCTCAGCACCAAGCTTCAGCGTCGGGCCGCTGGTACATTTAAGGACATAAAGTACAAAGTGAAAGTTACATAATTTGCAGCAGTAAAATATACATATATCTAGCAATTTGAGATAGGCTCTGAATGGACTAAGGCCTTGTTTAGATCCCAAATTTGGGGGGCCAAATTTTGGGGTATGATGTCACTTCGTAATCATTCGTCACTGTAGCATTTCGTTTGTGTGTGAAAAATTATCCAAAAATTGATTAATTAGGCTCAAAATGTTCGTCTCGTAAAGTACAACAAAACTGTGCAATTAGTTTTTGATTTCATCTACATTTAGTACTCCATGCATGTTATGACATTTTGATGTGATGGGAATCTTCTTTTTGCATAGTGAACTTTGGGGGTAGAATTTGGGATCTAAACAAGGGCTAAGTAGTGAGCGATTGGCTGCAACTGTTAGACAAAAGGAGTGCATCTGTACGTGCTAACCATCCTTGCTTGCACAGCAAAAGTTATAATCATTAGAGACATAATAATACTAATATTGTCATGGTAAAGCCTACTGCACATATTTCTACCTGGACAGAAAGATTATGCAAAAATCTAGTGAAGTCTCTACCAGCATGATGCTACTGCAATCAAATGTAGTGTATTCTATTATTCTCTTTGGAGGTGATACATGCTGAGCTTGTATATGCAAGAAGTGGAAATGGCGAGCCTGGAGGACTAAGGCTAGAGTTCTTCTCTGTCTAGTACAGGCTAGAGCCTGGGTGTTTTGTCTTCTATTTGAATCTGGCATCTAAACCTCTTGTAAAAACTACTTTGAAGGCAAAACTTTACACTATGTAATTACCCATTCTATACAGGAGCATTGTACCAAAAAATAATGGTAAAACTTGTTCCATTTCAGCTAGCCCATTAATGATTCATCATACATCTACTTGGACAGCATGGTGTCTGTCCACAAAATTCCTAACGATAATTCACATGATTAGGTCTGCTATTATAACAGGTAAGCTTAGCAGGTCCTACTCTCTAAAAAGTAGGTTTAGCAACACGTAATCTTATCAATGTTTGTAACCGTATTTATTAAAATTAGCATAGACATTTGCACAGGTACCATCTTTCCAATCTCAGCATTTTCATCTACGAACTGCAGCTTCTTTTGTAGTTTCTTCTTAGGCGACGGGCGAGCCCTCTAAAAATAACTCATTATCTCATGTACATATCGCATTTGTATGTAAGAAAAAAAATCAAAGAACAAATTTGTTAGCGAGGCTAACCTCTTATTTGTAGCTCTTCTGTATCTTGGTTGCAGGATCATCAGGCACATCCAATCAACATCAGGATTAGCAGCCTGCTGTAAAGCATGCTTTAAAAAACAGCAATCAAAGAAACAATAATTTAACGTTGTCAATTCACCGCGCTTTGTGCTCCCTATAATGATAAAATAAGACAGACCGAGACAAACATGGCCATGACCCATGAGTAAATACATGTATATTCTTATAGATACATTTGCAGATCAGATAGAAAAATTGTAGATGTATATACCGTCTTAGTTGGATTGACACTGAGTTTCAACTTTCTTTCCACCATCTTGGTGGCGATGACTACATATTTGTGCTCAGTGGACCACTACTGCAAGTAACAGAGCCATCAAAAGAAAAGTTTAGAAATTATAGGATAGTAGCTTTTCAAAAATAATTGGAATAAACAGAAACTTCTATAGTGAGGCATAAAAAGCTGGACCGCGATAACCGTGAACATATACCACAAAACACAAATAATTATTGTACTAAAATAACATTTGTGCACTGAAGAAATAGCAGAATATGGTTGATTAGCCCAAATAGATGATTATAAGCAGCCCAAATAATATATGACCGTAAGCATCGGTATAAAAGATGCAAGTGTTGAAAATATGGGTAAACTGAGAAAGCTGACAATCAGCAATGGATGTAGCATAATTAATTGACGCATATATCAAAGACAGGATTAAGAGTTTCAAGGATAACCAGTACAAAGCATTGTTATCCTAGTCTGGAAGAACACCTCACTTGTTTGCAGCTACAGAAGTGGCAATAGAGACATCATCGTTCAGATAAAGAACCTCATCGTTCAGATAAAGAACCAATGCGATACATATGTTGAAGCAGCCTAAATGCCACTAATTTCAGCAAGCCAATATAAGACACATTCATCCCAAGCAGAAGCCATACCATGTCGATAAGACAATAATACCTTTGCTTGAGATCTTGTTCAACTCCTCTGGATGGGACTGTGGGCTTCTCTGACAACAGCGAAGGACCTAAAATGTAGCATATATTTTTGTTCAGTGAATGATATTGGCTGTTACATCGTTACAATGAGCTCTGCGTAGAAACTAAACTACTTTAATAGGAGTTTGTGGCTAACCTTTACAGGTTAAATCTGTATCAAACTAAACTAAATGAAGTCAGCCATTGTGGACATGCATTACCAGGATTTGTAGAACAACATTACAACGACCTCATGTTTCCAAGTCATGCTCCCCGTTTCGGAAGCAGCACCAAATCTGCACCAAATCAGCGCCCAAATAAAAATGAGTTAGCTCCCAAATCAAAATAAGCTAGCTCCAACGGATGTAAGGGAAGGAGGTTGAAGTGGAGGAGGGTACCTGCTTGATATTGGCCATGCCCGTAACATGCATTTTTGAAGCCGGCGAAGGAGCCTCGCCGGACCCCATCAATGGGAAATCGAAGAGAAAAGCAGTGGTGAGGAGATCAGGGAGGGATTCGAGTACCCACCCCAAAGCGCTGCTGCGGATCGGTGGGCGGCCTCTTCTTCCCCATCGATCATTCTCGCTGCCGCCCGCGCGCGCCCCCACGGGATCAGCAGCCCTGCATGGGAACGCGAGTGGTCAGAGCGGCGAGGAGGAACGGCCAGAGGAAGCTAGAGGGGGAACCGCAGATGCCGCTAGGATTTGGGACCCGATTGAGAGAGATGAGAAAGAGGAGGCGGAGTAGGAAGGGGGAGGCACACACATCTGGGAGACGGCAGGAGGCGTAGCCAGGAGCAAGAACACTCCCTGCCTCGATGGGAAGGGACGACACGACCTCCCCAACTGCTCCGATGGGCGACGGACGGGCCTGACATCGGCATGGAGAGGGAGGAGGCACACACGCGTACGGGGAGGAGCAGCGAGCAGGGAGGCGAGGGAGAGCCGGCCGCTGACCTGAGGGCGGACGCGACGTCGGGCCGAGGGGGAGCCGGCAACCGCCACGCTGGGGGGTCTCGGCCGCCGCCACGCCGAGGCGACCCCGCGCCTTGCACCACGGGGACCCGACCTCTGCGTCAAGGGGACGCGGACCGTCGCATCGAGGACAGCGCGGGCTCGCGGGCAGGCAGGTGGCGGCAGCTAGGGTTTCGGGCGCCTGAGCCACCGCGCCGGGTTGAGAGCCGAGAGGGAGGGAGGTTGAGGGCCCGATCCAGATCTGCGGAGGGGGCCGGGGGAGGCCACGGCTGCCGCGCTATACGGTGCTCCGGTTGGGGGCCTCGGCGGCCGAGGCGCGGGAGGATGCCGCGGGGAAGCCCGCTCGGCTGCCGCGCCGCACCTTGGCCTGGCCGCCCCGCAGCGAGGGGGAGGCGGAGGGGGCACGGGCGGCAAGGGGGAGGCGGAGTGGGGGTGGAGGGGGTGGTCGCCCAGGACCAGTCGAGGCGGAGTGGGGGCGGAGGGTAAGCGGAGCGGGGCAGACCGTGGAAGAGGTGCGAGAGGGACGGAGGACCGTGGTTTGATTCCACCAAAGCTGAGGGGTGTTTTTTTTGCAAAATAACCCCGCAAAACGCGGGCGTGCGAGAACGGGCGTACGGAGTGGCTCTGGTGCGAGGAGGAGGCGCCTCCTTTAAAGAACCCAATGCGTACCGGTAAAGAATGTGTTGTGATGGGTCCCAAGTGAAAAAGAACAACCATTCCATTCTTCCATCTGTCGAGTCCACAGATGCAAATATAAAAAGAGGGGGAGAGAAATTATTTTTCTATTTGCTATTTCCTAGTAGTAATGTTTTTGTCGGATGTAGGAATATTTTTTATATTTTCGACTTCCACAGTGCTACTACTGGGTCGGAAGGTTGCCACTTAGGCCTTAACACGTACTATTTGGTCATGTTGTTGGTGCCCTAACTACGGTATTGGTACGGATGCCTTGCAGATCTTGAGTAAAGTTAATTCATTGATCCTATAGATATAGAATTTCAGTGTATAATAAGTTGGTCAGTTATCACAGCTGGTAATAAAACAGGAAAATTACTACATGTGTGAATACCATCATTTGAGTATTTCCTTTCTAGCATGGCATTTTTTGTGATGGCAGTAAAGGGCCATTATTTGTTCTTATATTTTGGACTAATTTCTGTTATACTTTCTCTGTGTATTACCTTCCTTTGATTTTGTTTTCTGATTGCTTCTCCTTCATATACCCCATAATTGCACTTCTTTTGGTCATTGAGGATAGATGTTTATGTTGAAACATAAGGTTCAGAGATAGCATGAATAATAGTTCCATTTATGGACTGTAGGCTTGAATGATTTTGGCATATTCAGCAGCGAACAACCTCCTTCTATGAATATCAATAGATTTATGTACATATTGGACCATGCATATAGTTCCTTACAATTACATACTCCCGTCATTGCATTCATGGCAGTTCATAACATGTTGTTAGGTTTGTTCAGGACTGCACTGGGGTATTAGCAGCTAGCTACAATAAAGCTGTCTCAGTGTGCAGCAAGGTAATGAGTTTCTAAAAGTATCTAGCTTCCTCATACGCATTTTCATTTTTTTTATTGGATTGACAACCTGCATTTCCACACCGTTTATGATTTTACTGTTGATTGTAATACTTTATTTATGCCCATTTATTAAACATTTAGATGCCTTCTTACCATTTGTTACAAGGTTTCGCATGCTATATATTTAGTTGTTAAGTGGATTGAACTATATTTGTGTTATGGCCTTTCAGTTGAAATGAAAGTCCAAAAGATGAATGCAGTTTTTTTTCAGGTTAGTAAAGGGACAAATACTGTTGGCAGTTTATTGATAATCTGTATGACTTCTTTAGCTCTCGTGATTTCTGTTTTCCAATCGTAAAATGTGCTCTTATAATTTTTCTGTAAGCATACCAATACACATTACCTTTTTGCTGCTGAGATTTCCCTTAATAAACTTAGTACTGCATCTGGTATTCATCTTATTTACCCCCAACATGTTAAATACCTCTGCGGTTGCTGATTGAGTTAGATGCATAGACATACTACGTTTGATACATTAAGATCAATCGTGTCTTTGTTAAAAGTTTTTCATCTTTTCATTAATGCTATTTATGTTGTCGTGAATGACAGGACAAGCGAAGCGCACCAAATGCGGAGTATAAGGCCAGTCTCAGTGAGAGTTTCATGGACAATAAATTGACTGTCATGTAAGCATTTTTTATGATATGTCATTGTATTAATTAAGAGAGATGAAATGAGTTTCATGGTGATGAAACTCCATGTACACAATTACCTAGATAGTTTGTGTCTTGCATGTGACCTAAGGCCAGTCTCAGTGGGAGTTTTATGGACAATAAATTGACTGTCATGTCAGCATTTTTGATGATGTGTCACTGTATTAATTAAGAGAGATGTGAAATGAGTTTAATGGTGATGAAACTCCATGTACACAGTTACCTAGACAGCTTGTGTCTTGCATGTGACCTAGAAAACAATAATTAATGAAACTATGCATTGAGAGGGAGGTGTTTCATCTTAATTTCAAACACTTTTAGATGATGTGTCACTCTAGGTAATTGTGTCCACGAAATTCCATTGAGACTGACCTAAGAGACAACAATTGATGAAACTATGCATTGAGAGAGAAGTGTTTCATCCTAATTTCAAACACTTTTAGATGATGCGTCACTCCGTAACTGTGTCCACGAAACTTCCATTGAGACTGGCCTAAAGAGAATATGATCACCCTCTCTGTCTATTACATTCCCCTCTAGTGACACACTGACACGTGCACGGCAGACTCCCCGTGGCAACATTGGCCGTCCAACCGTTGCCATGTCGTTAGCCTCTGCCATCTCCAACCGTCGGAGATCTCTCTGTTGTGGTTCTCTTTGTAATCATTCGATGAAATGCATGGAATTTTGACTCAGAACGCTGAACGCAGGGTAGTATGGTGATCATAATTCTTAATTCTTGTGGCAAACCCAAAATGACTTATATTTGGAATGAAACGGAGTATTAAATTTGCAAAGATGGCCGCAGGGTAGTATGGTGATCATAATTCTTAATTCTTGTGTTAAACCCAAAATAACTTATATTTTGAATGAAACGGAGTATTAAACTTGCAAAGATGGCACTTGCAGCCGATACTGAATTCATAACTTTGATGTCTTGGAATGGGAGGGATCAGTACGGTTTCTTACGGAGGTCAGCGTTGTTCAAGCATCCCAGCACTCAATCACTGCGCAGCTGGTACACATCACAAATAAGCATCGCATTTCGAGAGATGTAACACGCAAACATGGGACCGAGAAGGCAAAAGCATTTGGTTATAACTTCAGAATTGTATACTGCTGTTCTTCAAGCAGATTCTGCAGCGCAACCAGATGTCAAAGGCGCGCAGTGCTATCAACCATGCTACAAAGTATCAGAAGCGAGATGCTAGGAGAGTCTCTATCTTGCGACAGTTAGCCTATCTTGCTGGCCTAGGGTGCTTCCTGGAGTGGGTACTTGGAGCATCTCTGGAAGATGAATACTGGCTTCGGCTTTCCCTGACCGTGTACTCCACCTCAAAAGCAGAATGCTCATCAGGTGCAAACCTGCTACTGAACACAAAACACAGTTTTGACTCAGAACTCTGAACGAATAGAAACAAGTGCCATGATAAGATGCTAGCATTCTGAATGATAGGCACCTCCGATGCTCATGAGAAGATTTAACAGGCCGACGACAATGAGGAACTGGAAAATTAGATCTAGTTCTGGCACGATCACTTGGACTAGGAGTTGACTCTTGTTCCTGAAGAATGTGAGTGTCGATTATGAGAATCTGCAATGCCATACTTCACAAAATTTAAATGACAAAACGACTGCACTTCCAACTTACATTATAGCAATCATCACAATCACACATCACAGAACTTTTTGGCATCAACTGGTTGCCCTGACAGAAGTTCCAACAGTTAGCAATAACATAACCAAACTATAATTTGTAGGAGGCGATGCTTATATACCATCTTGCAGCAAGACTCCTCACAATGAGATGCTACTTGAGAAGTTGAAGGCGTACGGTCACGGTCCTAAGAAACAGAACCAACCATAATCAACATCAAGCTGCATTTAATAAAGTACCAATAATTGAACTGTTGCACTTACTGTCTTATAGTAGGCCTGCTCACAGCCGCTGGTTGCAGAAAATTCCTCACCATTGGGATAATCACAATTTTGACCAGTCAAATTACATTCTGGGCAAGAAGTTCTATGTGCCCTATCCTGGTATGAATGTCCATATTTGCTCCTGCGGTATGAATCTCGCTCAATGTATTCTTCATGCATTGCCTGCCTGTGTCTTGGATATTTACTAGAGTATCGACTCTCCTCATAAGCTTCCCTGAATCTGGTCCCCGAATGAGTCCTTCCATATCTATGGCTTGGGGCTGCAACCAGACATCAGAAAAAAAAAACTGTTTATTAAGACTGAGGGAGAAGGAAGATGGAAACAAGTTTATTTGGTGTAGAGAACGAAACAAACCATGCTCTGCAGAATCCCTTCGATAGTATTCTCTATATCCTCGAGAAACAGGCCTTTCATCAACATCCATAGAGCGGTAACGGTGAGAATGATTATCTGAATAAACACACCTTTCAAAATGCCTATATCTGTCTGAGTAGTGTCCTCTACCACTTGAATATTTGTCTACAAATCCTCTTCTGACACCTAACATGGAACTAGAACCCTGCCAGGAATGCTTCTTCAAAGAATGTCTTGGCCTTTGTAAACTAGCTTTTATGAGAACCTGAAAAAAATGACCAAGTAATTATAAACATCTGGATCAAACGGTAAGAAATGGTATCAGAGAATAACTGCGTAAAGTGGTTACCTTCCCACTACCTTCACCAACACCTTCTCTATTGACCATCTTAATGCAATCTAAAGCTGACTTTCTTGTCGTGAAGCCAATGAAACCAAAATCTTTCCTTTTTGCTGTGAACATGTTTCTAGCAAGTTGTATGTTATCAATTTCACCAAATTTTCCAAACACTTCTCTCACTTTGTCTTCATCCCAGTGGGGTGGTAAGCCGTCCAAGAAAACAGATTTCACCTGCATTGCATGATAAAATACAAGCATTGTAAAGGCAAGAGAAGATAATGCAATCTCTACAAGCAACATATCCATACACAGAACTATAGATGGCTTGTTGCTGTACCTTTTCCATGATCTCATCATCTTGTGAAAGTGTGTTTGAAAATGATATGTGTGCTCTAAAATCAGTACCAAGATATAGATCTCTTTCTTGTAGTTTCAGAAAAGCAGCCACAGCATCCACATGTGTTCTGAAGTCAAGAAATGCATAGCCTCTGTTTTTCCCATTTCTTTCTGGGTGCTCAATCAGGTTAATTCTATCCAGATTTTCCAATTCGAAAGGCTTCAGTTTCTCAGCTAACTGAACAGAAGGGATCAACCATTACACAAAACAGAAATATGCTTGTAACAAATATTAGTATTAAGCAAGAAAGCTTACATCATCTTTTGACCAATCAAAGCATATATTGCGTAGATGAAGGGTCTCAATTTCACTGTTCTTGCATATTCCGCATACTTTTCCCTTGATCTGAAAAATGTAAATGACATTAAATAAATTATATTTCAACCACTGTAGGTGTGTTGAATATATATGGATACAGGCATTCACTATGATATTAAAAATCACAATGACTAGGAATATAGATAGGAAAATGAAATTCTTGTACAAGTAAAGAAAACATATAATTGAGAGAAGACAGAAATAGATAAATCATGTTCAACGGACCCATAAACCTATTAAACATAATTAAAAAAAGCTGCATCAGCTATTTCACCGGAATAGTCTGTTCAAATATCATGGTTATAGTATAAAAACACAGATACCACAACTAGGACTTGCTACTGTCAGCAGGGCAGGCATCAGAGTGCATGGATGTATATCTGTGTAATGTAAGGGTAGAAACTAGGATATTCAGAATTAGCCCTTCAATTTCCCTAGTATCACTTTTACATCATGAACAGTACATAAATTATAAAATGCAGGTACAGCTTGCAACTTCTGCAGACGTTATTGGATGCACGTCTATGGTGTACCCAGCTACATTGATGCATGCGTACAAGAGTCTATATTAGGATATTTCAACTAGAATGAGGTTGTTGAAATGAAAAGATTGTTACATACGGAAAAGTAGCCTCATTTTATTTCTTTGTATTACACTGTTACTTGTTAGGTACCACTAATTCTGATCGTGCTCAAAACCTTTAATTGGTACAAAATGCAGTAAATTTAGAAAAGCTTCCCCATTTTACTAGCCTAGCTTTGGATGGACTTCTGCCTATGTGCTGGAGTAGATAAATGATACCATGGCCCTTTAAGACAACACTTCATACATACCAAAGTTGTTCCCAGCATCATCTACATACTACACACATTAAGCAATAGATAATTCTGGCTATGGAGGATGAACTCATTTATCCAGATCATTCATGTAACAATACAGGAATCGGGTCCCATGTTCTTAAACTAAATAGATCAAACACACAATGCATTGAAAGTATGCCATTAACATATGTTCACACTTGCAATTTCTAAAAAGTGAAACATCCAGATACTATGATCTTTTAAAACTTCAAAGAAATTGATGAGGCAGCAACAAACTATCAATCCACTCTAAGGGTAATCATATGATTATATCCAAGGGCATTAGTGGGATGCTAAGGGACATGGAATGAGTTGGCATCTAGTCCAAGGGATGCAAGCTAAGGCGAGAATGCATGACATCAATGCCATAACTTGCTAATGGTGCTAACGCTAGTACGGAAATGGGGGAGAAGCTACCTTAGCACCCATTATAGGATGCTACTGATGTACAAGCTATAAGATACTACACGGAACCCACTTTATTTGATTTTCCAGACAGTGTAGTCTTTTCAATCTCTATGCCTTGGCAAATATAGTATTCTGGAGATTGCATGAGATGGCCAGATATTTGACATCGACATTCCAAATACCAATTCAAAAGACCTAATTTCACATCCACTAATCTAAATCATGAATACCAATATTCCATGGCACGAGACAGCAAGAACATATTTAGTCTCAATGTAGTGAGCACTGAGCAGTACAGCAATTCAAATTCCTAGCTTTATCAGTTCCTGGATTGGTTGGATAAGACTGAATTAACCCATTCCACCAACCAATAGTGTAATCAATATAAGACCTAATTTCACAACCACTGACCTAAATCATGGATATTAACATTCCATAGCATGAGATAGCAAGAACATATTTAATCTCATAATGAGCAACATAACAAGCTAAAATTCCCCGCTTTATCAGTTCCTAAAATTCCCAGCTTTATCAGTTCCTGAACAAGACTGACTGAATTCAGCCATTCCCCCAATCCCTACAGAAACACAGCAGGAGCGCAATGGAAGACATCAATCAATTCAACATCAGTAAATTCACAACTTTCCCCAACCACCTTGCCCAAGTTCACAAAGCTAGCAATCGATGCGAATCTATCTACTGCTGCTGTAGGATTCGATGCAATACCGTAGCCTCGCGGAGGTCGTTTGCAGCCCACCGCGCCTGCCAGGCGGCGGCGAAGCGGACGAAAGCGAACCCCTTGTTGAGCCGCTGGTCCGCCGGATCCCGCACGAGGCGCACCTCCTCGACGTCCCCGGCCTCCGCCAGCGCCCGGGCCACGTCCTCCTCCGCGGCGTCGTGAGGCAGCCCACCCACGAAGACCTCGTAGTCCATCATCTTCCTCCTTGCCCGCAGGTCCCCCTCCCCAACCTCATCCTCACCCATCACCTCCTCCGGCGGCACGAGCGGCTGCGCCGCCGCCGCTTCATCCTCCTCCACCTCCTCCATGATCACCTCATCCGCGGGCTCCTCCTGCACGACCTCCTCCTCGCGCTCGATCACCTCGTCCACGACCTCCTCCTCGACAGCCACCGCCTCGCCGGGCTGCTCCACCGGGACTACCTCCTCCTCCACCTGGAACGCCTCCTCGGGCTCCTCCTCGAACTCCTCCTGCGCGACGTTGAGGTCGAACAGGAACCGCCGCGGGGCGCGCGGCGGCGAGGAGGCCATCTCCGGCGACCGCCGGCTAGGGTTTCGGCGACGGATGGGGCTACAGCTACTTCAATCTACTCCAGTTCACAGCACATCGGTCTAGTAAAGTAAGAGAGACCCTGCGGCGCGATTGGAATGCGGCGCGACGGCGGAGGCGGATGCGAGCACGTCGGCGGATAGAAAGGGGAGGCAGCTATGTAGCGCGCCGTGCCAAGCAGGTGCATTTCGCCGGAAAACGGAGAAGGGTTTGGTTCATTTCGGCCAGACGCGCAGGGCCCCCGCAGCCGCAAGCCAGCCAAGCGATAGGTGGGGCCACGTCAGCGCCGACACCTACATGTCAGTGAGCGTTCGGGGTTGCGGGTGGGGTACGGCTGTCAGTGGTGGGCGCCCGTGGACTTTGGATTTATCGAGGAAGCCTGGGTGGCGCGTGCGCGTGGCTGGCTCTGGCGGTGCGTGCGCGGGGTGGATGACAGGTGGGGTGTTGCGTAAAGGCCCACTGTCAGGCACCTTGATATGGTCTCTATCCGTGGGCAGTTCCGTAGCAGTGGGTCCCAGTACCCAGAGACCGAGGTGTGTACGCGAACTCGCCAAGAGACGCGTTGCCGCCGCGTTTGATTACACACAGAGAAAAAGGAACATGTTGAAAGAAGCCCAGTGCCGTTTTGCAGGATGGGCCTAGGCCCAGTTTCTTTGTAATGGGCCTAGGCTAACAAGAAAATGAGCATTTTATTATGGATAGTACACCGGAGGCCCAGTCTGTGCCGGTGGATGATCACCAACGTCCATGGCGCCGCCGCCGCCTTCGGTTTGCACCTGGTGGGCCGAATCGCCGGTGCATTTTTGTTTCTCCGTACACCTTCGCGCACGCCCATGGCCCACTCCACTACAAGTCTACAACTCTGACCGCCGTCTCTCGTCGCGAGCTGCGGCTGTCGTCACCAGCCAATACTTAGGTTCCGGAATTTTCTTCCGGTTATTTAGTTTTCGTTGTTTGAGTTTCGTACGTATGACCTTATTTAACCCACACCTTCTGCTCCATGCTCGCTCACGGCCTGTGAGCGCCGCCGCTATAAATGACCAAATGGTCGGCCCGGCGCTAGCACGGCACTAACACTAAGCGGTATGACACTGTACGGCACGGCACTACGCGGCATGAAGGTGTTTTCATACCGTGCCGTACCGGCACGTCGTGTCGAACTGCCGGTCCAAGCACGGTACTAAGCCTTTTTAATAATGTCGTGCCGGTACTATGGCACGACAGACACAATCGTGCTAGTACCGGCCCAAGCACTACGAGCAAGAGTGTAGCAACCGAATCAAGACATAAATTTCTAGAGAATCAAGAAAATTCATCACTGGACTCACCAAAGTTCATGAATCCACACACAAACATCAAATCTATCACACGAAATGCAAATAGAGATATCAAATCCGGAAGCGGTGGGCGAATCCCGGCCATCCCAACCCCCGGCGGCGGCGGCGGCGACGACGACGCAGATCTGAGCATGAGTCCTCAGCGGCGGTGGCCGGCGAGCTCTCAGCCCTGACCACCCCGTCGGCGTCCGACGCTCCAGGCCGTGGCCAACCCCTTTGGCGGCCGGCGCTCCAGCCGATGTGGGCGTGCGCGGGGGCGCGGGGGGAGAGGCGGCTGCGCGCCGGCGCGGGGAGGAAAGGGGCCACACGCGGGGAGGAGTCGGGGACTCGGGGGCGGCTGCGCTCGGGGGAGGGGAGGGGCGGCGTGCGCCGTGCGTGGGGAGGGGTCGGGCGACGGGGCCGGCTGCGCTCTTGGGAGGGGAGGAAATGGGGTGAGGACTTAGGGTTTGCGTGTATTTATATGGTTTGTATGGGCTGCGGGGGTGTTAACAGGCCTGGATCAGGCCGCCATAGTGCCGGTCCATTTTTCGTGCCGGGCCTAGGCCGACACTACGGGCCGATGTGGCGGCCCAAACACGACTCGCTGCATAGTGCCGGCCCGGCACTAGCACTATGCACTACGGGCCGGACCGTGCCAGTGCCGGGTCATTTCGGACCGAGCCTCGGGCCGTCCATTTATTTCGACCCATTTGACCATTTATAGCCGCCGCCAGCGATGCCGTGGCTCCCATGCATCCTCCCCAGTGATGCTGCAGTCCTGCGTGCCACCATGGCCTGCGATGCCATGGCTCCTCGTGCGCCGTCCTCTTTATTTTGCAGACCCTGTGCACGTCGCCGGTAATACCTTGACCCCGTGGCTAGCAGCATTGCAGCATTGCGCTGTCTTCGGTGCCTTGTCACTATCGCAAAGTGCATGTCGTGCTGCCACCGTGGCCAATGCATGACGCCGCCAATGCTTGTCTCTACAACTCCAGCGTTGCCTCTGCCCGATGTCTTTGTGGTTGCAGCAACTACATGTCGTCGCCATTAAAGAAGTGGATGGAATGGAACAATCACCCGAAATATTGATTTTTCTTATGGAAAATGTTGAATTAATTGTTTTGTGACGTTGAAATAGGTTATGAAAAATATTGAATGTAGTTTTTTCAAGAATGTGATTCATGTTTCAGAAAATATTAAATATATAATTTTTATGTTGAATCTAGTATATTAAAATATTGAATTAAGTTTCTAATTTGGGTCTAATGGCTTTTAAAGCCAGTGGTATTTAGAAAGAAGGTATTTAGAACGGAGAGGGTATTATATAGGTATAGAAACAGTATGTATATAGATGCAAGCAAAAGCTAAGTTCTTTTTTATGTGCTTATCCGTAACTATCTACCTTCGCGTGTTCCTGCGACTTTGTTTCAAAATATGGGTCATTTTGGCTTTTTGAGATGCAAAGTGTATCTAAATTTATAATAAAAGCTATATATATCTAAAAACAATAAAACACCATATAATTTAAAATGAAAGGACCGCCTATTACAACAACAGCCGCTGCCACCTCCTCCTCCCACCACCACCACCTTCTTGATACGCACTATCGCCAGCCTCCTCTGCCCCTAACACCCTGAGATCAAGAGTGTGATGGCAATACATGCAGATAGCGAATGTTCGATGCTAGGTAATTTTAGAGAATACATTTAGAATATTTTCCATTTAAGTCAGGGTGGGGCGATAGGGATAGGAACAAAGAGCGCAATCTATAAGCCATAAATGAGGCCGCTACTGTTTTTGCAATCTTTGCATATACATTTCAAATGCTAAAAAGTAGAGTTCCTCAAGCATGGGATAAAGGCCTATGTCCTAGATCTCTTTGGACAATTTTCAAACCGATCTGAGATAGCTACACAATTATAATTGATAGCTAATATTAGATAGTTCATAAACCATTTGAGGACAAAGTTTGTGGTAATTGGTGCTCAAGGGATCAATTTTTGAGTAAGTTTCATTTTAGTTACATATACACAATGATGTCACTGTAAGTATATTCAAATAAAGATAGTTAGTCTTTAACTAGAAAGAATAAACTAGACACTAGGAGTGGATATATTTAAAGTGAAGAGTGGTAGGGAGCTACCTAACGCTCAAAATAGTGCTGATGGATCTAAGATTCACTTACATTGTGCTTGGGCATGTTTACGTTACCAAGCACCCTATAAAATGCAGGTACCTCTTATTAGTTGGTAGACATTAAGCATCAACCAGATCATCTGTAGCTATAGGATTGAATACTTCTACATGCATTGGCAGTGAAATTCTATTTTTACTAGGTGATACCCCGCACAATGTTGTAGGAACTTTTTAAACAAAATTAAGTAAAAACACTAAGATGATTGCACGGCAATATTCTTTTGCAAAAGACATGATTTTAAGGTGAAATATGAAAGTAGAAACACTAAGGTGATTGCATGGCAATATTCTTTTGCAAAGCACATTATACATGGAACACATGTTCATTTTGTTAAGAGAGGACGACTGTTAAATGATTGATCATCCATGTATTTTTATTATGGAAATTTTGTAGCATGTACTCGCAAAGACTAATAAATTGTATGCATGCATGCTATACTCGGAAAAGATCAGTGGAAGATATAAAAGGATGGTCCTAGTGGATAGTGATGTGGTGTCTGATATAGTGGGTTCCTATATGACATGGATAGCTTAGTGGGGTGCATCTATATAGTTATAAATATATAGATTTCTACCATGGGAACTTTGCAGCATTGTACTTGCAAAGACTAATAAATTGCATGCATGGATGCTATTAGTCATAGAAAATCGATGGAAGACATAGATGGTTCTAGTGGATGATGACGTGGTGTCTGATATAGTGGGTTCCTATATGACATGGATAGCTTGCATGTCGAGGAGCTGATTCTCTTAGAGAAATAGTTCTCTGGTTGAGAGCAATTTTCTTTGATTCTATATCATAAACTCTCAAAATCATGACAGAAAAACACTTTACAGAATCAGGAGAAGCTGCTTCTTTCAGCTTCCAGCTTCTTAGTTCATTTTAGAGAATCACTTCACATAATTAAAAGAGAATCACTTCTCCCTGGAAAATTGTTTGGCAAAGTTTCTTCTGGATTCACCAGAGAATCAACCATGTGATCTCTGCCAAACGGGGCCTTAAGTTCACAAATACGTAAAATGAAAAAAAACACAACCACGTTACTACGTATAAGGCTATTCTTAACTGTTCATAGTCGGTTTTTAACAATCATTCTTGAGCATAATTATGGTGGTGATAGACTGATGTTCCTTTTTTTCATTTTTTCCTTCCTATCTGAAACGAACCGGATTCTCAACGACGAGAATCCGACTCCCTGTACCCTCGAGATAGTCCCAGGAACAGCAGCTATCTCGTACAGAACTCATCTCAGTCGAATATCACATCCATACAACGATAAAAGATTCAATACATGACATATATAAAACATAGCGTCTGAGTACAAGCCCTCTGGGCTAAATCGACAATAAGAAACAGCTGCGCAGCGGTAGCTAGATCATCAGAGACCACTCCTCCACAGGCATCCTTGAGCATAGCGCGCACCCTTCAATCGTACCACCCGTCCTGGTTGAACTCGTGGTCGGGGTCTTCACCTGAGAACCCAAAGTCTGTCCCCAAGGAAATGGGACAGGTCCACGTCACCAACCATAATATGAAGCAAGCTTTATTGTGGCCTATTCTAAGGTATAGAAATAATCAAGGTTTGAGCCAGGGTTTTCTTATGCGAGCGGCAACAATAACCCAAATTCATCTCATCACCAACTCCTTCCCTCACACGCACATCCACTCCCCAAATCCAACCATCAGCCTCACATTCCCATCGGGCTCGTCCTGCCACAGCAGGTTCCCGCAATCATCATCCACCAACGCCTTTCACTCACTAGTCGACTCTGTGAGCTCCCTCCCCACCTTGTCTCATCAGCATCACTGGACCAATCTCTCATAACCCAAATCAAGGATGAGGTAAGAAAGCAGATTCCCATGCTAGTCGGAACTTATCAGAAGCGGGTCGTCCGTAACCGTGGACACGGCTATACGTATAGTTTACACTCTACAGAGGTGGCACTCCAGGAATCCATCCGGGCTGCAAGGCTAGTCCGCAACCAACCTGAGACACAGCCCACAGCAAAGACCCTAAACAGTAATGACGCCAATCCTGTCTCCCTGGGCTCGGGAAACATCTGATCTAACATCTGCCCCAGGGATGTGAAACCTTCCCACCGGGGCCAGTCGGGGGCCGTGGTAAATCAGGGAGAGTACGCCGCAACGAGTCCCCCTTACACATATCAAGCTTGAATCTCCTACAGTCTCGGCGCCGCACTAGAGTAGGCTTGCTGGAACCCTCCCCATACTGGGTAGATGGTGAGCACGATATTCCCACGTCCAAAGGTGGAACTCGACTCGGTCCTTAATTGTCGGTAAAGCGAGTATCAGCGTCATAAGCGATCCGCCGCAACGGTCCGCAATCGGCACCCATAACAGGTATTGCCGCCCAAACTCCTCAAGTAACCCAAGTATCCAACAACCATGTACCCGCAACAGGTACCCCGTAGGGACTGCCCGAGTGCAGTCCCCAAGCACCCCGATCAATCGATCGAGTTGTTATTACTCGCTTACACCGCCTAGCTGCACCACTCCTCCCATACCACCCACAACTCACGCCAAGAGGTTCAAATCACAACCAACCCAACACATGCATAGCATAGCATATTCCATAAAGTGAGTAGTAGGTAGCAAGGTAACAGGATATTAACAAAGGCGGTGCAGGTTTATCATGCGAGTAAAGTAAAACGCTAGCATACTAGTTGCATGTCTAATAGGTATTTCAGAGATTGGTCGGGCGTGAACCTGGGCAAAAGTCTTCGTCTTCATCAAAGCAGTTGTCGTAGTGGTCTGGCTCCTCCTGACTCTCCGGGACTCCTAGGGTCGCGGAAAAATAAAATAAGGCGCGACTACTAGCAAAGAAACACCAAAACAGCGATGAAAGAAGTCCCAAGGAACACCAAACTCTACACTAACGCGTAGGTCTGAGCTACGGTTGATTTATTATTAATTTTACAAGTTTAAATCATTTTCTGAAAATATTAAATAATTTCCGAAAAAGAAAACAGACAGAAATTAGCCTGCTGACGTCAGCATGACGTCATGCTGACGTCAGTAGTGGGGTCCGCCTAGGATGACGTCAGCAGTGGGCCCTGCTGACGTCAACGTTGACTGGTCAATGGTCAACGCGTCAATGGTCAACGGCCAGCTCTGGTCAGTGGGCCCCAGCGGTCAGTGACACACAGTGTATGACATGTGGGCCCCATGCGTCAGCGCAGTTAAAAGAAAAAGAAAAAGAGAAAGGAAACTGGGCTGGAATTGGGCCGAAAGGTGGAAGGGCCCAGAAAGTTCAAGGGTGCAAACTAGACTTAAGCGCAAGATTAGGCCCACGAAGGGGGGTGTTGCTGGATCTGCTCTGGTGGACCCGATCCACCGTGAGCCGTGAGTGCGGTGCACGTGAACCAGGCGCACGGGATCAAATTGTGGCCGACTCTGCGGGCGCTCGGTGGCGTGTTGGTGTGGTCCACCATGTGGCCCGGCCACGACGCGACGCGGCGCGCACCAGAGCACGGCGGTGGCGCTGGTCGACGGTGAATCTCGCCGGGAAAAGGTCGGCATGGCTCAAGGATGGCCGGAAAGGCTCGGCTAGGGTTCGGTGGACATGAACGACAAGGAAAAGCGGAAGGTTTGGCTGGGGTTTTGGCTTCCCGACGCGTGCGGTGGCGGCGCGGCCATGGCGTCATGGCGGCCGGCGTGTACGCGGGTGCTCTAGCGAACCGGCTCTGCGGCAACGCCTGCATAGGTTCAAGGCGGTGATCCTGGTAGGTGTCGCAGCTGTGCGGTGCGTTGTGTGTGTTTGGCGTGCACGCTCGCAGTTCAAGCCTCGGGCTTGACCGCGCCGCGGCCATGGCGGGCGCTCCGACCGAACGGTCTCGGCGGCGACGCACCACGGCGGCCAGGGTCGGCAGTGAGGCGACGACGGTTTGCGGTGCGGAGAGCGGCGCGACGGGGTCCTGCACAAGACGACGGCCACGACTCGAAGACCGGGTCTCAGAGATGGCTAGCACGGCGGAGCGGCGGCGCTTCGCCGGAAACAGGGAAGAGAAAAGGGGGTCGTCGTCGGCAGCTCACCCTGGGTCTCGTCGAGGTTCACTACAACTCGGGGAAGACTTGCGGCGCTTCGGCGATCCTCGTGCTCCCGCGAACGGCTCCGGTCCTGCTCCTCTTCGGCGTTCCCACGGGCGGCGGCGCCCGCAGCTCTCGGCGTCGTCGTGGGGAAGCAGCACCGGCCTTCCTTGCGATTTCCTTGGTCCAGCTCCCTCTTCTCCTCCCTCCACTGGTCCTCCTCCTCCCTCTCCTCCCTGGAATCGTGGACAGAAAACCCCAATGGGGCGGCGGCGGCTCAAGGGGGGAAGGGTTCCATGGCGGAGGTTTTATAGCCGCGGCGGCTAGGGCAAACCCGGCTTGGACGGCGAGATGGCCCTCCCTCTCGACCTCAACCACGTGTCCGCATCACGACGGGCCGCACATGAGCGATGGGACAGGCTGGGGTGGTTGGATCACGGGCGCGCGCAGGGGAGAGAGCGGGCGGCGCCGGGCGTGAGAGAGAAGGGGAAGGAAGAAGAAAAGGCTGACAGGCCGGGCCCACTCGTCGGTGAGAGAAAGGAAAGGAGAAGGGGCGCGCGGGAGGAGCTGGGCCGCGCTGGGCCGAAAGGCCGGCTGGGCCGGTTGGCAGGCTGGCTCGGGAAAGGAAATTCGAGGGTGGTTTCTGGACTTTGGCTACGGGTTTCGGCCCAACAGGGTTAGCTAGGGTTTGGATTAGTTTAGTTAGTATTTGTTTGAATTCAAATCTAGAATTTGAATTCAAACACAACCAAAAATCCAATAAAAACCAAATTAACTCCAAATCAGCTCTATTTGGTCCTTAGCACTTCAATTAATTTTTAATTTTGAATTTAAATTGCCTAGGAATTTAGGGAGCAATTATAAGACACTCTTATATGTTTGTTGTCTTGCACAAAATTCACCAATTTTTTTTAAAATTCACATTTTTGCATTCAACAAATCCTAAGGGAATTTTGGGTTGTTACAGTCTCCCCCCCTCACAAGAATCTCGTCCTCGAGATTTGTGGTTACCTATGGTTTAAACAAGTGGGGGTATCTCTCTTTTAGTACTGACTCCTTCTCCCATGTAGCCTCCCTTTTTGTATGGTTGCTCCACTGCACTTTGTAAAATGGGATAGATGTGCTTCTGGTCTCTTTGACTGCTCTGTCTAGTATCTTCTCTGGGTACTCCAGGTACTCCAAGGTGTCTTGTAGGTCTAAGGCCTCCGTTTTGATCTCATGTTCTGGTACTCTTAGACACTTCCTCAGCTGAGATACATGGAACACTGGGTGTACTCCAGCTAGGTCCTCTGGTAGGTCTAGCCTGTAGGCTAGCTTTCCTATCCTCTCCAGTATCTGATACGGTCCCACAAAACGGGGTGCTAGCTTCCCTTTCACTTGGAATCTCTTATGCCCTCTGAGGGGCGACACTTTTAGGTAGACAAAGTCTCCTACTTCGAACTCTAGATCGCGTCTCCTTTTATCCGCATAGCTCTTTTGTCGGCTCTGAGCTACCTTCAGGTGCTCTCGGATCTTGGCCACATTTTCTTCTGCCTCTACAATCATGTCAGGTCCAAAGAATGTTCGTTCTCCCACCTCTGACCACATTAGAGGCGTTCTGCATTTCCTGCCGTATAGTGCCTTAAAGGGGGACATCTGCAGGCTGGCCTGGTAGCTGTTGTTGTAGGAAAATTCTGCATAAGATAGAGTCTTCTCCCAGTCTGTGCTGTAAGGTAGAACACATGCCCTCAACAAGTCTTCAAGAATCTGGTTCACTCTTTCGGTCTGCCCATCTGTCTGAGGGTGGTAAGCTGTGCTATACTCCAAGGTTGTCTCGATGGCTTGATGTAGGCTTTTCAAGAACTGAGCTGTGAATTGTGGTCCTCTGTCTGACACAATACTTTTTGGTGCCCCATGTAGCTTGAGAATGTTGTCTATATATAGTTCTGCTAGCTTGCTCACTAGGTATGTGCCTTTGACTGGTATGAAGTGGGCTACCTTTGTCAGCCGATCAACTATGACCCAAATGGCATCATTCCCTTTCTGAGTGCAGGGTAGGCCAACCACAAAATCCATGCTGATATCTTCCCACTTCCACATTGGAATTTCCAGTGGTTTCAGCAGTCCTGCTGGCCTTTGATGTTCTGCCTTGATTCTTCGACAAGAGTCGCACTTGGCTACATACTCTGCTATGTCCTCTCTCATTTTCTTCCACCAGAACTTATCCTTCAGATCCTGATACATCTTGGTGCATCCTGGGTGTATCGAGTACTTGGACTCGTGAGCCTCTGAGAGAATTGTTCTCCTGATTTCCTTGTCCTGCGGTACACAAATACGGTCTTTTAGCCATACTGTCCCTGCTTCATCTACTCGGAAGTTAGGTGCCACTCCTCGCTGGATATCCTCTTTTACTTCTTAGATTTCTGGACACTTTCCTTGAGCTTCTTTGATTCGGTCTTCTAGGCTGTACTTCACCCTCATTTCCTGGGGTTTTCCTTCTTCTACTAGCTCGAGTTTCAGCATGTACAATTCCTTTGCTAGTTCTGGCTGACTTTCTTCTATCATCAAGTTGTTGCAATAACTCTTTCGGCTCAAGGCATCTGCCACTACGTTGGCTTTGCCAGGATAATAGTGTATCTCCAAGTCGTAATCTTTGATCAGTTCTAACCACCTTCTCTGCCTCATGTTTAGTTCGGACTGTGTAAAGAAGTAATTCAAACTCTTGTGATCTGTGTAGATATCACACTTGTTGCCAATCAGGTAGTGCCTCCAGATCTTCAATGCATGTACCACTGCTGCCAGTTCTAAATCATGTGTGGGGTAGTTTTCCTCATGTTTCCTCAGCTGCCTTGATGCATAAGCAACAACCTTGCCCTCTTGCATTAGTACGCATCCCAAACCTTGTCTCGAAGCATCGCAATAGACTACGAAATCCTTGCGAATATCTGGCAGGGTCAATACTAGCGTTGTAGTGAGTTTGTGCTTGAGCTCTTGGAAACTTCTTTCACACTTGTCTGTCCACTCGAACGGGACATTGTTCTTGAGTAGTTCGGTCATTGGCTTGGCAATCTTGGAGAAGTTCTCAATGAACCTTCTGTAGTAACCTGCCAAACCCAGAAAGCTTCAGATTTCCGTGACACACTTCGGCTGCTTCCATTCTGCTACTGCCTCAATCTTTTCTGGGTCTACTGCTACGCCCTCAGCCGTCAGTACGTGACCCAAAAAGGTTACTTTCTCCAGCCAAAATTCACACTTGCTGAACTTCCCGTAGAGTTGGTGCTGCCTCAGCTTTTCTAGCACAATCCTTAAATGCTCCTCATGTTCTTCGGCTGTTTCTGAGTAGACTAGTATGTCGTCAATGAACACCACCACGAACTTGTCTAGTTCCTCCATGAATACCTTGTTCATCATGTTCATGAAGTAAGCGGGTGCGTTGGTCAAACCGAAGGACACCACGGTGAACTCGTACTGCCCGTATCGAGTCACAAAGGCTGTCTTGGGAATGTCGCCTTCTCTAATCTTCATCTGGTGGTATCCCGATCTCAGATCAATCTTACTGAAGTACTTGGATTTCTTCAACTGATCTAGCAAGTCATCAATCCGAGGTAATGGGTACTTGTTCTTGATCGTCACTGCGTTCAGGGATCGATAGTCTACGCACATGCGTATTGACCCATCTTTCTTCTTCACAAACAACACTGGCGATCTCCATGGGGATGCACTTGGTCGAATCACCCCGCTTTCTAGCATCTCTTTCAGCTGCTTCTTGAGTTCCTCCAGCTCTTCCACTGACATTCTGTACGGTCTCTTGGCAATGGGCCCTGTGCCTGGTTGCAGCTCGATTATGAACTCTACGTCTCGGTCAGGTGGTAGTCCTGGTAGCTCTTCGGGAAACACGTCAGGGTACTCACATACTACAGGCACTTCTTCGATCGTCTTTTTCTCGATAGAGTATACCAACTGTCTCAGAATACATGTTCTGGACCCTTTCCCTGTTCTTCTTCTTTGTGGCTCTACTGTTACTCTGACTCCGCTAGGGTGTGTCAACTCAACTGTTCTGGGAGAGCAACTGATTACCCCTTTGTGCTCTGTAAGCCAATCCATTCCTAGTATCACGTCAATTCCGTCTGACTTCAGGACTGTCAGGTCTCCTACGAACTCCTGCTCACCTATCATTAGGCTAACTACTGGGCACTCTAAGGTGCACCTAAGCTCTCCTAAGGGAGAAGTAGTGACTATAGGTCTAGCCTTAGGTATTGTCGGGGGTGACTGCTCTTTCACAAACTTTGTCGAGATATAAGATCCAGTTGCTCTAGAGTCAAACAATATCAATGCTGGAATGCCATTTACTAAAAACTCACCGAGCACAACGTCGGGAGCGTCCTCGGCCTCTTCCTTTGTCAGGTGGTTGAGGCGTCCCCTCTGCGCTGTAGCTGGCTGCCTGTCCTGTCCTCCAGGTGCCGGTGCCTTGGCTGGGGTTTGTTTGTTCTTCTTCTCCAGACAGTCAAAGGACTTGTGACCGGGCTTCCCACAAGCAAAACAGACTACTGAGGTCCCTCCACCAATTCTGGGCGTGTTGTTTGGCTTTCAGTTGGGGTTTCCCTGACCTAAGTAGCTGTTGTTTCTATTGCCAAAACTGCTGTAGTTGTTGCCTCTGCTGCCAAAGCTGTTGCCGTTACTGCCTCGGTTTCCCTGGTAACTGTTTCTGTTGAACCCTGAGCTTCCTTGGCTATTGCTCTGCTGAAAGCCTCTCCTGAGCATGTTGCTCTGGCCACTCCTCGGCCTTTGACTCAGTCTGTGGTTGTGCAACTGTTCAGCCTTTCTTTTCTTCTCTCGCCAAGTATCTTCAAGTCTCACTCTTTCCTTCTCAACTGCGATAGCCCTGTCGATCAGCTCTCTGAGTGACCTGTGTGAACTCGCTGCGAGTGCTGTCCTCAGACCTCTGTGCAAGCCGTGCTGGAACCAAAACTGTTTCTTCTTTTCAGTGTTGACGTCTTCAGGGGCGTACCTTGACATCTTAGCAAAGTGTCGAGCGTACTCAGCTACAGACAAACCACCTTGGGTCATTGTCCTAAACCCCATTGCCTTGTGCACCATAACTTGTTCTGGGATGTGGTACTCTTTGAAAGCTTCACAAAACTCTAGCCAGGTGATCTGAGCAGGGTTTGCGTGAGAGTCACAGTAGCTCTCCCACCACACTTTCGCTGCACCTTCAAGTTGGTGCGCCGCAAGGGCCACACATTCCTCTTTCGTGTAATCTGTCAGGTCTAGCTTCGTCTCGATGGTACGTAGCCAGTCGTGCGCGTCGAGTGGCTCGTCCGAGTAGTCGAAGGTGGGTGCTTTTATCCTGATGAACCTTTCAATCTTCCTTTGTAGGTCTTCCTCATGGTGTCCCTGACGGTTCTGGTTCTGGTTTCCCTGTATCTGTTGCATAGCTTGCATCATCTGAGTGTTGGCCTATGTCATCTGTTGCATCAGCTGTGTTTGAGTAGTCATTACTTCTACCAAGTTAGGCGGTGGCGGTGGTTGCTGGTCGTTCTGCTGGTTCTGCTGAGGCTCCACTGCTGGTTCTTCCATCTCCACTTCCTGTCCTCCACCTGGTGCGTTGTACTCGGGCTAGAGCACGCCTGCTGCGCGTCCACGGCCCCTGCCTCTAACTGCAGCTGTTGCTCTTCGGCGACCACGAACTTTGCCACGTCCTCTGCCCCTAGCTGGCACTGCTGCCTCTTCCTGCTCAGCTTCCTCAAAACGTGCAAGCAGTCGGTTGGATCTTCGGATCGACATCTTGCTGTATTTTTCATAGAGCAGATATAGTGGCGGTCGGTAATGGTTAGGTTAGCGTAACTAGAGTAGGAGCTGCACACATGAAATAGACTCAACACTAAAGTACACTCAAGATGAACATCAATAAAACTGCAAGAACAGCCACAAAGATCGATCATTCATAACATCATTACACCCTAGACATGAGTACTATCCCGAGGCCAGCTCCTGGAACCTTGAGGATTAGTACATCTAAGCGGATGCTACATCGTGGCTGAGCCAAAAGGTGGTCATGATCTACTAAGTCTAAACATCTACTCATGAAGATAGATACAAGTCTCATCACTACTGCTGACATCTGTTGATACTGCCTACTGCATCCATCTCATGCTGCTGAAAGTGCCTGTGAGGCGCGCTGCCAACCTCACAGCCTCAGTCTCTGTCTGCTGCTTGATCACTTCCTGTCGTCGTGGAGAGTGTCCGTGAGGCGCGCTGCCAACCTCACTGTGTCCACCTCAGGTCTTGCCAACTGCTGCTCTAGGGGTGCCAGTTCTTGTCTCAGTCTTGTCATCTCGGGGGTAAGGGTTCGAGCCTCAGGTAGTGGTATCGGCTCAACCCGGCTTGGTGAGACCCTGTAGTGCTCTGTTCTGGGTTCAACTCTGCGTTCCTCTGGAAGTCCTTGGTTCACTGTGATCACCTCTTCTACCCTCTTCTTGTCTGACCTTACCCAACTACTAAGGGTCCTTCGAGCTTCATCCTTTGCCATAATCTGTTGAAGACTCAAGTACTTCATCAGCTGGTAGTTTCGCCCACTCTTCTCCTTGTAGCTATCCACCTCTTCCTGAAGTTCTGAGTTATGACTGTCCAACCAATATACTTCTTCCTTCAGTTCTTCTATCTCTTCTTCCTTGGCTGCCAGTGCTTTGTCTTTTTCTGTGAGTTGATCTTCGAGACGGATATCTCGAGCATGGTGAGTTGCTCAGATCAGCCCTGCCAACTGCCTGTTGTTGCAAGCTTCGTACTCCAGGGCTCTGACTTCCCTTGCCTTAGCTTCGAGGCGCTTCTCAAGTAAGGCGATCCTGTTGTCCTTCTCCAGTAGCTGGATGTCTTGCTTCCATACCTTCTCTCTTAGCTTGGCAACTTTGTCTTCTAGGCCAATGTTCAAGTACTCCTGCTCGATGATGCACTGAACTGAGGTCCGCAGGGTCACGTTCCGCTCTCGGTCAGCTGCGTGAGCCTGCAAGCTGACTGCGTCTCTGTCAGTTGGATCTTCAAGAGCCTGCGGCAGGTAACGGAAACGGGTGTGGCTGAGCTGGTTCTGGTACACAAGTGCGGCAAGTCGGAGTATCCTCATGGCTATAGTCTGCACGGCCCGACTGAAGGTGCTCTCGCTGGTAGCTGCCCGTAGCATCAGTGACCTTGGCCGTCCAGGGATATTGGGTACTTCCATCTGCAACCGGTGTGCACTCCCTCGCCAGGGCCGTAGGTCCAGCCCTCGTAGAAGACGTTGTCCACGTCTATCCCCACTGTACGCAGCACCTCCCTCAGTAGCACTGCTAAGCCTCCACAGTCTGCACCAGTGGTCCTGATCTCCCGTCGTTCATCTGCTGGTCCTCTTGCTTCCATCTGCCAGACAATTAGTGGGTTGTTAGTAAGTTAGCAAGTTAGTAAGGTAAGGTAAGGGTATAAGTTTTGTAAATAGTTGAGATGTACATATATATAGTTTTCAAATAGTCCAAGGGGTTTCATATACAGTAGAGGACTCAGTTAGAGCTTCTGTCCTAAGTTTCCGATCTAAGGGTTACGCGCTACGGTCAAGTATGGCTCTGATACCAACTGAAACGAACCGGATTCTCAACGACGAGAATCCGACTCCCTGTACCCTCGAGATAGTCCCAGGAATAGCAGCTATCTCGTACAGAACTCATCTCAGTCGAATATCACATCCATACAACGATAAAAGATTCAATACATGACATATATAAAACATAGCGTCTGGGTACAAGCCCTCTGGGCTAAATCGACAATAAGAAACAGCTGCGCAGCGGTAGCTAGATCATCAGAGACCACTCCTCCACAGGCATCCTTGAGCATAGCGCACACCCTTCAATCGTACCACCCGTCCTGATTGAACTCGTGGTCGGGGTCTTCACCTGAGAACCCAAAGTCTGTCCCCAAGGAAATGGGACAGGTCCACGTCACCAACCATAATATGAAGCAAGCTTTATTGTGGCCTATTCTAAGGTATAGAAATAATCAAGGTTTGAGCCAGGGTTTTCTTATGCGAGCGGCAACAATAACCCAAATTCATCTCATCACCAACTCCTTCCCTCACACGCACATCCACTCCCCAAATCCAACCATCAGCCTCACATTCCCATCGGGCTCGTCCTGCCACAGCAGGTTCCCGCAATCATCATCCACCAACGCATTTCGCTCACTAGTCGACTCGGTGAGCTCCCTCCCCACCTTGTCTCATCAGCATCGCTGGACCAATCTCTCATAACCCAAATCAAGGATGAGGTAAGAAAGCAGATTCCCATGCTAAGTCGGAACTTATCAGAAGCGGGTCATCCGTAACCGTGGACACGGCTATACGTATAGTTTACACTCTGCAGAGGTGGCACTCCAGGAATCCATCCGGGCTGCAAGGCTAGTCCGCAACCAACTTGAGACACAGCCCACAGCAAAGACCCTAAACAGTAACGGCGCCAATCCTGTCTCCCTGGGCTCGGGAAACATCTGATCTAACATCTGCCCCAGGGATGTGAAACCTTCCCACCGGGGCCAGTCGGGGGCCGTGGTAAATCAGGGAGAGTACGCCGCAACGAGTCCCCCTTACACATATGAAGCTCGAATCTCCTACAGTCTCGGCGCCGCACTAGAGTAGGCTTGCTGGAACCCTCCCCATACTGGGTAGATGGTGAGCACGGTATTCCCACGTCCAAAGGTTGAACTCGACTCGGTCCTTAATTGTCGGTAAAGCGAGTATCAGCGTCATAAGCGATCCGCCGCAACGGTCCGCAATCGGCACCCATAACAAGTATTGCCGCCCAAACTCCTCAAGTAACCCAAGTATCCAACAACCATGTACCCGCAACAGGTACCCCGTAGGGACTGCCCGAGTGCAGTCCCCAAGCACCCCGATCAATCGATCGAGTTGGTATTACTCGCTTACACCGCCTAGCTGCACTACTCCTCCCATACCACCCACAACTCACGCCAAGAGGTTCAAATCACAACCAACCCAACACATGCATAGCATAGCATATTCCATAGAGTGAGTAGTAGGTAGCAAGGTAATAGGATATTAACAAAGGCGGTGCAGGTTTATCATGCAAGTAAAGTAAAGCGCTAGCATACTAGTTGCATGTCTAATAGGTATTTCAGAGATTGGTCGGGCGTGAACCTGGGCAAAAGTCTTCGTCTTCGTCAAAGCAGTTGTCGTAGTGGTCTGGCTCCTCCTGACTCTCCGGGACTCCTAGGGTCGCGGAAAAATAAAATAAGGCGCGGCTACTAGCAAAGAAACACCAAAACAGCGATGAAAGAAGTCCCAAGGAACACCAAACTCTACACTAAAGCGTAGGTCTGAGCTACGGTTGATTTATTATTAATTTTACAAGTTTAAATCATTTTCTGAAAATATTAAATAATTTCCGAAAAAGAAAACAGACAGAAATTAGCCTGCTGACGTCAGCATGACGTCATGCTGACGTCAGTAGTGGGGTCCGCCTAGGATGACGTCAGCAGTGGGCCCTGCTGACGTCAACGTTGACTGGTCAACGGTCAACGGGTCAACGGTCAGCTCTGGTCAGTGGGCCCCAGCGGTCAGTGACACACAGTGTATGACATGTGGGCCCCATGCGTCAGCGCAGTTAAAAGAAAAAGAAAAAGAGAAAGGAAACTGGGCTGGAATTGGGCCGAAAGGTGGAAGGGCCCAGAAAGTTCAAGGGTGCAAACTAGACTTAAGCGCAAGATTAGGCCCACGAAGAGGGGTGTTGCTGGATCTGCTCTGGTGGACCCGGTCCACCGTGAGCCGTGAGTGCGGTGCACGTGAACCAGGCGCACGGGATCAAATTGTGGCCGACTCGGGATTCTCTGCGGGCGCTCGGTGGCGTGTTGGTGTGGTCCACGGTGTGGCCCGGCCACGACGCGACGCGGCGCGCACCAGAGCACGGCGGTGGCGCTGGTCGACGGCAAATCTCGCCGGGAAAAGGTCGGCATGGCTCAAGGATGGCCGGAAAGGCTCGGCTAGGGTTCGGTGGACATGAACGACAAGGAAAAGCGGAAGGTTCGGCTTGGGTTTTGGCTTCCCGACGCGTGCGGTGGCGGCGCGGCCATGGCGTCATGGCGGTCGGAGTGTACGCGGGTGCTCCGGCGAACCGGCTCCGCGGCAACGCCTGCATAGGTTCAAGGCGGTGATCCTGGTAGGTGTCGCGGCTGTGCGGTGCGTTGTGTGTGTTTGGCACGCACGCGCGCAGTTCAAGCTTCGGGCTTGACCGCGCCGCGGCCATGGCGGGCGCTCCGACCGAACGGTCTCGGCGGCGACGCACCACGGCGGCCAGGGTCGGCAGTGAGGCGACGACGGTTTGCGGTGCAGAGAGCGGCGCGACGGGGTCCTGCACAAGACGACGGCCACGGCTCGAAGACCGGGTCCCAGAGATGGGTAGCACGGCGGAGCAGCGGCGCTTCGCCGGAAACAGGGAAGAGAAAAGGGGGTCGTCGTCGGCAACTCACCCTGGGTCTCGTCGAGGTTCGCTGCAGCTTGGGGAAGACTTGCGGCGCTCCGGCGATCCTTGTGCTCTCGCGAACGGCTCCGGTCCGGCTCCTCTTCGGCGTTCCCACGGGCGGCGGCGCCCGCGGCTCTCGGCGTCGTCGTGGGGAAGCAGCACCGGCCTTCCTTGCGATTTCCTTAGTCCAGCTCCCTCTTCTCCTCCCTCCATTGGTCCTCCTCCTCCCTCTCCTCCCTGGAATCGTGGACAAAAAACCCCAATGGGGCGGCGGCGGCTCAAGGGGGGAAGGGCTCCATGGCAGAGGTTTTATAGCTGCGGCGGCTAGGGCAAACCCGGCTTGGACGGCGAGATGGCCCTCCCTCTCGACCTCAACCACGTGTCCGCATCGCGACGGGCCGCACAGGAACGATGGGACAGGATGGGGTGGTTGGAACACGGGCGCGCGCCAAGGGAGAGAGTGGGCGGCGCCGGGCGTGAGAGAGAAGGGGAAGGAAGAAGAAAAGGCTGACAGGCCGGGCCCACTCGTCGGCGAGAGAAAGGAAAGGAGAAGGGGCGCGCGGGAGGAGCTGGGCCGCGCTGGGCCGAAAGGCCGGCTGGGCCGGTTGGCAGGCTGGCTCGGGAAAGGAAATTCGAGGGTGGTTTCTGGACTTTGGCTACGGGTTTCGGCCCAACAGGTTTAGCTAGGGTTTGGATTAGTTTAGTTAGTATTTGTTTGAATTCAAATCTAGAATTTGAATTCAAACACAACCAAAAATCCAATAAAAACCAAATTAACTCCAAATAACCTCTATTTGGTCCTTAGCACTTCAATTAATTTTTAATTTTGAATTTAAATTGCCTAGGAATTTAGGGAGCAATTAGAAGACACTCTTATATGTTTGTTGTCTTGCACAAAATTCACCAAATTTTTTTTTAAATTCACATTTTTGCATTCAACAAATCCTAAGGGAATTTTGGGTTGTTACACTATCATTGTCTTATATTTTTAAAATTAAACCCTTTTAATGCTCATTCTTTTTCTTGGAACATATCTTCTTTGTTTCGAACATTTCCTTTGGTGCTTAGAACAATTTTTATTTTTGAGCGGGATATTGTTTTTGCCTTAGCATGTTTTTTATTATGTTTGGAATATTATCATAGGTGCTCAAAATAATTTGTATTTGTTAAAGTTATGTTTGTGAAACAAAACATTTAAGCTCATTTATTTTAAGGGAATGACTAGTTAATCTATCCACATATTTTTAAATATAAAATCTATCGAATTTTATGATACTGCAGATGTTGTTTTTCACTGTTGCATGTACTATCCTCCTTTGTTTCATATGTCCAGAACGTGAAGTATTATGCAACTTGCAAGAATATTTAAAACATCATAAAATAACATCTAAAACATAAGAATATTTTTTTTTCTTTTAAAATCATTAAACATTTTGAACCATCACATGATAATGTTTGCAACACCATAAGACAATATTCGCAACCTCAAAAAAATCAACAGATATTCTCGTAGAAATCTGTCAACAAATAAATAGCAAATTTGTTATTTTAAAGTTTATCTTTTGTGAAACAAAAACATGATTTTCTAGAATAATTTTGTTTAGGCTCATATATTTTTCTTGTGAAACTAGAACACTTTGGGCCGGCCTGTTTGGCATAGCTCCAGCTCCAAACTTCATACCAGATTTGTATTTTCTATGGTAAAAGTATTTTAAATATTAATATTTAGTACAAAGTATAAACTTCTAAAAAATGCAAACTATAAACAAAATAATTTATCTAAATACTCTCTATGTACACCTAGCTCCAACTCCAGGATTTCTTGGAGCTCCTAATACCTAGCTTCAAGAACTCCATAGATTTTTTGGAGTTGGAGTTGTGCTAAACATGATCTTTATATCTAAATTAGAACATTTTACATAAATTTGGGCTAGGCCCCTCCCATCAAACTCGGGGCTATATGTTATCAGATGAAAGAAATTGATAGGTTAATTAGTGACGGAATGTAAACTTTTTGTAAGGCTCCTCTCACCAAGCTAGAATAGATTATTGGGATATTGTTTTTTTTTCTTTCTTTGTTGGGAGATGCTCGATAAAACAATTATCTGGTGACCTATATACAACCTTGCTTTAGAAATCGTTCCCGATACCTTGTCTCAGCAGTTGTCTATTTGCATCCATCACTTACAAGTGGTTAGATAGGATCATGGGATCGAGCGAAAGATCCGAGGCAAGAGACAACCTAACCATCTACGAGATGAGTGCGTTGTCAGCATTGCTTTGACCTAATAATTAGCGAAACGAAAGATCATGCATTTAAGCAAATCGTGAACGTTGTTTAGCACATCCTAGAACCTAATCTAAACTAAGATCTGCATGTGAAACTGTACGGACCTCGCGAAAATAAGCTGCCCGCATGTGGCAATCCCTTGGGACATCAATACCGTGAAATATATATGTTACGTATGCAGTGGCCTTGCATACGGTATAGAATGATATCCCTATGAATTGGGTAGCCTTCTTTATGCACATACGCTTAGCTGCTCACAAGCCTCCGAATGAAGTAGTATATATATAATCAGAGGTCCGGTAAAAAGATAGTCGTTTCATAGGGATTAAATAAGATATTACAGTGGTCGCAATGCACTTTTCAATACACCAGTTGCACATTATTATAAAATTGGGGTTGTAAAATTCTTCTTCTCTAACGGTCGATGCCCCCAGTGGCTGTACTATATTCACCAATGGATCGTCACACTATGGTCTCGTACTGTATGTAGAAAGATGAATACACTGGTATTTGTTACATATATCGTATTGAGCCTCATTCATCGAAAGATAGAAGGTGTATATAGGGCATGGTGACTTGAATCTCAAATAAACATAGAGATAGAGATATAATCATTTTGGATAGAGTATAATAACCAATCAATCCTAATTAATACACGTATATTGTCATACCATAATATAGCCTCCTTCGATCCTTATCCGGCCCATATCCAAACACCCCAGTCTTAACGTGCTACTACACAAAGGATTTGCAGGGCCAGTTAAAAAGCTATTTGTAGAAGCGGACTGATCACTTGTGCTTGCTTTCCGCAACTAGAAATAGCGCCTTAGCATGCGCGGGTGGCATGTCCAGCGCTGCAAATCAGCTTGAGGGGGGAGCTATATGGCGAGCCGTCCTTGCGCAAACCTGGTTTCTAGGGCCGGTGAAGGATGGGCGCCCTACTAATGCCTTTACCTGTCTCTGGACATTACAACCATAATTCAAATGGCTCGAGCCATATGTTTTTACAATTTTGAATAAGATTTTCTGTCAAAATTTCAATTTCTGGTTCCCACCAATTTCAATATGCAACCAAATTTAAAATAAATAGATAAACATAAATATAAAAGGTAAAATAGAAGCATATAATATTTTAATACAAAATATTGAGTCTAATATAAAATACTACAAATACACAAAGAAGTTTTCACCACCAGAGTTGTCTATTACTCCTTAACTACTGCATTACACATTAATAGAGTTTATACTATGAAGCTCCCCCCCCCCCCCCCCCCCCACCCACACACACGGGCGCCAAAGTCCGCCCCAACAAAACCATTTGCAGAAGCGGACTGATGCTATAGTAGCCGGTGTTGTATTTAGATTCCGCCGAGCTTTTGGTTCACACTCATACTAGAAGAAAGGACCTTCTGCCAGCCTAGAAGGCCCCCGAACCCTGGCCGCGCCAACAAGGGGATTTTTCTTTAAAGCCAACCTCGTACATTTGCTCCCGCATGGATTCGAATCTGAGTCTACTAGATGCTACTCAAGCCATCTAACCACTAGGCTAGATGCTCTTTTATGATGACACACATATTATTTAAAAAGGTTACTATGGTCACGAGCGTCACTACTTGTGTATAGCTAGGTCTTGTTTCTCTTTGGCTGCATTCAAGAGGGCTGTGGCTTCACCTAGTGTATTTAAGCTAGCAACCTGTTTAATGATGTACCATAGACTTAACTAGTCTAAATAGACCAAAGGAGTGGATTAGAGGGGTTTACAGTGGAATAATTTTTTCCTTCAAGTCAAAATCTTTCTCAATCTCTTTTAATCTCCCTTAGTACTCTTCGACGCTCTATTTCCAAAAAACGTGGCTCCTATCATTAGCGGCGTGGAATGCTCCGACGATGACTTCGTCGGACTGGGAATGGGGTGGGATGATGTTTTCTGGCTTGTGTTTCTTGGCACCTATCTGGTATTGGGTATATTGGGACCTAGAAATATTCTGTGATGAGCGGACTGGAAAACCTTTTTGGGATTTGCCCAATCTTTGGAATTCATTTATTTCTTGCAGGGGTGACTTGTTTTGGCTTTGGTGGGTCTCAGTTTGCCGGCGGGCTGAGAGAGAAGCGGTGCCAAGTCATTGGTGGGCGTTTTTAGGCCGTAAGGCTCTCCGCACTCACGTTCTTCTATTTGCTTCCTCTAAAAGGAATATTCTATCCTGGTCATCGAGATTCTTTCGTCTATCTCAATTTCTCCCGCACCCATCTCTCCTCTATATCTTTCTCTATCCCAACTACCATATATTTTATTTCACCATCTCCAACTACCATCTCATTTTAACAAACACATTCCTTCGTAACACAATCATTTGAAATGATAATTGTTAAATCATAGAATCCGAAATAATTAGTAATACAACTTTTTAATTAAATAATAATTCTTAGTAATACTATTTAATTAATGAAAAAAATAACAATATCCATCACATGCTTACACAATCTTAATTTTCTTTTTTCCTTTTTATTTTTCTTTCCTTTTTCTGGCTTTTCCTGTCCCCGTCTCCTCTTTTTTCCCCCCCTCCACTCCTCTCTCTCCCCCGTGTCTCCCCTGACCCATCCACTCCCTCCGCCCCTGCCTTCCCCACCGTCGTCGTTGCCCCCTCCCCTCTCCCTGCCACTGCCGCCCCCTCCCCTCCCCCGCTGCCGCAGCCCCCTCCCCTCTCCCAAGCGCGGCGCCCCGCGGCGGGGCAAGCGGCCGGCGCGCGGCTCCACGCCCCCTCCCCCACCCAAACATCGTCGAGCTCCACGAGGTGATGGCCACACGCTCCAAGATCTACCTGGCCCTCGAGCTTGTCCGCGGCGGGGAGCTCTGTTCGAAGTCGAGGAAGGCTCGAGGGCGCACTGGGAGGCCGGCATGCGGTTCACGACGCGGGAGTCGGCGAGCGGCGTCATCTCCCGGCTCGAGGAGGTGGCGGCCCGCGGCGGCGGGCGGATGCGGGTGACCAAGAGCAGCGCCCGCGGAGTGCGGTTTGAGGGCGCGGAGCGCGGGGGCCCCAAGGGCTGTCTTGCCGTGGCGCGGAGCAGCGGGCGGTGACTTGACGGCGGCGGCACATCAAGTCCTCGATGATGGCGCGACGGCCTTCAGTCACGACGGCGGCTCCGGGCGAGCGCGGGGAGGCGGCCAAGACGGGGCCTCCTATATAGCTTCCGCAAACTAATAAGCCATATAGCGCAGGACCCATCGAAGCAGCAGTGCATAGCGGAGAATAAGCAATCATACCGCTTGTTGCAGCCCCATCGTCAGCAAAGATCGAGAATTAATTAGTGAGTATATTTTGTTTTTATGTTTTTTATATTTTTATTTCTTTTCGACTATAATCCTGTAATAACATATTCAACATCTTTATTAAACGGATTCAATAACTTGAAAAAACAAATTCAACATTTTAAAGAAATGTTGAAATAGTGTGTTACAAATGTTGGAGCAATATATTAAAAATATTGAATTACTACATTGAAATGTTGAAATGCAAAAATTTAAATTTATAATAACATATTTGATCTCACTTGGTTGTATTAATTCAAACAAATATCTCAATTAAAATGGATCTTAAATCGTATGTATAGTTTAAAAAAAAGATCAATTGAAGTTTACAACTGGTCTAGTTCTTCCGTCTTCCACTGGTACCAAAATACGTGTCCGTCGATCATATTGCCGGCTATCTCCCACGTGATACGTGATGAGGCATGATGACCTTCTCACTTCCGGCGCGTCTTCTCCACCGTCTAGATATTAGCGTATGAATCTCTCGCGGATTGGAAGGCACGTAGCTTAAAAAGATTCCGGAAGCTATATAGAATTACCGGACCAAGACGGCGCCGCGGTTGGGCTGCGCGGGCCCTGCGGCCACGGTGGCGCGGTAGATGCGGTGCGGAGAGCCTAAAGCCTGCGAGTTGGGCCTGGGCTGTGCTATCCGGCCTCCCATATTTTACTAGTTGACTGAGCTTCAACTTTGTTTGTCTGGTGAGCTCCAGGCCTTTCCGGCGACAGCGAAGGGTTTTCTCGGAACGCGAAGAGAGATGGCGGCGGCGGCGGCGGAGACGACGGGGCCGGCACCGGCGAAGGAGGCGATGGAGAAGAAGGTGGAGATCATGAAGGAGGTATGCTATAACCCCTCTGTACTTCCACATCTTCTGTTGGTGTTTCGTGTAGTTTTCTTCCCAAGCTTCCCGTTCTTTCCTGTTCTTGGTATTCGGCTGGGGAGAGCAGAAATAATTTTGCGCTTGGATTTGGTTCGGTTTGTTCTGCGAAGATACGGGCGCACGAGGTGGCGATCGCGGAGCTCGAGAACCTGCATCCCTCCCGGGTCAGCCTCTTCCCCTGTCTCTCTCCTACTTGCTTGCGATTTCTGTCAGGTGCTGAGATAGTACCAAAAATTACAATAGTACCAAAGGGTGTTGGCCGGTGATAGACTGATGCTACAACTACATAACCCTGTTTCAGTAAGTTAGTAATCAGATGATGAGAACAAAGTACTGCCAATAGCTTTGCTTCTCCAATTTGTGAGCAAAGAGCATGGATATTCTTACTGCATCAGACTTTCTGCAGCTTGCTGTGTCACAACTTGTCCACCTTGCTCTGACCTCTGAGAGTTTGTTGATTTGCAACAGGCGGCTTACCAGAATGCCGGCAACATCTTCTTCCGCAAGAGTGTCAAATCAGTGGTCACAACGGAGCAGAGTATGCTGAACTTTCGATCACCACTACTGCATTTCATCTTTCTACAGTTCTTTTTCCCCCTTTAGCCTGCATTGTCTAACATGACTCTGGTTTTATGATTCTCTATGGCTCCCAGAGCAACTTGACCTGGCCAAGGCTCGCCTGAGCAAGCTCAACCAGGCCTGAGTATGGCACAGCGACGACAGCAAATGTTGACTGTCGCAACACAATCAAGCATGTCGATTTGAATGGAGGAACACTTTGTCATCACGTGATTTTACGGTTGTGCCATGCTGATGTGCCTCGTGGCTCATCCATGTGTAATGCTACTCATTTTTGCTTGAGATGCAATGCTGATGTGCTCTTGAAACTAATTAGAGGCTAGATTTTACTTCCACAATTCCACTAGTTTTTCTTTACTGTGATGACATTGTGTTTGTTGGTTGCTGGAAATAGGGGCATGAGACAAATTCTGTGAACAATGTAGAGGTTTTGGAAACAAGTTTGTCTACTGCCTAGTCTGAGGATGGATGCTGTTGTTTGGTTACTTTTGTTATCCGGATGTGACAATTTGTTCGATTCAGTCCTGCTGGATACGAAGCTTGCGTGCTGTCGATCAAATTTCTCGCTGTTGCTGGCACTGCATTGGTCATATTTCGGTTCCTTGCTACAGCGGCCGATGTAACTGTGCCAGAAGCAAGTTGATCCAGCGTTGCTGTCAGCTAAACATATGTACTCTGATTCATATTTGTTTGTATACGGGACGGCAAAAAAACACGAAATAATGGTGCATCAGCAGCAGGCAAAATTAAGGGAAGTCAAATGGGTTATGACTTTTTCGCAAAAAAACAAAAAAAAAGGTTATGACTTATGAGTCTTTAAGGTCACAGAAAAGTTGGTCTTCGATCTTCAGGAAAATAGGTATTGAGTAATAAGCATTACATTACGCTGGCGTTGACAGTGTTGTGAAGTCTCGAGGAACAGTTTGCCATAAAACGGTCTGTTTCGCAGCTTACTGAATACTTACTAGGGAAAAAATGGGATAACGATACTGATAAACTCTATTGGTATTACGTACTTTCCTATGCTGATGAACTGCCATTCGATGTTTCTGTGCTGTCTGTACTCTACTGATTATCTACAAATGTCGAAACCATCCAAAACACGAGGATTCAATGGCCCGATTGATGTGAAGAAGGCTATCTGCAAAGGTAAGGAAATACAGGATCAGGTTTCAGATAGAATTAGTTGCATGCACAGCCAAATTGAAAACTTCCTATATGTAGATAAAACTCTCGATACGTTAGATGCAGGATTTAAATAATTCAATTAGATACAAATATAACATAGGATACTGCACTAATAAGAACCTGAGAGCCTTGGTATAAATGAAGCTTTTCATTTGTTGGCCAATATAAATTTTATCGAATGGAGCAAGATGAAACATATCATAAGTTCAATCGATTTCATCGCAAGATAGAAGAAAGTGCCACCTCTAACAGTGTTCACTACACGGCCTAACTGAAACATTACATAGCCAACCAAGTTAAAGCTGCACTGTATTTCAAACCCTACTTGCAGCAGCAAAAGATTTCTAAAGTTTGACTGCAAATGTGTAGTCAACTTAAGTTATTACATGTTTTTTGCATTCCAACTTGTTCATTAAGCATATAGGAAATAATACCAGAGCATGACAAAGTTTGGCAAAGGGAAGAAAAGAAGCAGCATGTTAGTGATATCTAAGATTAGTAATTATCAATCAGAAAGATGAATGCGTCCCCATACAACTAATTTAGCAAAAGGAGTTATATTAAACTAGAGGATAAATCAATCATCATCAGAGGGTAAGTAGACGGTACTTACTCAGAAGTGTATTGGATATAACTTGAACTGGTACTCTAAGCTTGCATTGAGATATTATAACGGCTGCGCAGAGCATCAATAGCTTTCTCCACAGATTTTGTCATCTCAGGGATAGTCACCTTGCACACTGGTTATGAGAGGAGAATGAGAATGAGAATGGAGAAAGCCAACCTAACATTAGAGTTGAGACATGCTAATAATACAGTCAGAAAAATTGTCACAAGTTGACCTTTTTTTTCGTTTGATCATCAGTTCACCCTTATTATAGAATATTTACATTTGGGGAGAATCATGATGATAGTCATAATTCAAGACAAAAAAACTGCAGTCTCACTGTTCCAAATGAGAGTGAACATTTACTGCAAGACAATACACTTAATCATGAGTGTTAAACCAGAGGAACAGAAAAATGATGATGATATAACATGCCTTCCACCTATCACCTATTTAGCTATGACCATTTTCTGCAATCCAGTTTCAGTTAATTTTGGACGCAATAGATGCTGTTAAGTACAAGAGATTCAGGTGAAAACTTTTGAAGTATACCACGAGTTGTGGATGACTGTGCTTCTGCGATGATCTGCTTGTACTTTGCCTGAAAACAGCAAAGAAACATTAGGATACAAAAAAGAGGATCAGAAATTGCAAATGCTAGCAGGCTACAGAATTTGTACCTTGACAATCTCAGAACTTTCTTTAATATTATCAGACATCTTCTTGTACTCCTTGTTAACTTCATCTGTTAGTTGCTCACAAGTCTGGTTTTGGGTCTGAAAAGAGAATTAAGATTTTACACATGTCAGAGCAAATAAAACGCCAGAAGCACAGAAAATGCATCGCTAGTGTATTAACTACAGATTCAGTGCATCAGAGGGTGTGTTAACAGGTTGGTGTGGAGAAAGCATTGTTAATACAAAATATGCATGGAAAAGCTCACCATGCCATCTGAACAAATTTTTAACCTACATGAATGAACTTCAAGTAATTGTTAAGGAGAGTGAACTAAATCTCTTTGACCATGTTAGCATGCCAATAGCAATTATAATTCCATGGATCTCCAAAGGCAGCATTGCTCAAATGTTCCTGGGAAACTAATCACGTTTTCCAGCGACAAGGAAAATTCTCCTCTAAAATGTGCAAAATAAATATACATACATCTGTACCGACAAGTTTATATTACAAAAAAGACCATCTCATTCATTGCCATTTCATGCTACACAACACAATAGTGTCTACTCGTTTCATGGATCTGTACCTTACCCTCAAATGCTTACATTCATGGTACAAAACATCTTCTGTATCAGATATCTCCAACAATAAATTACGCACATTGAGCTTGTTATGTTGTAAAAAACTCGGAGATAATAACCCCATTATCTATTCTAGAAACTCAGTTACATAAACCTCATATACGAATTGTACAAACTCAGATTCAGATGTTCAGCAAACAAACAATATGCCGGATATGTTAATAAACAGTATTGCTAAATCAACGAATCAACTGGCATAGAATAGAAGATGCGAGACAGCAAGCAAATAAACCAACCCAGCAGACGCGATCATGATATCTGGAAATGACACAAAGGCAATTCATGTGACCAAGGTTATCTCATATACCAATTTTAGAAACTCAAGAGATAATAACCTCATTATCAATTGTAGAAACTCAGATACAGTAACCCCATATACCAATTATAGAAACTCAAATTCAGATGTTCAGCAAACAAAGAAAATTTCAGATATGTCATAAACAGTATTGCTAAATCGACAGGGATATAAGCACACGAGACAACAAGCAAATTTAACAACCCAGTAGTCAAGATCATCACATCTGGAAATGACACGAAGGCAATTCATGTGACGAGGGTTATCTCCAGTTCCCAACACACTAGCGCTCTACAGCATCAACCAAACAATCTGGAGCACTTCGTGCTGGCGGAAGTCGGGCGAGGCAAACCACGAACCTGGAAACTGAACCCTAACGACGCGATTGGGAAGGAAGCGGGGTGCGGGAGAGGCTCACGGCGGGGCTCACCTTGATTCGCTTGGAGACGCGGGCGAAGGACGCGTCGAGGTCGGCGTGCGCGCGGGAGTGGAGCGCGTCGAGGCGGCGCTTGAGGTCCTCCATTTGCGAGGCGACGGCGCTCCTGAGGGCTCCGACGCTGGACACCCCGGCCGCCGCGGCCGCCGGCGACGCGGGCTGGGGGGACGCGGCGGGGGAACGGGAGGCGGCGACGCGGGGGCTGGCGGCGAGGGGCGAGCGCGCGGCGGGCTTGGCCCGCGCCCTGGGCTTCGGGGGCGAGGCGGAGGAGCCCGGCGAGGAGAGGAAGCCGAGGCTGAGGTCGGCTGGGGAGGAGCCCGGCGATGAGGACGCGGGGGAGGAGGAGGCGCCGCGGCGGACGGCGCGCTTGCGGGTGCGGGCGCGCGATGCGGGCGACGGCGACGCGAGAGGGGAGAGGAAGGAGGGGTCCAGCTTGGGCTTGGGGTTGCGCCTGGGCCTCGAGGAGGCGGCGGCGGCGGCGGCTGGGGTCGCCCGTGGTCTCCCCATGGCTTCGGCTTCTCCGGTGCCGGTGCCGCGGTGGGGTGCGTTTGCCACTTGGCCTCTCCGCTTCGCTTCGGCTTCCGAGGTTTGAAACTGGGGACTAGGGAGGCACGGAACGGGACGGGTGAGTCTCTGGCGGTCTGGCCATTTGCCAGTTGCCACGACACCGTTCGGGACCCTGTTTTCCCTGGGGCCACGTGTCATCGATACAGGCTCAAGGGGTACCGGGTGCCCGTGCCGATCGTGAGGGAGGTGGATGCAACACGGTTCGTGACATTGGGAAGAGATTCAAAACCATCAACGCAAAGCCGCTTGAAAAAAATTGTTATCTTTGAGATAATTTTCAAAAATCAAGTAAAAATAACTTAAAATGATGGTCTAAAAAGTATTATTTTAATTAATTAACTCCAGTGTAAATATTACATCGAATCTAAATTCTTTTACAAAGCATATGTAAAAAAATAGGAGCATTTGTGTTGTTCTCCTGCTTTGAATTGTAATTATGATTTTGCAAGAGAGTCCAAGAGTGAATTGTGATGGGCTGGTGGTGATACAAAGTTGATGAGGGAAGGAACACCAAAAGAGGAAATGAAATGCACCTCAAGGACACTATAGTTTTTACTTCTCGTTTATGTTTTTGTCCTTGAGTCATTAACAAAAAGCCGTACTATAAAAGAGGGATTCGAAGTCTATTGGTCTTGTTGAAGAAGAAGTGCTCATAACCATCTATTTGCTGATGAGAGACTCACTCATTCACTTCAAAACTCTTTCACTAGTGCACATTCGGAATTTTTGGAGATTGCTTAGGAGTTGCCGGTGTCCAGAAACTCTGGACAATTGTTCGGAAACTCCGCACTTGAACAACATCACGGCTAGTTGGTGGTGAAGGAGTATTTATACCCCCACCCCTCATTCATTTCTCTTGACCTAACTCGAACCAGAACAACTCTTTTGCATTCAAAGCTTCACTTTACTCCCCTCTTGATTTCCTTGATGAGATTTGGTGAAGGGATTGAAGTGAGATTCAAGAGAGAGCAAAGTTGAGTGCTAGAAAGCTGAATCTCCATCCTTTGAGCACTTCGTTTCTTCGTCAAGCCATGTATTTCGGGTTCTTTACTCTTGGAGCTTGCTTCTAGACGGCTAGGCGTTGCCCGGGAGCTCCAACTTGGTTGTGGTAGCCTCAGAAAGTTTGTATTACCCCACTAAGTAAGTATAAGCTCTAGGGTCTTTGGATCCTAGGGAGAGGAAGTGGTTTAGTTGACAAACCCGCCCTTTGTGGGCTCCTCAACGGAGACGTAGGCATCCTTTGTGGAAGCTGAACTTCGGGAACTAAATTCCTGTGTACTTGTCTTTGATTTACTTGTTATCACACTTGGATTGTGTTCGTCGTTCATTTTCTTAGGGTTTGTGACCGATCTACTCCCCACAAGAGTTTGAGCTAAGTTTGATAGGTTGAATTAGTAGATCAACACCCTGTGACTCTTGTATTTCAAAGGGATCGAGTTTGGGTTAGGTTTGATTTGTCAAAGTTCATTCTCAGCAAAAAGTCCGGAGTTTCCGGAGATTTTTGCGGAATCTCCGCACAAATGCCGAGTTTCTGGATAAATCTTCGGAGTTTCCGGAGTTTATACTGACGATTTGTTTTTAAGTGTTATAAAGCTGCAGTTGGACTATTCAGCCTCCCTCCAGTACATCTTAGGTCTTTTCAGACACACAGTGGCGGAGCCACCAGTTTGGCAAGGACTGGCGGCCGCCACACTTACTGCTGGTAAAATTCTCTTTGAATTCTCTTTGAATATGTAATGATGGTGGATGAAGAGCAAGATTAGCAAGGTCTCGACCATAAATTCACCATAGGTACGATCTAATCCTAGCTTCGCTACTGCAAGGACATGCACAACTCATATAGAAAACTTTATAACCAGTTCAACTCTAGATTGCATCAGGTTTGACGATTCGTTATTTGTAGAAATGGACATGAATGGGACTCGTTGGGCTATGTGCTGCCTGTTATAAGCTTAAATCAGGTCCAATCAATGTCTTTGAGCAAGATTTCAACATAAAAAAGGTAAAATATATCAATCCGTCAAATTAAGTTAAGATTGTAGAGAGAAAAATATCATGATTTTATAATTGGATGTGCAAACGTATTGCTTTATCATAGACATGTCGTATTTTGGAAAAAAAAGCGTAGAAGTGCTATAAAAAGCCCTCCGTGCAATCCAGCCTGCGATGTGTGCCGCGCGGACAAGAGAAGCATCGGACACCCCTAATGCTTCCAATCACCCAATCAAAATGAATCATGGCTCCGCTTGGCTCCTCCGTCTTGGGAACACAGGTCGGTTCACATGAACATGGTTGGCGACGCTTGGTTAAAGGAGGCTCGACATCCGCGTCTATTAGCGCGTGATTCTCGTGATTGCTTGACGCACACATCAGTTTGGCGAGCAGTCGACAGCGCAACTTTGAGTTCATCGCCCTGGAAAACGTTAACACACACACCATGTAGAGAGGAGGGTAAGGGGTGAGATGGCCATCGTGTTTAAGGCACCCTCATCTCATATGTTGTCCTCCTCCTCTACCCTAATATCCAACACGACATGAGAGCTGTTAACCTAGTTAAAGAAGTAGAAGACTGAAACTACTAAATCGACGATCCTTAGCACCTGAGCAGGGATTGCTGTTGGTTGTGAATTGTTTGTAGTTGCGAATATCAGTGTTAAATTCACATTAAAAACATCTCTAAAATCTACAATTAAGTTCCTGCCCAAACCAATCTGCTTGAACAAATGAATGCAGGATGAGAAGCATTTGGACGGGCAATGTCGTGATGACAGAGAGGAGCAGGAGGAGGCGGAGGTGGCATCGGCGTGGATTGTCCGACTTGCTACAGCTGACTCTCCCTGCCCCAGATGTGATCCGTTGTTCATCCAACAGCTGTTGTAGCTCTTAGCCTCTTAGCGCAAAGAAATTTAGCCTAACTGATGTATATTAGCCCAAATAAAGCCTAGTGAAAGAGTATCTACGCCCCTAGTTGGTTTTGGTGAGTTGAATGACACCACGATTAAAGATCTAATGTCCTTTTGAGTTTATGAGCAGGTACAATTTTTATTGACGAAGGATTGATATATCATATTTAATGAGATATATATTATTGAGAGCTCATAAGACAAGGAGAACAAGTATTGAACTATCTGGGGGCATATATCATAACATTTGATGGGAAAAGCAAGACTCGTTGATGATACATGTTAGAGATATGATATTTTGCATAATTGATGGTCTCACATCAAGAAGAGTGCTTGTCGTGAAGAAGATAATATTTCACATCGTATGGAAATTTCAAGAGTGAAATGGATAACCAATTCAAGTGAAGAAATGGATTTCATTGAAGGTTTATCATGATGCATTCTTAAGTATGAATCTCAAATTGACTAAAAGTGAAGGGGTTGATCTAAAGCATGGTTTCGAGGCACTAAGCAAGGAGAAGGACAAGAGTCGTCTTCTGACCGAAGTACTTTGCTAGGGTGAAGAAACTACTACTTGATTGATCCCCAAGTATTTAGATCATGGAGAGCTTGGCAATGGAAAGCATCAATCTTTCTTGATCTATTGAGAAGAAGAAGTGACTTGTGAACTAGAAGTGGAGTTCATTCCTATAGATTGATTATTAGTTCAAGTCACTAGCTCAAGGTTGAAGTGCTCAATATGAAGAGACAAAAATGGATGCAGCCCTCATGAAGAGATATTGACTAGACTCCCTCCAGTTTGGTAAAGGAGGTCGTTTAGGACAGCGACACGGTCACCAAAGCACAACTTTGACTTCTCTTTTCTATAAAAATATTTTTTGAAAAATTATATATGTATATTTTTATGAAAGTAATTTTCAAGACTAATCTATTTATACAATTTTCACATTTCCAAACTCAACGACTTAAAATGTTATTCATGATTTATATTCCTAATATTTGACTCAAACCTTGTCCTAAAGGACCTCCTTTACCAAACTGGAGGGAGTATATGGAAAGAATACAAAAAGAGAAGCTCAAGTGGATGATTTAGTATTTATTCTTGATCTTGAGTTTAGGTATGCTGTACTATCAAGAGGGATGCATCACGTGATACTTTGATTAAAGTCTCAGTGCTCAAGTAACATATATGAGTGTTGAGAGACACATGCACATCACTTACATTTAGCTTTCAACTAACTTGTGTGCCGAAACTTCTGACAAGGCGTCAGAGCTTCCTGGTACAGAATTTCTGTGTGTGCCTCTTGGTACCCCGGAGTATCCGACATAGGGCCAGAACACTGATGTTCCGGGTACTGCTCCGGATGAGTTTTAGCTGGAAATTCTGGTAGTGTCCCAGAGTCTCCGATCCTGATCTATCTTGCCTATAACGGCTAGTAGATTTGAAAACAGGAAGTTCCGGTTTTGGGAAACCAGAAGTTCCGGTTTTCACTGACCTCTAACCGCTAGTTTTGTAGAGTTGAGTATTTATACTCTCCCCTCTCCTCCTGAGCTTGCTAGGGTTGCTTGTGAGCCTTGTGGTTGCTCAGAAATGAGCTAGAGTAATAGTTGAGCTCTCCCCAACCCCTCTTTGTGAGGTTGTGTGATCTTTAATAGATCTAGTGAGTTGGGTGTGAGAGAAGAGTTGTTTGAGAGCACTCAAACCCTTATGGTAAAGCCTCCTAGACGGCTAGGCGTCGCTAAAGAGCTCCCAAGTCGTGTGGTGAGCCTTGTGAAGTTTGTGCAGGTTGTGCTTCGCCTCTGCAAGGGAAGAAGCTAACTAGTGGAGTGAGGGAAGTGGCTTGGTTCGTATAAGCCTGCCCCCTCAACAGAGACGTAGGATTTGCTTTGGTGAATCTGAACTTCGGGAAACAAATCCTTGTGTCTTCTCGTTGGTTTGCTTGCAACACCATTTAAATTGCTATACTTGTGAATTTAGTGAATCTCTTGGGTATTCGTGTTTTGTGAGTGCAGGAGCTTGGAATACTTGTGGAAACATCCACAAAAGCTTGCACTACAATTTGGTTTGTCTGGAAACTCATTAGGGGGGTTTAGCACTTAGTTTGCCTCGACTCAGAGCAAAACCGGAAGTTCTGGTTTTGAAAAACCGAAAGTTCCGGTTTTGGCCTGAGGCGTGTTTTTAATCCGCTGCATTTAGTGCTAATTTTAGGTTACGCCTATTCACCCTCCCTCTAGGTGACATCAAGGTCCTTCCACCCAGTTCGAGAGTAAACAAATAAACAACAACTAACTGAGATATTTCTTAACGAGTAAATTGTACCCTCCATTCAATAACTTGTATGGTTGTATCATTTTGGTCCAATAAGTTCTAAAACATGCAAATAGATAATCTAACTTGTCTAGTGTATGCATGTATGGTTACATGTATACCGTGAAGCGTATTTTACCATGCAAATAGACGACTGTGAATTGTAATTTGGGTCACAGCTATTAATTACGAGGTGGTGGAGAGCTAAAATTCAAAATTAATGTCCTAAACCCTTTCCCATCGCTTCTAGTCTCTAGATTTGTTATCCTACAGAATGCATCTGGGTGACAAATTGGATACATCAGGAGGTGCATTGGTGAAACACAAGCACATTGGAGCTAATGAAACCTAAGCCCATATAGCTCATCATAAAAGATTAATTTTTTAATCTTCGTAGATGAACGTATATGAGGCCATGATTAAACCTTCTGATTGTATAGACTAATGGAACTACATCAACATTGAATTTAGGTTATATATACTACTGGCCATAATGATTTTCATGCAAGGCTGAAACACCAAACAACCCCGAATTAAGGAAAATGGATAAACATTCATGTATAACTCAAATTTTAGAATCTGCACTGTCCAGAAAAAGCACCGTAATGCGTCCTCTCCTATTAGTACTGTCATTAATTTCAACGTAAGAAATAGAGTGCTCAGTTACCATCATTCCAACACGGATTTGCTGATATGATCCAGCCAAAAAAATTTCCATGCAACTTATACGTATTAGGTATTCGTTTGATAAGATTAATTTCCATTTTTTCCTTTTCCAGGACAAACAACTCCGACCAACAATGATAAAAAATACTAGGTGACGGGTAAGAAATTGTGGCCAATGGAATCACTAAAAATACAGTCCACGCAGTATACTACCATGGCAAAATACACTATGTGACATACATATGACCGTACATACACATACTTGATAAGTTATTACATCTGTTTGCACGTTTTGCAACTTGTTTGATCAAAGTGATACAACCATACAAGTTATTATACGGTGGATGTAATTTACTCTTTCTTAATATAAAATAGTATTTCATTTAAATATTTTGAACAGTTCCATCCTCCAAATAATTAAAATAATCATCACCAAAAGTCAGTATGACACAAATTAAATTTATTGATAATAGTTTCAAACTTTCTATATTACCCCTTTTTGTGTCGAACTAGTTTAAATACTATTGTGTTTTAAGTTTAACCTTTTCCGTTGGGTACAAGTCCAATGTGAAATTGATATATGTATATTCAAGATTTTTTATGACTCTAATTTAATAGATGCTGCCATGTGGAAGGCTATTTTGTTCTTTTGACATTGATTGTTGAGCACTTGTGTCCTAATTGATGGTATTTTGGTGCAGATTATTTTTAGTTATTTAGAGCATGAAACTGTTCAAAATACTTAAGTGAAATGCTATTGTATGTTGAGAAATAGTATTTTTACTAGGTAACGTGCCCGTGCGTTGCTACGGACAACGAACTCTATTTATAGTGCAATATAAAAAAATAAAACAAGAATAATACACATGACACTTTGTTTACTCGATATACACATCACATGATGTCCTCACAGGGCAGCATTGCATACTATTAGCACATCCATAGTCCTGGCTGAAGATTCTAAACCGAATAGTGTAACACCCAAAAATGGCCCATTTAAAATTTTTAGTAATTAACTGGCTTTTATTTAATTTTGTTCATATTTAATATAAGGTTAAATGAATTATTTATGAATATTAAAATCAAATATAAGTTGTAGAAACATTTTTGTTGCATTCATGCTGCTGCACTGTGTTTTGGTTGTTGGCAAATTAAGTTGGAATTTAAATTCTGTTTAAATTCGAATTTAATTTGCGTTTGTTTGAGCCCTAGAAAAGTTAATTCAAGCCGAGTTCAATTTTGCCCCTTCATCTTTTCCCCAGTCTGTTTTCCCTCCCTCCTTTTTCTCCCGAACGCAGCCCAGCCCCTCCTTTCTTCTCCCTCGGCCCAGCCCGTCAGAACCCCCTCCCCCTCTTCCACTTGGGCCATTCCCCCTCGCCGAGCCGGCCCAGCCGCGCGCCTCGCCAGCCCACTCGCCCTCCCCCTTCCCCTGACAGCCCGGTCCCACCCGTCAGCTTCCCCTTCTTCCTCCCGCCCGAGCCGCCCCCTTTCCCCGGCGTCCATCTCGCCGATCGGCCGGCCGCCCTGGCCACCCCCGCGCTCGGTGGGGCCTCTGCGAAGCTGCCCCGCAGCTTCCCCCACCCTGCCCTTCCTTTCCCGCGCGCCTCCGCGTATGGGAAGCCCTCTCCCCGCTTGGAAGGTCCCGGCCCCGCCGGCGATCAAATCCCGCGCGCCCCGCTCGCCAATGTCCTCTCCCGAGCCTATTTAAGGCGAGCCCACAGCTCCCCAACGCCACACAACACCTCCACCAAGCCCGAGCACCTCTCCAAGAGCCCTCTCGCGCAGCAGCGTCACCACCCTCCCCGAGCCGAGCACCGCCGTCGCCGGATCCACTGCCCCGGCGCCCCTTCGGCCAATTCACTTCCTCCAGGAGCTTCGCGCTTGGGTAAGCTTTCTCCAGAGCCCCTCCCCGCTCCTCTCCGAGCCCCTTAGCGCCTATTCCCCCTCTCCGGAGCGCCACCGCCACGGTTCACCGCCGCCGGTCGCCTCCACCACCCTACTGCTGACTTGAACCCCCCAGGCCGACTCCCCACGTCCCCAGCTCCCTCCCCGTGCACTCCCCGCAACCAATGGAGCCTCGGAGCGCCGAATCGGCTTTGCTCCTGTGAGCCTCCGCCGTGAATGCGAGCGGCGCCGCCCCCTGACCACCGCCGGCGTCCACACTCTCCCCCCCCATGCTTTGGAGCCAGCCGATCTTGATCCGACGGCTCACGACGCCCCCAGCCCACGGTCAAAGTTGACCATACCGGTCAACCGAGGCGTTTTATCTAAAGAGCCCCCAAGTTTTGTCAAATCAACCCGCCATCCAAGCCAGCTCAAAAGTAATTGCGCTTGGGTCCTGTTTTTAATGAAAAACCCCTGAGCTTTTTAAAAATAGAACCCGCAGTCCTAATTAGGTGTTTTCGTGAGTAAGTCCTCGGGTTTTTAAGCCTAATTACGTATAGGTCCCTGGTTTCTTTAAAATAAGCCCTTGGAAGCTTTTAAAAATTGCCAACAGGTCCCTAGATCTTAGAAAAGCCATATCTTTTTCGTTTTAGCTCCGATTAGTGTGATTTTCGCGCTCTTGTGTTCGTAGTGAAGCGTAGAATATTTCTAAAACCTTTTTATGTACTGTTTCTACTGTTTGGTGTACTGTTCTAATAGAATATTATTTGTTTGCATGTATTGGAATGCGTGTATGCTTGTATGGTGCTTCGTGTCCAATCAGTGAGCCGTTAGCTTTGGAGTTCGAGCTCGGTGAGGACTTTCCGGAGCAGGACTCGCAGCAGCACTTCGAGGAAGGCAAGTTATAGCACGGACAATCCTTGCTACCTATACACACCTGTTTACATACATTTACTTTCATATGCACGTGTCTAAATTGATGTCCTATTAAGGTTGTACCTAGTTTGTTTATCCTATTCCCTTGATTACCTTGAGTTTATGCATATGGGTAGATTTTTGCTATGCGCAGCTACTGTCACCATTATTTTAACTGTAAATTTTGACTTAATGGTTCACTTTAACATTTATGATAAAACATGCTTTTTAGCAACTTGGTTTAGGGAGCTAGAGCATGTGCTGTGTGCTTTGCTCTAGTGTCTCTCCGTAAGGTCCGGTTCTCAAAGCGGCAACCCAGGAGCCTGTCTCCACCGCTAGAACTATTATGGCTCTGGTCTTGGTCGAGTAACTTGTACGTCTCTAGCTTGCCAGTGGTTACCAACGGGCCGACGGTGTTGTGGGAGGCAAGGTACAGGGTGTTTCCGGATTCCACCGAGGACGGGTGATCCATCGGCTTTGTCTCGTTAGGCACAGTCCCGTGTTGGGAGTCCCTGCGATGGGGAACTCCACACGTTGCGCATGGATGGGTGTGATGCCCGCGCTCTGGACGCCATCGACTCCCCTATGGTGTGACTCCGTAGGCGTACGTCGATCTTGGTGCTTATGGTCTCACCGCCTTGTATTACCGCAGCGGCCACTGTCTTGTTAGGGTGTCTTGTGAAAAACCTCGTAGCGTCCCTACGCAATCACACCTCGGAAGTGTTGATGTGCGTGGTTGGGTGCAAAGTTCCTTTGAACTTTTACGCGACTGGTGGGTAAAGGGTGAAACCTCTGCAGAGTGTAAAATCTATCATGATAGCCTTGCTCAAGGTCACGAGCGGCCTGGATCCTTTTTGATTAGAAGATGATGTTTAGTTATGATTATTGTCACTTCTACTTATTAATTGGGTTATAACCGGGTTTCATTCACTTGTAGTAACTTGGTTAATGCTAAAATGAAACAACTAAAAGTGCTAAAGCAGTTAAGCCGTGTCTAGCCTATTTTGAGCCTTCATACCCGTGCTATGCTTGCTAAGTATTTGTTTACTTACACTTGTCAATATTCAACAAAATCCCGGATGGGTAAACAGATTGGGCTGATCAAGAGACTGCTGCTGAGTTCCCTGAGGACCTGCCGTACTTCTGAGTTGCGCTCTCCCAGTCAGAGTCCCTGTGGACTGCGGCTCCGCTAGTTGAGAGTTATAGACTTCCGCTGTATTAAATATTATTGTTATACTCTGATGTAAACTATTTTATTTCGAGCATTTGTACTCTGTTTATCATATTTGTTCGTTGTATGTGTTCTGTGGACTTCCTGGGCACACATATGGCCGCAGTCGGGTTTTGTGAAAATCCGGGTGTGACAAATAGTTAGATTCATTACTTGATAGAAAAATAATAAGAAAAATCAGTAATCTAAATCTTCTGTTCCATCAATCAATAGCAGGTATAAGAAATAGTTAATCTGCACGTTAAATTACATATACAATTGATACTTTCAAAGGGGATATTTCTTAAACTGTACTGAGTAAATTGAAAGAAGTGTCTATATTTATATTTTCTATTAATATTTTTCTTCAAACCAACTACACAAATGAAAGGCAGCAATTTCAGTGATTCTTGTTTGAGAGACTGCAATATCTGCAGATTATATATGTGCACAAATGTGCAGACTTCTGAAATAAAGTTGCCTCTTATCAAAATTACCTTTCACAATATTGTTCACCGGTATACATTCAGAATTAGCATAGCAATTTCTTGAGTTGCACATGGAAGACACAAAGAAAATATAGCAGGTCTCAGTCAGAGTATATGGGGAAAACAGTTATATAGGCTTGATGATACTACTCACATGACAAACATTCAAACAAAGGAAGGGAACCTCCAATAGCACTAATGTAGCATGGCAATGCAATTCAGAGACAGAATGCTTACCAAAACTAATACAGCATAGGTATTGCAGCATAGCTCTATAACCCAGCCTGACCAAATAGAAATCAGAATTAGACAGTTCCAGTGAGTATAGAACCCTGACCTCTGTGTTTTAGTGGAACATACACAAATATAATTACATTAATTAAGATGGCTTCTCTACAATTATCAGTACCTAATTTAATTAACCTAGGAATAACCACAGTGTTGTATTGTCGAGATTTTCTCTTCGTAGTTTAATCAGTCAAGTTGTATCACTTGCTGTACAACTAAACTCTTATGAAACACCTTATGTATTGAACTGTTTTGCACTAAAAGCTTCCTATGCCACGCCGGGGAATGGGAGGCGCGACCATAGACGAAATAATTCTGGAAGCCAACCATAGACAAAAATACTACTCTCACAATTATTATATATCTCTACGGTTAAAAAGAGTGGCTATCTGCTATAGAGGCATATCTATTGTTGGATAGTGAACAGCTTTAGGCTATCTGATAGGAAATTGCAGCCTACCAATTGCAACAACAGTGCTTATCCAAGCTATCACACATAATCACATCATATTCTAATTGATGGCCCAGAGCAGTAAGGCACACCACCCACCATCCATGAAGCACACTTTACATGCTATGTAGATCGGCAGACAATGGGACAGGTGCAAGTAGTTGTTGCTGGTAGCTAACTACCTAATTAATAATGTGGGAACCAGTAAGCCGAAATTCTTACCCTGCTGCCTGACGGAGCACCCTTGTTGGGATAGAATGTCTTCTACTTCCTGCCAAAACAACGGAACTACTTAGCACAATTTCATCGGAAGGCAAAAAAAAAGTAGAATCTCTGCATCATACTTCTCATGCATTGCGCTGGTTGCTTTGCAGGAGGCGTAGTTTGTTCGCACCCACCACATAGCAATGCCCTCGGCTAATTTTGTCGCCTTTCCAAATCCAGGATTCAACAGCCCCGGGGCTATGACATGCCACCATCCATTTGGAAAATCTCTGCATGATTATTTACTCAGTAGTTAAACAACCACGAAGCAAAAGTATTTCCTCACAAATTTCATCTGGCCAAATAACAATCTGTATGATATATTTTAAGCACCTTGAGGATCATAGTGGCGTGGTGCGGGCAATTTCAAGGTGTGCATAATTCCTATAGACTGGATCCGAAAATTTTTGTAACAATCATGATCAGCCATCACACCGCCCAATCTTTGCTTATGTACCGCTCTCAATTTGCAGTGGACAGACTTGTTGAAGCAATACTAAATAAATACATACTGATTATGTAAGGATAAATATTTTAATCTTGTGTTGCATACCTTGACTCCGCGAATGCAGACGTGAGGCAAAACTCTTGGGCATGCGGCTCCGGCTTTGCTAGCGCAGAAGAAGTGGTGAGAGAGCGCCGTCGGCTTTGGCAGATGAAAAACATGAGAGAAAGTTAAACACGCACCTGATGGCGAGGGTGGGGGCACAGCGGCGAGGGCAGGCGGGGGGCACAGCGGCGAGGGCGGGTGGGGGCACAGCGGCGTCAGTGGGCAAGGGCAGAGCGGCGAGGGCGGGCGGCGAGGGCGGGCGGAGTGCGACAGGCGGCGAGGTGACGGGGGCGAGCGCGGCGACGGGGACGGCGGGCCGGAGGCGGCGAGGGCGAGCGGGAGGCGACGTAGGATGGGCGGCGACGATGAGCGGCGAGGGTGGAGCGCTGGTGCCGGCGAAGCGCGGCGACGGGGGCGAGCGCGGCTTCGGGAGGAGCAGCGGCCTTTCTTTTACGGGAGGAGCGGGGTCCTTTTTTTTACGGGAGGAGCTGGGGCGGTTGATTTGACGGGAGTGGAGGGTGGGGATCGTGGGCGGGGGTGCTTGAGGGAAGGAGGCGATTTGATCGTGGTCGTGGAAAGAAAAAGCGACGCTCAGATCGAGGCAGAACCATTTGATGGATAACGCAGCTATTTTGTTCGTTCTTTTTAGTAGTATTGATTGATTGTACTGCTTGAACTGGCCCTTATGTGGGCCGTAGACAGGCTAACTTCTTCACACTGAGGAAAGCTAATGGCCACAACAACCGCGACGAGGTGGCATAGGCGCCCGCAACAGGACAATCGCGGAAGTTCGCGAAGCACTGGTTGCGGCGGACTGCGGTGCGGATGGCCTCAGCTGTAGAGGAGAGGAATGCGAATGCGTCCTCACTAACCTGTAGAGAGATTATCCACTTACGTATATCGAAGCAGTCGACGTAAGAGCAGGCCTAATAATACAGCCAGTAAGTGAGCTCTACGTTGTTGTCACATCACTTATAGTCAACTAACAACTCATTCATATAATAGGTTGGCTAAGAAACCTTCTACTTAACCCACTATCCACTCTCACGAGATTTTTAGAAACATGTGCTCACTTTTTTCTCTCTCCTCCATGTAGAATTCAGCCAGCTGTTATTATATTTGGTCTAATGCCTCCGGCACGCCGCGAGGAGATAACAAGGTGCGATAGCAGCGGTGGTTGGTGGACGAGATTGGGGACGATGGCTTAGAAAAAAAGAAGAGGCCAGCCGGGGGAGACGCATTTGTAGGCGGACGTCCGATCTTATCCGTGTCCAAGCGGCACATATCGAACGCTGGGCTACACGAAGGTTCTTTTTTTGGTAAAGCTACACGGAGGGGGTTTTTTTAGAGAAAAAGCTACACGGTGGGTTGTTTAGGGTATTTAGTTGTCAAACTTGGGAGCCAAACTTTGTTCTTTTGAGATACGTGCGCTACTGTAGCATTTCGTTTGTATGTGTGAAAAATTATCCAAAAATTAATTAATTAGTCTCAAAATGTTCGTCTCGAAGGGTACAATAAAAATGTGCAATTGGTTTTTGATTTCATCTACATTTAGTACTTCATACATGCTATGACATTTTGATGTGATGAGAATCTACTTTTTGCACGGTGAACTTTGGGGTGGAATTTGGGATCCCAAACTTTTTTCCCGTATTTTAGCTGAGAAAGCGACCCATTCCATCATAATTAATAAGTCAACTAATACCGCCATGTCGGCGGTGGAATAATCCAGAAGATTTGAGATATTTGCCCACTGGATCAGGCCGCCGCCCGGTATCACGAGCGAGCACACGCCCACGCCCCCCGCACCAAAACCAAACCGGGCGCAGTACACGGCCACCATTTCCGCACCACCGCATCGCCCGCCGCCGCCAGTCACACGCACGCGTCCGGCACAGCTACCCACCCCACCCCACCCTCCCGTGCACCCACCCACCCGCCGCGAAAGCCCCCGAGATCGGACGATCCGCCGCCTGCCGCCGCCGACCGGGCCGGAGAGGAGGATGGGCCGGAGAGGGGAGCCCTACTACGTGGAGGCGGCGCCGCCGGTGGACATCAACAAGAACACCGAGTGGTTCATGTACCCGGGCGTCTGGACCACCTACATCCTGCTGCTCTTCTTCGCCTGGCTCCTCGTCCTCTCCGTCTCCGGCTGCTCACCGGGGGCCGCCTGGACCGTCGTCAACCTCGCGCACTTCGCCGTAAGTCCCTCCAGTCCCCTCCACACCGTCTCCGCGGATCTCGATAGGGCGTGCTCCCTGTTCTGTGGTCTGTTCATTTCTTCCCCGAATTGGGTTGTTCCATCCGCCTTATCTGCGGAATTGCTTCTCTCTTCGCTCGTCAGTTGGCTCCTGCAGCGTCGATCTACCCAATTTGGGAGCTCTTCTGCTCCCCGACTGTTCGTAGCCATTCAGGCTTGACTAGGACTGTTTAGTCCCGGCATGTCAAGTACTAATGCGTGAGAATATTCTCTCTTAGCAAAAAAGTTTGATGTAGAATCTTCTTGGAGTCTCGGATATGACATGGTGCTAAGGTGGATTCGATGGATGATTTGAGTGAGGGGGTCATCTACAATTAAATTGTTTGCTCATACCATGCCCATGGATTCTTACGAATAAAGGGAACCCATAGAAGTTGCTCATTAGATTTTACGAGATTTAATATTAGTGATATATACTGCCTTTATTGAAGCTGGGTTTTCTGTTAGCTTATCATAGATTTTATTCCCCACTTATTGCACAAAAGTCAAACATTCACAAAAATAAGAAAGTCAAAACAAGCATGCCAATCTAGGCTGAGACCATTTCCTGGTTTATGCAGAACATATGGTAATCAGGTATTGACGATTGAATGGTCCATCTATGTGTACTGGGAAGGCCACGTAGTTGGTGGACTTTAGTTTTGGTTTCTAGAACAGGAAAGTGCATTTGACTGCTCCAGGACAAGGTTCACATGGCAGGCACTGAGTTATTCAATGCGTCTTAATTAATATTTGGACTTGCAGATGTCATGGTGGCCTAGAGATGGGTTGGGTATTGTCATCTTGAGTTGAAGACATCATGTGTCTTACTGGGCCAGGGACTTGATTGAACATTTCTTTTTATTTTTGACAAAGAAGAGGTATTTTCACGCCATCAGCAAGTTTGTACTGTTATTAACCCAAGCTGATGGCATACCTTCAAGTTGTTCCTATATTTTTTACTCTAATCTTAGACAAATGCGTGGGTTGTGTACTGGTAGACAGACTTAAGCAAAAGAGTTCAAGTCCTTTAGTTTATGTTTACCTTGCCAATTGATATTCTTTTAGCCCACTGAAACCGTTCTTTTTTCAGATCACTTACCACTTCTTCCACTGGAAGAAAGGTACACCATTTGCTGCTGATGACCAGGGGATGTACAGCCGATTGACATGGTGGGAGCAAATTGACAATGGCCAGCAGCTTACTCGGAACAGAAAGTTTTTAACTGTGGTACCTGTGGTGCTGTAAGTTCCATCATACCGAATTCTACACTAGAATGATTCCTTTACAGTACGGAAACAAAGCTTTCACTAAATGGTATCACATTGATGAAATGATATTGCATAAGTCTGTGCTTGTTATTTAGACAGAAAGGTTCATACATCAGAGAATGCGCAGAACATTTTGGGGCATAATGCAAAATGATTCTAGTGTATGCATTATATGTCAGTAAACTGCAGAACAGGAGGAGTTTGCATACAGTAAGAAACGTCAAAATGTGTAAAAGCAGTGAAGCATGTCAGCTAATGCATACAAGGAAAAAAAGTCGAAATTTGTAAAAGCAGTAAAACATGTCAGCTAACTCATCCAGTGAGCCAAACCTGAATGTTAGGAAAATTCCTCTTCCAGCTATTATCCAATTACTCATGTCTTCAAGGACTAATTTGATCATTGTGATGCAAATGATGAAACAAGAACTATGATTTTCACGAAGAATGCAGAGTTTGACTGATGTCTGGTCAGAGTTAGTATCTGCCAACTCCGCTAAGATCGTTGAGTCTGGAAATTTTGCTGCACATCTTTTGCATTGTTATTCTGTTACTTGTATAGCATTTTGTTACACTAGCTGCCATGATCGAGCATCTCATGGGGAAGAAGGAAAGCAGACTTCTTTTTTTGTTGTGTTGATCACGTTCTGGTCCTGTGTTACTTTTGTGAAATCACTTGAGTCCTTTGATTCCCTTGCCTAGGATTGATAGTTGGTTTGAAGTCAATATTAGTGGAATATTGCATGTCATTAATATTGAGTTGAAAGTGTCCTAAATATATGTTTGTTTTCCAGGTACCTGATTGCATCACACTTGACTGACTACAAGCAGCCGATGTTTTTCCTCAACACTGTGGCGGTTTTCGTGCTGGTTGTGGCAAAGCTGCCAAACATGCACAAGGTCCGCATATTTGGAATCAATGGAGACATCTGAGTCCACTTCAGGAAGTATGTGGATGTTCGCTCGCTTCAAGTTCTGAAAGAGATGTGGAACAAAAGTGACTCAGTCGCGGCCTGTAATATCTGTATAGGTGTAGAAAGAACTGTATATGTCACTCTAGCATACAAAGTTTGGCTGCAGACTGCTGTGTGTTTGTTGTTGGAGCTTCTGTTATTGTTGGTTTACTGAAAGTGTAGTTTGTTACTTCAATGAACACACCAGTCTGGGACTCTGGATAAGAAAGAGTAGCAAATGCGGTTTGCTGTCTTGTATAGAACGAAACTCAGAAATCAGTGAAATCATCCTTCTGTGGATAGACCCCACGTAAAACTGCAACTACTACTACCCAAATTATAGTTCATTTTCATGGTTCGTTTTGAAAATGAACTATAACTTGGAATGGGGGGTGGGGGGGGGGGGGGGGGGGAGTTCTCCCTCTGTTTTTAGATTGATATTTCAAATGTCACTATATGGCGTTGATTTTATAGGAGTAAAATGCACCGGTGGCCCTTGAACTTGGGAACGAGTCTCATCTAGGTCCCTGCACTTAGAAAATACACATCTGGATCCTTAAAGTAGGCTCAAGCTTCGACACACGTCCTAACAGGTCTCGTCCAGACCCACGCGCCTACGTGGCGCCCCACGCTAGACATAGATGACCCTGCGCGCCGACATTTTTAACACAAAAACCCCTCCTCACCTTGAGGGTCTTATTGCAAAAACTCCATCTTCCTCACGGCCATCGGCGGCTCTCAGCGGCCTGGTTCGCGGTGCTGGGGCGGTCTAGGGTCACGTTTGGGTGGCGAGGGGGGAGAGGAAGTGGAGACGAAGTCGTGGCTGCCCACCAAGACGACGGAGGGGGGCGACAGCGGCGGGATTCTGGCCAGCGACGGAAGAGGAGGCCGGCGGCGAGGTCCTCGCGCCGGCGGTGGTGCTCCCGCGGCGAACGACGAGGAGGAGCTGGGGGAAAGGTGCGGCTCAACACCGTGGAGCACCTCGTGGTGAAGAATTGGCCCGGGGAGCGATGGCCGTGGTGAATCGGCTCGGCGGCGGCGGAAGCGTCCGGCGACGCTGCCTTCACGCGGGCGAGGAGCTCCGGCGGCGAAACAGGGACGGCAGCCGGCGACGGGGGTGCGGCTCGATGTAGGGAAGCTCGTAGTGGCGGCCGTTCGCTTCGAGGGCAATTGGTCGCCACGGAACGCGATGGCCACCTGCGGCGGCGCCGTGCAAGACGGGCGCCGGTGGCTCTGCGGCTCCGTGCGAGACGCGTGGCGGCGGCTTGGCTCTGAGCTCCCCCACCTGTGCCCCATGCCACTTCGCGGCCGCTCACAGCCTCGCACAGCTCCGCCTCTGCTTGCCGTTGTTTAGCCTCGCCTCCCGCGCTCTACCCACCTCCGCCACCGCGCGCTCTAGAGCTCGCGCCTCCGCCTCCACCGCCTCGGTGCGTGCCTCCGCCTCCCGCCGATTCGTCTCGGCCTCGTGGGACCTCTCGCGTGCGCTTCGCCGCTGTGGGCCGGCGGCCGGAGCCCGCGTGGCGGTACTCGCTGCTTGTCTCGGTGGACGGCGAGCTCGCGCTGGCCGTCAGGGCTCCTCCTATCCTACCACGACCGCGAGGACGCCGTCGTTACCGGCGAGCCCTGCTAAACGACCACCATCGATGTCGCGGGTGAGGCGCACGAGGTGTCCCTTGAGCTCGGCGTGGACTCCACCATGTGGGTCGATGCCTTCCCCGCATTTGTTGCGCTCGAGTCACATGGGACCTCCGCCGCCGCCGCCGTCTTCATCCTCCGGTTCGAGACCTCCGACGCCGACGATGAGGAGTGGGAGCGTGGTGACGGTGTCAGAGTGGGCAGCCGCGGAGGATGTGGCGGCGCTGAAGTACGGCGGCAAGCAGAGGCGCGCGCCGGCAGCGGAGGCGGAGGAGGAGTTTCGGGAGGTGGAGGCTAGGCTGTGGGCGGCCGTGGAGCGGCATGGGGTGCAGGTGGCGGAGCTCCGACGCACGGTCGACGTGCAGGAGCAGAGGGCGAGGAGGGGGTTTTTTTGTAAAAAGAGAGTCCACGTAGACGCGTAGGGCCCGTCTGTGTCCAGCGTGGGACGCCACGTAGGCGCGTGGGTCTGGACGAGGCCCGTTAGGACGCGTGTCGAAGCTTGAGCCTACTTTAAGGGTCAATATGTGCATTTTCTAAGTATAGGGACCTAGATGACACTCGCTGCCAAGTTCAAGGGCCGCCAATGCATTTTACTCATTTTATAGCATTGAAGTATACATAACTTTAAAGATTTTTTTTTCAATTTTAATACTCCTACGGAAATGAATTTTTCTGGTGTCGAAGAAACAATTGTCTATGTTTCTGCACACGGTTTGTCATCCTTTCTCACGCTTCAGATCGATCAGACACAGATAATAATACACTGCTGTAGCCAGTCAGCATGAAGTTTGGACTATTTCCAAATTCATGTGAACATACAAAATACAATTATGCATCCAAGCAGCGTAAGAAAATATGTGAAAGGACCAACACTAGGCCTAGAGGGGGGGGGGTGAATAGGCCTGTTTAAAAATTCCTGCAAAAATCCTCCGAAAACTGTCAGAAAGTCGGATGATCCGACACAGTCTCGGATCTTCCGGCCAGGAAGATCCGACACTGTACAGGATCTTCCGACTGGGACAGAATACCGGAAGATCCGATGATAAGCCGGATCTTCCGACAGGCAATTCAAGTGTACTTCGAGATTTGAAAACTAATGACCTTTTGACAATTTCACTTGAATACAAAGCTCACAAATGATGTAAGGAACCTTCTATATATGATCAATATCAGAGTATAGCCACAAATAAGTAGATCGGGACAAATCAAGATATAGAAACAATATGAACAAGAATAAAAGTGGAGACAAAGGATTTTCTACCGAAGTTCACTCCACAAAGGAGCTACGTCTCCGTTGAGATGCTCACAAAGAGCCGGGCTGTCACACTAACCCCAAGTCTCTCTCAATCAACCACAAAGGAGGATTGAGTTACTTACTATGTGCTCCCACGAAGAGAGAGGGTAATACAAACTTCTGGGACTCAAACCACAAGAGAATGGGAGTTCACCGGCACCTCTAACCGTCTAGGAGCAAGCTCCAAGAGTAACAAACGAGACTCGATGAATCCAAGTGCTTCAAGTGCTTGAGAGATGAACTAGTGAAGGGCTCAAGTTTGCACAAGTCTCACACCTCAAATCTTCTCTCTCATTGAAACCCTAGGTGAATCTTGGAAGAATCAAGCCTTGGAAGGGAGTAGAGAGGTGGAGTGAATGCTCAAGAGAGAGTTTGTCTCGAGTTAGGTCAGTGTGGGCAGCGCCTTAGAATGAGAGGGGGTGAGGGGTATATATACCAACCCCCAAAAAAATGACCGTTATGTTCACTGCGAAGGGGTACCGGATCTTCCGACATTTGGTCGGATCTTCCGATAAGCAACAGAACCGAGTAAGAAACACTCCACAGAAGTTCCGGGGGCCGGATCTTCCGACCAGTTGTCGGATCTTCCGGGCGACCCCGGAACTTCCGGCCCAGAGAGAAACCAAGACAGAGCCAACCGGAACTTCCGGTCGGATCTTCCGGCCTCGGGTCGGAACTTGCAACAGAACACTCGTGAGCTTGAAAATCAGCTAAGTTAGGTATCTTCCGATGCAATGGCCGGATCTTCCGGCCAGGAAAAACCCAGGACCGAGCTCCCCGGAACTTTCGGTCGGATCTTCCGGCCTAAGTTCCGGCCGAGCAGAAAGGGGTGTATGTGAAGGATTTTGTGACTCTCAAGAGTTTGTCATCTCAAGCAAAGCACTTTTAGCAACTAGAATTTATCAACTACGTCCCCCTTGATAGTACGGTGGTCCTATACTCAATTTCAAACGGAAAAATAAATTTAAATCCATCAATTGAGTCCTCCACCATATGAATAAGCGTTAGGGTCCTTCCTTTAGCATTTACTCCCTTTTATTCCATTTTATTCCTGCACAACTCATGTAAAGCATCATATCCAAATTTCTATTGTCATTAATCACCAAAATAGATTAAAAACGAAATTAAGTCTTACAAATAAAAATCTCACTTGGCACACCAATGCATACCACAAATAATTTCAAATTCTTACAAGTTCACAAGCTAAAAGAGAATGAAAGATATAAAAAGTTGTAGCCCAAATCCAAATTCACTCCCCCTTTGTCATCAAAGACCAAAAAGGGAGCTACTCGTCCTCGTCGTCGCCGCCATCATCGTCGTCGCCCTCATCGTCGCCATCATCATCGTCACCCTCATCGTCGCCATCATCATCGTCATCATCAACAGCTGCAACGACCTTGCCCTTGCGACGATCCTCATCCGTTTCTGGCTCACTAATGTATTCCTCCTCCTCCTCAGTTTCTTCCACATCCGCCTCTTCTTCTTCTTCTTCTTCAACTATTTCCTCCTCACCTTGTCCTTGGTGTTGAGATGCACCAAAGACATACTCTTGTGAATAATCCTCCCATGGATTTGCAAAGGTAGGTGGAGGAGTAACTTCCCGGAGTGGATGAACAGGAGAATGTGGCATGTTCAACTTGTCAAGAAGTTCCTTGTGGCGCTTATCCGCCATGTATCTATCATGCTCAGCACATTTCTCACGCTCATGGGACTTCTTAACTTGATACTTGCACATGTTGAAACAAGAAAACATGCCTTGTAGAAGAAAATCCACTTTGCTCATCTTTCTTTTAGGAGTATAGGAAGGGCCACTGGAAGAAGCTGGAGCAGTTGATGGAGGAGCTTGGGAAGAAGAAGCACCGTGAGATGATGGAGTTGGAGCACCTTGATATGCTTTGGACTTAATTTTCAGGAGCTGTGAAATCTTGCCCTGAGGAGATTTGTATGGAAGATGAAGCTTGTCAGACAAGATGTTTACCCCAGACACATGCTTGATCATATGGAAGATGTATGGGGCATAGTGACAGCCACTGGAAGCATCATAGGAGCAGTAGATGATTTCATTCCAAATGAAATTGAATACTTTGAACTTGGGCTTCCCGGGGGCCATTTGAAACAACAAGTTCTTGGCCCTCTTAGAGATATTGTCAGCATCGCCTGCTCTCGGATACAAGGTCCCTCTAAGAAGTTGATTCAGCAACTTGTAGAAGGGAGAGAGACCCTTGTACTTCCCAAACACCACTTCACCATAGGCATGATCATACATGAAAGCCAGCTTTGTGTCATCTAAAATTCTTCCTAGATGAAGATCAACTTTGCTACGATCATTGCTTGTATGGGCATAGGCAGTCTCCTCAGCAAGCCCAAACAAGCCAGCAAAGTCATGCAAAGATATGGAGAGGCGTTTTCCACACAAGGTCCAATGCATCTCATACCTGTCCTCATCTACCCACAGAGTGGCATAAAACTAGGCGATAACCTCCTCATTGTATGGACACTCAAAAGCCATCAGCTTGTCCATGTCCATCTCCACACACCGCTTATAGACATCATCAACAACTGGCTTGAGCGGTGGTGGGAAGCTTTTCAAGTATTTCCAATCGACCCAATACATGGGAGTGCAAATCCGGGTCATCTTCAGAATAACTGACTCATACCAGTCTGCCTGATGTGAAATCCAAAAACGAGGATCACCCTTAAATGCCTTGTACTGAATGCGTCTTGGATCCTCATGTTCACTGAATCTGAGGGGCTTCATGCTGTTCTGAGCTAGTTTGAAGTTAACCAGAGGACTGTCTAGTGAGTGCCGGAAAGGAATGGTAGTGCTAATGAAGTTCTGAGACAGAAATGATATGTCAATATCATCATTGTATAGTGTCCCTGGTCCTTCTCCTTGATTAGCTCTCTTAACTCTTGGGCGAGGAGGAATCTGGCGCCCCTGCACATTAGATTGCGCTTTGCCTCGAACAGAGCGAGAAGTCGTTGTCTTCATGGACCTCTTTCCCTGGCCAGCTTCTTGAATCCCCCCATCAGAAGGAGGATCCGACTCTGAGGATGAATCGCTAGGAGGATGAAACGAGCTTTTGGTGCGACCGGTACTTGGGCGCACTGTCAGAGAGGTGCTCTTCTTCTGTGTAACCTTCTCTTTAACCATCTGACAAGATATGAAGGTGTATATTTAGAGATAGGTATGAAGATCAGCAACTAAGTTGATAGGACAGAACTCGACTCTGTCGGATCTTCCGGCAATGGGTCGGAAGATCCGGGGGTCCGGATCTTCCGGTCTATGATCGGATGATCCGACAGGGTCGGGTCAAACCCTAGCAACTTAGAAACAGTAGATTAAGCCTACCAAACTTCATGAAATCATAGGGAAGGGTTCTAGCATGTATATGAGATGATTCACCAAAGGAAAACCACTAGAACTTCCTACATTGATAGATCGGGCGATGGGGATTTTGAATCAATACCGTTGAGATTTCCCGCGAAAACTCCGGAATATCCGAGGGGAATCGAGTCTTGGAGAGTTGGGGAATCAAAAGATGTCACTTGATGAAGAAATCCACGGTCCAATCTTCAAATCGCCGTAGGGCGTGGAGAGAGGGAGCAAGGAGGCGTTGGTGGAGAAAGAAAGACAGACGAAGAGGTATCGGTTGAGTCCCAGATTATATATATCGCGCACGGGCCGGAAGAGCCGATGAAGGGTCGGAAGATCCGACAGAGACAGAACCAGAGAGATTAGCACCGGAAGTTCCGAGGGCTCCCAGGTCCGGAAGATCCGACAAAGTGTCGGAAGATCCGAAAAAGATTAGAGATGAAGATTTGAGACAGAGCCCCCCGGAACTTCCAGAGGCAAGTTCTGGGAGTATCTCGGAAGATCCGGTCCAGAAGAGATGTGTCCCAAGGATGATTTTCCACGACGAGATTTGATTGATGATTTTGAGAGAACTAGCTTATGAACATGTAAGAAACTTGTCCCGAAATTGATCAGCAACAAACAATCAACACATAACCATGATCAACTTGGAACAGGAAAAGATCCAACGATCAAAAGATCAAAATTTTGAAGAACTCACACCAAAGAAATAGAATAAAATCATTTTTCTTCTAGTCTAGGCATCAATCCAATTGTGTATGCAACAAGTCAAGCCAAGTTATGAGAATCCAAGATATTTAGCTCACTCCTCAAGGAACAAAACCTTTTCTCATCAAGAGGCTTGGTGAAGATATCGGCCAATTGTTTTTCGGTTCCAACATGGCATAGGGCGATATCTCCTTTGGCTTCATGGTCTCTTAGGAAGTGATGTCTAATGTCAATGTGCTTGGTTCTTGAGTGTTGAACGGGGTTGTTTGCTAGTTTTATGGCACTCTCATTGTCACACAAGAGTGGGATATTTTTGAACTCACAACCAAAGTCACTCAAGGTTTGCCTCATCCAAAGTAGTTGAGCACAACAAGCACCGGCTGCAACATACTCGGCCTCGGCGGTGGATAGCGCAACGGAATTTTGTTTCTTAGAGCTCCATGACACCAAAGACCTACCAAGAAATTGGCAAGTCCCCATGGTGCTCTTCCAATCTACTTTGCAACCGGCATAATCCGAATCGGAGTAGCCAAGTAGATCAAAAGTGGAGCCCTTGGGATACCACAAGCCAAGGTTTGGAGTATGCACTAAATATCTAAAAATTCTCTTAACAGCCATTAGATGACATTCCTTAGGATTGGCTTGAAATCTAAATATGGCATTTGAGCAGGTAATATGCACTTAATATATTAGTAATGACAAATTAATACAGACATAATACTTCTGTCTTCCTATATATGCAGTACTAAAGCACTGACAAATTAATGCAAGATTTAATATCAATGAACAATGATGAAGATGTTTCTTTCATTGACAACAACAACTGGAGAGAAGATGTTTTTGGAAGCATGGATCTAGAACAGGTATGCTAGGTCCACGTAAACATTGTTTAAATTGTTTATAGATTATGAACACTACAAAAATTACTCTACATTAATTTCTGATTCTACTTAAATTTAATAGGTACATATTACAAACAGTAGCAGTGCGAACAACAATGAAGACAAAACAACATCGGCAAGTAATGAGATCAATGAGAATGGAACCAATCCAGAAGAACTTACTAAGAAAGAGATTGAAGATTTCATTCGCAGTGAGCAAGAAGCTGCTTCAGAAGGCAACCATGCACCAATTGACAGCAAGTACACACCACAAATTGGGATGCAGTTCAAGGATATAAATGATGCTCACCACTTCTTCAGCTTCTATGGATTATTGGCTGGATTTGAGATAGTCACAACCCACACTACAAGAACAACAAGCAGGAAAATGAGTGGTAAGATTTTCAAAGTTGAAATGAAATGCCATAGATATGGAAAAGGAACAATTAAACAGAATGTTGAAGAATACATGGCAACAATAGAAGATGAGGAAGCAACAGAGAAGGGCCCTCAGAGGGATACTAATGTGCAAGTCAAAACAAATTGTCCAGTTGTCATGGTAGTGAAAGAAGAAAGAGGAATATGGAGAATAGTAAGATTGGACCTTGATCACAACCATGAGCTCAGCCCAGGAAGCAGGAATCAGTTGTTCAGTGGGAGGAAATACATGTCAGACATGGAAAATGCAATGATCAGAACATTAAATGACAACAACATTCCAACAGGGAAAATGATAGCAATCCTATCATAACTGAGAGGAGGTATACTTGCCTTGCCTTATAAGAATAAAGATGGGGCAAACTACAGGACAAAAATAAATAGAGAGGTAACTGAAAATGATATGACAAAGGCACTGGAATATTTGAGGAAAAGAAAGGCAGATGACCCAACATTTTACTATATGTTCGATGTTGATGATGCAATGAAGGTCAGAAACATATTCTGGAGAGAAGGAGCTTCACTAAAATATTATGCAGAATATGGTGATTGTGTCAGTTTTGATACTACTTATATGACAAACAGATACAACTTGTCATTTTCACCTTTCATTGGTATCACAGGGCATGGGCACACATGCAGCTTTGGATGTGCTTTCATGTTTGATGAGACTATTGAAACTTTCAAATGGGTATTTGAGACATCCCTAGAATCTATGGGAGGAAAGCATCCAAAATCCATAATAACATATCAGGACAAAGCTATGAAGTCTGCAATTGCACAAGTGTTTCCAAACACAAGACACAGTAACTGCTTCTTTCATATCAAGTACAAGTGCTACAACAAAAATGGAAGGTGCTTTGCTGCTAATAAGGGACTGATGGATGAGTTTGAGGATGTAGTGAATAACTCATTAACAAATGAAGAATTTGAGTACCTATGGATAAAGATGATTGAAGATAGAAGTTTACAAAACAACAAGTACTTCAACAAGATGTGGGAAAATAGAGAAATGTTCATACATGTGTATTTCAAATATGACTTCTTCCCATTCATTCAAAGCACAGGAAGAAGTGAAGGATCAAATGCAAGATTGAAAGAAATGTTGGGCCTACATACACAATTATCAGTTTCATGAGGGAATTTCATAGAATTATGGATGCAACAAACATGAAAGAAGATGTAGAAGACAACCAAAGCAAAGAAAAGAGGCCCAAAGAACTGAAATATGGATATGATATAGAGCAGCAAACTATGAAACTATATAATAGAAACATATTCAAGAAATTTTAGTTCCAACTACGTCTGAAAGAGAGACTGAAATACAAGGAAGTAGACAAAGGAAAATGCTTTGAAGTTTGGGCAAAAACAAATCAAGTATATAAACCACATAGGATCAGAAAATACATTGTACTTACTGACATGACTGAAGGGAAAGAAGAGTTCAGCTGCATATGTGGAAAGTTCAACAAAGATAGAATCTTATGTTCTCACATCCTGAAAGTCATAGTAGAGGAAGAAGTCAGTAACATACCAGAAAAATACATTATTGTTTGATGGAGAAAGAAGGACAGGAAAATGAACAGGACAATACCAGAAGTAACAACAAAGACTCATGAGATGTTGAGATTCAACATTCTATCAAGAAGGGGAGTTGCAGTAACATCAAAAGGTGCAAAGACAGAAGAGACAATGCAATACCTTCTTGAAGAGTTTCAAAAGATTGCGGAAAAGCTTGACTTGTTATTAGCATCTTCAACTGCTGCAGAACAAAGAAATATGTCAGGTGCAACAAGGAATGAAAATTATACAGCAAGTTGTTCAACAAATATACCTGAACTTGGAGAGATAAATGATCCAGAAAAGATAAAGAGAAAAGGGAGACCAGCAAAACCTAGAAGATTGAAGCCTATGATAGAGGAAATAAGACAGAAAGTCGTAAGAGAAGAAAAGAAGAAGAAAAACAAGAACACCATATCGGCTAGTAAGTTACAGAAATTAAGAATTTTATTTGTTGAATAAATATGGATCATATAAAAGCAATACATTGTTATTGACTAGTCCATACTACAATGTGAAAAACAGGTCCAAAGGGAAAATCAAAGAAAAAGCTCAAGAAAGGAGTACAAGAAGTTGATGAAGCTCAAGAATTATGAAGATCGAACCAAAAGAGACAAGAAGCAAAAAAAATGAAAACTTAGTATTTGTAGTAGCTGAATGCATTATGTAATGAAATATTTACAGCATATTGTCCTGCTGCAACATTACAACGAGAAATTATAGTCTAATACAACATATTATCGACAACAAGGCATTATCTCAAGGCATTATCTTGTAATATGGTATTATATTTCTACTGAATACTATAACGTCGACTATTATGAGCTTCTACTCAGTAATGCTTCCCATTCTTTAATGTCCTCCTGCAGAAATGTAACAATCAAAATATAAGCATACATGACAGAAACTAAACCACATTAATAAAATAAACTAAGTAAGCAAATCAAATGATACAAACCTCAGATATCTTATTCGACCACATGATGCTTGTTTCCTGAATTCCCAGGCATAAACAGAAGTTCATTTGCAATTTTAACTCTAATACTTGGAATATCTTTACAGTCAAATATCTTGTGCAGAATAGTCCTAAGTGATTTCCAGTGTTCAAGAAACATCATTGTATAGATTCCAGAATCAACACCGAATCATGGAGATAACCAATTTTAAAAAAAGGTAAATAAAAATACATGAATTATGAAACAAGATTTAAAGTGATAAGAACATACGAATTATCCAATGGCTGCTTAGGAACCTCAGGATACAGATACTCATAATCATCAAAATTCAAATCATTTTGCATATACCTATCCCAATTTTCTTGAAAAGATGGTACCTGAAGAGGAAATAAAAAAAATAAGAAAAACAATTTATAAAACCTATCCCAAATCATTTTACAAAACATGTAACATAGACCAAAGTAATACACAATGGTCATTGTCAGTCCACCAAATTACATTTTATACTAGTACAGAAACTAGAAAAAAGTGAATATTAATTTATGAAATATAAAATTAAGGAATCAAAACTATACAAAAGAAGTAATGACAAACATTATCAACTTACAATTTTATCTCTAAGCTCTTCTTGGTACTCGTGGTCCTTGTGGTATAAAGAATCAAGGAACACCCACTTCTGATCCTTTATATCAACAACAAAAACAGAACAATGCTCCTTGAAGAATGTGGGAAAAAACAACTACAAAAAAGATGATGCAAATGGACATTATTGAAACTGATATAAAAGAAGAATCAATATGAATGGATATGATATAAATGGACAGCACACAAAACAAACGATATGAAACTGATATAAAATAAGAATAAAAAGTGGTTAAGCACAGACAGTATTGCAGTGATAAAGAGGCATATTCCTTGCTACTCTCTTGAAAGCACGTGCCAACACATCTTCATTTGCTTCCTCAGATTCTTTCAATAGGTTTAAATCATCAAATAAATGAGAGACAATATGAAACTGTGTGAAAAAATGAATAAATAAAAACGCACAGCTATATTGGCAAAGAAATAATGAGACTTTGATACATCAGGACGACCAACTAGATTGATATACAAGCTGTAGCAAAATACTGAAACAACAAAAGGATTCACAGAACCTCCAGGCTTCAAAGATTCACCAAGCGACCAGTATGTGCTTCGAACTTTACCCATAACAACAGCATCCTCGCTATTAAACATAAATATGAGGCATTAGAAATTTATTTACAGCATATTACAGATAGAAAAAACATAAAATTAAATAAAATTGCTAATTTGCTTACTTGCTAAATTGGGATGATGCCAAGTGACAAATAGCTTTGTAATTTCTCAATTCAGAATTAGAAACAGATATCTTTTTCTTATTTGTCTCATAATCACCACGAAAAAAAACACCGGGCTTGACATTTCTTCTAGGGTCATGAATAGGCAACTTTCCACCAGTAGAAGAATCTCTTGAAACATAGGAAGGGTACTGTCACAACCCAAAATTTTAGGATTTTGGGATGTGATTTGTCAGCATAATTAATGCAATGATTTTCTCAATTTTCTAAAATTTTCCAACATTTAAATAATTAATAGGGAATTTAGTATAGGAAAATTTTGTTTTCTAAGTTAAATTAAAAAAACATAGGTTTAATATTGAGTGCTTTGCATTCATGTCGGTTGCATTTAGTGGTTTTATGTGTGTAAAGCTTTCAAAAACGCGTTTAGAAGCCTAATGGTAATTTTTCAGAGCTTTCTGGGATTTATTTCTATTTTTCTATAGCTAATTCCAATTTATGGAAGGTGATAAAATCTTTTTCATGAGCTCTAAATATTTTATTTGGGTTCCTCATGTCCAACTCTATCTCTGGTATTTTTTCTAGGATTTTTAGAATTTTCAGAATATTTTTCACGGTTTTAATATCAATTCTGGACTTATCTGAAATTATTTTATAACCAGAAAAATAATTATTCCGGAAATTAAAATCACCCTAAATCTTAGTAGACCAGCCTTGACCCAAAGTTGACCCAATTTTATACCAAATCCATCACATCACTTTATTGGGCCAAATTTCAAAGCACATTCGCATTGGAATGGGGCAACCCACATTTACTCCCATATTGCTAATGAATCTGGAAGTTAGAGGTTTTCTCCCTATATATACGAACCACGTCTCCTCTGGAAACGGCACACCATTGACTCCTTTATAGGGAGGCCCCTTTGTTTGGGATTCCCTAAGGTAGTCTTCTTTCACCATATCTTCCACTACTGCTCATTCTTTGTCTCATCGTCGCGCCGAGCCTTCCGTCGTTTTTGGCCTCAAGATTTTCAGTAGGTTCCTCCGCGAATCTTGTAATTTTCTACCATATTTGTTTAGTCTATACACTTTCGTAGAAAAGCCCCTGCTAGTCTATACACTTTCGTTTAGTCCATAGTTTCCACGTTTTAGATTCATTTTAATCATTTTTCATTGTGTTAGATTCATGTCAACTTATACTACACTTAGCAACTAGTTCATGTTTGTCACAAGGGTACAGATTCAAAGAAATCTAACGCCTAAATACTGAATAGCCGATTCCAACGTTTTCTGAAAATTCGACTAGATTCCTTAGCTGCTCACTGTTTTGACCATAACTTTTGATCCGCTTAATCAAATCTAGCAAATAAATACATTTTGGATATCTAAAGAAAATTTCCTACAACTTTCATTGAAGAAGTCAGGTCAAAATATTCCTATAACTAATCAGAAAATATTTAAACATATTCCTGCACACTTTGACTGAAGTGCTTCAAAAATTTTCTTATTTGTTTGAACTGAAGTTTTACCTCCGTTTTACAAATTCAAATAGAATTATTTGAAATAACCATTACATATGATTTTGGTTAATTAAAGCAATCAAACATATATTCGTATTGTTTTATAACCAAAATCCTTCGGATAGCAATAAGTCGCAGCGGAGATTTTCACCCTCAAAAACAGATTCTGGGTGCACTAAATCATGTGTCGTTTCTAAACAGTAGCTCCTAAAATTGTGCTCTTTTTCCAGAAGATAGATTATAAAATTATGAAGCTAACCCAATTGGAATCACGTTAATCAGATGTCTAGAACTCGAGATATAAAATAAATAAGCATACTATGTCAGATGGTGACGAGAATTGATCAAACCATAACTTTCTCGTTCTAGCTCCGATTAGAGTGATTCTTGCGCTCACGTGACCATAGAATCGAGCCCTTCCGCTTAGCACGCTCTTTTAAAGATTTTATTTTTATTGGTGTACTGTTCTTAGTTGTATATTGTTTGTTCGCTTGTTTAGCTACATGTTGTGCTCATGTCGTTGATTGCTGCGAGTAGAGGAGTGCCGTCAAGAGATTTCAAGGAGAAGAGTCCGAAGATCAAGAGCCGAAGACTATAAGTGATTATATTGGATTTGAGGCAAGTTATAGCACGGACAATCCTTGCTACCTAAACACACTTTTTATATACATTTACTTTCATATGCATGTGTCTAAATTGATGTCCTATTAAGGTTGTACCTAGTTTGTTTACTCCTATCCTTTGACTACCTTGGGTTTATGCATATGGGTAGATTTTGCTATGCGCAGCTACTGTCACCATTATTTAACTGTTAATTTTGACTTAATGGTTCACTTTAACGTTAATGATAAAACTTGCTTTTTAGCAACTTGGTTTAGGGAACTAGAGCATGTGCTTCGTGCTTGTTCTAGTATCTCTCCGTAAGGTCCGGTTCTTCAAGCGGCAACCTAGGAGCCCGTCGCCACCGCTAGAACTATTATGGCTCTGGTCTTGGTCAAGTAACATGTACGTCTCTAGCTTGTCAGTGGTTACCGGAGTGGCCGACGGCGCTATGAGAACTACTCGTGAGTGTATGGTTTGATCCACCGAGGACAGGTGATCCGTCGGCTATGCCCCCGTGAGGCACAGTCCCGTGTTGGGAGTCCCTATGATGGGGAACTCCGCACGTTGCGCATGGTTGGGTGTGATGCCCGCGCTCTGGACGCCATCGACCCCCTTATGGTGTGACTCTGTAGGCGTACGTCGATCTCGGTGCCTAGGGCCATACTACCTGTGTTGTACCATAGCGGCCACTGCCTTGTTAGGGTGTCTTGTGAAAAACCTCGTAGCGTCCCTATGCGGTCACACCTCGGTAGTGTGATTTGTGAGGTCTGATTCACCTCCGCGTGGTTGGGTTTAAAGTTCGTTTGAGCTTTTACGCGGCTGGTGGGTAAAGGGCGAAACCTCTGCAGAGTGTAAAATCTATCATGATAGCCTTGTTCAGGGTCACGAGCGGCCTGGATCCTTTTTTATTAGAAGATGATGTTTATTTATGTTTAATGTCACTTATACTTTATTAATTGGGTTGCAACTGAGTTTCATTCACTTGTAGTAATTTGGTAAATGTTAGAATGAACCAACTAAAAATGCTAATGCAGTTGAGCCGTGTCTAGCCTGTTTTGAGCCTTCATACCCGTGCTATACTTGTTAAGTAATTGTTTACTTACACTTGTCATTTTAGTCAACAAAATCCCGGATGCGTAAACAGATTGGGCTGGGCATGAGTCTGCTGCTGAGTTTCCCGAAGATTTACCGTACTTTTTGATTAGAAGATGATGTTTATTTATGTTTAATGTCACTTATACTTTATTAATTGGGTTGCAACTGGGTTTCATTCGCTTGTAGTAATTTGGTAAATGTTAAAATGAACCAACTAAAAATGCTAATGCAGTTGAGCCGTGTCTAGCCTGTTTTGAGCCTTCATACCCATGCTATACTTGCTAAGTAATTGTTTACTTACACTTGTCAGTTTAGTCAACAAAATCCCGGATGGGTAAACAAATTGGGCTGGGCATGAGTCTGCTGCTGAGATTCCCGAAGATTTACCGTACTTCTGAGCTGTGATCTCCCAGTCAGAGTCCCTGTGGATTGCGGCTCCATTAGTTGAGAGTTTATTAGTCTTCCGCTGTTATTGCTTAGTTCATTTATGAAGCACTCTGATGTAAACACTTTATTTAATGAAGAATTTATTCCAGCATATGTTCTCTGTTTATCATATTTGTTCGCTATATGTGTACTATGACTTCATGGGCACACATATGGCCGCATTCGGATTTTTGTGAAAATCCGGGTGTGACAAGTACTCAGACAAATTTGTGTTGGTACATTTAGAACCAGATGTACCTTGCCCAAACGGATCACACCAAGTATGAGTGGCAGATTCACTAGACAGAAATCTTTGAGTTATATAACTCATCAGATTTCCTTGTCATCTCACGAACATTCTGAGAAAAAGTTTTCTGACCAATAATTTGTAACTCAGGTGACTTCTATATTGATATAAAAAGTATAGTCAGTCAACTTTTCAAAAAGTAGAAATAAATAGAATAAAACTAAAATTACATTATGATTAAATAGCAACAAAAGAAGAACTATAATGGAAAAATATATGACTAAGGATTAACAAAAATAATAATGAAATATTATGAAATTTGAAATATTACAGGTTCAAAAGACACAAATGTCAACTAATAATGAACTGTCAATACTGATAATAAGAACAGTAAGTAAAAAAGTTTACATAATATATATTACAAAAATAATAAATTGAGAAAAATACATACATTTGGAACATCATTGTTTGATACAGGAGCAAAACTAACATTTCGATTTGCTGAAAAACCCTTAGGTTTTTCTGATAGTTTAGGTGTAACTCTAGCTCGATTCTCCTGAATAAATATAATAAAAATAATGATTAAAATATAAATAATTAAATAATTACTATAAAATAATCAATAAATAACAAAAAATTAATATATACAATTAATACTTACAGCATGTGTCAGTATGAGCGAATCATTATCACTGTCATTTTCATTCTACAAGGGAAAAAATATGTACCCAAATAATTAGAAAATATACAAAATACTAATCTATTAATGTAGAAAACAGATACTATTTACTAAGTGAAAAATACCTTTTCAGTCATAACTCTTTTATAACCCGATCTTGGAACAGGGGAAACAGAATCGGGGACATATTCTCCATCATTATCAAGATAAATAACATCCTTCAAATCATCATTCTCAGCATTCAATATATGTGGTTTGATGTTAACATTGGATCGAACAAAATCAGAATTGGTAATGTCAGACAAAGGATTTCTAAGAGAAGCAATATTTTTTGCTGAATCAAGTTTCATATAATCATTGAATCTAGATTGAACTTTCCTCATATAAGCTTCTGGACCACCTAATAAAACCAAAAGTAATATTAAATTAACCTATAATATTTAATCATATTAATTTAAACAAATGAACCATACAGAAAAGAGACTTACGATCTTTAGGATAACCAAAAGGAGTAGAAGCAAAACTCTTAGAATGCTTTTTGGCAGATGAAGGGGTACCTTGATTCAACTTGAACAAAACAAAGCAATAATTTGAACAACATCAGCAAACGAAAAAAATGGCGAAATGAATATGAAAATACAAAAAAACATGAGGAAAAAACTACAAGTAAGAAACCTTAGGAGAGAAGTATTTTGATGATGATGGAGTATCATTTTCAGAAGCTACTTTATGGGGAGATTTCAAAGATTTCAAACATGGACCAAGATATTCAGAAGCAGACTGCATAAATAAATTTAAAAATTAATGACTACACAAATGTACACAATATACTTGAAATCTTAAAATTATCAAGAAAGAATATCACCTTTTTGTTGGACAGATTAGGATTCAAAGGGGTGATGTGTTCATCATCAATGGGATCAATAATGTCAAGAGGAGGAGATGACTGATTGCCTATTAAATTAAAAAATGACATACTAAATAGGTTAGAGAAACAAAAACAAAGTTTATAAACATACTACAATTTATCAATAATTATTTTAATCAGATTTAAAAGGAGTAGATTCTTCATCATAATTCGTATCAACATTGTTATCAGGAAGAGATGGCTGGGAACCTAGCAAATTCAAATAAACATACAATAAAATGTAGCAGAAACTAATATTAAAATAAAAGAACTAAAATAGCATACAATAAAATATTGCACAGAAAGTAAGTAAATGTACCTCATATATTGTTAATTTGAGAAGAATGAATTCCAGATAAATGTTGAGAGTTATCAATACTCCGGGAATCATCATCAGCGAACTCAGTAATAGCTTTCAAGATATTCAACACTAAATTCTTTGATCTAGAATCTATGTTGGAGGCATGTCTCATTAAATTGTTGAAGAGGTCAAAAAGATTTTCAGAAAGATTTGGTATTGCAGTAACATCAACATTCAGAGTCAAAGAACAACTCAAGCAGTGTGTTTCTACGATTTTGCAGATTGAATGCTTCAACTCAACAGGTAACTTGCACCTCGACACTAAATCAAGTTTATCCATAAATGCAGAATCATAGTCATCTGATGGAGCAGTACTGTCACTGACAACAAAATATCTGGCATTGAAATAAAAATAAAAATATTACAACACTACAAATATTTAACAATGTCATTGTTAACAAAACATGATGACATGGTGGGACACATACCTTTGCATAACAGGTATCAACAACATCCAAAAGTGGTATGAAGCCATAGATACCAGGAGATTTGAGATCAAGATCAGAATATGTCTTAATCATATTTGTTGTTCAGACAGAAATGCGAGGAAGTGTTTGTGCAACTCGACGATGGCCAAAATCAACAAAGTCTAGATAAATAACCTAAAATTATATAAACTATATTAAAAACTTAACTAATATTAAAAAATGCATTAATGGTATTAGTAATAAAAAGTAATTATATAAATGAACATATATTAAGATGAGAACTTACTGATAGATAGTACAAACATCCACCTATTGTTCCAGAATCTTTCACTTTTTTACCTCTAGACCTGCTGAATGACTTAATATGGTCAAGTAACCAAGAAAGAACATAACCTGACCAATCATAGTCTTTAGCATTCTTGATATCTTCAAATATGCCAAAATGCTTGACACTTGGAGTTGTAGAAGAGTTTGGGCACAGAAAACTGGTCAAGGCTACCAATATAAAGCATATGAAAACATCTTCATCAGACAATACCAATCTAGTGTCAGAAAGAGCTTTCTGAAAAAATTTCACTGAAGATATAGACTCCTTTTTAAACTTCTCCAGAACAATAGATTTGCCATAAGTTGAATCAACAGGAAATGGCTTTCCACCCAAAGGAAGACCAAGAACATAATGCACTGATTCCTTGGTCAATGAAATAATCTTGCCACCAACAACAATATCACCAGATTTGTAGTCTACAAGATGTGCTACCCACTGCGCAAACTTGTTTGGAACAAAACACTTGTCAAAATGAAGAAGTGACCCAAACCCATAACTTTGAATGATGTCCTTCTGATGATGAGTTAGATCATCTACGACCGAAGAAAATGTAGTAACTGAAAACTGAGTAAAAGCATCTTTGGTTGTCTTCATATGCTTAGGCTTCTTAGTCTAGAAACAAAAAGGAAACAGTTCATATCCTAAACCAGTACATATACAATGCAGCAACCATCTCAAAATGCAAGGTTACAACCATGGAGGAGGACAAGCACAATTAGCTGGGCCACACACTGGTACGTATACAATGCAGCAAACAGTTTTGCTAACCTAGAACAGAAAATGGAATCTGCTTAGAAGAATGAGACAAAAATATAGTGAACAATGAGTCACTAAAAGATTATGCTACTATGAGTTTATTAGCTTATATATCTGAAATGAAATAATCTAAACTGAAGTACTGAACATACAAATATTAAAAAAAGAACTGAACATGCTAACTGAACACTGAATTTTAACAGAACATTGAATGTAAACTGAAGAAAATATAGTGACTGAAATGTGGGCATGTTACAGTTAGTGAAAGCAAAAAAAAAAGAAAATTCACGTAACATAAACAGCATGAAACCTAATTCATGGATAAAGTTTATTAAGAAAGAAAAGTACCACATGCATCAATGACAACTTCAGTCTCCTTTTCAAATCCTTCATAGAATCAACTATAAGAAAAATTCAATTAAAACTCAGAAATGAAAACAACAAAATCAAAACATAACTTACATCTTTCACAGTTTTCTGATAATGTTGCCTTTAAAAAATAATATCATCACCAGACAAGGAGTCCTGAAAATTAAAAAAGAGTAAAATGAATAAAATAAGACATTTTCATGTTACAAGCATTGGTAATTAATAATAAATAAATGAAAGATAAAATATAAAACTCACATCAGAACCCATGCTCTGATCATTGGAAATATGGTAAAAATCTTCTTCAGGTTCAGACAATTCCTCATTACTGCTATCAACATCACCATCAGTATCAATTTCCTCAATACTGGAACTTCGTATTCCTCTACGTCTTGCCCTGGCCATCTAAATGATATACATAAAAGCACTTAATGCCAAGCCAAACTTCAAATATCATTATCATTAATGCAGATGACGAATAGAAGCCACAAATAATAATGATAATTTGTACAATTATCATATAGTAAATAAATGTCATATTACAATAGACATCAAACTGTATATGAAATTGTCATACAGAAACAACCTAACATCTATAATAGAATACAGCAGAGCAATTGCTAACGTAATGCTAATTCAGTAATCAACTTCATCAAACAGAACATAACATTGAGGAAATCTATCACATGAACTAGTAAAACTGTCACTAACAAATAGTTTTATATGAACCACTCTATTTCACTAATTAAATCTGTCACAATAGGAACCAAAATAGTTCTATATAAGTCAATCTAATTCATAGATTACTCAAGCAACGACACAAATCACTCACGGATTACTCAGGCAGCGACACAAATCTCTCACGGATTACTCAAGCAGCGACGCAAATCTCTCTCGAATTACTCAAGCAGCAACGCAAATCTCTCACGGATTACTCAAGTAGCGACTAACGGATTACTAAAGCAGTTACGCAAATCTCTCAGGGATTACTCAAGCACCGATGCAAATTTCTAACGGGTTACAAAAACAACAACGCAAGTCTGACAGGAATTACTCAAGCAGCAAAGCAAAATCACAAACCCTACCTACTGCAAACATCAAACCAAATCAAACACAGCGTTGACCATGAAAAACAGAGATTCCACGGCTAAATACCAGCGGAATTGAGCAGAAACACTTGAATCAACTAAATCTAGGCGAGAAACGGAGGGGAACGAATGGAAATCGCCTAACCTCTCCGAATCGCCAGAACGCAGAGCACCGTGAGCGGAAATGGAAGAGCGGGGAAAGCTGGGATAAGAATAGCTGGTTCGAACAATAGGAAGAGAAAAGTAACCGGCGGTCAGAACAAATTGAAAAATCTAGAGGCTGACAAATGGGGTCCACAAGACATATAAATCAACAATCCACCGACAGCCAATCCCACGACAACCAATGACGCTGACAACTGGGTCCACAAACCATAACATTAAAAAAAACGAAACAACCAATCCAAATCCAACGACAACAACGATGCCTGAGCAGATAACAACGGACGGTCCAAAATCCGAGTGACGAAGCCGTCTGTAACGCTCGAGCAACGTTTAGCTTTATCCTTAAAGTATGCTTGCAGCTCCGACAGTTCCGGTGGCGCGCGGTCATCAGCTCGCCGTCGGTGGCTGTGCGCTCCGCGTAAGAGTCCGTCCAGGATCTGTCCTCCGCGGCAGCCTCCTCCCACCTCCGGTTGAATGATCGCAACCTCACGGCCCGCCCTGCCGACGGCGTGGCCTTGCCTCTGCCGCCGCCGCCGAGCATGGGGACGCCACGGTGGAGCACGTGCTCGCTGTCGACGGCGCCCTTCAGCTCTTATTCCGTCCAATCCATCTCCAAGGTCTCACAGGCCCATGTAGTTGAAGAAACTCCGAATTGTCAGGCTTGTAATACGCATCATAACCATCCTGCTCCTTCAAGTTTCTTACAAACTCGTTTGGCATGCCAAGCAGATTCGAATTCTGGAGACGCGTGAGATTCTCCATGCCTCGGGGTGCTTCAGTTAGGCTTTTGCACGTGACAAGCATCAGATCCAGCAGGTTTCCAAGGCAACCTTCTTGAAACTCTATGTGACTTAGGTTAGGAAAGCTCTGCAAGGTGAGTCGCTGAAGAGTAGGGAAACTAGCTCCGGCGAAAGTCATACTGGTCCCCTGGTATGCAGCTATGAGGTTGAGATCTACCAGCCCAGGAAGCTTTGCCAGGACCATGAGTGAATCTTGTGCAATATCTGAATTAAACAGCCAGAGATGCACGAGGCTCCTAAGGGAGCAGGTCCATGATGGTAGCTTCCCGTTGGCTAACCTTCCCTTCAGAGCGAGTTTCTGAAGCTTCAGTGGTGGTGGACAAATTGATTCCAGCTCTAATACTGCATCCGCTCCAGGTTCTGTATGCAACCCCAATCGCACAAGGCAGCTCATTCTAGAGATTGACGATGACAAATCGGCGATACAGCTCGGATTCACATCAAACAGCTCCAGGCTCCTCATCTGATCCAACTCTGCTAACGATCTAATCATCTTCTTATCAGCTCGAGCGTATTTGAGTGTCTGTAGGCTGGACAGGTGTTGTAGCCCATCGGGAACATGCATGTACCGGAATCCCGGGTAATGGCACACTGAAGTCAGCTGCTGAACGCGTGAGCAGTATCAGGTGGCGCAAGCTCTTCAGTTTGGCTGTGCTGTTTGGCAACCTTTGAACCATGGACGACTTGGCATCCAAAGTTTGCAGATTCTTCAATTTGCCCAGATCCTTGGGAAGCTGTTCGACGAGAGTAGAACGGATCCCAAGATACCGTAGATTGTGAAGGTTGGTCACAGAGTCCGGTAGCTTGTTGATCTCAATGAACCAGAGGTTTAGCACAGTTAGGAGCCTGAAGTGGCACAGGAACGAAACATCCAAGTTTGATCCTAATGCAATGAAGGAGCGAAGCGTGGCCAACGGCCGAGCATGATGGGAATCCACTCCTTCACATCTGTCTACCACAAGATGACGCATTCCGATGCTGTTGTCCTCCATTGCTATCTTGCACTTCACAAGCTGAAAATAACCCTCCTGTTCTCTGGACTTGTGGATGATCAGCTCTCTCATGAGGTCATGGATGATGCAGCTTTTGGCACGGCCAAACTCGTTCCTGACGACAGCCTGCAGCAGACTGCGCTGCACGAGCTGGTCGAGGTAGTCATCCGCGATATCCTCTGCTGATGTATACTGGCCGCCCGGCTTCTCTTCGACGAAGCCCTGTGCAACCCACATCCTGATCAGTATCTTCCTCTTGATCAAGAAGTCTTCAGGATACGTGCTGCAGCTCAGGAAGCATTTCTTGAGGTGGTGCCTGGTGCGGCAGGTCATCGATGCTCAGGTTCAGTACGCTTGCCGCCTCGCCAATCCCAGGATCGCTGCAGCTCCTGTCCCACACGAGGCTGTCGCGGACTTTCCTCCACGCGAACTCCGTCCTGTCCTTCCTCGCGAGGAGGTTGCCGACGGAGACGATCGCCAGGGGCAGGCCGCAGCACCGCCGGAGCACGTCGGCAGCGAGCTCCTCCAGGTGGCTCGGGCAGCAAGCCGGCCGACCCCTCGCATTCCGAAAGGCGACGCTGCAGAACAGGTCCCACGCGTCGCGCCACGGCAGCGGCTCCAGCTCCATGGTCCTCTCGGGCGCCGCGGCCATGGCCACATCTCTGCTGTGCGTGGTGATGACCACCCGGCTCCCGGCGGCCGCGTCGTCGTCGTCGGGGAACGCGTGGCGGAGCTTGTCCCACAGGTGCGCGTCCCAGACGTCGTCCAGCACGACCAGGTACTTCCTCCCCCGGAGACGACCGCGCACGGCCCCCACGAGCGACCGGTGGTGGTAGCCCACGTCGGGATCGCTCGCCGGGGCGTCGCCGCGGCGCAGCTCTTTGAGGATCTTCCGGAGGAGGTCCTCCACCGTGAAGTCCTTGGAGACGGCCACCCACGCGGCGGAGTGGAAGGAGAGGAGCGGCTCGCCGCCGCCTCGTTGTGCACGCGCGCGACAAGGGTGGTCTTGCCGACGCCGCCCATCCCCCAAACGGCGACCAGAGTCAGCCGCGGCTCCGCGTCCTCGACCACCCACTCGAGCAGTTGCTTCTCCAGAGCAGCGAAGCCGACGACTTCATCTTTATTCAGAAAGTGTGCGCTGTCGGTCAGGATCTGGCTGGTGGCGGCGCCGACGGGTGGAGCAGGGCCATCGTCGGCGTCGGCGGGGCGGATGCCGTACTGCTCCTTCGCCGCCGACAGCTGGGAAAGCCTCTCCCGAGCCTTGCGCAGCCGCCTCGAGAGGGCGAGCCAGGCCCGGACGTTGGCCCAGCTCCGGGCGCGCCCGTGGCCGGAGGAGAGGTGGCAGCACTCGTCCGCGACGTCCTCGAGCTCGAAGGCCGCGCCGCGGACCTGCTTGACCCAGGCGGCGGCGAGGGCGTCCGTGGCCGTGCCGCGGCGGGAGTCGGCGAACCGGAGGTAGGCGCGAAGGAGGTCCAGGTCCCGCGCGGCGGCCGCGATCTCGGAGCGGACGCCCGGCAGGGACGAGAAGCCGAGGGCGGCGCCGCGGGCAAGCACCACGGCAAGTTTGGCGGAGAGGGATATGGCGATGGCCTCGGCCATGTCGCCGGCGAGCGTCGTTTTACGGTGACGCAGCGAGCTGAGGGTCAGCCGATCGATGAGGCCGGGGAGAGGGGCACAGCACAACAAACGCAAGATCCGGGAAGTCAGGATGCAAGTGGCTCGTCTTTTGGGTCAACGAGTGCCTAACCCACTCAACCCAATATGAAAATAAAAAAATGGGTTAACCCAAATACTAAGTACGAGGTTACCCAAATATCCCAGGGGTTACCAAAAGAAACATGGCTCGTGCGGTCAGCTGTACCCAGAACACGCCCAATCAGCCATACAAAAGGAGACTCGGCCTCCATCTCAATCTGTTTCTTCTTCTTTTTTCATCGCTAATCGAATATATACAGAAACTACTACAAGCTTGGAGCAACGGCTGCAGCTTTGAGAAAATGGAGCAATTCCCTCATTTCAGATGTGAGGATGCAATTACAAATGGCGCTAGAGGTTATTCTCCGGTTTGATGTGGCCCAAGAACATCGCCAACTGACAGATGAAGAGCAACACCTGTGAAAAAAGCTTAAGGCCAGAGTCATTGGCCTTGCTGCAATTGATAGAGCTCGTAAAAAACAATCATCCAAAATAGCCAACCTCAGATTAGGGGATGCAAACACTCGTTGCTTTCATAGAAGGGCAAACTCTAGAAGGAGGAAAAATCATATTCAGCGGCTAAAGAAAACAACTGGCTGGGCAGTCACACATAATGAGAAGGCTGCAGTCACCCACGAGCACTTCAGCAACATGCTTGGTCGGCCACCTCCACGGGCAGCCGACATAAATTGGGATGCACTTGGCATTTCACAGTATAACCTAGGGTGTCTGGATGATCCATTCACAGAGGAAGAGATTAAAAGGGCAATCAATCATCTACCATCTGAGAAGGCGCCAGGGCCGGACGGCTTCACGGCAGCGTTTTTCAAAGCTTGTTGGGACACAGTAAAAGGTGACATTTTAGAAGCCGCAAACTCTCTCCACTCACTAAGATGTACTAGCCTACCGATCATCAACTCAGCTAATATTATCCTGCTACCAAAGAAAGATAGAGCTCTCGAAATTACAGACTTTCGGCCGATTAGCCTAATTCACTCGTTTGTACCCCCGCCACAAGAAAGACATTGTCTCTACCGCTCAGAGTGCCTTCATTAAAAAGCGAAGTATTGATGACAATTTTTTGTCTGTGCACAGGAACAAAACCCCAACCCTCTTCTTCAAGCTAGACATTGCCAAAGCCTTCGACTCTATACGTTGGGAGTACTTACTACGTCTACTTCAGCACTTGGGCTTCCCACCAAGGTGGCGAGAGATGATCTCCTCGCTACTAGCAACATCTTCTTCAAGGGTTCTCTTAAACGGCGTACCCAACCAACCGATCCGACATGGTCGGGGATTACAACAAGGTGATCCGCTGTCTCCACTGCTCTTCGTCATAGCAATCGATCCTCTACAACGGCTACTCGCCCTCGCGACAGAAAAAGGAATTCTAAGCAAATTAAAAGGAAAAGTGCCTTTCATCCGAATCTCCATGTATGCGGATGATGCAGCTTTGTTCATGGCGCTAGTAAAGAGGGAGGTGAAGGCCTAGAGCGAAAAGTCGGACCGGAGATCGAACTGGACAGGCCACTGGTTCATTGGTTTACCGGTGCAACTAGTGGTTATAATACTTATTGTTCATTATTTATATGAGTAATATGTAAGTTTTATTGCTAAAATATATCACATATGACATAAAAGATGAGATTACGTAGAAAACACATAATAGTATACTGTCTAAAGTTTTAAAACCGGTTCACTGGTTCGATGAAAAACAGTCGGTTCGTACCGGTTCACACTGGTCCAATTGCATGACCGATCTTTTAATTGAACCGAACCGGTCAGGTCACTAGTTTACGGTTTTTCCGGTCCGACCAGTGAACCGGTTCGGTTTTCTGTTCTAGGGGTGAACGCCCTGGCGGAGCTTCTCACATCTTTTGGGCAAGCGACTGGACTGTGCATGAATTTTCAGAAATCCGCAGTTGTCCCAATCAGGTGTGCAGAAAGTAACTTAGAAGACATCCTGGTGGATTTGCCGGCCAGAAAAACTCAATTCTCAATCAAGTATTTGGGCCTACCACTTACCACTGGCCGATTGCAAAGACGTCGACTTTCAACACTGTTAGACAAGACTGTTGCCAAATTCAATGGGTGGAATGGACGGAATCTGAATTATGCCGGCAGATTAACATTGGTCAAATCGGTCCTCACCTCCCAAGTGATATATTTTGTCACAGCTTTGAGACCACCTAAGGAGGTCCTAAAAGAGATTGATAAGAAGCGAAAACAATTCCTTTGGGCAGGAACGGACCAGCTCACAGGCGGAAAATGCAAAGTCAATTGGACGAGGGCGGCAAGGTCAAAACGAAATGGCGGGCTAGGCATTTTGCACCTTGGAAAATTTACAAGAGCCCGTCGCCTTCGTTGGCTTTGGAGAGAATGGTGTCCTGAAGACAAACCGTGGATTGGAATAGAAATTCCATGCACCAAGACAGACCGACTATTGTTTGGGGCTGCAACAACAATCACAATTGGAAATGGCAGGAAAACTTCATTTTGGAATTCAGCTTGGATGCAGGGGCAAAGGCCTAGGGACGTGTCTCCAGAGGTTTATAGAATCTCTAAGAGAAAGAATAGGTCCGTACATGAGGCGCTAAATGGCAATGCTTGGATCAGAGACCTGGACCTACGCCACCCCCTCATCTCCACACGTCTCTTTACTGAATATGTGCAGCTTTGGACAGCAGTGCAGCAAATTATTCTCAGACCTGATGATGAGGATGAAATCAGTTGGAAGCTCACAAAAGACAAACAATACTCCGCAAAATCCGCCTACGACGCGCAATTTTATGGAGCCACCAATACAAACTTTGAGACAATTATCCGGTCGATCTGGGCACCACCTAGGTGCAAGTTCTTTGGGTGGCTTGCAATCCAAAACATATTATGGACAGCGGACCGGCTAAGCAATAGAGGTGTTGACACCAAAAATTAGCACCAGGAAGAGGCTGAGCCGGATTTGGTGGAAGGATGCCATTCGGCTAAAGGGCTTTCTCTGAAGCATTCGGCAAAGATGCTCTGCGGTCGGGAACGCGTCGTCATTCGGCTAAGGGGTGTTCTCTGAAGCGTTCGGCAGAGATACTCTGCGGTCGGGAATGCGTCATCATTCGGCAGAGACATGGTTCCGCAGGTAAAAGCAGTAGCATTCGGGAAAGTGCGATGACGTGGATCAACATAAGGAAAAGGCCGGTTCGAACAAGGAAAGCAATATGGGCACGAAGATTCGTCATTTATTTTTAGAAACAAGTGTTGTAGTCGTGTCCGACTAGGAGTTGTATCAAGACCTGGGTATAAATATAAACCCATGGCAGCTGTAATACAGAATCAATCAATCGAATCAATCATACAACAAACCGGCCCCGTGCCAACATCGAGTCCTTTAGTCGAGTCGTCGAGTTCTTCGAGAGGAGTCATCGATCCGTCGACCTCCGTAAGTACCGACAACCTTGTATCATGCTTAGTATCATGCGGTGGATTTAAGCTTTGATGCAAGTAGTCTTGTTACCATGCTTAGTATCATCCGGTGGATTTAAGTTATGGTCTCAAGAAGGTTCCTCTGTTAGGTCATGAGCCATGCGGTGGGCTAAGATCTAGTATGGACCAAGTTATCGGCTCTGTTAGATTCCGGCAAGATCTAGCAGATTCATTAAGTTACCCCGTGTTGCTCCTCTTTTACTATGTGTTTAATTCATGCAACACACCTTTGCCCAATCTAGATCGGCTAGAATCGGCTCTGCTTTACGGTGCGACGGCTTATCCCCTCATAGCCGAATCCGAAACCGATCTAGGTTGCTACGTGTCGCGGGTTCGAGCTTGTCGGTATCGTGTAGATCTTGACAGAACCGGGTATCATGCGGTAGATGCAGGTTTTTGGGTCGTCTTAGAGCTAATCATCCGGTGGATTAGAATTCGAGTCGATCTGATAGATTTATCTTTACCGATTAGGCTTGTTCCTTCGCCATGGACCCCGATTCGGCTGAATAGCCGTATTCGGCAGTGCTCTCATGAGTGAACTTGTGTTCGTGAGGTTTGCATTGGACAATGAATGCTTTTAGCCTTTCACGATTAGATTGTATCATGCGGTGGATTGATCTAATCTGATTGGTGGTGTGGCTTCAAACGAGTTGTATCATGCGGTGGATTAACTCGTTTGCTGTCATGCTTGACGGGTGCTGCTTTCGGCCTATGCATTCTTGTTTTCAATGTAAATTCGTGACTGTGTTGTGGGTTCGTAACTAAACATTGAGTGCTTTTAGCTTTTCATGATTAGATTGTATCATGCGGTGGATTAATCTAATCTGATTAGTGGCGTGGTTACAAACAAGTCGTATCATGCGGTGGATTAACTTGTTTTGTTATCATGCTTGACGGGTGCTGCTTTCGGCCTATGCATTCTTTGTTTACTGCGAATTTATGATCATGTTTCACCCTTTTATTTATTTATCATACTCTGTTTCTCGTTAATCGGCTATGAGTACGTGTTCATTCGATTGAAAGCCGATCTTTCGTCATGCTTACGTCACGCATTCAGCAGTGCGCTCCTTGCGTACTTTGCCGATTGCCGAATGAGGTTTTAACTGCCGACATATAGCTTCCCTGTAGCTATATGTCTCTCAAGATTGGCTTCAACGCCGCAAACATGGAACTGTCTGGTCTCACCCGGCACGTTCCAGGTTTTAATCTAAACGTTTTTATCCCTTTGTTAGTTTTCAGGCAAACTGACTGGCACGCTTCCGGATTCGAAAGCCCGGGCCACGTTTGAAGCCAGCTTTGTTCGGCTTGCTGTGTGCTTGGCGTGAGGTGCGGATTTTACGTCAACACACTTTTTGGCACGCCCGGTGGGACACATACAAGTTTTCAAGATGCCTGAGTTGAGCGACATCATGGATGTCACTTTGGAAGAGTTGTCTGAAGAACATCAACAAATGGTAAAGGTTGCTGCCAACCAATTCATTAACAAATGTTTACTGTCTTTCGCCAAGAACAGGAGTGGTGCACCTTTTCTCAAGTCTGATCTGCCAAGAGTTCTCCTTCCTGGGCAATCTGATCTTACTGAAGAAGAAGAGAGGGAGAGATTCTCGGGCTTGTTATACAAAGCTTTGGGAGAAACAATGACCAATCACAATGCTGCGTTCTTAAATAGTTTTCGGCATATAATGATAAGCATTTTTGGTCAGCATGTGGATAAACCCTTTGAGCAGATACATGGGCAATTGGGTGGCCCGACATACTTCAATGTTCAAGCACCAGTTCAAAAACCACATGGTAAAGGAAATGCTGATGAAACTGGAGGTTCTGGTGCTAAAGATGTAAATGGACAACCGATTCGGCAAGATCCTCAGCTTGCACTGCCGAAAACTCGCACATACGGTGATATGGCATTCGGCACCACAGGGAATCCGCCTGCTTCTGCTTACAAGATATCTCCCTTGAACAACAGACTGCAGAGGGATTTGTATGGAAACGGATATTCAGAGTTTATGGATTACAATGCTATCGACGCTCTCCCGAATCCTGGATATGTTGGTACTGCAGGTATGCTTGCTGGAAAACCAGGGAATCAAGATACCAATATTGACCTCATGGTGCAAAAAATGACCGATGTATTGCAAACTCAATTCGGTCTGAAGCCTAAAAGTCAGGGGTACATGTATTCGTCTCCTTTCCCGGAATGGTACCAAAGGGTATCATTGCCGAATAGAGTCAAAGTGCCTACAGAGTTTACTAAATTCTCAGGACAAGATGATACAAGCACTGTGGAACATATAGCTCGATATCTGATGCAGCTTGGAGAGGCTTCGGCAGACGAGGCTTTCAGAATCAGATACTTTCCTTTGTCACTGACGGGTCCAGCTTTTACATGGTTTGCTTCTTTGCCTGCTCAGTCGATTTGTACTTGGAAAGACCTGGAACAGAAATTCCATGCTCATTACTACATTGGCAGTACCGAGAAAAAGTTGGTTGATTTGACCAGCTTAAGGCAGAGGAATAATGAAACACCTACAGAGTTCCTCAGGAGGTTTAGGGAAACTAAGAGTATGTGCTTTTCTCTGAACATACCTGATGATCAACTGGCTGGTATGGCTGTAGCTGGAATGTTGCCTGCCATTCGGGAGAAGCTGTTCGGGATGGAGTTTGATGATCTGGGCCAGTTGTCGCACAGATTGGCCTTGATGAGTAACCAGGCGTATGGTTTCAAGAAAGATGTCAGATTTGCTAAAAATAATGATGTGACTGACATCTATAACCAATTCCTTGAAAGAGCAGATCAAGAAGATGAATATGAAGATAGCGAGGAGATAGCCGCAGCAGAGATAGTGTGGAGCAAAGAACCAGTTACAATGACTCAAAGATGGATCAAACAGATGAAAGGAACATATGATTTTGATGTGACTAAGGCAGACAAATTGTTTGAGTTCCTGGTGAAAGAAGGCCGAATTAAATTGCCAGAGGGGCATTCTATGCTTCGGCCCGATGGAGTGAAAGATAAGAGGTACTGTGGGTTTCATGATAGAAATTCTCATTCCATTAATGAATGCAGAGTCTTTAGGATGAAGATTCAGAAGGCTATCCAGGAAGGACATCTGAAATTCGACAACAAGATGAAACTGGACAGTAACCCTTTCCCTCAGAATATGATCGGGTTCTCGGTTAATATGGTGAATGCTGTTCCATCTGCAGAAAAGGGAAGATTGAAAGTTTTAACCTCAAAGAAGGCAAGACAGGATGGTTCAGTTGATCCCACTCGGCAGATCACAATTGAGCAGGTTCGCCAGAAAAATCTTCGGTTCCCGAATAGCCGATTTGAAGTGGGAAAATCCTTTAAAACTAGAGTTACTACACGTATTCTCCTCAACAAATGGCAGCGTCAGCAAGAAAAAGAGCGTTTTCAAAGGTGTGAATACAAGGAGGAGAAAAGAAGGCGCGAAGAAGAAAGGTTTGAGGAAGAACAAGAAGAGTATGCTCGAGAGCAGGAACGAGCGCATTGGGGGTGTGCATTCTTCAGACACTGTTGGAACGAAGGTTTAAAGCTGCCTACAAGGAATAACTGTCCTGAGTGCAATAATGGGTATGTCGAACATAGGCAAAATATTGCCAATCGCCGATCTGTCCATGAAAGAATTGGTAGGGTGCATCTTAGTGATGATCGGCGTTTTGATGATCAACCAAGAAAGAGACATGCTGATTGCAGATGGATTGATCATGAGGAAGAAGATCGTGAGTATGTTTGGCAGAAAGGACAGTGGTGTCCACCTGGTTTAAGAAAGAGTCAGAAGAGAAGAGTTCAACGCCTGAGGAATCAAGAATTAAAGCAAGCAAGGCCTAGGGTGAAATCAATATGGCTCCCAAAAGACAGGCCTGACGAACATGGTCATTCGGCTCCTACATGTATGGTATGTTTTCTGCCGAATGAATTCATGGCTCCAGCTAACCAAATTGTACAGGAAGAAATATTGCCCGATATAGATGATGCCGAACAATTTGGGTTAATGGCACAATTGATGTTGAACAAACAAGCTGTTTTTGAGAAACCAACCCAGAATCGGCACATGAAGCCACTGTACTTGAAGGGATATGTTAATGGCAAACCATTGACCAAGATGTTTGTCGATGGAGGAGCTGCTGTCAATGTAATGCCGTATACCACATTCAGGAAGCTTGGTATGGGCCTTAGAGATTTGACACCAACGAGCATAATTCTAAATGATTTTGCTGGAAATCCTTCGGACACTAAGGGATGCGTGCATGTTGATCTGATGATTGGGTCCAAGACTCTGCTTACGACTTTCTTTGTCATTGAAGGCAAAGGGGCATATAGCTTGCTGCTTGGAAGAGATTGGATTCATGCAAATTGTTGTATTCCATCTACTATGCATCAACAGCTTATTCAGTGGATAGATGATGAGGTGGAGATTGTCCAAGCAGATGACTCAATAAGCGTAGCAAATATGGAACCAGCTTTCTGGGAATATCAAGGCATAGATTGTTTCTCAGGCAAAGACTGGGGAGAAGGTCCTGTGGCACCAGCCAGCAGTGATCAACAGCCGATCGAAGCAGTCGGCTCTCATAGTAATTTTTGATGGAAAATCCAATTGATGGAACTGATGGAAAATTAGGACGTGGATTTGTGTCGGCCGATAAATTAGAAGAAGTGGACATTGGAGATGGTGACAAGCCAAGGCCGACATTTATCAGTGCTAATTTGGATTCGGTTTTCAAAGAAAAGTTGGTAACGTTGTTAGAGGAATACAAGGACTGCTTTGCTTGGGATTATTCGGAGATGCCCGGTCTAGACCGTTCTATTGTTGAGCATCGGTTGCCAATCAAACCTGGATATAGGCCTTACAAGCAACCACCCCGAAAAATCTACAAGGAAGAAGTGTTGGCCGATGTGAAAAAGGAGATTGAAAGATTACTAGATGCAAATTTCATTCGGCCATGTAAATACGCGGATTGGATCTCTAATATTGTTCCTGTCTATAAGAAAAATGGAAAGATGAGGGTTTGCATAGATTTTAGAGACCTAAACAAGGCTACACCCATGGATGGATATCCAATGCCTATTGCTGATTCATTGGTTGATGCTGCTGCTGGATACAAAATGCTCAGTTTCATGGATGGCAACGCAGGATACAATCAGATTTATATGGCATTGGAAGATATAGTGAAGACAGCTTTCAGGTGTCCTGGACACATAGGGTTGTTTGAGTGGGTTGTCATGACCTTTGGATTGAAAAATGCCGGTGCAACTTATCAAAGGGCTATGAATTATATTTTTCATGAGTTGATCGGCAAGATTGTGGAAATATATATTGATGATGTGGTGATCAAGTCATTAGATCATGAGTCTCATTTGGCCGACATAAGGAAAACTCTAGAATGCACCAGGAAACATGGGCTTAAGATGAACCCGAACAAGTGTGCTTTTGGAGTTTCGGCTGGAGAGTTTCTGGGATTTTTGATACATGAAGGAGGAATAGGAGTTGGTAAGAAAAGCATGAAGGCAATTGATGAAATTGTTCCTCCAACTAATCTTAAAGAGCTACAATCACTGCTTGGCAAGATAAATTTTGTGAGAAGGTTCATATCAAACTTGTCACAAAAGGTGTTGCCCTTTTCCTCACTGTTAAAAATAAAGAAGGATCAAAAGTTTGTATGGGGTGACGAACAACAGAAGGCTTTTGATGAAATAAAGGAGTACATGAAGAAGCCACCAGTATTGGTGCCTCCACAATTGAACAAGCCTTTCAAGTTGTACGTGGCGGCCGATGCCCAAACTATTGGATCGGCCCTCATTCAAGAATTTGAAGGGAGGGAAAGAGTGGTTGCATACCTTAGCCGAAAGTTACTAGGTCCAGAGACAAGGTATTCGGCTATAGAGAAACTTTGCTTGTGTGTTTACTACTCCTGTACAAAATTTCGGCACTACTTATTACATGCCGAATGCATTGTGTATTCAAAGTTTGATGTGATAAAACACATGTTGTCTATGCCAATTTTGAACGGAAGGATTGGCAAATGGATTTTAGCTTTGTCTGAATTTGAATTAAGATTTGAATCGGCAAAGGCTGTTAAGGGACAGATTATTGCCGATTTCATTACTGAACATCATAATACATCGATAAATTTGCTTAACATTGTTCCTTGGGTATTATTCTTCGATGGATCTTCATGCAACAAAGGTGGTGGAGCAGGTATCTTATTAATCTCACCCAAAGGAGAAACATTTGAGTTTGCTGTTCCTATTCAATCTGCTGTTACTAACAATCAAGCTGAGTATGAGGCGTTGCTCAAAGGGCTCCAATATTTGAAAGAAGCAAAGGCCATTGCGGTTGAAATTTTTGGAGATTCAGAATTGGTCATAAAGCAATTGAATGGTGAATATGAGTGCAAAAGTGATACCTTGAGGAATTACTATGAAGAATGCAAAGAAATATTGAAGAGCTTTCGGTCAGTAATTCTACAACACATTCCTAGAGGGGATAATGGAGAGGCAAATAGATTGGCCCAAAGTGCATCAGGTTATAAAGAGCTTCGAGAAGTTTTTGCTGATGATGTATATGCATTCGGGAGTAATCTGGCAGAAGATGATTGGAGAAAAGAGATTGCCGATTATCTGGAGAATCCGTCCCGAAAGGTTTCTAGAAAGCTCAGGTATAAAGCTTTAAAATTTGTTCTTCTTGATGATAATTTGTATTATAAATCCCTGGATGGAGTGCTGTTACATTGCTTAAATCATGAAGAAGCAAAAAGGCTGATGAGTGAAGTACATGATGGGTTGTGTGGAGCACATCAATCGGCCTACCGAATGAAGTGGGTTATTAGAAGAACTGGATATTACTGGCCGACAATGTTGGAAGATTGTTTTGAATATTATAAAGGATGTCAAGACTGTCAGAAATTTGGAAACATTCAGAGAGTTCCGGCATCGGCTTTGAATCCCATTGTCAAGCCATGGCCATTCAGGGGATGGGGAATAGATTTAATTGGCCAAATAAATCCTCCATCTAGCAAGGGGCATAAGTTTGTGCTTTTGACAACCGATTATTTTACCAAGTGGGTTGAGGCAATTCCATTAAAGAAGGTGACGTCGGAGAATATGGTTGAATTTGTTAAAGAACACATCATTTACAGATTTGGGATTCCTCAGACAATCACCACTGATCAAGGGACTCAATTTACATCTTCAGAATTCAGAGATTTTGCTGAAAGTATGGGCATCAGATTGTTAAATTCTTCTCCTTATTATGCCCAAGCTAATGGTCAGGCAGAGGCTTCTAACAAGATTATGATTAAAATTATACAGAAGAAGATTGATCAGAAGCCGAGAAAGTGGCATTCGGTACTCAGTGAGGCTTTATGGGCTTACCGAATGGCTCCACATGGGGCTACACAGACGTCTCCCTATGAGTTGGTGTATGGGCATCATGCTATCTTGCCATGGGAAATACAATTAGACTCAAGGAGAATAAAGTTGCAAAAGGATTTAAGTTCTAAAGATTATAATGATTTAATGATGGACGAATTAGAAGATTTGCATATGATTCGTCTCAGGGCCTTGGAGAATATTGAGAAAAACAAAATGCGAGTTGCTAAGTATTACAATAAGAAGGTGAAAATTAAGCAATTTTCAGAAGGTGATTTAGTCTGGAAAGCGATATTGCCGATTGGAACCAAATATGCAGCATTCGGCAAGTGGTCTCCAAATTGGGAAGGTCCTTTCAGAGTGGTTAGATGCGTGCCTGGAAATGCATATATTTTGAGGACATTATTGGGAGAAGAATTTGCTTCTGCTATAAATGGAAGATATTTGAAGAGGTATTATCCCAGTGTTGAAATCGATCGGTGATTGATATATTAATTTGCCGAACAGCCGATTTTCGGGAAGAAATCGCCTTCAGAACAAATGTTGACAGAAAAGGAAAATGGCCAGTACTGAATGTATTGCCCTTAGCACAAAAATATACTACATCAGATGTTCATGCAAGATCACAAAAGATAAGTTTTATTGCCGAAATTCCATAAATCCCTAGTACAAACTAATGGAATAGCTTGTTCAAAACGGACTGAGGATGAATGGAATCGGCAATGGCGGCGCCATGAGCATCAAGGCGATCTATGGAGGCCTCGATGTCGTCGATCTCCTCCGGGTTACCATTAGCGAAGCCGGTCGGTAGCCTGGAGTAGTCGATATTGGTGTGCGTCGACATGGCGACTAGGCCTGCGGCAGTGCCCAGACGGATGCCGTGCGAGGCCACCTCATCGATGCGGCCCGCCACCGCGCCGAGGCGAGCTTCTGGTGTGTCCCCAGAAGCATTCACCTTGTTCGCCAGCTCATTCGCCAGCGCCTTTAGCCGATCGAGTTCGGCATCACGCGCTGCAAGTTTACAAAGGGGGCAGCAGAATAATATCAGTTAGGGGACAAGTTTGAGATTGAGCAGATTGCAGGACTCACCATCAATGACTTCGAGCAGTTGCTTGCGCTCGTGCTGCCATTCGAGGTCAGCAATCCCGGCTTGCTTGGAGATAGCCTCCAGTTCACGACGAGAGTCGTCGCGCTCCGCCTTGAATCGGCGAGCATCGCCGTCCGTGTAACGGTAGTCATCCGATTCGAGAGATCGATTGGACGAACTCGAAGATGCCGCAGGAGCGGCGGCTGGAGCTGCGACTGGCGCACCGGCGCCGGCAATCCATTGGATTACCCTGAAAGAACAAAGAGGTTCGTCAAGAAAGGGGGAGGAAATCTCGAGAAGAACAAAGAGAAGCAAGCAGCTACTCACCTGCGGCGAGCGCCGGCACGACTTCCTTCGGCCTCATCAGCGGCCGGGCGCCTCCTGTTGTTGTCGGCCATTGGAAGTTCCTCGGAAATACTGTGGATGGGGAAAAGAATGGCTTGGGCCGGCAAGAACTTGGAAGGCGAAGAACTTGGTGAAGAAACTGTGGGTTGCCTGGGAATTTATTTATGGAACCCGCAGAGGAAATCATGGCCAAAGATCGTGGCACGTATTCCGAAGAGTTCGGAAGGTGGAAAGGATTTTCCAGCCGATCGGTTCTCATGTCGTTTGAGATTCTTATCGAGTCGTATTCGGCTTTGACTGGATGGGATTCGGCTATGTCATAATTGAAGCGTTTTCGGGTCTGATGCTATTAAAATCAGCTTTGCCGAATGAGTTACCCTCAATGGAGAGAAAGCAAAGATTGATGAAACTACAAAGTTGGTAAAACATTCGGCTAATTAAATATTCGATACAATTACACACCCAAGTACTTGGAGATTACATCTTTAGCATCAGATATCATTCTACTAATGGTCTCCAAAAGATTTTTGCCTGCTTCTTGGGACTTTGTCAAAGCAGAGAGCTTTATCTTGAGCTGTTTATCTTCAGTTAGAATGGCCGATGCTTCCTTTCGTATCCTTTCTGTCAGATCGGGGAGTTTGGCTAACTTCTTCTCATCAGCTTCGATTTCGGCTGACAGGACCCTCAGTTCGGCTTCTAGTTCAGCTTTTCTGGTCTTCTTCAGATCAAGTGTTGACTGCAGTTTAGCTGACAATTCTTTGTTACTCTGAGCTTGAATATGCAGATCTTTCAAGGATTGCTTGGCTATAACTCTTCTTTGCTCTAAAGCTGGTTGCAAAGATTGATCTTTCAAAGCCTGTCTGACTGCAGCAAATTGTTGATCTAATTTAGAGATTGGTTCCAAGGAAGCTTGAATGTCAACGGGAAGATTGTGTTCAATGGGCTCGAGCATATCTCTCAGAAGATCAGCATCCTTGACTTGATCCTGGATGTCTTGGTGCAGAAAGGAGAAAATTTCCTTTAGTTTTGCTTGGGTTTCTTCTGATAAAGTCTGACTAGAAGAAATTTCCTCTGCTTGTTCGGCAACAAGATCATCCAAGGGAAATGAGTAACTGGGTGATGAAGTTATTTTCTCCTGAAAAAAGATATTGCCGAATTAGTAATTGTCCATTGAATAAAGAACTTGGGAAACTGGGAAATTATCTTTACCTCATTTCTGATTTCTTGGATGGAAAGAGAGGATGGCTCAAGCTCAGGTAAAGGTTCTTGTGTATCATGCTGAGGAGAGCTTGGAAGGTCCTTTGGTGGAGATAAAGCTTCTGGCTGAGGTGCGTCGGGTAGAGCTGGAGCTGGTTCTTGATGAAAAGAGGAGCTCTCTGAAATTGGATCCATTGAAGCTTGCTCTGTGACTGAAAGAAAGTTAGTGCCGATGAAAAGAGTTTTTAAAAAAAAAATGACAAGATGGTGAGAAGTTTTACTAATCACTGAGGCATCGGCAGGTTCTGTGCTAATGGCCAATTGCTGTGATTTGGCCTGAAATCATAAAGGAGTAGAAAATGAGCAGAATGAAATTAGCATTTTTTACTCGAGAAAGAAGAAATTTGACCTGTGCAATTGTTTTGCTGCTTGTTCTTTTCTTCTTCATAGATAAAGGGGCAGTTAGAGAAGAAATTTTTCTCTTGGCAGAAGGTGGTGCAGCAAGAGTTGGATCCAGGTTGGCAGGCCTAGACATTATTTGAGCCAAAGAAGGAGAATGATGCCCCAGAATAGATATTGGGCCTGCAGTGTTATATACAATTGCTCTGGCCAGAGGGGCAGGGACTATGTCCTGCAAGATAACAGAGTTAAAAGTCGATGAAAGAGGATGTCAGTGGAAAAACAAATGGATTATAAGCATGTTTACCTCTGAATTCGGCTGATAGTCAGGCATCAAATCAAGGCAGAGAGGGTGGACTGGTACATTAAAAATGTGATCATGGACTTCTTGCCACCAAAGAATAAAAGAAGGATGAGCAAGTGCTGTTGGCACAAAAGGTTCGATCTGATAGATGGCTGCACAACACTTATAATCAAAGATTCTTCTTGTTTCTGTGGAGTCTTTGATGATTTGCCTAGGCTTGAGGAATTCATGAAAGAATAATCTTGGGGGCACCTGGCCACATCCTAATTGCCTGGCTACTATGTTCGGCTGGTAATATTCATATGAACTTTGAACCAGCCTTCCTCCACAAAATTCGGCTGGTAAGATGCAAGGCCGAATAAAAGTATTAAAAATTGCTGTGGACTCTACATCTATGCATCCAGTTTCGAAGCTGAATTCACAAGGAAAAATGAGGCTGTCATTGTCCATGTATGGGAACCAGAGGGGATTGGCAAAGCCTTTAAAGAAAAGTTCAAACAGTTCCCCAATGTTCTTGTTGATAGCAATAGTGGAGGCTGCTTCCCCATAGGTTTGACAGCCTTTGGTGCTCTGGGCTTCTGCTTCCTGGTAATTGACCGAGGGGAAGTGTCGGCTGTTGAGGTCAATGGAGACGATTTGGTGCATGTACAATTGCAGCCACATCTGGACGAACCACCAGGGACCATTGACGCAGGAAATTTTCTTGTTGGTGTGCATCTGATAAATGGTTTGATGGAGCATGTGATAGACACTTCCCAAGAGATATTTCCCGAGAGGGATAAGTGTGCCTGCAGCCAAGTCTTCAGCCATTACTATGTGATTCAGAGTTGGCTCATTGGCTTTGCCGCAGAAAACAAATCTGCACAACCACATGTTCAGAAAGGCCCTGTATTCAACATCAGTCAGAGGACCATCATGCATGTAAGTCTGGATGTATTTCTTATAGCCAACTCCAGTCTTCACCCCTGTCTGTTTGGAAGAGCCTTTGTACCTGTATGGGTGTGTTGTCCCTGTAATGTTCAAGCCGGTTATCATGTAGACATCGGCCAGGGTTGGAGTCATTGGTCCATGACCAAAAAGAAAGGCGTTCATGCCGTTGGACCAGAAGTGACAGGCTGCAATCAGGAGATTTTCATTCTTGGATGTTTCGGCTAGAGATAGCTCCAAGCAATGAGAAATACGAAGACTGTCCCAGTTCTGCGTCTGAGGGCTTTTATCTTCAAGAATCCTTTTATACCAATTTCTCCAGCCAGCGATTGGGGGCAGAGGCCAGTTTTTGAATGAATCCTGCCATTCGTGAGGCCCCGAAAGTGAAGTTTTGAAAGGGATCCTTTGAGACTCGGCCGCAATAATTTCGGAGGGATCTGGATTCCCTGAGGGGCCGAGGAAAAAAGATGCGGATTGCTCCTCCGTAGGGGTCAGAATTTCAGTGGTCAGAGCCTATTAAGGACGGAAGAAGAGCGATTCGGGGATTCAAAATGCAGCTTGAAAAGAGTAATGCCGAATATGATTGAAGAAAAACGAAACTTACTTGAAGAATTTGATCCTGGTTCGCCATTTGAAGATCAGAGCTTGAAAGATTCGACGAACTAGGGTTTGAGTTTGAGAGCGCACTCTGAGGATTTGGAAGCAGAAAACGGATGTCGAACGGGCTCAACCTGGAAATGTTGGGGATTCCTAGTCAATTCCGAGATAAAAGTATCCTTTATCCCGAAATTGAAGGGGCATGTGTTGACACCAAAAATTAGCACCAGGAAGAGGCTGAGCCGGATTTGGTGGAAGGATGCCATTCGGCTAAAGGGCTTTCTCTGAAGCATTCGGCAAAGATGCTCTGCGGTCGGGAACGCGTCGTCATTCGGCTAAGGGGTGTTCTCTGAAGCGTTCGGCAGAGATACTCTGCGGTCGGGAATGCGTCATCATTCGGCAGAGACATGGTTCCGCAGGTAAAAGCAGTAGCATTCGGGAAAGTGCGATGACGTGGATCAACATAAGGAAAAGGCCGGTTCGAACAAGGAAAGCAATATGGGCACGAAGATTCGTCATTTATTTTTAGAAACAAGTGTTGTAGTCGTGTCCGACTAGGAGTTGTATCAAGACCTGGGTATAAATATAAACCCATGGCAGCTGTAATACAGAATCAATCAATCGAATCAATCATACAACAAACCGGCCCCGTGCCAACATCGAGTCCTTTAGTCGAGTCGTCGAGTTCTTCGAGAGGAGTCATCGATCCGTCGACCTCCGTAAGTACCGACAACCTTGTATCATGCTTAGTATCATGCGGTGGATTTAAGCTTTGATGCAAGTAGTCTTGTTACCATGCTTAGTATCATCCGGTGGATTTAAGTTATGGTCTCAAGAAGGTTCCTCTGTTAGGTCATGAGCCATGCGGTGGGCTAAGATCTAGTATGGACCAAGTTATCGGCTCTGTTAGATTCCGGCAAGATCTAGCAGATTCATTAAGTTACCCCGTGTTGCTCCTCTTTTACTATGTGTTTAATTCATGCAACACACCTTTGCCCAATCTAGATCGGCTAGAATCGGCTCTGCTTTACGGTGCGACGGCTTATCCCCTCATAGCCGAATCCGAAACCGATCTAGGTTGCTACGTGTCGCGGGTTCGAGCTTGTCGGTATCGTGTAGATCTTGACAGAACCGGGTATCATGCGGTAGATGCAGGTTTTTGGGTCGTCTTAGAGCTAATCATCCGGTGGATTAGAATTCGAGTCGATCTGATAGATTTATCTTTACCGATTAGGCTTGTTCCTTCGCCATGGACCCCGATTCGGCTGAATAGCCGTATTCGGCAGTGCTCTCATGAGTGAACTTGTGTTCGTGAGGTTTGCATTGGACAATGAATGCTTTTAGCCTTTCACGATTAGATTGTATCATGCGGTGGATTGATCTAATCTGATTGGTGGTGTGGCTTCAAACGAGTTGTATCATGCGGTGGATTAACTCGTTTGCTGTCATGCTTGACGGGTGCTGCTTTCGGCCTATGCATTCTTGTTTTCAATGTAAATTCGTGACTGTGTTGTGGGTTCGTAACTAAACATTGAGTGCTTTTAGCTTTTCATGATTAGATTGTATCATGCGGTGGATTAATCTAATCTGATTAGTGGCGTGGTTACAAACAAGTCGTATCATGCGGTGGATTAACTTGTTTTGTTATCATGCTTGACGGGTGCTGCTTTCGGCCTATGCATTCTTTGTTTACTGCGAATTTATGATCATGTTTCACCCTTTTATTTATTTATCATACTCTGTTTCTCGTTAATCGGCTATGAGTACGTGTTCATTCGATTGAAAGCCGATCTTTCGTCATGCTTACGTCACGCATTCGGCAGTGCGCTCCTTGCGTACTTTGCCGATTGCCGAATGAGGTTTTAACTGCCGACATATAGCTTCCCTGTAGCTATATGTCTCTCAAGATTGGCTTCAACGCCGCAAACATGGAACTGTCTGGTCTCACCCGGCACGTTCCAGGTTTTAATCTAAACGTTTTTATCCCTTTGTTAGTTTTCAGGCAAACTGACTGGCACGCTTCCGGATTCGAAAGCCCGGGCCACGTTTGAAGCCAGCTTTGTTCGGCTTGCTGTGTGCTTGGCGTGAGGTGCGGATTTTACGTCAACAGAGGATGGCCACACAATCTGGTGTGCGTTCTTTGTCGTGTAGAGATTGAGACCGGACATCACCTCTTCTTTGAGTGCAGATACACAAGGCGAGTATGCACTACCAGAATGATCAACATCTGCACCGGGTGGGAAAGCCCTTTAGCACCGGGTTTCCCACCCGGTGCAACTAATCCTAGGCTAAAGGGGTACCCCTTTAGCACCGGGTTGAATAACCGGTGCTAAAGGGTCCCTTTAGCACCGGGTGCAGCCACGACCCGGCCCTTTAGCACCGGGTCGTGGCTGCACCCGGTGCTAAAGGGCCTGCCTTTAGCACCGGTTGTTGTCTGCAACCGGTGCTAAAGGCCCCGGATTTCTTTTTTTTTTGCTTTTTTCAGTAGCCATGCATGCACGTCTATATACGTGTATATATGTATATATTCTAATACGTGTATTCTAATGCGTATTCGGCCGACTCTATATTCATATTAGCTGACATTTCATCAAAATAGAAGACATATATATTACAAAAGTAGATATTCATGCATGTCAACTCGAGTTATATATATTTAAACTGTATTTTCTACTTAATTAAGATTGACGACTAGCTTGTTGGACTGTCCGGCACGTCCTCCAGTACTGGCGAGTGGAATTCTCCTCGGGGATTGACGACCTCGTCCCAGATCCATCCGACGAGCTGTTCTGCAATTGCGTCAATTCTTTCTAGCTCTAGAGACTCTTCCTTCAGGTTCAACATCTATAATTTACAAATAATTGAAAGATATTTAATCCGTCGAGTTGGAGACAATAATTGTGCACTTAATAATAATGGAAATGTGTTTATTATTACGTACCATAATATCGTGTTGTGTAAGCTTTTTATGTCCCCAATTCCACATGTAATCGCAAACATAGTATGCACATAAATTATTTCCCTTCCCCTGTTTGGCACACTGTCGACCAAAAGAAATTAAGTAAAATTCATATAATATATTAGCCGAGGCCTACATGTACAAATTACTTGCTTACCGGAAAGCCAATGTTCCATTTTAGTGTTTCATGTTGAATACCCGGGTGTTCTTGACGAAATTGAATCCAGGCCCTGCGAACAAAAAAATTGAGTCAAGTCATTGCGAGTGTAAGGGGTGAATTAAGTAGGGGAAAATATACATCACCTTGTCATCATGTCCATGATGTTCTGTAGTTTTTCTTTTGGAGTGTGCAATGAATCAAAGACGTTCACTACACCCCGGTCAGGACACAATATTATTAGGAACCAGTGGAATCTGTATACATGTATACATTATAATCAGAAATGAAATAGTACACAGACAGTATAAGAAGAAGCCTGTGTATGTACTCACTCGATGTTGTACGGGATTAGTATGGAGTCGCAGTAATTTTGTTTCTTAATATACTTGTATAGGTTTCCATATGTTTCCTCAGGATTCATCAATATCATATCTTCACTTATCCTTCGAGGATCCACGAAACCAACATCATATATCCCGGATCTCCGACATTTTTGAATCTCCATTCTGCATATGTTAAGCAATAAATAAAGCCCGCGTCAGCATAGATTGGAATTATTGTTTTCAAACTGTGAATTATAAGAAACAACAAAGTACTTACAATGTCCAACAGGTGATCAAATCCACGTCCATGGCATCGCGGTGGTACAGCTCATATATATCCTTAAACCTCAGCCAGACCCAATCCTCGTCACCATTGTAGAAATCATGGTCCTTCACGCCTACTTTGATCATGCGCCGTTTATTCCTTCTTGATTCTTCCAAGTACCACTCATGGAATCGGCGCATCTTCGTCTGTAGCTTGCTCTCCATTTCAGGAGGGACCATAGGCTCGCCAAGCCTAAACGGCCACTTCAACGTTGTGTTTACAGGAACCTCTTCTTCCCCAGGACTTGCGCTCTGGTTAGTCCAGTCTCGGCCATTACTCGTTGCACGTTAATCTCGTCCAGAGATGGCAATGGACCCAAGGGCCGCTGAGGTTGCTCGCCGAGCTGAGGAACCTTTTTGGATGGGCCCGCCTCCTTATCTGCAGCCTTCCGCTTCCGGCGAGATTTCAGTAATGAGCGGTCATAGTCTGTTACTATTACTTCCTTCTGTTGACCCTTGCTCAAATTACTGAGGAATGACTTGACGACAGTGGGATCAAGCTTCGGCTCCGGCTCAAGTTTTTTCCTCCACTCGGCCATTTGCCTCTTTGTGTCTGCTTTGACCGAGGCTTCGAGCTCATCTAGAGTCTTCTCACCCGCTCTTTTCTCTGGTGCGGGCTTCTCTCTGATTTTCCGCGCCTTCTTCGCTGGTGGAGTAGGGGCAGAGGCTTTAGTGCGGCGTCCCCTCTTCGGCGGAGGGGGCGGAGACCTCCGCGGCGGAGGAGACGGGCTTGCATCAGGAGCTCCGGGAGAATCGTCATGATCCGGTGGATCTCTTGGAGACGGTGGAGGTGACGGAGGCTTGTTGGTAGCCGCAGGTGTACCGGGTATGACGACGTCTGGCTTGCTCCATAGAATGATGCAGTGAGAACACTGACCGAGTTTTGTTTCACCGTCACCTCCGGGGATGTCAAGTTCCAAGTCTTCCCAGTTGGTGACGACTTGCTCCACCTCAACAGGTACGTAACCATGTGGAATGTCATTGCAGTGCCATTTTTGCCCTTCTTCCACATGTTTGGTCATACCGTATGCGACCTGATAATTTAGTAGTCACAAAGAAAGTTAGTAAATGAATGGTATTTACGGTGAAATGTATGCAGTACGAACTAAGGTCGCATACGTACCACCACAGCTAAGTTCTTCTGCCTGACGACAAGCTCGCACGCGGTCCGTTGAGTTATTTCATCCACGGTGTAATGGACCGCTTCGGCGGCCTGTGTGGAAGCGTGACTGCTTTGATATTGTTGTGGAGGGCTAATAAGGGCCACATCTTGGAGAGGTGCATGCTCTGTGGAACCGGTCCCGCCTGCGGCTTGTTGGAGAGGTGCATGCTCTGTGGAACCGGTCCCGCCTGTGGCTTGTTGTATCTGCAGCCATGCTACCTTCATCCGTCGCTCCATCTCTGACTCCATTTCTTGGAGCTTTGAGCCCTGGGCGGCAACCGTTTGCTCTAGGTCCCTCACCCTCTGCTCATATTCGGCCGTCTTCCTCGAACGGCTCCTATAGGTGGCGGCGTGCTCTTGGAAACCTTTCTTCCATGAGATGCTTATGCCTACGCCGCGCGTCCGTCCAGGATGCTCCTTGTTCCCTAAGGCATAGGTTAGCTCATCTCTGTCTCTATCAGCAACAAATTCTCCCCTCTCAGATGCCCTGAGGATATCGAGGAGACGCTGAGCTAGTTCTCGCAAGTCCTCGGGAAAAACTAAGGAGCCGTCGATTGGGCTTAGGGTGCCTCCATGACCATAGTACCAATGCTTGGTCCTTGTGGGCCAGGCATGTGTCGCTGGAGTGATGCCTCTAGCATATAGATCTTCTTCCATCTTCTCCCATTTAGCGATGCTTGCCTTGTAACCTCCCGAACCCATCTTATGAGAGTACTTCTTATTTGCGGCGTTTCCAGCGTTTCTAGCGCTAGCTGTTGCACCCTCTTCGGAGGTTTTGTACTCAAGGAATGCTTCCCACTCGTCATCAGTGATCTTCTTATACTTCTCAGGATCCGGGGCCTCTCCGGTTTTGAGAAAATGCGAGTACAACTTCTTCTTGAAATCCTGAAACAGAACTGCCATCTTCTTCATTGTCCAATCCCTCAGTTCTGCTTCATGAGTGCTAGGCTAGTCGAATATTGCCTTTAATTCCCTCCATAGCATCTCCTTCTCTGTATCGGGGAGCACGTACTCCTCAGTGGGGTCCGTGGACTTCCATTTTCTGATACTAATGGGCACATTGTCCCGTACAATTACCCCGCACTGAGATACAAATTTCTTGGCCACTTTTGGGGGCTCAACTGGCTCCCCGTCATCCTCCACTCGGGTGATGTGTAACTTGACATCCTTCAGCTTCTTCGTGGTCGATCGTTTTGATTTCTTAGCTCGACTTGTAGAAGCAGAGGCGGCCTATACAAATTACATATATACGAGATGATATAGAGATGATATACATAATTGACATGTACAGTACAAATTTATGTTATCTATATACACACCTGACTAGACGAGGGCTCGTTACCGGCCCCTTCAACATTTTCGGCCTCGACATTGGCGGCCCCTTCAACATTTTCGGCCCTTGCAACATTGTCGCCCTGGATATTGCCGTCCCTTCCAATGATCCCCAACACATCATCCATGGACATTGGTTGGGTTACAATATTGAAAAGTTGATTCGCAAAGAACGTGTCGTTGTCCTCTTGCATGGGTGGGACAGGGGTTTTGTTGTCCTCTTGCATGGGTGGGACGGGGTTGTTGTTGTCCGCCATCTATAGAATTAAAAATAATTGATAAGAAATATATACAAAGCATACATATTCCCAATATTTCTAACATTTTCGCTAAGGGGGTCGGTGCGTCAAAAACGGATTTGCCAAGGGGTTCGGGTGCGCGGTGTGAATTGATTCGCTAAGGGTTCGGGTACGTGACGCGAACGGGTTCGCTAAGGGGGTCGGTGCGCGAAAAACGGATTCGCTAAGGGGTTCGGGTGCGCGGTGGGTTTGGGTACACGATAGAATTTCCGATAATAAACATTTTCGATAGTATACATTATACAAGCATATAACATTTCCAATATACATTTAAATGAAGCACATATATTTCTAATATACATAGAATTAAAAATAATTGATAAGAAATATATACATTTAAATGAAGCACATATATTTCTAATATACATAGAATTTCCAATATACATTTAAATGAAGCATTTTCCAATATACATTTCAAACATATAACATTTCCAATATACATTTCAATGTAAATATCTCCAATACATTTAAATGAAGCATTTTCCAATATACATTTCAAACATATAACATTTCCAATATACATTTCAATGTAAATATCTCCAATACATTTAAATGAAGCATTTTCCAATATACATTTCAAACATATAACATTTCCAATATACATTTCCAACATATCAAACAGTAGTGTCCATAAGTTCTGTACTTCCACAGCAACAACCTCCTCTATTCTATTACAGATGGAGTCACCATATCAAACAGTAGTGTTACAGATGGAGTCCATAGTGTCCATAAGCATTTTCCAATTTTGCAGGGAGTACCCCATGAGTGATTTGCTGGTATATCTGTGAACCCTTTACACCAATGTCCATCAGTGGATAAATGAACTTGCCCATTGCAATTGCAATTGCTTTATTGGTCACACCACATGATTTATCGAATGTACCAATTGCATTTTGAAAGATTTCAACGCTACCATACCTTAGTGGACTGATCAGCGCGGGGACAACGGGCGCGGGGACGACAACGGCGGCGGGGACGACGGGCGGCGGCGGCGTGGGCGCGGGGACCACGGGTGGCGGCGGCGTGGGCGCGGGGACGACGGGCGTAGGGATGACGACGGTGGCGGGGACCACGGCCGGGCGGCGGGGACGACGGGCGCGGGGACGACGACGGCGGCGGGGACGACGGGCGGCGGCGGCTGAGGAGACGAGGCGGCGGTTTCTGTGGCGTCGATCTGTGAGATGAGGGCGAAGTGAGGGAGGGGAGAGAAGTCCCCGGCCTATATAGGTCCGGGGCATTTAGCACCGGGTGCAGCCACGACCAGGTGCTAAAGGCCCTTTAGCACCGGGTTTGTACAGCACCCGGTGCTAAAGGCCCCCCCTTTAGCACCGGGTCTTCCCACCACCCGGTGCTAAAGGCCCTTTAGCACCGGATCTTCTACGCCCGGTGCTAAAGGCCGTAACTGTGCGCCAGACGAAAATTGGTGGGGGCCTTTAGCACCGGGTGCAGCCACGACCCGGTGCTAAAGGCCGTAACTGGCGCCAAACGAAAATTGGGGGCCTTTAGCACCGGATTTTAGATCAACACGGTGCTAAAGGCCCCAAATTTTCGTTTGGCGCCAGTTTCCAAACCGGCCTTTAGCACCGGTGGCTACTATTTGGGAATCTTATAAATATAGTTTTTAATATATAGTTATTAATACTTTTTTAATTCAGTTACTAATACCTATTAAAAATATATATTAAATAAGAAAATCTTTTAAATTACTAGAAAATCAATATAAAATGCTAGAAAATCTTATAAATTACTAGAAAATCTTATAAATTAATAGAAAATCTTATAAATTAATAGAAAATCCTATAAATTAATAGAAAATCTTATAAATTACTAGAAAATCAATATAAAATGCTAGAAAATCTTATAAATTACTAGAAAATCTTTTAAATTAATAGAAAATCTTATAAATTACTAGAAAATCTTATAAATTAATAGAAAATCTTATAAATTAATAGAAAATCTTGTAAATTAATAGAAAATCTTATAAATTACTAGAAAATCTTATAAATTACTAGAAAATCTTATAAATTACTAGAAAATCTTATAAATTACTAGAAAATCAATATAAAATGCTAGAATTAATAAAAACAATCTTATAAATCAATAGAAAATCTTAGAACATAGGTGGAACATAAATGCAAATATAGTCATTACAAATTGGGTGGAACATAGTGCAATTAAATTACATGGCATCATCGTTTACTCGGACACTAATAAACTTCCTCTGTACAAATGTTCCTTGATTGTGATCACACCGTAGATACGGTGTCTCCTCCGCCGCTAACAGGATGCTTGGGTCATCAGCCACTGAGAATGGAGGCCGGCCATCGAGCATATCATAATCTTCATCCGTCTTGTCCTCAACTCCTACGATTTTTCTCTTTCCAGGAAGAACTATATGACGCTTTGGCTCGTCTTGTGATGGGTCCAATTGCTTACCCCCACCTTTCTTATCCGCCCCTTTCTTCGGTCTACTAGCCATGTCCTTCACATAAAAAACTTGTGTGACAGCTTTGGCCAGGACGAACGGTTCATCTAGAAAGCCAATCTTGTTTAGGTCCACTAACGTCATTCCATAGTCCGCTTCAACTTTAACACCTCCTCCAGTCAGCTTCACCCATTGGCACTTGAACAGTGGGATCTTCAAAGGTCCGTACTCTAGTTCCCATATCTCCTCTATGATTCCATAGTATGAGTTTGTATTGCCATTGGTGTCTGTCGCGTCGATCCGGACACCACTGTTTTGGTTGGTGCTTTTCTTGTCCTGGGCTCTTGTGTAAAATGTATACCCATTGATGTCGTATCCTTGGAATGTCAAGATCGTGCTCGATGGACCTCTAGCTACAAAAGCTAGCTGCGCATCAATGCCCTCGACACCCATAAGACGTCTTCGCAACCAATCAGCGAAAGTACTATTGTGCAGACGCTGAATGAAGGCCGCAGACTTTGTTGAGTTTTCGTCCCTGAGAATCTGCATGTGCTCCTCGATGTACGAAGCAACTAAGGTTGATTGTTGCAAAACTATGAGGTGCGCTTTACGAAATGTCTCAACGTCCTTGATCACCATCGATCTTCTCCCTAGTGTGCCCTTTCCACCAAGTCTCCCCTCGTGATTGGATTCGGGCACACCAATAGGCATAAGATCGTCGACAAAGTCAACACAGAATTCAATGACCTCTTCTGTTTCGTATCTCTTAGCAATGCATCCTTCTGGACGAGAACGATCACGGACATACTTCTTTAGGACAGCGAAGAACCTCTCAAATGGGAACATGTTGTGTAGAAATACTGGGCCCAATATACGAATCTCTTTGACAAGGTGAACCAATAGATGTGTCATGATATTGAAGAAGGATGGTGGAAATATCATCTCAAAGCTGACAAGACATTGCACCACGTCGTTCTGTAGCTGATCTAAATGGTCTGGATTGATCACCTTCTGAGAAATTGCATTGAGGAATGCACATAGCTTCACAATAGCTTTCTGCACGTTAACTGGTAGCACACCCCTGAGTATGACGGGAAGCAGCTGTGTCATCAACACATGGCAGTCGTGAGACTTCAGGTTTGTGAACTTCTTCTCTATCATATTTATTATTCCCTTAATATTGGAGGAGTAGCCAGACAGAACCTTGATATTGTTCAAGCATTCAAACATGCTTGCATTCTCTTCTTTGCTGAGCGTGAAGCTGGCAGGACGCAAGTACTGGCGTCCTTTGTCTCTCTTTTCTGGATGTAGATCAGTCCATTGCTTCAATCGTTTCAGCTCCTGACGTGCTTCCAGTGTATCTTTTGGCTTCCCATAAGTACCCAGGAAGCTTATCAAGTTCACGCAAATATTCTTCGTTAGATGCATCACATCAATCGCGTTACGGACCTCTAAACGTTGCCAATAAGGTAGCTCCCAAAAGATAGACTTCTTCTTCCACATCGCGGCACGATCATCCTCGCCCGTCGGAGCAGCCTGGCTTCCGTCTCCCTTGCCAAACACCACGTGTAGGTCCTTCACCATATCAAATAGCTCTTCTCCACTCCGGTGTCTCGGCTTTGTACGGCGGTCCGCATTCCCGCCAAAATGCGCACATTTATTTCATAGCTCATGCTTCGCCGGAAGGAATCGACGGTGACCCATGTACACAACTTTACGACAATGTTTCAAATACATGCTTTCGGTTTCCTCTAAACAGTGAGTGCATGCTTTATATCCTTTGTTTGATTGTCCTGATAGGTTACTTAGTGCAGGCCAGTCGTTGATGCTTATGAAAAGCAGTGCTCGAAGGTCAAACTGCTCCTGCTTGTCCTCATCCCACATGCTAACACCTTCATTCTTCCACAGCTGCAAAAGTTCGTCAACTAATGGTCTTAGGTACACATCAATGTCGTTGCTAGGTTGCTTTGGGCCTTCGATGAGCACTGGCATCATAATGAACTTCCGCTTCATGCAGAGCCAGGGGTAGGTTGTAGATACAAACAGTCACTGGCCAAGTGCTATGACTACTGCCATCGGTACTTAAACCAAGCCTAACATTCCTCGCATCAGCATCAAACTCTGGGAATGCTCTGTCGATGTTCCTCCACTGGGATCCATCGGCGGGGTGTCTCAACATGCCATCCTGCTTACGTTCTTCTTTGTGCCAGCGCATCAGTTTGGCATGGTCTTTGTTCCTGAACAAACGCTTCAGACGGGGTATCAGAGGGAAATACCACATCACCTTCGCAGGGATTTTTTCTTAGAACGCTCTCCCCCAACATCACCAGGGTCGTCCCGCCTGATCTTGTATCGTGCGCAGGTGCAAACCGGACAACGATCCAAGTGTTCGTACTGTCCGCGATAGAGGATACAGTCATTAGTACACGCATGTATCTTCTGCACCTCCAAACCGAGAGGGCAAACAACACGTTTTGCTTGATACGTCGTCGATGACAATTTGTTACCCTCTAGAAGAATCTTCTTTACGAGTTTCAGTAGCTCCTCGAAACCCTTATCAGTAACACCATTTGCTGCCTTCCACTGCAGAAGTTCAAGTGTGCTACCCAACTTCTTTAGCCCCTCTTTGCAATCTGGGTACATGTCAGTCTTGTGGTCCTGCAACATGCGTTGTATCTTTTTCAGTTCCTTATCATTGCCGCAGTCTTTCTCGGCATCACGCAACATTTGCCCGAGTCCATCAGTAGGTTCATTTTCCTGAGCAACATCTTCCTGAGCATCGCCTTCCCGAGCAACATCTTCCTCATCGGCATCACCCATTGCAGCATATGCAAAGGAACCGTAGTATTGAGCCAATAACGGAATGTCGTCATCGGCCTCGTCTTCTTCATCTTCATCCATTAGAATTCCTCTTTCACCGTGCTTCGTCCAAACAGAATAATTCCTCATGAAACCGTGCCTCATCAAATGCACCTGAAGACAACCTCTTTGTTTGTACGATTGTATATTTTTACAATGGGTGCATGGGCAGAACATGAAACCGGACGACGTCCTGTTAGCCTCGGCGGCATCGAGAAACGTCCTAAGGCCATCACGGAACGCCTGAGCGTGGGGGTCCCCATACATCCATTGTCTATTCATCTGCATTATTAACCAATAACAAATATACAATACAATTTAAAGATAAAAAAATTTAATATATAAATAAATACAAATTATAATATATATTCCATTATATAAATAAATTTCTAAAACTACATTACTATATTCATTAAATATAACATTACTATAAGCCTTATAAGATTTATAAGATTTTCTATTAATTTATAAGATTTTCTAGCATTTTATATTGATTTTATAGTAATTTATAAGATTTTCTATTAATTTATAAGATTTTCTAGCATTTTATATTGATTTTCTAGTAATTTATAAGATTTTCTAGTAATTTATAAGATTTTCTAGTAATTTATAAGATTTTCTATTAATTTATAAGATTTTCTAGCATTTTATATTGATTTTCTAGTAATTTCTAAAACTACATTACTATAAGCCTTATAACTATTCACAAGTCATACAAAACAAAATACTAACTAGCTTGCATTCTCTCTCCATTTAAAACACAATATGAACACTCTCTCCACCATGAACTCAAGCTCTCTCCTCTCTCTCCTCCAAGAACACAAGCTCTCTCTAGCTAGCTTTACTTTGATTCACAAATCCCTCTATTTCTAAATAATAGAAGGATTACAAGCTAAATAAAACATTAGAGAATGAAAGAGTGTACCTTGTAGTGCTCCTTAGATGAGTAGAATCTTCACAAATTTTGAAAAAAATTTGGGCAGCACCTCCCCTCCCACGGCCGAGCAGCATGAACACAGCGCCTAAGTGTTCAGCTGGCTCGGCCGGGGGAGGAAGAAGCCCCTATATTCAAAAGACATTAGCACCGGGTCGTGGCAAGACCCGGTGCTAATGCGCACCCTTTAGCACCGGGTGCAGCCAGCAACCGGTGCGAAATGGCCTCGGCACATTAGCACCGGTTGCTGGCTGCACCCGGTGCTAAAGGGGGCGCATTAGCACCGGGTCTTGCCACGACCCGGTGCTAATGTCTTCGCCCTGACACCCCATAGCGCCGCCCCCGCTCCTAGCCGTTGGACCCGGTGCTGAAGCCCCATCAGCACCGGGTCCAAAAATGGCCGAGGCAGAGGAGGCAGGCGGATGTGAAGCATTCTGGTAGTGATGGCAGACATCTCGACGTGGCTTGCGTCACCAGAAATACATCCAATAAATTGGGAACATACGGAATCACTCCATAATTGGTGGTCAGCTAGAGCTATGACACCAGGCTTGACACGCAAGGGTTTGCGTTATGTCATCCTACTGGTTTGCTAGGAAATATGGAAAGAGCGTAATGCCCGCATTTTTTATCGTTCGGAGGCGCCATCATTTCAGGTCACAACAAGAATAAAGGATGAGGCGACATCATGGATTTTAGCTGGGGCAAAGCACAACCTCAGCTTATAAATAGAGTATGAGTGTGATCACTTATTTGCGCTCCATGTAAATATAAGATGCAATCTTAGGCCATCGGCCTCTTCCTCTTTTTAATATAACAGGCAGCTCTCCTGCCGGTTCTTTTTTTTAAAAAAAACGTAGGAACAACGCCTATGCAGGAACCAGGGGCGGACAAAGATGCAGGACCTAGCTACTCCTCAAGTGCATGGACAACAACAACCTCGACGCCGTGTGGATTACAGGCACGTTGTCGTTGGATGGGGTTTGGATTACCCATACCCATACCTGATATTATTCATCCCCATTTGAGATTATCTTGTCCATATCCAATGGACAGTGGCTATCCAATGAACATAAATAAACTATAGGAGGATCACCGGCAGGGGATCATGCGCAGTGCGCGGGGAGCAGCGCGGCCGCTATTCTGTGACGGCTGACGGAAAAAGGTAAAACGGATATATCCTATCCATACCCAGAATGTTACGGTATGGACGATGGTTACCATCGGCAACGTGCCGATTACCGCCGGCACCACCGCGCCCGATGGCCGATGGGTTCTCACGCACCCGCAGCCAGGTAACGATGGACCTAGGATTAGAGAAGGCATAGACAGCACATGCTGATGCTGATGGGCGGTAGGGGCCGACGATGCAAGCGCAGCGCCGCCGCCTCCGCGTCGGCTCTGGATTGGGATACCCAAAAACCCACGCTATTTGGAAATAAGTATATACTTCCTCCGTACGAATAAAGAAAACCGTTTAGAACAACAATACGGTCTTCCGAACACAACTTTAACTTTATACTTCTATAAAAATATTTATCAAAAAGTGATACATGTATATTTTTATGAAAGTATTTTTTAAAATAAATTTATTCATATAACTTTTACAATTTCAAACTCAACAACTTAAAAATTATTTATAATTTATATTTCTAAAGTTTGACTTAAACTTTATCCTAAACAGTTTCCTTTATCAATACGAAGGGAGTACACTAATATTTATACAATTTGGGTAATGGATCAATGTGTCGACCCATCGAAACCTACAAGCTGACTCTTAAGGCGCTCGGCAGATACGATGGAATGCACGTATGTTTGGGAAACTCGTGGGTTTCTTGGAGATCGAGACCGGGTTTAAAAGAAGTCAACTTCCATAAAATTCAAAATATTGACAACTTGTTCAGTTTTTCAATTTTACTCCCTGTTGCTTTAGAAATGATCTCGGTTCATATAAAGTCAGTCCGGACCCAAAACACTAGACATAGTTTTCATAGTCTTTACTTTATCAAGAAATTAGCAGTAGACACTGCTTTTTACAGTGTAAGGCCTCCTCAAAAAACCTCACGAAGAGAAGAGACTATCTCGTACGTTTCCCGGCGCTGCTGGCTCTCACAAAAACACTGTAGTTAACACGGTGCCTATGAGCTAGCAGCCGGCTCTCTTGTTGGAGAAGGCCTAAACACCACTTCTCCACACTTAAATTTAATGATACTCATCACACATTTTATCTTGGATCTTAGATATTGTGTATAAATCATGTCTCACACAAGACCTGATTTACTTCTTTTTATTTAACTATTTGTTACATCATTTTTTTATCCTAATTGACAGTTTATTTGATTCTACAGTAATCATCCTAGTCATTGAATTGAAACTACCCTAAGTAGGTGCAGAACGTTATGAGCACAAAATTTCACCGTATAGATACGGAAATTATCTTTCTTTTTTGAGAAATCTATGAAAATTAATTCTTACGCTATGAATGATATGTAATTGGCATCTATTCGCTTCGACCGGCCCGACCCAATATAGTGCTAATAGCAGTAACTGACTTCTAGGTCTTGTTTTGTTCCTAAATTCCACCTCAAATTTCACTACGTAAAAAGAAGATTTTCATCACATTAAAATATCGACACATGCATGAAGTACTAAATGTAGATAAAATAAAAAACTAATTGCACAGTTTTGTTGTACTTTGCGAGACGAACACTTTGAGCCTAATTAATCAATGTTTGAACAATTATTCACAAATACAAACGAAATGATACAGTTCCGCATTTATGACAAAGTTTCAACTTTACACCCTCAAAATTGGGAATTAAATAAGGCCCTAGTTTCTCTCCCTCTCCGTTTGCAACAGCGCTCTGTAATCCGCGTCATAGCAATAGCAAAGGGAGTAGATGCAAATTTGGGGGGCCAAATTTAGCTCAAAGACGTCACATCGCTATAAATACGTCACTGCGTCGCTGTAGTATTTCGTTTGTTTTTATGAAAAATTATCCAAACATTGATTAATTAGGTTCAAAATGTTCGTCTCACAAAGTATAATAAAACTGTGCAATTAGTTTTTGGTTTCATCTATATTTAGTACTCCATGTATGTGCCGATATTTTGATGTGATGAAATTTTTTTATAGTAAAATTGGGGGTGAAATTTGAGATCTGGCCAGATCGAGCAAGTCAATCAACTGTTCCTCCAGTTTTTTTAAGCCAGGGGAGTGGACGGCACACTCGACCGTTCTCGTCCTTGTCGTCGTCTCGGCACGTGTATGGCTCGGTGGCGTGTGGTCATTCTCATATGCACCGCCGCGTAGGAAAGTGACAGTTTGACTCTACAATATGTGGGCAGCGATAGGCTCATATAAATTCTCTGGATTCCAGATATCAGTTTTGTGGCCGATCCAGAGTTCGTAAAATCATCCTATTTATTCGATAAAAGTTTCGCTCAATTGAGCCCCTATAGCTCAGTGGTAGAGCGTCAGTCTTGTAAACTGAAGGCCTGTAGTTCGATCCTGCATGGGGGCAGTTTTTTGATAGATTTTGTTTTATGATATTGTTCATGGCAAAGTGGTAGCCCTTTTTTAGTCTGAGAATCCAAAGAATTGTTCGGACAACAGTAGACACACAGAAATTGAAAGTAAAATTTTATATCTATTTTTTGAAAACATACTAAAATTTAAAATATTCCTCATTTGTAGTCTCTACTATATTTGTATTGATGGTGCAGCATACCAGAAAAGTTCTTGAAGGGTAATACTAGAATTTCAAGTTTTATATTGAGATTTGTAGTCTCTACTATAGACCTATAGTTGCATTGATGGTGGAGCGTACACGAGTTCTGAATGTACTACACCTTAAATGTTTGTTGTTAAAGTGGATGAATTTGCTAATCTCAGCGGTAACTCTTTATGCCACATGCCAGGCCCATAATAATACTTCTTATATACATGAATATTTGTTTGTTAATAACGCCACTTAGTTCATTGCATCCCCCATATCATAGCTACTGGCTCAGCGGTGTTGCCAGTAGCTACTCCCTCCATCCCTAAAAACCTAATGTTTAGGATAGCGATACGGTCTCCAAAACATAACTTTGACATTTTATTATTATAAAATATTTATCGAAGAGTGATATATGTATACTTTTATGAAAGAATTTTTCAAGACAAATTTATTCATATAGTTTTCACATTTACAAACTCAACAGCTTAAAAATTATTGATGATTTATATTTCTAATATTTAACCCAAACCTTATCATAAACGTCATATTTTTAGGAATGGAGGGAGTATGTTATTAACCCATATCATACACTTACACTCTTTTTATATCTGTTCTCCAAATGAACTGAGAGCTAGTGAAGCCAATCCACCAGCTCCAGCTCCTCGTGGGAGCTCGAGCTGCTCAGAGCTCTACAAAACGAGGCCGTAACTCACTATTTGGAGCCGCCATCATCAAGTGAAACTCGAACTGGTGTTCCATATTTCATATTAAAGAGGATCATCCATACTAACTCATGTGTTTTCTCAATTATTTGACCCTGATGCATTCTTCCACATTCCTACAAAGATCTTGAAAAGGCGCTGGGTTATTCGAGGTCCGTCTGTAGTCCAAGTTTTGCTGTAATGGTTTAAATTGTAATCTCTATATCTATATCTACTAGGTAATATGCATGTGCATTGCTACCGGTGATAAATTACAGAGCAATACACAACATCAGCCAATCTTAGGTATAAAACCATTTAAACAATCAGCACACAAATCCGTAAAATACCAGGTTAATTCATTTCATAGACATTCATATAAAGTCTGCAGATGCATGATAAGTAAAATCCTTCAAAATGACCTCACAGCAGCAATATTTCCAAGAAGTAGTGGAGTACATAAGTTTAAAATATCACTAACATACTAGCCCACAATATTACAGCTATAGTGTTTTAGAATCACTAACCCATAGAACTCCCTAATAACTATTTCTCAAATCTGTTTTCCTATGATGCGAGTAAGATAATCTGTGTATGAGAGTAACTGTACATAAAAAAGTTCTGCTTTAGTTTTTTTTAGTAATTTTGAGTGCAAACATAAACAATCAGAATCTAATAAACTTTGGGCTACAATAGAGCCGGCAAGAAGAATTACACCTTTTAATCTCCAACCACTAACTGGAATTTTGGGCGGAGCTCACATGAGCCCCTGGATCAAATTACGGTTAAAACAACCAATGAAACTCTAGATGGAGAGATTATGAAGAATCATAATATATCAAGCCAATGCTTTAGCCAACCAGCTATTTTTATAGCCTCCTTCAAGCTTGAATGGAACTATCACAGATTACAACGTCTGAAAGTTTTGGAGAAATAGGATCAGACCCAACAAAAGGAAATATAATTTGACCTGCCATTTGCATAAGTATTCTCTTTGGAAAGCCATTTTGTCAGGTTGGTGCTTTGCTTTATAAAAATGAAAAGTGAAAAAATTGAGCAAAAAATCTTTGTCGTGCCTGCAAAGAGCCATTAGAGAAAATCAGTGAAGAGCTCTTCATTTTATGACATGCTTTAGAAAACTAAATATTTATGAGATATTGGAGGTGGCATGTATCCAGGTCGCAATATTCAGTAAATAGAATGCACGCAATAGAATAAGTAAAACAAAATTCTGAACAAAACCATAATATACTGAATAGCCCAACTGGTGGATTTTGCAATTCTAAAAGCCATTTTAGATTTCTGAATTCTTCAGTGAGGAGCTATTCATTACCCGACAACTTCTGGTCTGGTTTCCATGTGGACAACCATCATTTGGATATTACAAAATCTCCGTTATGATACCAGTTTCAAATAAGGATGCAAGCAATTTATCTAGGAGTATTGTTAGACCCATTGGATGTGAGATTTAATGGTCACATGAAACTACTAACGTATATATGTCCCAAATAACTTATCGACAAAGTATTGTGGTATGGAGATAAATAACTCATGTAACGAACAATTTAATCCTCCAATTGATTTATCTGTGCTTTGTACATTAAGTCATATGCCATAACTGTCAATCATCATCTGGTAGCTTAATTTGATCACAAATCACAATCCACATCCGCTTCATGAAAATTGAAAAGAACTCAAGAATCAGAAGGAAAGTTATTGGATATTAATGAAGTTTCAGGTCAGCATTCCTTTTTTCCTTCAGGTCTTGATAAGAGCTACTTCATATAATAATGAAAATATGTATCACACCATTTGAATAAACATATATGATATCTCAAATACAAGCATGCTGAAATATGAAGACTCAGATTGAGTCCTCCCAGACTATTACTTCCACGACACAAACTTGGATATGAGTTTTGCTAAACCCAACTTGAGGCATCTGCATTTTCTGATGAAATGCACAATGACAAGTTGCCATCTGCATTTTCACAATGACAAACAAGTGGCATTTGCAGAGATAGGCAGATAGCAGTATAGTGTCAATTGTGCTACTACTTCTAAATTGTAGGTCGTTTTGGCTTTTCTAAATTCATAGATTTTGCTATGCATCTAGACTGTCACACCCGGATTTTTACAAAAACCCGAATGCGGCCATATGTGTGCCCAGGAAGTCATAGTACACATATAGCGAACAAATATGATAAACAGAGAACATATGGTGGAATAAATTCTTCATTAAATAAAGTTGTTACATCAGAGTGATTCATAAATGAACTAAACAATAACAGCGGAAGACTAATAAACTCTCAACTAATGGAGCCGCAAACCACAGGGACTCTGACTGGGAGACCACAGCTCAGTAGTACAGTAAATCTTCGGAAAACTCAGCAGCAGACTCATGCCCAGCCCAATCTGTTTACCCATCCGGGATTTTGTTGAATAAAATGACAAGTGTAAGTAAACAATTACTTAGCAAGTATAGCACGGGTATGAAGGCTCAAAATAGGCTAGACACGGCTCAACTGCATTAGCATTTTTAGTTGGTTCATTTTAACATTAACTAGATTACTACAAGTGAATGGAGCCCGGTTGTAACCCAATTATTAAAGCATAAGTAACATTAAACATAAATAAACATCATCTTCTAATCAAAAAGGATCCAGGCCGCTCGTGACCCTGAGCAAGGCTATCATGATAGATTTTACGCTCTGCAGAGGTCTCGCCCTTTACCCACCAGTCGCGTAAAAGTTCAAAAGAACTTTACTCCCAACCACGCACATCAACACTTCCGAGGTGTGACTACATAGGAACGCTACGAATTTTTTCACAAGACACCCTAACAAGACAGTAGCCGCTAAGGTACAATAAGGTGGTGAGACTCTAGGCACCGAGATTGACTGACCCTCAGGGCGCAACGTGAGGGGGTCAATGGCGTCCAAGCGCGGGCAACTCATGCCAACAACAAAAATAAATAGCGCAACATGCGGAGCTCCCGTACCACAGGGGCTCCCAACACGGGATTGGGTCTAACGAGACCTAGCGGACGAGGCTACTGTCCTCGGTGGAATCAAGAAACACCTTGCGCCTTACTTCCCCTAACGTCGTCGGCCCCTCCGGTAACCACTGGCAAGCTAGAGATGTACAAGTTATTTGACCAAGACCAGAGCCATAATAGTTCTAGCGGTGGCGACAGACTCCTGGGTTGCCGCTTTAAGAACCGGACCTTAAGGAGAGACACTGGAGCAAAGCACACAACACATGCCCTATTTCCCTAAACCATGTTGCTAAAAAGCAAGTTTTATCATTAGTGTTGAAGTGAACCATTAAGTCAAGATTAACAGTTAAATAATAGTGACAGTAGCTGCGCATAGCAAAGATTCTACCCATATGCAATAATCCCAAGGTAACAAGGACAGGAGTAAACAAACTAGGTACAACCATAATGGGACATCAATTTAGACACATGCATATGAAAGTAAATGTATGTAAAAGGTATGTATAGGTAGCAAGGATTGTCCGTGCTATAACTTGCCTTCCTCGAAGGGCTGCTGCTGCTGTGGGTCCTGCTCCGGAAAGTCCTCACCGAACTAGAAGTCCAAAGCGTACGGCTCACCGACTGGACACGAATCACCATACAAGCGACCACGCAAACCAATACATGTAAACAAATAATAATCTATTAGAATAGTACACCAAACAATAGAAACAATACAAATAAAGCTTTTAGAAATATTCTATGCTTCACTACGAAAATGAGCGCGAAAATCACACTAATCGGAGCTAAAACGAAAAAGATAAGGCAAATCTAAGTTCTAGGGACCTGCTGGCAAATTTTTTAAAAGTTTCCAGGGGCTTATTTGAATAAAATCGAGGACCTATACATAAATACGCGTAAAAACCCAAGGGCTAACGCGTAAAAACAACTTAAAGGACGACGGGTTCTATTTCTTAATAGCTCAGGGGGTTTTCCGAGAAGAAAAGGACCTAACTGTAATTTCTTTTGAATAGGAGTGGACCGCGGGTTGATTTGTAAAACTTGCAGGGGCTCTTTAACAAAAGAGCCATCACGGACCGGAGTTGACCGGTACGTGGCCCTCGGATCGGATTTGGACGGCTTGGATTTAAAACGCGAAGGGGTATCGGGGGATCTAATCTGGGCGGTTGGAGGCGGATCCAACGGCTCTGGTGGATTGGAGGGAGTATGGTCGCCGGCGGGGAGGATCTCGCAGCGGCGCCGCTCGACCGAGGGCAGGGGTTCGTTGGAGTTGGGCGTTTCTCGGGCTAGGGGGCACGGAACTCGACGGGGTTTGATCCTATGGCCTCGGGAGGAGATGGTGAGTCCAATGGGGGTGCTCAAGTTAGGGATTGAGTAGCGGTGGCGGCGGCCGACGGTGAGCGGCGGAGAAAGGCTCGGGCGGACGGTGAGCAGCGCGGTAGAGGCGCCAATTGGCCAAATGAACGGGCGGGGAACGTTTCTCACCTGGCTGTGAAGTCGCCCGAGGTGTCGAGGAGCTCGGAGCGGTGCTGGAGGGGAAGGTTCGACGGCGGTCGGAATCGCGGCGGTGATGGGGTGGCGGCGCTGCGCGGGTAGGGCTACTGGAGGCATGGGAGCTCGGGAGGGGTGTTTGGTGATGGAATGGGGTGCGCGGGGTCGCTTAAATAGTCTTGGGAGGGTGTTTCTATGGTAAGCAAGCCGGAGATCGGGCGGCGGTGGCCGGCGATCGGTTTCCAAGCGGGGGAGGACTTGTCGTGTATGGGTGCTCCGGAAAAGGAAGGGTGGAGGTCGGGGATGCTTCGTGGAGGGTGCTGTGAGGGCCCATGGGCGCGGGGGCGGGCCAGGACGGCCAGCGAGCGCGGCGGGATTGGCGCTGGGGAGAGAGGAAGTGTCGGGCGGGAGGTAGGGGAAAGACCTGTCGGGCGGGGCCCGCTGGCCAGTGAGAGGGGGAGGGGGAAAAGGGCGCGCGGTGTTGGGCTGCAGAAGGGAGAAGGAAGTGGGCCGGCTCAGGAAGAGGCCCAGGTGGAGGCGGTGGCGAGTTGGGCCTGCGGGGGAGAAAAAGAGAGAGCGGGCCGGGCGAGGGAGCAAGCTGCGAGGCGCACGAGGAAGAGAGAGAAGAGGGAGCAAATGCGGACCAGGGAGAGAGCTGAGGGGGCAAAAGTGAACTCGGCGTGATTTAACTTTTTCTAAGGGGCAAACAAATGCAAATTAAATTTGAATTTAAACAGAATTTAAATTCCAACTCAACTTGCTAACAATCAAAACACAGCGTAGCAGCATGAATGCAACAAAAATATTTCTACAACTTATATTTGATTTTAATATTCATAAATAATGTTTTTAGCCTATATTAATTATGAACAAATTAAATAAAAGCCAATTAATTAGTAAAAATTTTAAATAGGTAATTTTTGGGTGTTACATAGACCTAGGCTATGTCTAGGGCTGTGTTTGGATCCCAGGGACTAAAGTTTAGTCCCTCAAATAAGTGACAATTAGTAGTATTAAACATAAACTAATTATAAAATTAATTGCATAAGTCATATATACTCCGGGAGACGAATCTAACAAGCCTAATTAACCTATAATTAGTACATAATTATCAAATCATTACTGTAGCATTATATTGTCTGATCATGGACTAATTAGACTTAAAAGATTCGTATCGTAAATTAGCCCTGGCTTATGTAATGCATTTTGTAATTAATATATATTTAATACTTTTAATTAGCATTCTTCTATTCGATGTGACGGGACTAAAAAGAACCAAACATCCCCTAGGTAAATAGTAAAATTATGTATTTAGAAAAGCCAAAACGACCTATAATTTGGAACGGAGGAAGCACTTGATAGTTACTGAGCATCATTAATTGGTGGCGATTGCTTCAGTGAGGTCATGCTAAGCCGTTAGAGACCGGATTAGACAGACAGTCGGGTGCATTTGCTGACAATTCTCACTTGCATTTACAGAAACTGCATTGCACTCAAAATTTTCCTATACGCACAGCACATGAGTGTCCATAGATATAACACATTCATGAACTCATGTCGTAAGCAGAACCTCTCTATGCACAACACATGAGGCCACCATGCAAAAGAACTCAAATATACTATGCTGTTTTAAGCCCCATCAAGACCTGACCTGAAACTGTTCTACAATGATCTCTGCGAGTGCGTTTGGAAAAAGGCTTGCACCCTAAAATCAAGATATAAATCCAATTCCAGCTACTCAGGACAAGCATTTTGAAAGCAAATTTTGAAGTGCTGATGTTGCCTTTATGGTTCTCTTAAAATTTTGATAGATTTATGCCCAATTAAACTTTTGCCAAGAATGGTTACGGGAGCTTTGCCAACAGGGTATACTCTCAAAATAAACATGCGTTCTCTACAATTGATCATCACAGAAGCCAAAATAACCAAATAAGCACTCAGTATAAACGCCATTGGTACTGTTTGCAGAAGCATTAAGCATGGCAACGGATTGCAATCCATCCAATAGAAGACGTGTACATGTATATTCTATATCCAATTCTCTCTCTCAATAACTAATGATTGTACGCTTTTCTAAATCACCGGGAACATAAGGATGGCTCTTTGTGAGTGCAATCTCTGAATGTGTAGCAGCACGTACAAAACATGATGGATCTATCAAGGACTAAAACTCACGTCGTCGTGTTCTGGGCTAACTCCAACCATTGACGGGACGGCCTGGTGTTGATGGTGAGCGCGGCGCTGCCGTGTTCCTGCCGCTACCGGCGATTGCGCGCAGCAGGGCAGTGGCGATCCGCGAAACCGTTGCTCCCCTTTTCTCCTGCCTCCCACGATCCGCGAAAGTGCGAAACCGTCGCCCCCTCCTTCACGGCGCCGCCTCATCTCTCGCTCATCCTCTCTCCCCTGGTGCTCCTCTCCATTCCGCGAGCCTCACCGGAACTCCCCTGTCCGCCCCTAACCAGTGCGCTCCCTGCTGCCCCCACGCCGGCGCAACCCCCGCCGTCTACCTTCTACGTTGCTGCAGAGTGCGCCCCAGCGCCGGTTCGGTTCTCCCATTGCCCCCTGCCACCCAAGTACCCAACGCCGGTTCGTTCTTCCATTGATCCGATCCGCCCCCTTGCTCATGTGGACGCGAAACCACCCTGCCCAGCCGCCGATCCCCTCGCAGCAACAGTGGGCCAGGACTGGGGCTCCCCGCTCCCCTCCGCTGCCTGCCTTTGTCCTCTGCCGAAGCCGGGGACCTCTCTCCCGCCATCACTGCCCTACGCCGACAACGAGATGCATGCAGCCAGGCCAGCCGGGCTAGCAGTTGACGACTTGGGCACTTCGCCGCGCCTCTTCCGATAGGAACGCCGGCCTCCACTTTGCGTCCAGTTGGATCGTGATCATCGGCAAGCTTCCTGCGCCTTCTTGTCACCCCGCTGGATCGTGGGTCCCCTCCAGCATTGAACTACTACCGTGGAGTCAAAGACGCCATCTTTTACATCTACGAACGACACACCAAGGTATATATGCAATACAGCATCGAAACTATTCATACCATAATCAATCAGTCCCACCCCGGCAATGCTCTGCACGAGTCCAAGGACACGAGTTTATGAAGCTCTCTGTTTGAGAAGTTTGCTGTCGCAAAATATTAATTTGAAATTGCTTAGTCTTGCTTCTACAGGTCTGTCCGCTGCAATTGAAGCGGTGTGTAACAGTGTAAGCGAAGATTGGATGATATGTGATGGCTGTTCATGAATGAATCAGCTGATTGTAGCATATGTCAAATTTTTTTTCCAGATTCAGTCTCTAGGAGTTATGCACACCATGAAAGTGCTCTCAGCAGTCAGTACACCACTATTTGGTTAGATTGGAGCCGTTGTAATTATTCTCAAATTGCTGAAAAACTTGAAAGACTGGATCGTGGGTGTGCAGATCAATTGGAATTATTTATGATGCATGTGTGCGACTCTATTTTCGCGGTGAAATCTGCTATTTGCTTCTGATGTAATCTTTCAGTTTCAGTACATGAGTGGATTACATGCCGACTGATTAAATTAGGTACTGATAATTTTAAAGATATACTTGTATGCTCCACTCAAGCACAAAGATCAGGGTACCAAACGCACTGGAATTGTCTAATGCTGATTTCTATATGGTTAGGCTGATCACCAAGGAAGGGTTCTCTTTTCTGGTTCATTCAAGGTACACTCTGTAGGCCACCCAACATTTGTAGTTGGAACTATTTCTGTCTGCATTTTTTTTTCTTGTCAGTTGTACATCTGTTGGTACTTTGTTGCGTTGAAGCTACCTTAGTTCAGTTTTCTATGATTGGACAAGGTATTGATATATTGGAATTATTCTATACCCCCTCCGTATAGGATTTAGATGACGTTTTGGACAACGATATTGTCCGTCTGCTGCAAGACGGAATGTTTGCCGTGTGCCATCCAAATTTAATTAGCTTTTTCTTACCTAATATCTAATATTACTCCAAGTTTGGATTGGATCTCCATCTCTTTCCACTCACTTCTTATTTTGTTAGTGTGCCATCAAATAGTGGGATCACGTACCCTTTTTTTACTACCATGCAACCTACATATACTATCTTTCCAGCCATTTTCCCCATGCATCTTATAGGGCTTATGATATCATTCATGGGAATTCATTGCTAATAATCATGTACCAAATTTGTTCCATGAGCTCTTCGGGTATATGTTTGCTTTGAATGCAACACTCGCTTTTGGTCATTTCAAAAGAAATTGATCCATCTTTGACATCATAGTTTCACTCTTTGCATGTCCCTGTTCTTGATAATTCCACTTTCTGCATCATAGTTCTATGTAGATACTTTTGTTTCTGTATTAAGAATGGTTGCAACAATTAGTTCATATCAGGGAGTCAAAACTTTCAAATGGGCAATAGAAGGGATTGTCTATTTTTCTCACCCTAAAAGCTGTCTTTTATGCTCATCTTATTGCCCTAAAAAAATTTCGTCTCCCATGCATGGCCCATATATACGATGACCGTGTATTGGAACCTAATATGTACATATGTACAGAAAGTGTCTAGGATTGTCCTATGAAAATTAACTGTTACCGCTATGAATGACATGCAGTTGGCAAATCCACGTCTATTCGCTTCGTACAGCCCAGCCCAATATAATGCCAATAGCGGTAACTACCTTCTAGTTTCTCTCACTCTCCGTTTGCAACAGTGCTCTGCCCTGCAATCCGCATCATCCTCTGTCATTTGCAAGAGAAATAGATAAGAGCGAGTCAATCAATTGTTCCTCCAGTTTTTTTTAGGATAGCAGTCATTGGTCACTCGAGTTCATTGGATGTCACCTGAGTTCATTTTGACTTCAATCTGTGCACCGGGGACTCCAGATTGAGCAAGGAAGGAAAAGATGGGCTCCGTCGTCGGCACGGTGGCGAACGGCTTGGCCGCGCCGTTCGAGACTCTATTCGGCACGTCCTGCGAGTAAGTCACAAATTCCCAACCAAAACAACGACTACATTGCTGATCGAATCCGGCCGTGAGTGCACATGGCATTCCTCCCTTCTTCGTTGTTAATTTTTGTTCTGGAAACAAGGTGATCCGGTATGTGAGTCCAACCCACTATTTCTCGATGCATTATTAGACTGTCATGGCTGATTTCCTTTGCATTGTCGTTATGAACGAAACGCGGATGTGACACTGGACTGGCTACTGAACTGTAGTGAACACTGATGGTTTTTCCTTTTCTTTCTCATCTGTCCATCAGGAACGTCTGCTCGGGGACGTGGGACCTGCCCTGCTTCATCGAGCATGTGTGCCTCCTAAGCTTGGCCAAGCTCTTCGTGGTTCTCGTCGTCACCTACGTCGGTCAGTCGTGCATGCAATCCACAGTGCTAGCATATACAGCAGTCGAACGATGCAAAGTCTTCTTGAAATAGCAACGTAACCCCTCTGCTAATTAATGCTACCCTCTCTGTTCACGGCAGTGCTTCTGTTCGGGTATCTCCTGGTGAAGCTCGGCGTCGTCAAGTGCGTGGCCAAGAACGCCTGCAAGGTGGTGTGGAAGCCCTTGTCAGCCTGCTGCCTCGCGCTCGGGGCCGCATGCTGCCTCCAATTGGCGAAGGTGCGTGACACCAAACGCGTGTACCGCGGCCGGCGCGGCCGCCGGGAGCGCGATGTCGAGCTGGGGGAGTCCGGCACGAGCCGCGACGACATGGGCTCTCCATCCTCCTCCGACGACGATGGTGGCCGCCGCCGCCGTGGAGTCGCCGCGGCGGGCAGCAGGTCGACAGGGAAGTCGTCGTCGTCATCAGTGCGGGAGAGGAGGAACGACAGGATCCGGCATTCCCTGCGTCTCAAGAGGGTCAGCTCTAAGGTGGAGCACTCTGTGAGGGTAAGCCATGGCAGTGGACGGCACCACCACCGCCACTCGACCGGGTCGAGGAGAAGGGAGGCGTCGTCCTTGTCGCCGTCCGTGGAGCGCGTGTATGGCTCGGCGGCGCGTGGCCATTCTCATGTTCACCGCCGCATATGAAAGTCGAGCCGCCCGCGACAATATGTGAGCAAGGAACACTACGAAAAACCCGTATATACCGAGTGTCTGCATCTTTGTCGAGTGTATTACATCAGGCACTCGACAAACATAGTCTTTACCGAGTGCCTACAGAAATACACTCAGCAAAGAGAAGGCACTCGACTAATATAAGCCTTTGCCGAGTGCCTCTACAAAATACACTCGGCAAAAGGTACACACTCGACACATCGAAAGCTTTACCGAGTGTGCTCAAGCCGACACTCGGCAAACAGCTTACACGTGCCACGGCCGCGAACAGCCGTTTGGGACGTTAGTTCTTTGCCGAGTGTCTAACATCTGACACTCGGCAAAGAGGTGGCACGTGCCCAACACGTGCCACGGCCGGCAACGACCGTTGGCGGCCGTTTGGCACATGCCTATTTGCCGAGTGTATGACAGTGGCGCTCGGCAAAAACTTTGAAAATTTGAACAAAGTTTGAAAAAAACTTGAAATTCGTACTCAAAATATTTGAAAATTCTGAGTTTAACAGTTTTTGGCTGGTGGCTTTGCCAGCACTCGGCAAACAAAGGCTTAGCTTAGACCGTCTCTTTTAGCAAAAAGATTTTGGGCTCCAAACTTTTTCTTCTCTCCATAAGATTTGGCAAAACCTCATAATATCTTATGTGGAGGCTGTGGTAAAAAGTTGAGACATTTACGAAAAGTTTTTCATGTACGGCCCTTACAAATCGGAGCATCTCCGAAGAAGTTTCATAGAGTTGAGAAGGATACGACTGGCTTTCGAGTCGAAGTGAAAGTTGAATTGGAGTTTGAGCTCATAACATTTTACATAGGCAGTAGACAACATAGATTACTTCACGTGAAGTTATCATAATTTTTCGGACCCATTTGATAATTTTTAATTATTTTTTGCGACTATCTCTGCATGAAATAATGAAATATCCGAAGGAACAATGAGCTATATATGCATGAAATAATGAAAACAATTCATAGAAGCATAAAATGTGCATTGCTGAATGTATTTCATAAGATACTTTGATTTGTATTTGAACAAATTTAAAAAACAATTACATAAAATTATGGGTCTGGAAATTTTTTGCCGAGTGCTACACTCGGCAAACAAGTCATTTGCCGAGTGTCTCAATGAAAACACTCGGCAGCCTACAGCCAAGCACTCGGCAAAAGGCGGGTCTGGCCACCCCATTCCCTCTTGTTTGCCGAGTGCCGGATCTAAGGCACTTGGCTAACGGGCCCGGTGGACGGTATCTGTTTGCCAAGTGCCGGATCCATGGCACTCGGCAAACAGGTGCCTAATCCGACACTTAACCACGGCCGTCCGCCCCGGGCGGCCGCACACACGCACACACGCCGCCGGCGCCGCCTCGCCACGCCCCCGCCCGCGCGCCCCCTTGCGCCCCCGGCCACCCGCCCCCGCTGGCGCCGCCTCGGCCTGCCCGCGTGCCCCCGCCCGTCGTCGCGCCCGGCCGGCCTTTGCCCCGCCCGCCCCAGGCCGCCGCCGCCCGGCCCCGTTTTCCCCGGGCCGCCCCCGCCCCGGTTGTAACAATCTAATTGGAACATTCTAATTGAATATTACAAACTCGGTTGGATGAAGAGACGCAAAGACGGGAGCACCTGGAGTTGCAAGTGCAGCGGATGCAGGAGGTGGAGGCTGAGAAACAGAGGAAGATTGAGGAGATGGAGCAATGGCAGCAGCAGATGTATGCCTACATGCAGACCATTGGTGCGCGGGTGAGTGAAGGTCTGCCGCCGGTGATGCCACCCCCGCCTCCACCATGTGTTCCTATTTCTCCCGTGAGTCACTTGAGAACCTTATAATTTTATTTTACAACTCATTTCTATCGTAAATCTTGTATCACAAATGAAAAATCTCTTTTAGGCAGGCTCCTGGTTCAGCGGCGTCAAATGACGGCCCTCAAGACGAAGACGTTGCGGCACGGGCGGTTAGATCGCTGTTCGGACCCCTCCTCAGTGAGTTGGTGCCGTTTGTGAATGTTGATGGCTTTGTGTCATTACAAATGGTGTTCCTATGAACGTTTGGATGGTTTAGTGACTTATATATGTTTGTCGAACTGCCTGTGATGTTTACTGCGGATTTATGGTTGTGGAAGGTTATATATATATAGTAGTACTATACCCTATCCTGGGTATGAAATAAGTATTCTGTACCCGAGCCCAGCTCGCCCTATCGACCCAACCAAGGGGTCCCTGGTTTCGACCCGCCCCGCGCCTCTCTTTCCGCGGGTCTGGTGGGTTTTTTCCGGTTTTTTTTCTCGGTCCAACCCACGATCCCCATTCGGTTCCGTTTCTGGGAGCTCACCTCTAGTCCTCTCGATCCTATCGACTCGCCGCCGACGCACTCCGATTCATTCATCCTAGCTCCGCCACCGCCCGCCTGGCTGTTGTCGTCGGCCCTCCCTCGCGTGCCGCCGCCGTCGGCCCTCCCTCGCATGCCTCGCGTGCCGCCGCCGTGCTACTTTGCCGCTCCCAAACAAGGTGCGTTTCTTGCCCTCAGTCTCCCGATTCTCGACGCCTCCGTCGTCCCCGTCGAGGTCCGCTTCCCCGACACTCGCCGCCAGGTGGTACACCTCCGTGCACCTCTTCTCCGGCGACCCTCTCAACGAACTCCACCAGATCTAACTAAGTCGCCGGCAACCTTGCCTTCCCCCGTCCTTCCATTGAATGCGCCCTCCTCGCTGCCAGACACAAGAAGGGCGCGTCCGCATCTTCCACGCCGAGAAGCCCGCGACGGATTTCCCCGATCCCCATCCGCACGCTTCGTGCCCACATCGCGGAGACCGCGTCATCATGGTAACCGGTGGCCGGATTGGACAAGCTCCACCTGCTCACAGCCGGAGACGACGCGCTCCGTACCTATTGGGACGTGCCATCGAAGGCACCTGCCTTATCCATCCCCGCCGCTCACCGGACCACATCCGCGGCGGCGCGGCATTCCCCGCCGACCACAACCTCTGACCGCAGCGTTAGATTGTGGGATGCTCGCACGGTAACAGAAAGGCCTGTCTTTGTCATTCTCCCTTCGGGAATTGATTAAGAGTGTTTTGTTCTCCGGTGGCCTGCTGTCCGTGTTTACTCCCTCCCACCAGACATTGCTGCCTCGCCGCTGTGGTTTGCTCACGTGATCGTCACCCCTCAGTCCTTATATTTTGATAATTTTTGTGCGTCCATTTCTTGATTGAAGGAGGAATTGATTACCGATATTGTTCAGTGAGGGATGGAGCTATCTTGTTTGCTCTCTGTTGGATGAGGGACATGATTAGAGATTGATGTGCTCTTTTTATCTAGGCTGCATACTTGTATGTCTCTGTAGTCTGAGAAATTTATTACCCGAGACAACTCCCTTTTTCTAGAAAAAAGCTAGCGGATTACTGGGCATATTTTGCTAAATTATTGATTATTAGTAGACAGTTGCAAATTATTACCTCGTCAGTGTGCTTGTGAGCTGCTTGCTAGCCTGCTATTGCTTGTTGTGGTTCTGGCCACTATATTAAGTATAGGCCTGGTGATCAAGAGTAGCTGTTACAGTGGTCTAATTCCCTGGAACTGAGATGCATGACTGCACATACATTCTATTTCTTTAAGATTCACCAGGGCCATGCATGATCACGTTATAACTAATCAATATACATGCTAATGGAGGCAGATGAATGCTGGTTGTGAATTAGTGGCGCTACACATTTCTTTCCAGTTGTCCTTACTCCTTATCAATACATTTTAGATGCACCAGTTTTCAGAAAAATAATTGTTTTCTCCCTTCACAAATGTAGGTCTTTCCATTAAAAAATAGTTTTTTCTATTCCCAAAGTGCATGTGTTGACTGTGGTTATGATAGCATAACATGTCATGTAAATTTTAAGTTGTTTATAATCTGGTCCAGTATTATTTTATACCTTAATTAATGAATGCTTTCTAGGATTGCATTTTCAGTTATAAAAATTTATGGAATTTCTGGTTGAAGTAACTATCTTTTCAATTGTAGCATCTATTGTACCATATTTCTTTTAATTGTATTGTTGCTTTCTTTTCAGCTCATGGCTCCTCGACAAACAAGGACATAAGGAGGTATGCACTAATGTTTTCCTTTCACACCAGTAGACAAAGAGAGGCGTGCCCCATGAAGACAAAGAGAGATGTAGCTAAGCTGCCAGCGTGGATCTGCTGTGCACCATCCCAAATATTGCAATAGTTCTCTTCTCTCTCCACCATGCAGGTCAGCAAGAAAGGGATGTGTAAATGGACTCAAATGGGAGTTCACCTTCCTGAATTTCTTTCTGAGATGCTCCATTCAATGTGATACTTTGCTGCAACAGGATGGTGAGCAGAGCTGCCGGAACAAGCTGGAATGGTATAACAAGGGCCGAGATAACAGTTAGTGGGAGCACTCCTCACATCCAGGTAATTAACTAACCAGTTACTCCTTGGTATGGTGCTGGCTACATTGATCATTTCAATGTCTTTAATTTAGTGATTCGGGTGCAGGGAAGATGGCCATATGGTCAGATGGTCATACTGCCATAGTGCCATAGCCTCAGCTCAGTACTTGTACTCAAGTAATGCTGATGTTTTCCAACGTGAATGCCGTGACCCCATTCCCTCGTCCCCGAGAATTTCATGCAGGTTTGTACAGATCTACAGCAAAAACTAATTTCGGTTTTACCAACTCAATCAGATGGAATTAGGACTGTAGTTTTGCTTCAGTTGGTAAATCCTTGCTTCAGTTATGTACATTTCTACAGTCTGAAATTTTTCTGATCCCTTGACCTCGATGTATCAAAGAGTTTGGTGGCATTCTCTAGTTGTTGCCCCTGACACAGTGCCATTAGTGAGATCCTTCCCTTGTGATCTTCCCAATATCAGGCACATGCATCTTAAATTCTGTGCAAAATTTGATCAATTCACTCTATACTAAGCACTACTGCATTTGTGTCTCCATGTCTATATTTCTGTAACAATTTAGAGTCAATTACATGCATCAATTTAGAGTATGGGGTTCTATCATAGGACTAATTATAAGATCTAGCCAGACAAAAGGTCATGAGCCTCTGTAGAGATTGTGTTATTATGTTTTAATTAGTAGTTAATAGCCTTTGCTCGCTTGGCAATTGTGCTGAGTATCTTTGTTTACCTCGATTGCTCCTGAAGCAAGACGCAACAATGTTGAATCCATACTGGCGGAAGCACAATAAATTACATTTTTTTATATCCTAATTTCCCTGAGTTCATGCATATCCATATGGTGAATTGGTGACATAATCCACCTCTTTTAAGTGTTAAAGACATGTAGTACTGCTAGCAGAATCTTGGACTAGAGTTTAGCCCTACTCGACCATTCCTCATTTTTGTGCTGCATTCTACTGTTGGTGAAGACCCAAATTAGTTCCAGAGATGATGTGAATAGATAATGTCTTCATGCAAACTTCTGCAATGGCCATGTCGTTCCCCTGCAGCCCTCCTGTTTGCAGATGTGCGGTGCAAGCCTGTGACCTCCCTGATTCCAGAATAGATACTTGGTTGCAGGAAAATCGCTACATCCCTAGCATTTTTTTTCTGACAATGTGTTTCATTGGCCTGTAGATGTTTTCTTGGTTTGCTTCGGAAACAGGAAAACACAGATATCGAAAATTGTGATTGTTTCTGTTTGCTCCAAACATGAGGTTTTCAATTGTTTTATCTGAAATGCTTACGGCATGCCCATGTCTTTTTGGTCCATTTCTTTATAATGGCTTGCGCTTTTCTGATCAATATTGTCTCTCATAGTTGGCAATCCAAATAAAGTGAAGGACTGCTGAAGAATTGGCACAGCGGCGCTGCTGGTTCAGCACATAGTACTCAACGGAGGTGTTCTGCTTTGTGGAATGGGGCGTGTGAGATCTATTGATGGCTAGATGCAGAAGCGACTATATCATCGCTCAGCAGGCACATTAACGATCTATAGATGTACATAGTATCACATTGGTGCTGAAGTACCTTGTCGCTCGAATGTGTTATTTTTTGAGCAAGCACATTAACGATCTATAGATGCACACAGTATCACATTGGTGTTGAAGTACCTTGTCGCTCGAATGTGTTATTTTCTGTGTTCGCGCACGCTATATCTTTACCTAATATACTAAAGTGAGAATCAATCTTTGAGTTTTTGTCCTATTATTTATGCAGTGGCCAACAAACTTCGCATGTCCAACTTGCCGTTTATTGTTCAACTCAGTTACCGATAGCCTGTTATAGAAAAAAATAATTCGCACCCATTGAAAACCAACGTACTTTTCCACCAAAACAAAAAAAATGAAAAAAAACCCTCCCAGCCGTGCGAGGACAGCTGTTGCCCGGAAAAAAATCGCCAGTGCTTCGTGAACCGCCAAAAAAAACCGGAAAAAAACCCAGGACCGCAAGAAAACCGGGAAAAAACCCAGCGGTGGGGGTGGGTGGGTCGAGCGCCGGACGCGGAGGATCGCGCGTCGGAGTGTGCTCGGGTACAGAATAGTTATTTAGTACCCAGGGTATGAATTAGCGGAGTCCTATATATATATATATATATATGAACTGCCTGTGATGCTTATTATAATACATATGAACTGTCTGTAATGTTTGTTTCGAGGGGGGTCCTTTTAACGCGATAAATGAATAAAAATAGGGGTAGATTGGCCGCTTTGCCGAGTGGGCCTGTTTGCAAACAGACAGTTTCTGTCATTTCTGGAACAGTCTTTGCCGAGTGTGGACTATTTGCCGAGTGTTTTTGCCTTAACACTCGGCAAACATTGAGACTTTGCCGAGTGTTAAGGCCAAAGCACTCGGCAAACAAGTGGTCAGCCCGTAGCAAACCTACTTGTTTTCCTAGTGTGGGCATCTAACACTCGGCAAAGCCTGGAGTCTTTACTGAGTGCAACACTCGGCAAAGCCACTCCTTTGCCGAGTGTGGGACCCTGACACTCGGCACAGTCTCCGTTGAAACCTAGCAGACGGCCACGGACGCCGTCGCGCCGTCTGCGGCCGTCTGTTATTGCTTTATTTTGCCGAGTGTCTGATCTGGCACTCGGCAAAGACTTTACCGAGTGTCCGATAAAAAAGACTCGGCAAATGTCGCCTTTGCCGTCACCCAATTTACTGTGAGAGCAAAGAGTTTACAGAGTGTTTTTGTGTCTTTGTCGAGTGACATCCGGTTTCCTGTAGTGGAAAGCATCAAAGCAAACTGAATGGTGGCTGATGCACAGCATGCCACTCTACTAACGAACTCCTGTTATATATTATTGTGGATGAAAAATACGAGCAAGCTGTGTAGATCGATCCTGCATGGGGGCAATATTTGTTTTTAATTGATAGATTTTGTTTTCTGACGTTCACAGAAATTGTTCATGCCAAAATCTAATAACTTTTTTTAAATTTTCTGGTGCTAAGAGAATTTGTTCATGGCAAACTGGTAGCCCTTTTTTTATTCTGAGAATCCAAAGAATTGTTCGGACAACAGTACATATATCACAGAAACTAAAAGTAAATTTTTATATCTATTGTTGAAAACATACTAAAATTTAAAATATTCCTCATTTGTAGTCTCTACTATAGTTGTACTGATGGTGGAGCATACCAGAAAAGTTATTGAAGGGTACTACTAGAATTTCAAGCTTTATATTGAGATTTGTAGTCTCTACTATAGACCTATCGTTGCATTGATGGTGGAGCGTACAAAAGTTCTGAATGTACTACACTTTAAATGTTTGTTGTTAACCATTTAACTCTAGTGGATGAATTTGCTAATCTCAGCGGTAACTCTTTATGCCACATAATAATATTCTTATATGACATGAATATTTATTTGTTAATAACGCCACTTAATTAGTTCATTGCATCCACCCATATATAGCTACATAGCTCAGCAGTGGTGCTAGAGTTCTCGGCACTTAATTCTTGCTTCGCAAATAGTGTAAGTGTATGATGTAAGTGATAAGTCATATGGGTGAAATAACCATTGAGATGAGCAAATTCACCCGGTAGAATTAAGTGGTGGCCACTCGGATGCGCATCGCCGCACATGAAAGTTCGGCCATGGCAATTAGACGCGACAATATATACACCCCATCAATGACTCTGAAACGATTCCACACAGATTGGTCTTGGGTAGTATATATACTTCTGTTAATTGCGTATGAGTTGGTAATTACTGTATCAAAACTTCAAAGCTGGATGGGCGAAAGGTCATCATTAGACGAGCTGGTAAACGCTCTAGCCAGAAGCTGCCATTTTTCAAGTTCTTGTACCATACCAGGTTCTTGAACGAGTGGGAGGTGTAGATTCTGTTTGGTAGGGTTCCTAGCAGCTCCGGCTCCTCCTGCACATGCATTGTTTATGTTACTATTCTCTGAAACTTTTTTTATATCTCTTCTCCAAATGAACTGGTAGTTGGTGAAGCTAATAATATTTTAGCTCTGCTGGCTTCGGCTCCACGTGGGAGCGGGAGCTGCTCCGAGCTCTATCAAACGACGCCGTAGCTTATCACTGGTACACAATCCCCGGTCCAGAACCTCCTGGGCGTTAGTCCCGGGCGTGGCGCTCCGGGCTAAAAGTCCCGGTCCCCCACGTTTGGGGCTAAAAGTCTCTTATTTCTAAAACTAAAAAAAAAATTACATTCGAGGGGATTCAAACCCATAACCTCTTACATAGTCTCACACATACCCACCTAATTACTCCACCTACACAGTGCAAAGTTGGATGTTTTCTCTTTTATTGTAACCCGTGAAGCACCTACATTCGGGACTAAAGACCCTTTAGTCCCGGTTGGAGCCACCAACCGAAACTAAAAATCACCCTGAGACGAGTCCCGATTAGAGCCACCAACCGAGACTAAAAATCACCCTTTTAGTCTCAGGTGAAACCACCGCCCGGAACTAAAGATCCTCCTTGGACCTAGAAAAATACGAACCGAGACTAAAGGCCTATTGTCTTGGTTTAAAACCTAACCGGGACGAAAGATAGGGGATGATGTTGTAAATGATGACGAATAAACGACAAGAAGTAAAGGAATCAAACCGCAGGGGACACGAGATTTTAACGTGGAAACCCTCCCAATGTAGAAGGGAAAAACCACGGGCGCCAGCCAGCAAAACTTTACTATATGAGGTGTGTGTTTACAACGCCTATTGGCGGCTTACAAGAGGATGATTTATTCATCAAGGGCAAAGCTCTATTATATAGGCAGCTCACGTGACCGAGCTTGGTTGCGTTGCCGATGTGGGACTAAACTGTGCGCTCATGAGAGAAAAACACAGTACCCCTTGCTCCGGCCCAAACCTCTGTTGATGGGCCTCCGCTTCGCTCCGTCTGTGAATTTGGATCATATCACAACAAACTCCACCTTGAGACAAATTCTCTTGCAGCATCTTCACTTCATCCTGAACACGCAGCCGGACGGCGGCAACAGCAGCCGCCTTTAGATGATATCCAGCAGGCATCTCCGCTTGGAACTCGGCGACTTGCAAAGAGCAATTCCATATAGAGGTCCAACTTGACGCTGTAGACGAGGTCGGCGGCAGATCCATCGCTCCAGCGAATAAGGCAGAAGCGGCGGCGCGACAACAGGGATGGAACTTTATTTTTTTCATATAATCTCGTGCCAAGCTCTGATACAACTTGTTGTAAACGATGACGAATAAACGACAAGAAGTAAAGGAATCAAACCACAGGGGACACGAGATTTTAACGTGGAAACCCTCCCAATGTAGAAGGGAAAAACCACGGGCGCCAGCCAGCAAAACTTTACTATATGAGGTGTGTGTTTACAACGCCTATTGGCGGCTTACAAGAGGATGATTTATTCATCAAGGGCAAAGCTCTATTATATAGGCAGCTCACGTGACCGAGCTTGGTTGCGTTGCCGATGTGGGACTAAACTGTGCGCTCATGAGAGAAAAACACAGTACCCCTTGCTCCGGTCCAAACCTCTGGTGATGGGCCTCCGCTTCGCTCCGTCTGTGAATTTGGATCATATCACAACAGATGAAAGGTTCTTTTTCTACTAGTGTGTTTGGATCTGCCACCGTCAAGTGAAATTTGAACTGGTGTTCCATATTTCATATTAAAGAGGGTCGTCCGTACTAACCCAGGTGTTTTCTTAGTTATTTAACCTGATGCATTATTCCACATTCCTAAGAACATCTTGAAAAAAAAAAGCATTGGTTACTCAAGGTCCGCCTGTAATCCAAGTTTTGTTGTAATGGTTTAAATTGTAATAACATATAATGATCTGCCTACTTGGGAGGAACATGGCTTAAGCTCTAACGAATAAAGTGCTTCCTGCGTGCTCGGTCCCAGACAGGTTCTCAAGTACGGGTTGTTACCCTTGAATGAAGCTTACACGCCATAAGCAGGCCGGCTCTATGATTTTAGGGGCCCCCGAGCGAATCAAATATTACATACCTTTTAGACTAGATAGTTTTTTATTTGTACTATGATAAAAATATGGGGCTATTGTGTTTTTGCCCCTGTTTTAATATCTAATTATGATTTTATCCTCGTTTTTCGTCTCTTTGCGATTTTGCCCTTACTTTTTAAATATGAAGAGAGAGTTTACCCCTACTCCGTAAACAACACTTAACGGTGTTAAAATAGACACGTTTGCCCATACGAATATGCCCGTACTTTTTATAACACTGTGATTTTACCACGTTTGACATGAAATATTTAGGCAGTATTTAGTCAAATTTTAAAAAGAAATTAGCTAACCAAAACTCATTGAAACTAGACTATTTTAAAGTGTGAGCAATGATGGACAAATTACTTTATGCATGCTGTCCTAAATAACAATCACTCTTGTCCGAAAAGATTCATACATGTTATTACTGTTTAAACTCAAAGTAATACTGACAAAACATATATACTAAGTTTTTGTATTAGGATTTCCATTGCACAACGAGCAACATAATCATTCACCCACCAGTCACCACATCAGCGCACATGTTTCACGAGATGCAGCCACACGACAGTGCAAAAGTTTAATGAAATCGGTCAGTAGCACACACCACAACTACCTGATAGATTCGGCATTTGCAATCGAGCTAAATTCAGCCCAAAAAAAAACCAAATCAAACTCAACCAGACAACAATAGCCAATCAACTTATTACACGCATCCAACACAACTTCAGATGATGGGGAAAAAAATAGACAAGAAGAATTTATGTAACACACGCGGACTGCCCCCGCCTCTGGCCACCCGCGGGGCCGCGCTCTACGCGCTCCCCTGCTTGCCGCGACGCCGTGCACCCGCGCTGATGCCTGGCCTGCAGTTAGGGACTCAATGGCTCATGGCTTCGTGGGCCTCTTGAGCAGTAATTGATATTGGGCCCCTCTCCTTTCCGGGGCCCCGGCTACATGGGCCCTAAGCCGGGCCTGGCCATAAGCGAAGGCAAGAAGTGAACGCCAGGCTAAGTGCCCAAATCCAATCCAGATGTGTAAAAAAAATCACAATGGGCGAACCCAAATATGGTATGGTATCCAACAAAATTTAAAAAGCGTTCAACCGCAAAAGTTTTTCACTGGTCGGCATGTACAACCCATAGACAGCAGCTGTCTTTTTATTGCCACATAGATCAAATGAGCTGATGTAGTTATCATTTAATGAGGAAAGAGAGTGTTGCTGTATACTATCTCGTCTACTGCTTTGGCTCGTGCTCCCATGCAAAACATCAGAAACCAGAGTGCGTATTTATTATCACACAGACGGCTAAAGCTGTCTAAACTATTGTAGAGCTGACTATTTAACTGTCTGTATGTGTTAAATAGACAGCAGCCGTCTAAACTATTGTACATGCCCTAATACCATTCCATCGCTAACCAACTAGCTAAACACTTTACTTTGTTAGCTCTACCCACCAACAAGGGAAGAATATGCAACGCATATATAAAGCATGCATGACTTGTCTTCTACGACACTCGGACAAACTGAGCCTATTATCCTCAACAACATATAAAGTCTTGGAAACATAAGTCCGTAACAAAGAAACTCCACTTCTTCCGCTAGAATCAGGGCCGACGTTGCATTCTTGAGCTTCTCGATCTGAATGAAGTTAGTGCAGGAGCGCCGGTCCAATGTCATCATGTCCTGCTTCCTCGAGGTGAAAGTGCATCATCGCCGCCTTTAGTAACTTTCGCACCCTCTTCCATGGTCTTCTTGTCATCTCCCTTCCGAAGACCTGCCCAATACAATAAAAAGGAGCATGCCATACAAATTATATCTCAGTTGGCGATTTGATCAACTTTCTCTCGAAACAAACAATGTTTCTTGATTTCCAAATGGCTCAAATGATGGCGGCTAGCTAAGCCAATTATTAAAACTTTTCCCAATGGGGAGGTAGGTTTTAATTCATTGCCAATACTGTTCGAGAGAGCTTGGTCTGCAATCAGCTCCAAGCACCCAGGCTACTAAGCTCGACACATAGTTTCCATGGAACACTAAAAAAACAAGTGATTAATACTTTCAGTATCAGAGCAGTAAACATATTTTTCATCTCCTTGCCATTTTTTTGAACGAACCGACACGAATTGTGCCAATTTCATTGAGAAAGAAGTAGTGATTTACAGCCGGCTAGCCAGCCGGACAGAAAAAAGAGAGAAAAAAAGCTCATACAACAAGATCTATTCTCGCGCGAGAAGTGACGCGAGGTGTTTTGCGCCGGCCGCTATCCATGCGACGGCTTCATTCTTAATTTTTGCAAGAAGGCTGACGACCGAGCTCTCGTGGCGGTTAAAGACTCTCGCATTTCGCTCCTTCCATAGCTCCCACATGATTAGCAGCGTGAGGCTGCGCAAAGCCTTATGAGAGACCCCTCCTATGGTCGTTAGGCTAATCCACCATTGTTGTACCGTGTCTGCATGCTGCCAGTTGTCAGGAAGTAGCCCAGGCTGCGCAAGCCATTGGGCAGTGAGTTGTTATAATGTTCGCGTATATCTGCAGCCGTAGAGTAGGTGCTCTACCGTCTCCATGGTGGTCCTGCATAGGGCGCAATTGGAGGAGTGTGGCCATCCCCGTGCCAACCGATCCGCGGATCTCCTTGCCAATTCTTCCTAAGCAAATTGTCTTTGGTAAGAATGGCATTTTGGTATATATATCAACCACATAATTTTTTTATCTTAATAGGAATTTTTTCTATCCAGATTATTTTGTATACTCATCCCATTTCATTGCTGCACATGTGATTATACATTGATATCTTACAGAAAAAGAGCCAGACTTCTCCCAAAGCCATCTGGGAATGTCATTTGGATTTGTTAGAGTACAATTAGGGATATCTCTTAGTTGTCTTAATTGATTTTGCATATGTTCATCAAGCCATCTCCTAAAGCTGAGTTTCCATCTTTGTGGCGCCATATATTAGCAATATATTGACAAAACTTTTGTTCACGCAGATGTTAATAAACAACTCAAGAAATTTGTCATTCCAAAAATCAGTTGGTTTTCCATTTTCAACTATCACCATTCTATCTTTCATATAAACATCTCTAACTTTCAGCAAATAATTCGGCACAGGAGAATTAATTAGAGCATTTCAAGGAAACTTTCTCTCTCTAGCTCCCCCGCTCCGGAGAACCGCCGGTGACCACCCCGGCCCCGGCGTCCACCCACGACCGCCGGCAGTCATCCCGACCTCGGCGCCATCACCGGCGACCCACTCCTGTCCCGGCGCCCACCACATTCCTGTCCCACCGATGGATGGTGACGGCGATAGCGACTCTGGGGGAGGCGAGGAGATGCTAGATCTACCTCCCCTTGCTGTTGCGGCGACGGAGGCGCTGGCGGCCGCGACCTGTGCTTCCTCCCCTAGGGGGGGGGGGCTTCCTCACCATGGGTGGAGTCCCCGCTGAACCCGCATGCTACTCCGTTCAACCACCATTCAGGTAACCAGCCCACGGGCACCCCGAACTGGTTGAGGTTCAGCGCTTCCTCCTTTGGAGATTCTTCTGCATGGCAGGGGTCCCCGCTATGGTCACCCTCCGGGGAACCTACCTCGCATCGCAAAGGAAAGGAGGTCACTCGTAGCCTCGACATTCGTCCTGGCAGGGCGACGTCGTCTCCCCACCAGCGGGGGCGGGGGAGGGGGGAGGGAGGGAATGAGGGGGGGTTCATGGCGGACGCAAGGCGTGCTCCGCCCACTCCCGTCGCACCCCCACCGCCCCGGCATAAAGATGGTGTCGCATGGAGGACGCTGATGGTGATGGATGGGTGAAGGTGCGCAGGAGTTGGTGTCGTCGCGTCCGGGTTGCACACCCGCTACCTAGGCCTGTCCCCGCCGATCTGGTCAGCCGATGCTTCAACTACCTCGCCGTGGACCATGTCGCAGTGGTCGACCAGAATCCGGCCCGCTGCCTCAAATGCGGGCGAGAGGGCCACCGGGCCAAGTTCTGCAGAAGAGGGTGTTCCCGTCGGGGGGACCCTGGTTCTGAGGATGTTGTGGCCCAACACATACTGTCTGGTGTGCGACGCTGGGCCTCCTCATCGAATGCCACAAGGTCGGCGCATTCACAATCTACCGGTCGCTCACCGTCCTTAACGCGGGCGTGCACGCCTTCACCACCCCAACCTGGCAATAGTGTGGGTGGGGTGGACGAGTGCGGGGCGGACAACGGGCCACGACCGCCATCCCCCCAGCATCACCGCCGGGTTCGCCACGGCCGGTGGGGGACCCAACGCGCAGGCCACGCTCCGAGATCTGCGGTGTCCCCCGCACAGAAAAGATCGAGGAGGCCGAGGCAAGGCTGTCATCCAAGGCCCTCGTCGCGGTCATTGGAGGAACAAGATCGGTAGTGTCTGCTCTCCAGGTTGGCATGCTGCCGGAGGAGTTCTTCTCCGTCCAGCATGGGGTGTACTCCGTGCTTCGCTTTGATCCGGAGGATTTCTTGGTCGAGTTCACCTCGGTTGCTGATGTGGAGCGTGTGTTGCACTCGCATCCACCCGTCGAGGTTCCATACACCCTGATCTGGAAAAGGTGGAGGTGCCAATCCATGGCGAGCATGGCGTCACTGCATTTCAGGGTTCTAGTCGAGCTGAAGGGAATCCCCGCACATGCAAGAAATGTCTCAATAGCGCAGATTGTGCTTGGATCCTCCTACTCCAACCTAGTAGAGGCGTCGTCCTCCATTGCTGGCAACAACGGCAAGGTGCTCTTTGTGGGTGCATGGTGCATGCATCCGGATCTTTGTGGGTGCATGGTGCATGCATTCCCAGTTGCTCCCAGCATGGTTGTGTGCGCAGCGACATCAACTGGGCGCTGTCAGTATTTAACTACCGAGTACCTATCTAGGGTACCTCAGAGAGTAGATTCGTGGGTCTCGCCGAGTTTTAGAAATGATGGTGCACACACGACACAAAGATTTAGATAGGTTCGGGCCGCAAATTGCGTAATACCCTTTGTCATGTATGGATGATTGTATTGTGTATGAGATTGAGTTGTTTTCTGCTGAACTAGGGACCCCTGCCCTCCTTTATATATCCCAGGGGGCAAGGTTACATGACAGGTCTCCTAGTCAGTTACAATGTGGGAGTCCTAGTAGGAGTACAAGAGTAGTTCTCTGAGTGGTTCTACTAGGACTCGGTCTTCTGTCTTGAGGGTACCTGGGGATGCATATCCCACAAGCCCCCGAGCGCTTCATAGCCAAACATCAACTATCCTTCAAAGTCTTCTAGTCTTTCGCCGAGTGGTTGTGGTTGCTGAGAGGCTGTGGAGAGCTTCATAAATGTCTTGAATAAATATGCTCACCGAAGGTGAAGCATATATGCTTAACCTCTGAGCCTCGAGTTGATTAGAATAATCAGGTCGAGAGTATTGAAAAAATCTTCAAGTCTTTGTCTTGAAGTGATCAACAATGAGCACAAAAAATGTGTACCCCTTAGGTATAGCCCCCGAGCCTCGAAGAGAACGGTTTACCATTTGGTCTGAGGGTCAAGAACATAGTATTCAAAGTAGCTTTTGTGTAGATATCTAAGTACTGACTAGTGCCAGTACTTAGTTTGTCGTCGAGTCGTCGTAATTTGTAAGCACCGACTAATTGAAGTACTCGGTTGGCGTTGCAGTGCCGCGCCATTTGAGTACCAACTAGTTGTAATACTCATCTTCATGTCTTGGTTTGCACTGTGTAGCCCCCGAGCTTCAAGCGTCTAGCTTAAGTACTCGGCTGACATTATGAAGCCGCACGATGTGAGCACCGACTAGTGTAAGTACTTGGGAGGTTTGGTGACGCCATAGTGAAGCAAGGTGGTGCCAGGTCCCAACTGATGTAAATACTTAGCTGGTCACCCTGCAATTTAAATACATAGGATAAGTAGTATCAATCGAAAAATAATCATAAGACAAAATAATAAAATATTGTAATGCATGTTTAATCTTTCTGCTTGTTGCTCTTGTTAGAATCCTAACCACTCGAGTAGTAGCCCTATTGCGTTTAAACACTTGGTCCCGCTTAACCTGTCCATTAGGTGCATAGGTGTTTTGAAGGAGCCAAAGTTTCACGAATTAAGGTGCATGCTACTGAACAGTGTTGGTCGTTAAGAGTGCAGAGAAATAATAAAGTAGTCGGTTAGGACTTTTCTCCTATTGGAGAGGTCGCGCAAGGGTTTGTAACCCATCTGCGAGAGGTCATGCGAGGGTTTGTAACCCGTTGGTGAAGAATGTTCAATCCATAGATATAGCCTCTGAGAGCCCTACGTAATTCGATGCACCAAGTCCGCGGGCTAGTGCCCTACGTAACTCGATTTACCAAGTTCGTGGGTCGAGGCCCTACGTAACTCGATTTATCAAATACATGGGCTAACCCGTGGCATGTTCCAGATGTAGTCGGCGATGATGTAGCGCTCGAGAATCATTGTTGTCGAGGGACATATCCAAAAAAGTAGTTGGCTCATGGCCAAGCATGTGTAGAACAAGCTGAAGAAGTTAAAAAATAATTATTGTATATGACTTAGCTTGATTCGCAGTCGAGTGTTGACGAAGCTGTGGCAGTCGGCGATGGAGCCGCGATGGTTTATGTTGAAGTCGACTAGTCGAAGTCAGTTTCGACTAGTTGTTGATGGCACGAGACGCCGCTCTCGACTAGTTTTCAAGACTAGTCGAGATGCGTAGTCGAAGTAGTTTTACACTAGTCGACGAAGTCGTTGTCAATGAAGCCAAACCAGTCAGGATTAGTACCTGACTAGTTCTTGATCTTGCGGGACTCATTTTCGAGTGGTTTCGGGTCGAACTGAGTAGTTGAGTGTGTCATTCGAATTGTATCCGGATTCACCTTGATGAACCCGAACCGAAGTCGAAGTCGAGGTCGAAGTAGTCGCCAAGAGTCGTTTCTCGACGAGATCGCGGAGCGGCTCTAGTGGAGTCGTTGTCATCGAAGCAAGGCCTGGGCTGTCCGCAAGGTATCTCACGAATTTGTTGCTGCCTAGGGCGATGATGTTCCAGGCGCCAAAGACAAAGGTTGCGCCCTCCTCAATGTCACGGGTGTTGAAGTTGGTTGATCCCATCGCGCCTATTGTTGAGCTTACAACGACTTGCCCCACGGTGGGTGCTAGATGTCGGTGTTTAACTACCGAGTACCTATCTAGGGTACCTCAGAGAGTAGATTCGTGGGTCTCCTCGAGTTCTAGGAACGATGGTGCACACACGACACAAAGATTTAGACAGGTTCAGGACGTAAATTGTGTACTACCCTACGTCATGTATGGTTGATTGTATTGTGTATGAGATTGAGTTGTTTTCTGCCGAACTAGGGACCCCTGCCCTCCTTTATATATCCCAGAGGGGCAAGGTTACATGATAGGTCTTCTAGTCGGTTACAATGTGGGGGTCCTAGTAGGAGTACACGACTAGTTCTCCGAGTAGTTCTACTAGGACTCAGTCTTCTGTCTTGAGGGTACCGGGGATGCATATTCCACAGGCGCTGCCCATCCGGGGCCCTCACGGATGGAGGGGTGCATGCTGAGGATTGTGGGCCACTATAGTCAGAGCCAATTGGGGCCTTTGGGATGATCATGATGGACCAAGACAGCAGCCCAATACGCGACTCGGGATTGAGGTCGGCCCGTCCACCAAACTTGTGTAGCCCTACAAGAGTTCAGAGCCTAGTTTTTGAGCGTGTTTCATTCCCGGAGGTTGGCAGCCCAAGTTGTGGCTCCCTGCAGGCCGATGATGAAGCACCCCACATCACCACGACTAGAGGGTCAAGGCCAACTCTTCCCCTGCACATTTTTGCTGATGCCTCCATGCCGGTCAAGCTTGCTGTCAATGGCTTTATCTCTGCTATTGCGAAGCCTGTGTCCCCGTCCATCATCCTGGGGACACCAGTACGGCGTAGTGCGAGGTCGTCGGTGCTCATGCACACGGTTGTACGACGAAGTGAAAGGCTTGCACAGAAGAGTAGGGCCAGAGCGTCCAAGCCAGAGGTCCAAGCTCAGAACTCCATGATGCGGAGCCCGGGGAACACCTCTGATTCCAGACCTCCTGAAGCGGCCGCTTTCCAAGAATTCATGGAGGTTTTTTCAGCACCCCTCACGCCTTTAAAGCATGCCTAAGATTGTTGTTCCCTACGTGTCCAGACACGATTGCAAGGCTTGCAACTTGCATGGTGGAGAGCATGGAGCCTTGATCCCATGTGATGCTGTTACATTGGGTCACGTATATGTTGTAATAATGTTGAACGAAAACCTTCTAGTTTGGAATGTCCGCGGGCTTAACTCGCGTGCCCGGCGTGACATGGTTAGGGAATTGGTCTCTTTAGAGAAATTCTCAATTTTGTCACTTCTAGAGACAAAGCTGGAGGCATGTAATGACAGGCTCTTTCATGAAATGCTAGGCCAGAAGTTTGACTATTTCTCTTTGCCTGCTACTGGTACCGCTGGTGGCATTTTCTTTGCATGGCGTACTGACATTTGGGCAGCTTCATGCCCCACGCTGCGTGATAACTCCTTAACTCTGAAGATTTCCTCACTAAATACTGATCATTCCTGGTGGATCACCTCCGTCTACGGGCCTTATACTGATCAAGCGAAGATTGAATTTCTCTAGGAAATAAGGGATATCAGGGCCTCCTGTCTGTGGGATTGGATGCTTTGTGGTGATTTGAATTTAATATACAGAGCACAAGATAAAAACAACAACATGCTGGATAGAAGAATGATGGGTCGTTTCCATCGTGTCCTGGAAGATCTTGAGCTCAGGGAGCTCCATTTGCATGGGCGTTTGTATACCTAGAGCAATGAACGTACCAGCCCCTACTCTTGAGAGAATTGACAGGGTGTTTGTTGATGAAGGCTAGGAAACCTGCTTCCCGGATCACAAGCTACTTAGTCTCTCCTCGGCCTGTTCTGACCACGCGCATTTGTTACTGCAGACATGCTCATCTTTCAAACCAGCAAAACGCTTCCATTTTGAGAATATCTGGCCAAAGTTTGAAGGATATTTAGAAACGGTGGAGGCGGCCTGGGCGTGCCCCTACACTGATGTTGATCCATTCCGGGTTCTAGACTACAAATTAAGGAACACTGCCATTGCTCATTGCTCTTAAGCAATGGAGTGCTAAGCAAGTGGGCAGTATTCGGTTATAGCTTGCCATTGCAAAGGAAATCGTCTACAGACTTGATTTGGCTCAGGACCACCAGCAATTGACTACGAGGAGCATATCCTGCGCAAAGACATGAAGCTCAAATGCCTGGGTCTCACTTCCTTGCTGCAGACAATCACTCGACAACGTTCCAGAGTCACGTTTCTAGTGGAAGGGGACGCCAATACACATTTTTTTCACTTGCAAGCCTGCCACAGAAGAAGAAAAAACTACATCAACTCCTTACGAGTCCATCAGCATGAGGTGTTCGGTGAACAAGAGAAGGCACAGGTCGTTTACACTCACTTCTAATCCATCCTCGGCAAAAGTGAGGTAAGGTCGGCGGTTCTGGACCTTGACAGACTACAGCTGCCCACCCTCGATCTAAGGGGTCTGGACAGGTGCTTTAGTGAAGAAGAAGTGTGGAAGGCTATCCTAGACATTCCACCTGATAAAGCGCCAGGCCCAGACGGGTTCACGGGGATGTTTTACAGATCAGCCTAGCAAATAACCAAGGCTGACATCATGGCGGCTTTTCAAGCACTCTACAGTTTAGATGGGAGATGTTTCCATCTGGTCAATCAAGCATATATGGTGCTGCTTAAAAAGAGAACCGAGGCTCAGGAGGTGGGAGATTTCCGACCGATCAGCCTAATACATAGTTTCTCTAAACTCGCAACCAAAGGGTTATCTCATCGGTTAGCACCCCTAATGGATTCAGTGGTCAAGCAGAACCAAAGCACCTTCATTAGGGGAAGGCTCATTCACAATAACTTTCGATTAGTGCAGTTAACCGCCAAACTCCTGCATCGTAAGAAACTTGCGATTACCCTTCTAAAAGTTGATATTACAAAGGCTTTTGATACTGTCAATTGGGCATTCCTCATAGCAGTTATCAGACACATGGGTTTCTCTAGGAGATGGATAAACTGGATCAGTGTCATCTTATCCACAGCAAACACAAAAGTTCTTTTGAATGGCTGCCCAGGTAGACGTATATATCATGCAAGGCGTCTTCGCCAAGGTGACCCCTTGTCTCCATTGCTGTTTGTTCTGGTCATGGAGGCTTTCAATGCCTTGATTTAAACCACAGAATAGGAAGACCTCTTTGTAGACCTTGGATCTCAGATAAAGAACCGTGCATTCTTATATGCAGATGATGTGGTAGTTTTTGTCTCCCATGTCGAGAATGTTAGATTGTATATGTATTGTTTTGTGTACTGTGCGTGTGTATATGGGTCTGGGCCTTGGCCCATAGCCGGCCGACCCTGGTTAGGTTAGAGAGGTACCAGGAGTTCCCTTGTGGTTGATCTCCCGGCCTATATATATGTATTGTAATCTCTCCAATCTAATCAATCTATTATTCCACGCAATCTTCATTGCTTTCATGGTATTACGAGTTTAGGTTTTTCTCTTCCTTGGTGGTGCGCCTCTGCTCATCACCGCCACCCTCTATGGCTGGCGACACGGGCTCTCCTCCTCCCGCTGCCGCTCCCCCTAGCACAGCCGATGGGGTCCTCACTGATGATGTCACCCTTCAGCAAGATGCCGACGCTGCTCATCGCGCCGCCGCCGACGCCAAAGCTTCCCGATGTGCCTCTGTAGATCGCAAGCACGCGGTGGCCCAGGCCACTCGTGCCACCGCCCTTGCAAGCGCGGACGAGGACGAGCGTGAGGCCATCCTTGCTAAGCAAGAACGCGACGCCGCGGACGCTCGCATCCGCACCGCCCGCGAGCGCGCTGCCTTCGAGCGCGCCGCCGCTGATCCTCCCAAGCCCAAGGATCCCGACGACGACGCTGCTGTTGTCGACGCCTCTGACGCCGGCGATCATGTTTTCCATGATACCCTTCTTTAGCATGAGGCCGCCACGCTGATCAATCTATACGCGCAGGTTGTCGCCGTCCAGAGCATCCGCACCCTCGTGCCGCTCATCCTCGACATCACCTTGACGTTATATGCTCGCTGGCGCGAGGCGTTCCTCCGGGTCCTCGGGCGCTACTCCCTCCAGCGCCACGTCCTCTTCGATGCTGTCGTGCCCGACTCCCCCGACTGGGCACGCATGGATTGTGTCGTCCGGACCTGGCTCATCGATGCCATCATCGACGAGCTCGCCGACGCCGTCGTCGAGCGCGACACCACTGCGTGCTCCACTTGGCTCGGGATCGAGTCACAATTCCTTGGGAATCGAGAGTCTCGGGCCCTCTTCCTCGACGCCACCTTCTGGACCTCCAACTAGGGGGGCTTGTCCATCACGGACTACTGCCGCAAGCTCCAGGGCATGGCGGACGCCCTCCGCGACCTCGGTGAGACCGACTCTGTCCGGACACTTGTCCTCAACCTCCTTCGTGGTCTCAATGGCCGCTTTGAGGCCATCGACCTCCATCTTCGATGCGGGCGTCCCTTCCCCTCCTTGAAGGCTCGCAACGACCTGCAACTCGAGGAGCTTACCATGGCGGCAAGCACTCCGGCCACCGCCCTCATCGCATCTGGATCCGCCCCCTCGGGCGGGCCACGGGCGCCGTCCCCCGCTCCTCCTCAGCAGCGACCTCCGGCGCCGCCACCGCAGCAGCCCACCCCAGGCTACGGCAGCACTGCGCCCAAGCGATGGTGGCAAGCAGCAGGTCGGCGGTGCTCCTCCAGCCGCCCCGGGAGGCGTCCCTGGCACGCAGGCCACACCAGGTAGGCCCAGCTTCCACAACCCGTGGACTGGGTCAATCAACATGTGGCCTGGGCCGCGCCCCTCGTCGCTCCCTCGGTCGCACGCTCTTCTGGCCTAACAGCAGCGGGCCCCTCCGCTGGCCCAGCAACTCCCTGCGGCGCATCTGGCGGGCGCCCAATATCTGTGGGCCGTTGCGCCTGGTCAGTGGACTGGCGCCCAGCCTTGGGCCGTTCCACCGGCGGGCCTTTATAGCCCCGCGATTGGGCCACCTGGTTGGGATCAGTAGAGCCTCGCCGCCAACTTCCAGACCATGAGGCTCCAGCAGCCTCAACAGAATGACTGGTATTTTGATTCGGTTGCCACAAATCACATCACCTCCGACGCTGGTAAACTCACACCCTCCGCCTCCTCCGGTCATATTCCATCTAACATTGTTGTCGGTGACGGGAATCTTCTCCCAGTCACTTCCACTAGCATTGCTACACTTCCACATAAACTTCATCTTAATAATGTTCTCGTTTCTCCGAATCTTATTAAAAATCTTAAATCTTATTTCTGTTCGCCAGTTCACTTCCGACAACAATTATTCTGTTGAATTTGACCCCCTTGGTTGTTCTGTGAAGGATCTTCATTCTCGGAGGGAAATCATCAGATATGATGGCTCTGGTCCCCTCTATCCACTCTAGTTTGCGGCCGACGCCTTTCACACCAACGTGACCCCCTCCACTTGGCACCAGCGTTTGGGTCACCCCGGTCATGAAGTTTTGTCTAAGCTAGCACAGTCGGCTATTCCTTGTATTAAAAGTGCTAGTCATACTCTTTGTCATGCGTGTCAGTTGGGACGTCAGACTAGATTGCCTTTTCATGTGTCATCATCATGAACCTCTCATATTTTTTAGCTAATACATTGTGATTTATGGACGTCACCTATCGTTAGCATCTCCGATCATAAATATTATCTGATTATTCTTGATGACTTTTCGCATTACTCATGGACGTTTCCACTTCGCCTTAAGTCTGACATGTTTTCCACTCTCACCGCTTTTTTTTTGCTTATGTCTCTACTCAGTTCGGTGTTGCTATTAAGGGCATTCAATGCGACAATGGTCGAGAATTTGATAACGCTAGCGCTCGCGCCTTCTTTCTCTCCCATGGTGTCCTCTTGCACATGTCTTGCCCCTACACTTCACCTCAAAAAGGTAAAGCTGAACGCATGATTCGTACCACTAATAATGTTGTTCGCTACCTTCTGTTTCAGGCCAGTGTACCAGCTACCTAGTAGGTCGAGGTGCTAGGCACGGCTACGTCTTTGCTCAACGTCCTCCCCACCAAAAACTCTTGATTTCTCCACCACTCACTTCGCTCTCTTTGGGACACAACCCTCTTATGACCACTTGCGCGTCTTTGGTTGTAAGTGCTATCCAAATCTATCCGCCACCAATCCCCATAAGCGCGCTCCTCGCTCCAGTCTATGTGTCTTCCTCGGCTACTCCCCCACCATAAGGGATATCGTTGTCTTGACCGTCAGACTAACCGCATCATCATCTCTCACCATGTGGTTTCCTCCAACCCTTCTCTGTGGTTCCTTCCCCTCCAGGACGAGCTGACCTTGATTTCTTGGACTCAACTAATGTTGTGCCAACCCCTATACAGCCGCCACATTTTTTCTCTCATGCAGGCACTCCTGGCGACCGCCCTTAGCCAGTCGTGGCCACCACGTTGCTGGTTGCGGCCCCTGAGCTGTCGGTCGTGGCTCCCGTGCAGCCGGTTTTGGCTCCTGTGCGGCCGGTCGTGGGTGGTAAGCCACTGGCTATGGCTCCTGCATAGCTAGTCGGCGCCCCTATGCAGCCAGCCGAGACCCATGCGCAACCTGCCTCGGTTAGGCCTCGTTGCCTGGCTGCCCCGTCTCCAGATGCACTGCAGCCACCTTCGACCCCGCAGCCACCTGCGGCCTTCGACGTCTCGCTCACACCGTCTCGACCGCCTGCTGCTGTCCCACAGCGCTGGGCCAGGATGGTGTACTCCAGGCGCCCGCCCCGGTCTCCGGCGCCGGCGCCATCTCCTGCTGCTTTGTCGCCTTCGTCGTCCCCTGCTGTTTCGACGTCTTCCCCATCTCCTGCTGTTGTTCGTTTTGCCGCGTGGTGCTATCCCTATATCCTCGGTAACCAATCAACATGCTATGAAGACGCACGGGAAATCGGGTTTTCGTTTGCCTTCATTATTTCAGGCGTCTTCTTTGTCACCAGTTCCACGAACCTACCGCGCTGCCCTTGCTGATCCGAATTGGCGCTCAGCAATGCAGGATGAGTTCTCTGCACTCCTCACCAATAGCACTTGGGATCTCATTCCGCGGCCTTCAGGGTCCAACGTCGTGACTGGCAAGTGGGTGTTCAAGCACAAGTTCAAGGCAGATGGTTCTCTTGAGCGCTACAAGGCGTGTTGGGTTCTTCGTGGTTTCACACAGCATCCCGGCATTGATTATGATGAGACGTTCAGTCCTGTCGTCAAGCCTGCCATGGTCCTGATGGTTCACTCTCTCGATGTGACTCGTAGTTGGCCTATTCATGAGCTCGATGTCAAGAACGCTTTTCTTCATGGGACTCTTTCTGAGGTCGTCTACTGCGCTCAGCCGTCGGGTTTTGAGGATTCCTCGTGTCCGGATTTTGTATGTCGCCTGAATCGGTCTCTTTATGGTTTGAAGCAGGCACCCCGCGCTTGGTACAGTCGGTTTGCTGGTTTTCTTCTTCAGCTTTGTTTTGTCGAGGCAAAGACTGACGCTTCTCTCTTTGTGTATCGCCGGGGTTCTGACACTGCTTATCTGCTGCTGTATGTGGATGATATTGTATTGACCACTTCGTCTACGAACTTTCTTCGTCGCATCATTGGTGCCCTCAAGTAGGAATTTGATATGAAGGATCTAGGTGAACTTCATCATTTTCTGGGTATGCATGTTCAGCGCACTGCTGCTGGTCTGTTTTTGTCATAGAGACAGTACATGTTCGATATTCTGGACCAAGCTAGCATGGCTGAGTGCAAGCCGTGTACTACTCCAGTTGATCTAAATCTAAAGTTGTCTGCTTCTGATGGTGCTTCGGTTGCTGATGCGATGGATTTCCGCAGTCTGGCTGGAGCCTTGCAGTATCTCACATTCACACGTCCAGATATTTCTCATGCAGTTCAGCAAATATGTCTTCATATGCATGATCCCGTGTCTCTCACCTTGCTGCATTGAAGCGTATCTTACGCTATGTTTGTGGCACTTTGGATTTGGGTCTTCACCTTCGTTCCTCCAGTTCACCTGATCTTGTTGTGTACTTGGATGCTGACTGGGCTGACTGTCCTGACACGCGTCGCTCGACTTGAGGATTTAAAGTGTTCCTTGGTGACAACTTGATTTCCTAGTCATCGAAGCGTCAGAACATGGTTTCACGCTCCAGTGCAGAGGCTGAGTACCGTGCGATTGCGAATGATGTGGCTGAGGCTTTTTGGTTGCGCCAACTTTTGGCCGAGCTCCGTGCTCCTCTGAGTCGAGTCACTTTGGTTTATTGTGACAACATCAGTACAGTTTACATATGCTCCAACCCTTTTCATCACCAGCGTACCAAGCATATTGAGATTGATCTTCACTTCGTTCGCGAACGAGGAGCTCTTGGAGTTGTCCGCATTCTTCACGTCCCCACGACGTCTCAGTTCGCTGATATCTTCACCAAAGGGTTGCCATCTTCTGTCTTTACGGAGTTTTGGTCCAGTCTCAACATTCGCCGCATCGACGCTGTGACTGCGGGGGCGTGTTAGTTTGTATGGCCCTGTTTGGCACAGCTCCAACTCCAGAAAATCTATGTTCTTGGAGCTGGGTATGAGGAGCTCTAAGAAATCTTGGAGTTGAAGCTGAAATTACATAGAGAGTATTTAGATGAATCATTTTGTTTATAGTTAATACTAAATATTAATAGGTATTTAAAGTATATTAATTTAGCATAGAAAGTGCAAATTTGGACTGGAGTTTGGAGCTGAAGCTTTGCCAAACAGGCCCTATATGTATTGTTTTGTGTACTGTACATGTGTATATGGGTCTGGGCCTTGGCCCATAGCCGGCCGATCCTGGTTAGGTTAGAGAGGTACCGGGAGTTCCCTTGTGGTTGATCTCCCGGCCTCTACATGTATTGTAATCTCTCCAATCTACTCAATCTATTATTCCACGCAATCTTCATTGCTTTCAGAGAAGTATTTGCTGCTGTCTCGGGCCTTCATTCAAATTTACACAAGTGCCAGGCAAGTCCAATACAGTGCAATCTGGAGGATACATGCACAATATTACGCTTGTTTTCAGCAAAGATCTCCTCGTTCCCATGCAAGTACCTGGGAGTCCCTCTCGCAGTATTCAAACTTACAAAATCAGACATGCAACCATTGGTCGATTCGGTGAGCGACAGACTCCCCACCTGGAAAGCAAACATGATGTCCAAGGCAGGTCGAAAAGTTCTAACATGTGTCACTCTATCTGCAATGACGGTTCACGTCGCTATTGCCTTGGAAATTTGCCCTTGGGCAATCAAATGCATCGATAAGCGCCGAAGAGCGTTCTTGTGGAAAGGCACTGAATCATGCTCCGGCGGCCACTGTATGGTCACGTGGCCCAAGGTCTGTCAGCCACCTGAGATGGGGGGCCTGGGCGTCCCCAACCTCACAATGTTAGGACTTGCATTGCGTATGCGATAGGAGTGGCTCCGGCGGACTGACGAAACAAAAACCTGGGCAACATTATCAGCACCCCAGGAGCGGCAGATTGAGGCAATGTTTGCAGCATCAGTTTCAGTGGATGTGGGTAATGGCCGCAAGACTCTTTTCTGGACAGACAAATGGATAGATGGGTCTTCCATCGAACTCATGGCGCCATGTTTGTTTCAAGCCGTCAGGCGCAGGGTCGCGAGAAAAAGAACAGTGGCAGAGGCATTAACCAATCACTCCTGGGCTACAGACATATCGGGAGCTCTGACGGTCCAAGTTATAGTTCAATATCTGTATATCTGGGAACTACTGTATTCCAGAGAACTCAATCAAGACGAAGACAAATTCATATGAAAGTGGACGTCAGACCATCGGTATTCAGCATCCTCGGCATACAGAGCGTTCTTCGTTGGTCAGACTAGTATCCCAGGGGCCAAACTACTTTGGAAGGTCAGAGCGCCGGCAAAATGTAAATTTTTTGGATGGCTTGTTCTACATGACCGTGCTGGACAGCATCACGACTGTGCCGACACAACCTGCAAGACAATGATGATTGCAATCTTTGTGATCAAGAAGTGGAATCAATGAGCCATCTGCTGGTTGGGTGTTCTTATAGCAGAGAGGTCTGGTTCAGACTCTTCAGGCTCTCTGAAATCTTCAATCTCTAGCACCGGACCCGGATCAACTCAATTTCTTAGATTGGTGGAGCAACTGTCGAAAACAAATACCCAAGAATGCTAGGAAGACTTTCGATTCCTTAATACTGCTCGTCTGATGGTCGATCTGGAAAGAGAGAAATGACAGAGTTTTCAACAGAAAGATGACCCCGCCCTGGGCCATAACAAGCACCATTCTAACCGAGGTCGTTTGTTGGGTTGATGCAAGTTTCGTAGCGTTTGTCGGATTTCCGTCAGTTTGGGTCGCAAATGCAGTTTCCTGTAATAGCAGCTTAACTACTCTGACTCTTTCCTTGTCGGTTATCTTGATCATTGACCATTTCTCTTTGGTTGGTAATCAGTGTGTAACCGGAATGTAATCTCTGTCTTCCTCTTAATGAAATACGTGTTCCAACACATTCTCAAAAAAAAATTAGAGTATTTCAATTTCAAATGCCTTACACAACAACATTGCTTGATGTACCTCCCTTTCACAATTCCCTGTCAGAAACCTTCTCTATTCTGTATTTTTCACCACCATTTGCAAAGAGCCCTTATATTCATCTTTCTCAGGTATCTTATTTCTAGACCACCTTTTTTTGGGTAGGCAAATTTTACACCACTCCACTAGGTGATATTTTCTCGAGGTGTATATCATCTTTATCCGTTTAGGGAGGTGAGGAAGGACAGACTGCGATGATTGATGCTGCGCATCAGGAGGCTCGGCTCCAACCTCCAAGGAGGAAGGCGCGACGAGAAGTCATACACTCATACTCATCAGGAATTCAGCGGGCACAGAAATGAAAAATAATGGTGATTATAATAATGCCTATGTGTGGGCCCCTATAGCTCAGTGGTAGAGCGTCTGCTTCGTAAGCAGAAGGTCTGTAGTTCGATCCTGCATGGGGGCACCTGTTATTTAGATTTCTTTTATATATTTTTGGTTTTTGGGCCATGGTTTCTTTTTTTTTTCGAAAGGAATATGTCCATGGCTTCACTGTTGCATAAGTTGTCCGGTTACAAATCTTTAGTTGAATGGGATTTTTGTCATTCTAGTTCCTATTACATGTGCTTGGTTCAAGCCTCCAAGGTGTGTGCCGAAGATGTTAATTTAAGTTGTTAGCGGCCCTGAATTAACCAATAAAACTCTTTCTACATTTCCTGAAATTAGCTCATCAGCGTTAGTACTGGAGGCAGGAACATAGTGGCTTTATACATGGCTCAAATGGACAAATGGTTGCTAGAAAACTATAGGAGATTAACCCGCTGGAAACATATGTGCTAAACAGAGCCCAGAACCGAACCGAAGCTAATGCGTGGAGCATTTGTTGTTGACTTTATTATTTACCTCATAAGCAGAAAAAATGTAATTATATTGGTCATGATCGTACTGGTCACGATCCATTTATAATTACATTTTTGCTGCTTATGAGGTAAATAATAAAGTCAACAACAAATGGGATCGCGACCAGCACGATCGCGACATGATATTTATAAAAAAGTTCATTCGAAAAACAGCAAAACACGTGTTGTTGGCAAAATGTCGAAGTACGACGCTATTGTACGTGAATGTAATTAAGTTATTAGTTATTCTCGTACAAGTCCTAGTTATTACTAGGACTTTTAGAGTACTATTGTAGTATTCTGTACAGGTAGCATGTATTCCTCTGGTTTCAAAAGTAGCTACAAACAACATTAAAAACCTAAAACTCCAGTCCAAATATATAAAAATAAGTTTATATTTAAAATATTTTAATTTCAAAGTAACTACAAACAAAATAAATAATACTCAGTGGCGAACCTGCGGCTAGGGCCAGTAGGGCCATGGCCCTAGTCTTAGGCAGTAGCAAGGCGGTGTATTTTAGCTAGTGGCCCTAATTTTCTAAATCCTTGTATAGCCTGCTCTAAATACCACGAACGCACGCACAACTCGTTCTGAACCTATTTGTTTCGTTGCTTTCCATCGAGTACGTACAGATACCCGCCAATTTCGGACGCTAGCTCGCAGAGGTGAACGTAGTGGTGAAGGAAATCAGCAACCCGGCCCACAGTTGCCTGGCATCATGCCCCGCCCTCACGGACTGGCCCACAGTCGCCCTCACGGACCGCCCTTCACCGCTTGTTGCCAGTCGTCTGGCACTCCAGAAGTAGCTCATATTCGATCCTCCGTTCCAATTGGAGCTCACACATTCATCTAGATTAGAAAATTAGTTTACAATAGTCCAAAGCCTATTTTTATTTGCATCTTAAATGGGATTACAAGGTGAAGATGACCAATCTCTAAAACAAAAAAAGTAAGAATGAGCTCGAATGCACAAATCTTTAGTAATTTGGAATTTGATATTGTGCATGATGTCAGTTAGTGCTATATTTTTATCTCATTTGTTGTATAGTGAAGCATAAAGTTCAATTATAATCTCAATTTATTTTTTTCCTTTTTCTATTTCTTCAATTTATCCCTCCTTCATTTTGGCCCTAGTCTTGATCGAAAGCTGAGTCCGCCACTGATAATACTTGTATAATATATGTATATCTATGCATGTATAGCAAAATGCGCTGTGTAGATCTTGATCTTGCGCCATGTGATCCTGTGTATCAATAAGTTATTACACCAAAAAACTCTAAACTAATAGGAAAGGTTAGAAAATTTACTTCTAATCTTTTCTATTACTAAAGCGAAAACCGTTTCCGCGATAGTTTGACTTTTGGTCTGTTTCGAGACACCGACGGTGGACTCTTATATAAAAAAAGAATAAGATCAGGATTCGTGTTCTCTTTCAACATGATTCTTGACGTGAGCAATGGAGCCTCCGTCAGATAAGATCTGATACTAAGTTCTCCTGTCTCGCGTTTGGTACTTGAATTAAAAAATGTGGTAATATAAGAGTTGAATTCAAAACACTATTGTTGGCCGTGTACGATGGGCTGGATTGGGCCGAGATTTCTCCTCTCCGGGCCACATCCATCGTTCCCTTGTGGGATGAAGTGGGTTGGGTTGAGCCCGCGAGCAGGCACGATTTTGCCGAACATTTTCCTGCATCTTCCGCCAGCGGTGCCGCACCTTCCACCGTAGATTACTTTTTTTCGCAGATTTTATTGGTTCCATCGGCTTCGGCTCCAACTACTCCCCCTCCACCGCTTCTCCGCTTTTCTCGTGCTCGCCGCCCCACTGAGCCTCAAGCCGAAGCCGCCTCCGCGCGCTCGCGCAGCCATGGCAGGTCAGTCCATCGCCTCCTCCTCCTTCTCCCCCTCCCCCTCCTCCTCCTCCTTCGCCCGCTCTTCTCTAATCCCTTCTGCGGCGCTGTACGGCTCTTTCGATTCGAATCGATTGTGGTAGGCGAACCCGAACCCGTGGAATAGTGATCTCCCTCGTCTCACGATGTCTGGGAAATTGGGGGACCGTTTGGAAGAGAAACCGAAATGTTCAGGATTTTTAATAAAACACTCTAGCCAGTTCCGTCCATAAGTGCTTAAAAGGGAGAGGACCATGTCCAGTCTGTCAGAGCATTGTAGGGGCAAGGGATCAACATAAGCTGCAGTTTATCATGTGGATAGTAATAATGTTCGCTCACTAATAGCTGAATGTAGGGAAGAAACAAAACAATATATATACTAGCGCATGTGTGCTACCAATCAAATTGATCTTAGTTCCACATGAGGCCCCTTTTCTGCACTGATCAATTAGTCAATTTGGGTTTCAACCTTCACATGTCATTGGTCCTAGAGATTGTTAACATATTTTCCTCTGCCGAAAGAAGATGTTCGTGATGCATATGCAAGTGAACTATTCTACCCAGGTTAAACCATGTCCCACGAACCAAGAGCACACTATCTCACTTGTACGTGGCTACCCAAGTCCTTGTGCACAAGCTTACAGAAAGGATATTTGAGAGAGAAAGGCAACCAATTTTACTGTTTTGCATTTTGCTGAAGAAACTCTATGCCATCCATCCATGGTATTGGTATTGATACAAATGAAAAAAAACCCAATTATCTTGTACAAAGTCTTGAATTAACATTAGAGGGAGATCTGATAGATTTGGCAATTTGTGCAGCATTATCAGCGAAGACCATACAAAATGCATTATTGGCACAACATCACCCACGGACTAGGCATGGTACAAGATATCCCAGTGACTTTTGTTCCCTCAAAACCCGTGGCATGCATTCCTTTCAGGAATGTAGATTGACAGTGGCTGATTCTTCAGCCAAATGGTTAAATACCACATCGAGACCGCGGACTAGCTTCGACAAACAAGCAGTTAGCTGCAATGGTGTGTTCTAGATGCTCTCATTGATCATATCGCTCACTGATGTTACGTTAGAATATTTCAGTTGTTCATTTTGAAGATTTTATTTTAGATAATTTATAATTATCATTTGTCAGATCACAGATTTGATGCTTATTTAGGTATTAGTAATGTGTAATATGCATGGATGTCCAAGTGTGAAAAGTTGCTTACAGTAACTTTATTGCAGCTGCTCAAGGTGGCAGTGTTGTCTCTTCCTCTGAGAAAGTTGATTTTCTCAAGCTTCAAAATGGCAGGTATATATTTTCCGTGATGATCTTATCTGCTTATAGTGTTATAGTCTCATTTTACTTTAATAAAATCATATATTAGTATAAATTAGGGTTGAATGCTACAAAAGCACCATTTTTGTGGTGGTGAAGTTGTGGGTGTATGACCCCATCCACCAGGGTTCAAATCTTGGTGGGCACCTATTTAGATGTGATCGAGTTTAGTGGTTGTATGCATCCTTAGTTGGTGCAGAGGCTGGAAGTTATACTTCATCTATAAAGATGGTTGAATGCTGCATCCTAAATACCATGTAACTGTGCCTGGTTGCTAAGGTGTTTTGACTGAGGTCCCATGTTTTGTATTTTGTGCATAGTGGTATAGGATGGTCAGAGTGGAGTTTATAACAGGTTTAGTGCATTAGTTAAGCTAGGAAGGGGGATGGTCTGCGAATTCATATAGTTATTTGTTTTGTGTGCTATTTTTTCCCAAGAAACGGCTTGTGATCTCAGTTGAAATCCTTACTGTTTCTCTGTTAACTGACTGTAATTCTATGAAATTTTGTAATACCTAACATCAAATGCAAATATCTTTTTTCATTCCATGGACTAAAGATGGCAAAGATGAGAAACTAATCATTTGATCAACACGATCTAATTGATGGGCCTTTGATGATTTTTCATTTAGGAGTGAAGTGATTATCGTAGACTGATATTGTTCCTTTATAATGTGAAATATGGTAGAACAAAGTTGCCATTTAAAAATAGCTTTCACTATCTTTAAAAAAATTAAATATATGTGTAAATACTTTAAACTTGTTCTTAGTTTGTGTTAAATATACGTGTAAGATTTTATATATGAAATGCCTTTATTAAGGCTGTTTTGATTGGCAGTGATATTCGTGGTGTTGCTGTTGCTGGGGTTGAAGGTGAGCCTGTCAACCTCACGGAACCTGTCACTGAAGCTATAGCTGCAGCTTTTGCTGCATGGCTGTTAAACAAGAAGAAGGCAGATGGATTGAGACGTTTAAGAATCTCTGTTGGACATGATTCACGAATCTCTGCACATAAATTGCAGGTGCATCCTGTTTTCTGTTCATTTAATTAATCTTATGAACCAAAATTACACATGTTTTGAGCCTTTATTGGATATCAGAATCCTGTTTCAACTAGCTTAGTTTGGAGTTTGGACTTCTTTCAGAGGCTTATGTCAAGCATCCATAACTATGTATCAATTTTAAGCACATGTACATTTGGCGTGTAACAGCTTTCTTCTCTGGTATTTGTTTTTTCTCCGTGGTCCAACAGTGGTAAGTATGGCAACCCTTATGAAAAAATTGCACCGCAATGGAGCCCATGACTTCAAAATCCTTTTCCAAGGCTCAAATCTAACAAACCCTGCAAAGGAAGCATTGTATGCTGATTTGCTTGAATATACTCCAGAAACTGAAAGCTTCCAAGTGTGCTGGTGATGGACATCTTGCTGGATCTGGATGTCTCCTAACAGCTCCATAACCGAAGATATTCGTCCAATGCATTCAGTCAGAGGGGTCCTCTGATGTCATTCACCCATTTTCAGTTGTCCAGAGCTTCTCCCATGGTTCTCCTGTTGATTACTCATTGAGAGACAAGAATGACCAGACTAGTATTTGTTTCTTGGCTGCAAGCTTATAAACATGAAATTTTAGTGGAACTAACAAACTACCTTCTTACATGAATGCATGTGCGTGCTTAAATTGAATTCGTGGTTTGATACATTATGACTCATGACAGGATTATCTTCTCTGTAGTTTTCAAGATTTGTCAATGATGTGATTTGTGTTCATTTGTTAGTCTCTTCTACCGTTTTTTGTCCATTTTTTATAAATAATTAAATATAAAAGCATCCAATGGTACAGCAGAACAATAAATATTCAGATCTGACAAGTTTCTGATGTTTGAGCAACACAATTGCCCTCAAATTTTATTTTTGTGCTATTAGCTACTAAAAGGTGATTGTTGTCAGAATGCAGTTACTCATGGAATCACTGCTGCTGGACATGATGTCCTACAGTTTGGGTGAGTTAAATCTTTTAGTTTTGTTTATTACATACAGTTATGCAAGATCCTCTGTGTTGCATAGAGGCACTCCAGTTTAGACACTCAGAAGTGTATTTTTCTTTAGTTCCCTTGTTATGTGGATTCTTTTCCATGAGAAATTTCACACATTGCTTCTTTGGAATCTACAATTCTCAATTTGAAATGATTTTAGTAGCTTCTCTGCTTTGATATTTTCTCCATAACCTTGCTACCTCATAATCTGCTAAAAAAAGGAGTCAGATTTCAATTCTGACAGTGGATTTTGCATATATGTAGATTGGCTTCAACGCCTGCAATGTTCAACAGTACACTTACAGAAGATGAGAGAAATCATTTACCCGTTGATGGGGGCATAATGATAACAGGTATGGTTTGAAATTTTATACGGACCATTTTAAAACTAATTTCTATATAGAAATAGCGAGGGCTTTGCAAAGGTATACAAACTTCCCGCATGTGTTATGTCATAACATGATTTTCTTCATCCATCGGAGTTCCATTATTTAGTTTGAGCATGATTGATCATTGTTATTTTGTAACATGATTACCTTGGAGGGTCAAATACTTGTTTGATGTGCCAAACGTTTTTTAATTGCGGTGTGCAACTAAACAGGGCTGATAGCATCCATAACTGTCAGGGATGTTTTTGAGTGAATTTCTACCCCCACCCCCTCTCGATCTCGATTAGGCGGATGTTTGTGCTTATGCACAATGGTGGGACTTCATTATCTCTGATTTCCTATTTTGGTAATAAATAACTTCATCTGTTTTCAGATTTAAGCATAACAGTTCATTTAACTCTGATATATATTGAACTTCCTCAGATGTGTCATTATATGATACGAAAAGTCCAATTTAGCCCCCTCCTACTTTCTGTCAGCTATTAGGGCCACTCTGGACTCATTTCAGAGATGATTATGCACTACTGAACCTTGGTGCTAGATTGCTTTGATTGCTTCATTTTGGCTTATGCTTGGGTTTTTTATTTGGGACTGGCCTTGGGGATGTAAAAATCCAAGTTCTTAGCATATTCATATATCACTTATATATTGTTTGATTCCTACGCCGTATGTGTAACTCTACTCCAAAAACCAATTATTATGGTTTTCCTATGTTATCCAATCCTCAGTTCAGCACCTGCTTCTTAGGTTTCCTTTGCTACGATCCAAACATTCCCTAAAATGTTATTGCCTGGAGAATATAAAGTTTCAGGTTAAAGAAAACAACAATAGAGAACAAAAAGAAATAAATGCAACTAAATTATGTTCTCCAATATGTAGTTGCATGATTATATGTTACTGTGACTATATGGATGTACAGTATTACAAAATATGCATTTACTTTTGAAATTTATCATAGGCATTTGTGCTCATTTTTTTTATGTCTTTCTATTCAAGCCACAATGTTTATATCATCTCCGCTTCACAAAGTGTTGGGCAATTATACAGGGAAGCTAAGTTTTTTGGATTGGTCTTCTTTACAGCAAGTCATCTTCCATACAATCGGAATGGTCTCAAGTTCTTTACAAGTGATGGTGGCCTAAATAAGGCTGATATCAAAGATATCCTGGAGCGTGCCTCTAAAATATATGAGGGTAACCAGAAAGAACGGGAGGATGCTTCTAGGGGTTTTGTGACTAATGTGGACTACATGTCAATTTATGCTTCTGATCTTGTTCAAGTAGTTCGTAAATCTTCTGGAGACAAAGGTGCTCTCATTGTGCTATTTCTTAAAATTCATTTCTATTTACTAGACTACCCCACAGTTTGATTTCTTGTCTATCACTTGCATTAACTTTTCATATTCACTGATAATTTCTGTAATCTATTTGAATACTAGCAAATATGCCCGCACGCGGGCAACACGCGCGTGCTACCTTTATTATGGGGGCTATTTTAGACTATTTGGTTGATGGGTACGTGTGGTGGGTAAAGAAATTCCATGGTGAGAAAAGTAATTCCAAAACGGCAGAAACTCTCTAGAAACATCATTTTTTTTCTTGTTTGTGAAAACTTTCCACATCTTTTCCACCATTAGACCTGACGTGTAGGTCCTCTGTGAGGTGTGGGTAGGAATTATTTAGGTGAGAGGTGTTTTCAAAAGAACTGGATCCTTATAATAATAATATAGACTTATGATCCCATTAATTTTCTGTGCCCAATCAAAATTCAGTATTTGTTACCTTTATTCTTCTTACATTTTGTGGAAGCCATCCCATTTTGCATATATGCTATGCCATTCACCATTTACTTGGTTGTTTATTTTATGCACTTCTTTACACACAGCAGAATCATCTGTTAATATTTTGAGTAATCCACATTCTCCTTTCATCCAAACAAAACTATTATCGATGGGGATGATAGAAATAGTGAACTTTTGTGAAATGATTGAATACCAAACATAATGTGAAAAAACTTGTAGGTGTCAGAAACAAATGAAGCAACTTCTGATGGTTATTTTTTTTTCCTTTGGCGTTAGAAAAACCATTGGATGGACTGCACATAGTCGTTGATGCAGGGAATGGTGCAGGCGGTTTTTTTGTGGTAATTTGTTATACTTCCAAAGTTATTCTGTAGCAATGTACATTTTTTAGCCTTAGTTCATTTTTTTTATGTTATCTATCATTACCTTTAGTCAAATGATTGACTATTCAATGCTTCACACTCACCCCTCTGCAGTTTAATAGGTTGATTAGGCTCTGTTTGGTTAACTGCTTTTCTTCTAATCTCATTTGGTGGAACTGCTTTTAAAAATCCCAATGGTTGCTAACTGCTTTTCTTCTGGTCTATTGCAAGCGGTGGTATTAATGTGTTTCAGCTTACACACCAAGTGTGAGAAAAGCAACAATTCAAGAATTGTGCAACACATTTTATGACCTAATTGGATTGCCTAACAAACTATGAGATCTTTTCTGATTTGTTTCCTACAGCAGCTCAAAAAATAAGGTTGGAACAACGCAGCAGCCACAGACAGACCCTTAGTGTAACAAATAGAGAAATCTGATTGTTTAAGTTTGAATTTCAACTGTATAGTACAGCAGATAATATTACCATTCAATTTTCTTTCAAATGCTTAGTCAAGAATTTCAATTTGTTCTATAAAAAGCAAGTCGCGTCCGCGTTGATCCATTTCTAAAACTCCATTGTAGATTAATCTTAATCTCCCGAGTTGAAGTTCCACTATTTTCTTCTGTTGGTTTTCCCTTTACAGAACAAAATTGTCCACTGAATACTTAGAATGATACTCCTGAAACACTTTGCTATTGACAAAAAGAAAATTGGTTTTGAGTTTATTTGTGGTTTTTGAATCAGGATAAGGTACTCAAACCATTAGGAGCTGTTACTACTGGAAGTCAATTCCTGGAGCCTGATGGTAATAGCTGATTGTTTTCTTAATGTAGTAATGAGTGAATTTCACTACAGGTCCATGAACTTTTCCCAAGATCTCATCTAGGTCCGCAAACCCAAAAACGGTCATCTAGGTCCATCAACTTTTTCTGAGGTCTCATCTAGGTCCGTAAACTAAATAAGTGGTCATCTAAGTCCATAAACTTTTAAAGAGCTGTCATCTAGGTCCAAAGCGGCGGCGACGAGTCTGACCTTGACGACCGCTTTTTAAAAGTTTATGGAACTAGATGACCACTTTTAAAAGTTTATGGACCTAGATGACCTCTTATTTAGTTTGCGGACCTAGATGAGATCTCGGGAAAAGTTTACGGACCTAGATGACCACTTTTTTAGTTTGCCGACCACTTTTTTAGTTTGCGGACCTAGATGAGATCTCGAGAAAAGTTCATGGACCTACAATGAAATTCACTCTAATGTAATTATAATACTTTGGACCTTCTCCCATTTCTATATACCACATATTCAGGCCTGTTTCCCAATCACATTCCAAATCCTGAGGACAAAACTGCAATGAAGGCCATTACAGAGGCAGTTCTTGAAAACAAGGCAGACTTGGGCATTATATTTGATACTGATGTCGACAGGTACAAAATAGCTAGCCATTGAGGTTCTGCTGATGTGTAATAGGTCGGATCTTAAACCTTGCCTTTTGCAGGTCTGCTGCTGTTGACTCCAGTGGTCGTGAGTTGAACCGTAACCGATTGATTGCTTTGATGGCTGCCATAGTTCTTGGAGAAGTAAGTTTTTTTTTCTGAGTTGCAATATTATTTTGTTCTACTTTATTGCTTGCTGCTAACTACTTCATTGCTCTGGTGCTAGCATCCAGGAACTACAGTTGTGACAGATAGTGTGACTTCAGATGGGTTGACTATATTTATTGAAAATAAACTTGGTATGCAATATTTACTGTATGGTGATTTGTTTCATTACATAGTCATTTGCTTATCTACTTTGTTCTTAAGGTGGGAAACATCACCGTTTCAAGCGAGGGTACAAGAATGTAATAGATGAGGCCATTCATCTGGTACTACACTTTTTATGCAGTTCAGTTAGTACCTGGATTTTTTTTACCTAATTCTGTTAGCAGTAAAATGAGATTTATAATATGGCATTTTTTCAGAATTCTATTGGTGAGGAGTCACACTTGGCCATGGAAACAAGTGGCCATGGAGCACTGAAAGAGAACCACTGGCTCGATGATGGAGCATATCTTATGGTAAGGACCCTTGTTCTACTACACTCACTGAACTTTGCAAACCCAAGTTTTAAAATTTCCAGTATGCTATGTTTCATGGTTTTATGGAAAACTAGGACATATTTTGGGGATGACACTTAAAATTTCTTGTCTTCCCCCCAGGTCAAACTTTTGAATAAACTTGCTGCTGCTAGAACACTGGGTTCAAGTATTGGCAGTAAAGTTTTGACTGATTTGGTTGAGGGCCTTGAGGAAGCTGCTGTGACAGTGGAGATAAGGTTGAAGATTGATCAGAATCATTCAGATTTGAAAGGAGGGTATGTTAACTCTCAAACAACTGCTGGCTCTTTGCCTCTTTCTCAAGGAGACATTATTTGTGCCACTACTAGTTTTCTAGTATTATGCACTTAAAGAGAAACGTATTTTATGTGAATGAGCGATCAGTTAGCTTGTGTAACATGAGATGAGATAGTCGTAACTGCAGTCAGCAAATTTTTTCTGGAATTTTTAAAAAAGAGATATGATTGATATCATTTGAATTTTCCACAGGCAAATGGGTAATCCTTTTTTTTCTCAAATGTGCAGGAGAACTGCGTATCATTGCATTAAGATAGGAGAAATGCCAAAATAGCCATACAACACCCACACCCACACTTGCCCCTAGGAGTTCTGAAAATACATTTGCGCCTGGAAAAACTCAGAAAACGACCAAATGGGTAGTCCTTAAAATTGAGAACTCAAGCCCCCATGGCCCCCCTCATTGATCACAAGTATATACATCTAATCTTGTGATTTTATCAACAGCAAACCAATTAGTGCTTTGACTGCAAATGCATCATTTCTGGCTTATGTACATATCTACATTTAGTTAGGAAAATGAATGACCTGTGATGTGAACAACTGGTGGCATCTGATCTTGACAATAATATTTGGAGGTGGCTATTGTACAATAATATTTAGCTACATTAGTCCAAGTGTAAGATGAGGATTGGTCTAAATTTTTATGTAAAGTAAAATACAAGCACATGGACCATAGTCACTCTGTTAAATGATTTACTCCATTTGGTTTACATGAGCAATGGCTATAGTTGTCTTTGAAGTTTTTTTTTTAAAAAATATATGGTTTAATCTCTCTACAGGCCCTTCCGTGATTACGGAGAATCAGTCTTGAGACATTTAGAGAATGCAATTGGCAAAGATCCGAGTCTCCACAAAGCCCCCAAGAATTATGAAGGCGTATGTCAACACTGGCTTGCTTTTGAAACCCTTTTGAGTAGATCTTGGTATCTTCTGAAGATTAGCTATGGTTTGTATTTGATGCTCAGTTTGTACCATTATACTATGCAGGTAAGAGTTTCAGGATATGGTGGGTGGTTCCTGTTGAGGCTCTCCCTACATGACCCTGTCCTTCCCCTAAACATTGAGGTAGCCTCTCTTTCCTTCCTCAGTGTGACGTAGCAAATATACCATTTGAATGTCATTTGATATGTCCATATGTACTACAGGCACAGAGTAATGATGATGCCATTAAGCTGGGGCGTGCAGTGCTTGCTGCTGTCAGTGAATTCTCAGCACTTGATGTGACGGCATTGAACAAATTCGTGCAGCAGTGAACATAGGGACATTAACATCGTTCTGTGAGTTTTTTCCCATGCCGTCTTGCTTCTCTATCGAGCATGAACAAATTCATGCAGAAGTGAACATACGGTTTCGAGATGAATTTTCGTGTTTATAGGTATCTGAGTAATAATATTTATACCAGTGAGGCTGGTGTATACTTGAAAATAAGATGTGAGCTACCCTAATAATGTTTTAAAATGATGAGGAGGGTTGCTGCGAGGCCATGAATCTGCCAAAATTTAATTTGTCATGACTTTCACTGTGATTAGATGAAACACCCGCACCCATTCGCTGCTTTTGTTGTTGGTTCCTATCTTAACGTTTGATTCGCTGGTTGTATTGCATACGAGGGAGGATGCGGAGTAAATGGTTTTATTTTAACGTGTCATTGGAATGCCTTCTTTGCCTTCCTGTTTCAAGATGTAGAACACCCAATCATTCATAACATTTTTGAGAATTTTCTGCGTTTTAGACGAAACCTTGGCAGGATAAGATAGCAACTAACTTGTAAGCTAGTATGTGTCGAGCAGGTCTGGCTCTATACTTTTGCAGATTTTGTTATATTTGTTGTACGGGTGGGCAAAAGAAGAGCATCGGCTCAGGATGTCATGAGCTTGACGATCGATTTGTCATTTAGCAGTGACTGTGCGTGCACCGACCGCGGATGGTGGCATCTGACGTGGACACCACACGGGGCACGCGGCGTTACTGGTTTTACGCTGACCCCGGTTTATGCCAGAGTTCTAGTACCATTCGAGAGAACTTGTGATTACGTCATTTGGCATTTGCAAAAATATAGTTTTCCTGACCAGGTTTCTTTCTTTTCGTCTTTCTTTATCCTTTTTCTTTGTATATATGTCTACGTCACTATTGTTTCTTTTACAAAATTCATCCTTTATGTGACAACAAATGATCATCAGATCAAATCATCTTTTGAAAAGGTCCAAGACCATCTTCACACAGTACCCTTTCCGTGGTATTGAACCATGCATAGAAACTAACGACTACATAGCTTCACCAGCGGCATAAAACGGATTACTAACATGAGTGGATCCGTTGGAAGAGACAAGCGGTTAAAGACGGTCAGGAAACACACAAAGATCCGAGTCATGCATCACGCTACGCCTCGCGAGCTTCTAACTGCTCCACTCGAACAAGAACTCATCCGATCCGGCGCAAAAGCTGGGGGTTTATTTCTTTGCTGTTTTGAGGATACAATATAATCCAACAGCCTTTTATTCTGCCACAAATGACAAGCCTAGGCCTTGCTATTTCTCTTTAGTTCCATTGAAAAAGGCTCACCGGATGCAACCACTTCAGTTGTTTGGTTGTCTACACTTGCGCATAGGTCGAGCTCGCGGGATGCAAAATGGGTCACACCCAATCTGACTCTGGGGATACGAGAATGGTGGTCTTTTCTCTCGAGTTAGGCTCGACGGGATACAAGCATTTAACCATTTAATGATGCTATTAGTGTATGATTAGCATGCATTAAAGGAAATTAATGAATTTCATAGTTTTAGAATAACATGATTAGTTAATAGTTATTCCTTATGTCCTGAAATATAGGACATTTTGTTTTTCTTTGTCAAAATATTCTACGTTTGGCTAAATTTATAGTAAAGAGTAACAATACTTACGATATCAATTGGGTATAACTAGTTCCATTATAAAATGTTGCAATTTTGTTTGTTTGATGCGTTATATGTTTATACTCTTCTTTATAAATTTAGTTTGACTTGATACAAATAAACCAAAATGTCTTGGTTTATATTTCAGAACAGAAGGAGTATAAAAGAATAGTTGCACATAATAAAAGTACCATCGTCGTTATTATTTATTTATTTATATCTTATGTGATGTTAGTTCTCAATTGAGCAATCAAATACCATCTCATCTCAAATAGGCTCAACAGCTACAGGAAACCAAACACGACTATGTTTGCGTGCATGCGCTTAGTTTGTTCCGAATTAATATGGCTCTGAGATACGGAGGCTAGACAGATACATAAACCAATCACGAGCTGTAGTATATATATCAAGAACAGAGGGATCGTCAGAGATGATACCGTGCGGCCAAGATCCCTAGGGCCACTCATCTAAGGAATTAAACTACTCGATATGAAGAATTATGATCCGACTGCTTTGGACTAGCCAGATAAGGTATAGGACTGTCAAGTAGTAAAACTACTCGTATTCGAATAGTATACATGATAGATTACCTTAATGTAACCTTCCAGGTCAAATACGAGTAGTCTTTGTAATCGGTTTGTAACTCTGCTCCCCGGTATATAAGGAGGAGCAGGGACCCCCTCGAAACAACTCAACTCACATACAATACAATCAAGCACACAGGACGTAGGGTATTACGCTACTCGCAGCCCGAACCTGTCTAAATCTTTGTGCTGTTCGTGCACTGTCATTCCTAGAACTCGGCAAGACCCACTAATCTACTATCTGGGATACCCTCAGATAGACGTGCTCGATATAAATCATCGACACTTGGCGCCCACCGTGGGGCTGCTCGCCGAAAGCTCACCATCAGGGACGATGGGATTCACCACCTTCAAGATCGCTGACGTCGAGGAAGGAGCCACCTTCGAAGCAATGGTAGGTTCACGAGCTACCTTGCGAACAACCCCAGCTCCTACTCGACGACTACTCCCAATCCGATCTCGGCTCCAATTCCGAGTTTGATCTTAACTCCAAGTTCGCTCGGGACTCCCCAAGTCGAGTCCGGGTACAACCCGACCCCAGAGGCAAATATGACTCAGGAGCCCCACTCGAAGCCAAATCACCCCGACGACCTCGAGCTGGCATCAACGCCATCGAGGGACAACGACGATGACTTCACCATCCTGCTAAGTGATGCTCCTGATAACGTCGCGCGCCTACACCATCACGCTCACTTCAACACCAAGTTCATGTTGGAGGAACCACTCGTTCGCCTCCCGTCCGGACTAGTCGTAACCAGAACACCAGGAGGACTCGCTGTTCACTGGCCCGGAGCGATTCCAGCCGACACCTGCCAGGACAACGATTCAAGACTTGCCGCCGTCATACTGGAGGAACTGCCCTTACAAGACGGCAAGACTGCATCGCTCACTACTCCAACTGAAAGCTCAAGCGACAACTTCTCAACCACTCAGATCGTCCCCAGCGAACAAGACCCAAGTCGTCAAGTGTTCATGGCTGGCAATGAAGACCAAGGCACTCAATACGATCGCGAACTGATCACCGACGTATCAGAAGAGGAATGCACTGCTGGCGGAGAAACAGAGGAGCAAAAGACCTCACGTCAAGCAAGGAACGTCAAGCGCAATCAGAGGCGTCTTCACGCCGCGATACACGCCAACGCCATACGAAACCTTACACAAGATTTCGATATGGTCGGAGACCGGTTAGTATCCCAAAACGCGCCATTAAACATCTCCGTCGCAGCAGAACTCGTCAGGGCCATGCCCGACACCCCTGCCGTTAGACAAGTACTCTCACTCCTCAACATAGCTCAGAAGGCTACGAACCAAGCGAATCCTAGCCACCACACACCAGATACCAGACGCCCAGACGCTGAGAGGCCTCCCCCACATGAAGCTTCAATCGCTACCACAGGAGGACATCGACATGACCAAGACGCTGATCGCAATCACCAGCAGGGGAGAGGACGCAGTAACAACCAAGACGATGCAAGGCCACGAGATTGAGACTTTCGCAACATCATCAATGACAACCGCGATGCTCACTCTGTCATCCAGTCGAGTCGACAGCGGCGCGTGGAATCCGAACTCCGTCGTCGCGCAGACTACGACCGCAACTACGGGCCTCCACCCCATCACAATTACAGAAACCAACCACGCGATCAGGAACGCCATTACGATCGTCACGAAGAACGTCACAACGACCGCCGAGGAGATCATCGTAATGATAGTCACCGACATCAAGAGTCCTCAAATCATGACGATCGACCTCCCCAAAATCACAATCATGGACGACAATACGACTCCGACCACAGCACCTCCAGCTTCCGGAGCGATCGTTCACCAAGTGATAAATATGACGGCTTTCCAGCTTTTTCCAGGCGCATAAAAGAAATCCAATGGCCAAGCAAGTTCAAACCTACAGGAATTGAAAAGTTCACAGGCAAGCAAGACCCTGAACAATGGCTCCGAATCTACTCTACAGCCATCCAGATGGCCGGGGGATCCAACGACATCAAAGTCAGCTACTTCCCCGTTATGCTAGATACCACGCCCCTGACATGGCTCGAGGGCCTCCGCCCTGGGTCCATCGACTCCTGGGACGATCTCACCAGGAAATTCACCACCAACTTCCAGGGAACCTGGGCTCGGCCCGGAACCTGTTATGAACTGGCAGCTTGCAAGCAAGGAAAAGGAGAAACCTTGCGAAAATACATCAAGAGATTCTTCGATAAAAGAGCTACAATCGTGGATATCTCTGACCGGGAAGTAATCGACTGCTTTCATGATGGTCTCTACACCCGGGAATTACACCGTGAGTTCGGCCGACGTCGTTCGGAAAACATCAGCGAGCTACGACGCATTGTCGCTGAATGGGCAGACCAAGACGACCGCGAGCGGGAGCGCATTGACAGACATCGCGATAACAACACCAACAATCACAACAAAGACAACGGCGACCGACGCAATGATCGCCCAAACAATTGGGACTTCAATCGCGATAATAGGAAGCGCAAGCCAGACAACACAGTCGCGGCAGTCCAGCGCCCTAGTCGTAAGACTCGTTCAGCGGCAGACGTCATGAAAGGCCCTTGCCCATACCACCCCAATGGCAAGCACACAATGGCAAAGTGCTTCCACCTAAAGCAGGAGTTCGACAAGCAAACACCAGATGCCCCCAAAACTGACAAGAAAAAGGAAGACAAAGACGACAAAGACCCTAGCAATAACTTTCGAAATGTCGAGAATGTCGTAGTTGTACTATTCAGTGGAGAAACCCTGAACCGGTCGAAGCGCGCCAAGAAGCTCACCCTACGAGAGATCATGGCGATAGAGCCTGCCACCCCAACATACTTAAAGTGGTCAGAAGTGCCTATCACATTCTCCAGAACAGATCAATGGACCAACTTTGCAAATCCCGGGAGATATCCTCTGGTTTTAAACCCAGTCGTGGCGCAAGCCAGACTGACTAAAGTACTCATCGATGGAGGCAGCGGGCTCACTGTCATCTTCGCAAAGACGTTCAAGAAGATGGGCCTAGACATTACAAAATACCTCATGCCTACAGATGCTCCATTCTATGGCATTGTTCCAGGCAATGCATCAATCCTCCTGGGTCAGGTCACACTACCAGTTACCTTCGGGATGGAAGCAAACTTCAGAACCGAGTACATCAAGTTTGAGGTTGCAAACTTTGAGACCTCATACCACGCGATTCTTGGGCGACCAGCCCTCGCCAAATTTATGGCGATCCCGCATTATGTATACTTGGTTCTCAAGATGCCTGCTCCTAAAGGAGTACTTTCCCTAAAGGGAGACTTAAAGGTATCGTATGATTGCGACGTCGAGGCAATAGAATTCGCCGCCACTTCGCACGTCCCTACCCAGATGCTGGAAGTACTCGCCTTGGCCAAGAAGTCAAAGGAAGATGACCTAGAAGTACCCAGCAAGAAGTCGACAAGTACCAACTTCAAGCCCTCCGAAAAAGTACAGCTCAAAACTTTAGATCTTGGGACGGGCGATCCGTCCAAAACTGCCCTTACAGGGGCAGATTTAGACTGTAAATAGGAAGACGCGCTCGTCAAGTTCCTCCGAGATAATAAAGATATATTTGCTTGGAAACTATCTGATATGCCTGGTGTTCCTAGAGAACTTGTCGAGCACAAACTAAACGTTGACAAGAACGTAAAACCCAAAAAACAGCGCCTCCGATGATTTGCACAAGATAGACGTGAGGCAATAAAAGAAGAACCCGCCAAACTACTCGCCGCAGGCTTCATCAAAGAAGTCTTCCATCCCGAGTGGTTGGCCAATCCAGTGTTAGTTCGGAAGAAAAACAACAACGAGTGGCGGATGTGTGTCGACTACACAGATTTGAACAAACATTGCCCAAAAGATCCCATGGGACTCCCACGCATTGATCAAGTCATGGACTCCACTGCAGGATGCGCACTGCTCTGTTTTTTGGACTGCTATTCAGGATACCATCAGATAGCACTAAAGAAAGAAGATTAGATCAAAACATCTTTCATCACCCCCTTCGGTGTTTACTGCTATACAACTATGTTGTAACACCCAAAAAAATTGCCTATTTAAAATTTTTAGTAATTAATTGGCATTTATTTAAGTTGTTTATATTTAATATAGGCTAAATAAATTATTTATGAATATTAAAATCAAATGTAAGTTGTAGAAACATTTTTGTTGCATTCATGCTGCTGCATTTATTTTTGTATTGCTTGTGATTCAAACGAGAGTTTAAATTTATTTAAATTCAAATTTGAATCACCTTGTTTGAATCAATAGAAAAGTTAGTTCCTGCAGAGTTCACTTTTTCCCCCTAAACTCCTCCCTTGGCTCGCTTCTGCCCCCTCTACTCTCTCCCTGGTTCGGCCCACCACCTTCCCTCCTACCGCCCAGCCTGCTCGCGCGCCCACTCCCCAGCCCACTTACGCGGCCCAGCTCCTCCCGAGCCGGCCCAGCGCGCCAAGCGCTCCCCTCCGCCCCCTCTCCCACTGCCAGACGGGGCCCGTCTGTCGGTCCCGCCTTCTTCCTCCAGCCCACGCCCGGGCCGGCCTCAGCGACCTGCCGCCGCCTCGGCCCAGCTGCCAGGGCCCTCCCCCGTGCCTGTGGACCCCCGCCGGAGCTCCCATGAGGATTTCCCGTGATTCCCCTTCCTTCCTTGCTCAGTTCTCCCCCTTAGGAAACCCTCTCCCCCCCCCCGATCGTCGCCGATATAAGCCCGCCTAGCCTCCCCCTCCGGCCTATATAAGCCGCCCACCGAGGCTCCACACCTCACCGACCACCACCAAGCCGCCCCGAGCTCCCGAAGTCCCCCCTCGCATCTTCCCCGCCGCCGCCGACCGAGCTTGAGCCGCCGCCGTCGACGCCTTGCTTGGAGCTGCCCCGGCCTAATTGGACCGCAGGGCCAGCTTCGCCACGTGGTAAGCACCTCACCGAGCCATCCCATGCCCCCTCTCGCACACCCGCGCGCTTCTACCACCCTCGCCGGAGTCCTTCGCCCGCCGGTCACCGTTGTCGGCGTGCTCCTGCCGCCTATCTTCAACTTGGTCACCACCATTGCACTCGCCGTCCTCTCCTGAAGCTCTAGAGCCAAACCGCGCCTTGATTGGAGCTCTGTAGCTCGTTTTAGCCACAGCTCCGGCGATTCCCCGCCGCGGGAGCCGGCGCCGCCGCCGTCGTTCTTCCCCCGCTGGCTGTGATCTATTCTGAGTCGTGCGATCTAGATCTAGCGGCCCACGTCCCGCCCGAGCCCCGGGTCAATTCCCCCCATACCGGTCAACCTGGCGGTTTTGCGAAAGGGCCCTCCAAGTTTTGCCAAACCAACCCGTCTTCCATGCGTGTTCAAAAGTATTTACGCTCAGGTCCTGATTTTTATGTTTATTTGTACTGTTTTTACTGTTTGGTGTACTGTTCTAATAGATTATTATTTGTTTGCATGTATTGGCTTGCGTGCTCGCTTGTATGGTGATTCGTGTCCAGTCGGTGAGCCTTTCACGTTGGACTTCGAGTACTTGGGAGACTTTCCGGAGCAGGACCCGCAGCAGCAGCAGCAGCCGCCCTTCGAGGAAGGCAAGTTATAGCACGGACAATCCTTGCTACCTAAACACACTCTTTATACACATTTACTTTCATATGCATGTGTCTAATTTGTCATCCTATTAAGGTTGTACCTAGTTTGTTTACTCCTATCCTTTGATTACCTTGGGTTATTGCATATGGGTAAAATCTTTGCTATGCGCAGCTACTGTCATTATTATTTAATTATTAATCTTGACTTAATGGTTCACTTTAACATTTATGATAAAACATGCTTTTTAGCAACTTGGTTTAGGGAGCTAGAGCATGTGCTTCGTGCTTTGCTCTAGTGTCTCTCCGTAAGGTCCGGTTCTTAAAGCGGCAACCCAGGAGCCTGTCGCCACCGCTAGAACTATTATGGCTCTGGTCTTGGTCAAGTAACTTGTACGTCTCTAGCTTGCCAGTGGTTACCGGAGTGGCTGTCGGCGTTATGGGAAACATGGGTGAGAGTATGTCTTGATCCACCGAGGACGGGTGATCCGTCGGCTATGCCCCCGTGAGGCACAGTCCCGTGCTGGGAGTCCCTGCGACGGGGAACTCCACATGTTGCGCATTGTTGGGTGAGATGCCCGCGCTCTGGAAGCCATTGACCCCCCTATGGTGTGACTTCGTAGGCATACGTCAATCTCGGTGCCTGGGCCATGCCGCCTGTGTTGTACCATAATCGACCACTATCTTGTTAGGGTGTCTTGTGAAAAACCTCGTAGCGTCCCTATGCGGTCACACCTCGGTAGTGTGATTTGTGAGGTCTGATCCACCTCCACGTGGTTGGGTTTAAAGTTCGTATGAGCTTTTACGCGACTGGTGGGTAAAGGGCGAAACCTCTACAGATTGTAAATCTATCATGATAGCCTTGCTCAGGGTCACGAGCGGCCTGGATCTTTTTTGATTAGAAAATGATGTTATTTATGTTAATGTCACTTATACTTTATTAATTGGGTTACGACTGGGTTTCATTCACTTGTAGTAATTTGGTTAATAATAAAATGAACTAACTAAAAATGCTAATGCAGTTAAGCCGTGTCTAGCCTATTTTGAGCCTTCATACCCGTGCTATACTTGCTAAGTAATTGTTTACTTACACTTGCTATTTTATTCAACAAAATCCTGGATGGGTAAACAGATTGGGCTGGGCATGAGTCTGCTGCTGAGTTTTCAGAAGATTTATCGTTCTACTGAGTTGTGATCGGGGAGTCCCTGTGGATTGCGGCTCCATTAGTTGAGAGTTTTATTAGTCTTCCGTTGTTATTGCTTAGATCATTTATAAAGCACTCTGATGTAAACATTTAATTTAATGAAAAATTTATTCCAGCATATGTTCTCTGTTTATCATATTTGTTCGTTATGTCTGTACTATGACTTCCTGGGCACACATATGGCCGCTTTCGGGTTTTTGTGAAAATCCGGGTGTGACATATGTCTTTTGGATTGAAGAATGCCGGCGCCACATATCAGCGAGCCATACAAACGTGCCTATCCAAACAAATTGGGCGCAATGTAGAGGCATATGTTGATGATGTGGTCGTCAAAACAAGGCAGTCAGAACATCTCATCAATTACCTTCAAGAAACATTCGACAACCTTAGAACATTCCGTTGGAAACTTAACCCAACAAAATGTGTCTTCGGTGTTCCGTCAGGGAAACTTTTGGGGTTCATGGTCAGTAACAGGGGTATTGAAGCCAACCCGACAAAGATTTCAGCAATCCTTACAATGGAAGCACCGAAGAACGTAAAAGATGTCCAAAAGCTGACAGGATGCATCGCGGCCTTAAACAGGTTCATCTCAATCCTTACAATGGAGAGTTTTTTTAGTCTTCCGCTGTTATTGTTTAGATCATTTATGAAGCACTCTGATGTAAACATTTTATTTAATGAAGAATTTATTCCAACATATGTTCTCTGTTTATCATATTTGTTTGCTATATCTGTACTATGACTTCCTGGGCACACATATGGCCGTATTCGGGTTTTTGTGAAAATCCGGGTGTGACAGATTGGTATCAGAGCCATGCTGACTGTAGGATCGCAGCCTAGCTAGAACGGTTGACAAATCTTAGGAGACCACCATGTCTATGTTTTATGTCGTCTAGATTCACTTTTTCAAAACTTAAAACTAGTCGAGTCTTGTGTGAATCATGTCCTTAGGTGCTTGAAATGCTTGTCTTTATGCTTATGCTTGATTTGGATTTTTTGTAATGATTGTGATGGGCGTAGACGCAAGTCTACTACCATCTAGATGTAGGACTAAGGTTTAAGGACTTTAGTGATTAAATAGAAGGGGGTACTCATTTCTCTTGCTCTTTTTCTATTTGAGCCCTCCATCCTGACTAATTGATAAACGTCTGAAACCATCGGAGTTTTTATGAGAATTATTTATTGATGATAGATGGTGAACACAAGGAGCAACCCCGGTGCCAGCGGTCTGCCACCACCACCTCCCACCATTGAGCAGATGATGCTCACGCAGACCCAGCTGATGCAGCAGATGGCCCAGACTATGGCGATGATGCAGCAGAACCAGCAGAATCCGCCGCAACACAACCTGTCGCCCCGTGACAAGAGGGGTGAATTCCTGAAGGGACGTCCTCCTACCTTCAGCAAGGCCACCGACCCCCTGCAGGCTGATGATTGGCTCAAGGCAGTGGAGAGACAGCTCGACATCGCCCAATGCAACGACCGGGAGAAGGTGATGTACGCCGGAGGATAGCTCCAGGGACCGGCACTGGACTGGTGGGATTCGTACCAGTACGCTCACATCGACCGTACTCAGATCACCTGGCAGGAATTCCGCAGCAGCTTCCGCTCCCACCACATGCCAGAAGCTCTGATGACCCTGAAGAAGAAGGAGTTCCTGGCATTGAAGCAGGAAGGGATGAGTGTCACTGCCTACCGTGATAAGTTCATCGAGTTGGCCCGCTATGCTCCTAAGGATGTGGACACCGACAAGAAGAAGCAGTTCAGGTTCCGTGACGGTTTGCAGGATGCACTGCAGTACCAGCTGATGTGCACCAGGTTCCCCAACTTCCAGGAACTGGTGGACGGTGCTTTGATGCTGGAACACAAGCGTCGTGAGATGGAAGAGAAGAAGAGGAAGTTCCAGGGCCAGCAGATAGGGAGCAGCAGTCGCCCCCGTTTCGTTCCTCCACAAGGCAGTCAGCATATGGGAAGCCAGCAGCGCTTCCAGAGCCAGCAGGGCCCGTTCAACTGTGGCCAGCACCAGCAGCGCCCCTAGTACCCTCAGGTGCCACAGCAGCAGCGTCCTCAAAACCAGCTGCAGAATGTCCCAGCTCAGCGCAACCCGGTGCAGCAAGGCCCCGTTCAGCGCCCTAACCCCGTCAACAACACGCCGGTGGGTCCCAGAGCGTGTTATCACTGTGGAGAGCAGGGGCACTATGCCAATATCTGCCCCAAGAAGGTCCAGAATGCCAACCAGTAGGCCGGACAGCAACAAGCCAACCGGGGACCCCAGAACCCCGCCAGAGGCAAGGTCAACCACATGGGTGCAGAAACTGCAGAGGGAGCTACTGACGTGGTTGTGGGTACGTTCCTTGTCAACTCGACCCCCGCAACTGTTTTATTCGATTCTAGAGTTTCGCATGCTTTCATCTCTGCTGCATTTGTACACAAGAGTATGATGACCCTGCAACCCATGGGGAATCCTATGTTAGTTAGTTCACCTGGGGGAGAACAATGAGCCAGTCTACGCTGCTCCAAGGTTATCATTACAATAAGGGGGGTAGATTTTGAAGTATACCCCATAGTCCTGAACTCCCTTGGATTTGACCTAATCCTGGGAATGAGTTGGCTCGTCAAGTATAATGTTGTGATCCAGTGCTCCGAGAGGGTAGTGCAACTGGTGGCTAAAGGTGGCAGTAAAGTGGAGTACCGGGCAGCGCAGTCTCCAGACCAGTGCCAAGCCAACCAAGCTGAGGGTGCAGCTCCCGCCGGCATCAGGGTGGTGAGCGAGTTCCCGGATGTATTCCCCGAGGAATTGCCAGGTATGCCCCCGGAACGTGAAGTTGAATTCATTATTGAACTAAAACCTGGCACTGCACCTATAGCTAAAAGGCCATATAGAATGGGAGTGAAGGAGCTAGAGAAATTGAAGGAAGAACTAAGCTCATTGTTGGCCAAGGGGTATATTCGTCCTAGTGCTTCACCATGGGGAGCACCAGTACTGTTCGTGGACAAGAAGGATGGAACACAGAGGATGTGTGTGGACTATCGAGCCCTCAATGAAGTGACCGTCAAGAACAAGTACCCGCTGCCAAGAATTGATGATTTGTTTGATCAGCTGAAGGGAGCTTGTGTGTTCTCCAAGATAGACCTTCGATCGGGTTATCATCAGATGAGGATCCGGTCGTCGGACATACCCAAGACGGCTTTCACTACTCGGTACGGGTTGTACGAGTTCACGGTTATGTCCTTTGGACTGACCAATCCTCCTGCATACTTCATGTACTTGATGAATAGTGTCTTCATGGACTACCTTGACAAGTTTGTGGTGGTGTTCATTGATGACATACTGGTCTTCTCCAAGAATGAAGAGGAACATGAAGATCATTTGAGGATGGTGATGCAGAGACTCCGGGAACATCAGCTATATGCCAAGTTGAGCAAGTGCGAATTCTGGTTGAAGGAAGTGGCATTCTTAGGACATGTGCTGTCCAATGGAGGAGTAGCAGTTGATCCGAAGAAGGTTAATGATGTGTTGAGCTGGAACCCGCCTCGGGATGTCAGCGAGATCAGGAGTTTCCTTGGAATGGCCGGATATTATCAGCGTTTCTTTGAAGGATTCTCCAAGATTGCTAAACCCATGACGGCGTTATTGGAGAAAAATACCAAGTTCATCTGGATAGAGGAGTGCCAAACCAACTTCGAAGAGTTGAATAAGAGGCTGACAACAGCACCTGTATTAGTATTGCCCGACATAGCCAAGATCTTCTCCATCTACTGTGATGCATCCCGTCTACGACTGGGGTGTATACTTATGCAGGAAGGGAGAGTCGTGGCATATGCATCAAGACAGTTGCGGAAGCATGAGCAGAACTATCTGACACATGATCTGGAGTTGGCAGCTGTGGTGCATGCTTTGAAGATTTGGAGGCATTACCTGATTGGGCACAAGTGTGACATCTACACTGATCACAAGAGCCTGAAGTATGTCTTCACTCAGTCAGAGTTGAATATGAGGCAACGTCGATGGTTGGAGTTGATCAAGGACTATGATCTGGAGATCCATTACTACTCTGGCAAGGCTAATTTGGTGGCAGATGCTCTAAGCAGGAGAAGTTATGTGAACAAGATCACCGGCCATTGTCTGCCTGAAGAACTCAGCCGGGAATTTGAGAAGATGAGTCTGGGGTTCATGACCAGCATCACAGAAATGACGGTAGAACCGACTTTTGAATAGGAGATCCGGAAGGGACAGCTTGGTGATGAAAAGTTCAAGGAAATTGTGGAGAATGTTGCCCTAGGAAAGGCCCTTGGATTTCGAGTTGATGAACAGGGAACCTTGTGGCACGAAAAAAGGATATGTTTGTCCGAAATAGCGCAGATCAAGGACACGATCCTAAGAGAAGTGCATGATTCTGTTGACACCAAAAATTAGCACCAGGAAGAGGCTGACATGTGAGCCGGATTTGGTGGAAGGATGCTATTCGGCTAAAGGGTTTTCTCTGAAGCATTCGGCAAAGATGCTCTGCGGTCGGGAACGCGTCGTCATTCGGCTAAAGGGTGTTCTCTGAAGCATTCGGCAGAGATACTCTGTGGTCGGGAATGCGTCATCATTCGGCAGAGGCATTGTTCCGCAGGCGAAGAGTGGTAGCGTTCGGAAAGACATGATGACGTGGATCAATATAAGGAAAAGGCCGGTTCGAACAAGGAATGCAATATGGGCACGAAGATCCGTCATTTATTTTTAGAAACAAATGTTGTAGTCGTGTCCGACTAGGAGTTGTATCAAGACCTGGGTATAAATATAAACCCATGGCATCTGTAGAAACAATCAACAATCAATCATACAACAAACCGGCCCCGTGCCAACATCGAGTCCTTTAGTCGAGTCGTCGAGTTCTTCGAGAGGAGTCATCGATCCGTCGACCTCCGTAAGTACCGGCAACCTTGTATCAAGCTTAGTATCATGCGGTGGATTTAAGCTTTGATGCAAGTAGTCTTGTTACCATGCTTAGTATCATCCGGTGGATTTAAGTTGTGGTTTCAAGAAGGTTCCTCTGTTAGGTCATGAGCCATGCGGTGGGCTAAGATCTAGTATGGACCAAGTTATCGGCTCTGTTAGATTTCGGCAAGATCTAACAGATTCATTAAGTTACCCCGTGTTGCTTCGTTTTTACTATGTGCTTAATTCATGCAACACACCTTTGCCCAATCTAGATCGGCTAGAATCGGCTTTGCTTTACGGTGCGACGACTTATCCCCTCATAGCCGAATCCGAAACCGATCTAGGTTGCCACGTGTCGCGGGTTCAAGCTTGTCGGTATCGTGTAGGTCTTGACAGAACCGGGTATCATGCGGTAGATGCAGGTTTTTGGGTCGTCTTAGAGCTAATCATCCGGTGGATTAGAATTCGATTCGATCTGATAGATTTATCTTTACCGATTAGGCTTGTTCCTTCGCCATGGACCCCGATTCGGCTAAATAGCCGTATTCGGCAGTGCTCTCACAAGTGAACGTGTGTTCGTGGGTTTGCATTGGACAATGAATGCTTTTAGCCTTTCACGATTAGATTGTATCATGCGGTGGATTGATTTAATCTGATTGGTGGTGTGGCCCCAAACGAGTTGTATCATGCGGTGGATTAACTCGTTTGTTGCCATGCTTGACGGGTGCTGCTTTCGGCCTATGCATTCTTGTTTTCAATGTAAATTCGTGACTGTGTTGTGGGTTCGTAACTAAACATTGAATGCTTTTAGCTTTTCATGGTTAGATTGTATCATGCGGTGGATTGGTCTAATCTGATTAGTGGTGTGGTCACAAACAAGTCGTATCATGCGGTGGATTAACTTGTTTGTTATCATGCTTGACGGGTGCTGCTTTCGGCCTATGCATTCTTTGTTTACTGCGAATTTATGATCATGTTTCACCCTTTTATTTATCTATCATGCTCTGTTTCTCGTTAATCGGCTATGAGTATGTGTTACAATGTTCATTCGGTTGAAAGCCGATCTTTCGTCATGCTTACGTCACGCATTCGGCAGTACGCTCCTTGTGTACCTTGCCGATTGCCGAATGTGGTTTTAACTGCCGACAGATAGCTTGTCCGTAGCTATATGTCTCTTGAGATTGGCTTCAACGCCGCAAATATGGAACTGTCTGGTCTCACCCGGCACGTTCCAGGTTTTGATCTAAACCTTTTTGTCCCTTTGTTAGTTTTCAGGCAAACTGACTGGCACGCTTCCGGATTCAAAAGCCCGGGTCACGTGTGAAGCCAGCTAATTCGGCTTGCTGTGTGCTTGGCGTGAGGTGCGGATTTTACGTCAACACACTTTTTGGCACGCCCGGTGGGACACACACAAGTTTTCAAGATGCCTGAGTTGAGCGACATCATGGATGTCACTTTGGAAGAATTGTCTGAAGAACATCAACAGATGGTAAAGGCTGCTGCCAACCAATTCATTAACAAATGTTTACTGTGTTTCGCCAAGAACAGGAGTGGTGCACCTTTTCTCAAATCCGACTTGCCAAGAGTTCTCCTTCCTGGGCAATCTGATTTTACTGAAGAAGAAGAGAGGGAGAGATTCTCGGGCGTGTTATACAAAGCTTTGGGGGAAGCAATGACCAATCACAATGCTGCGTTCTTGAACAGTTTTCGGCATATAATGGTAAGCATTTTTGGTCAGCATGTGGATAAACGCTTTGAACAGATACATGGGCAATTGGGTGGTCCGACATACTTCAATGTTCAAGCACCAGTTCAGAAACCACATGGTAAAGGAAATGCTGATGAAACTGGAGGTTCTGGTGCTAAAGATACAAATGGACAACCGATTCGGCAAGATCCTCAGCCTGCATTGCCGAAAACTCGCACATACGGTGATATGGCATTCGGCACCACAGGGAATCTGCCTGCTTCTGCTTACAAGATATCTCCCTTGAACAATAGGCTGCAAAGGGACATGTATGGAAACGGATATTCAGAGTTTATGGATTACAATGCTGTCGACGCCCTCCCGAATCCTGGATATGGTGGTACTGCAGGCATGCTTGCTGGAAGACCAGGGAATCAAGATACCAGTATTGACCTCATGGTGCAAAAAATGACCGATGTATTGCAAAATCAATTTGGTCTGAAGCCTAAAAATCAGGGATACATGTACTCGTCTCCTTTCCCTGAATGGTACCAAAGGGTATCATTGCCGAATAGAGTCAAGGTGCCTACAGAGTTTACTAAATTCTCAGGACAAGATGATACTAGCACTGTGGAACATATAGCTCGATATCTGATGCAGCTTGGAGAGGCTTCGGCAGATGAGGCTTTCAGAATCAGATACTTTCCTTTGTCACTGACGGGTCCAGCTTTTACATGGTTTGCTTCTTTGCCTGCTCAGTCGATTTGTACCTGGAAAGACCTGGAACAGAAATTCCATGCTCATTACTACATTGGCAGTACCGAGAAAAAGTTGGTTGATTTGACCAGCTTGAGACAGAGGAATAATGAAACACCTACGGAGTTCCTCAGAAGATTTAGGGAAACAAAGAGTATGTGCTTTTCTCTGAACATACCTGATGATCAACTGGCTGGTATGGCTGTAGCTGGCATGTTGCCTGCCATTCGGGAGAAGCTATTCGGGAAGGAGTTTGATGATCTGGGCCAATTGTCGCACAGATTGGCCTTGATGAGTAACCAGGCATATGGTTTCAAGAAAGATGTCAGATTTGCTAAAAATAATGATGTAGCTGACATCTATAACCAATTCCTTGAAAGAGCAGATCAAGAAGATGAATATGAAGATAGCGAGGAGATAGCTGCAGCAGAGATAGTGTGGAGCAAAGAACCAGTTACGATGACTCAAAGATGGATCAAACAGATGAAGGGAACATATGATTTTGATGTGACTAAGGCAGACAAATTGTTTGAGTTCCTGGTGAAAGAAGGCTGAATCAAATTGCCAGAGGGGCATTCTATGCTTCGGCCTGATGGAGTGAAAGATAAGAGGTACTGTGGGTTTCATGATAAAAATTCTCATTCCATTAATGAATGCAGAGTCTTTAGGATGAAAATTCAGAAAGCTATCCAGGAAGGACATCTGAAATTCGACAACAAGATGAAACTGGACAGTAACCCTTTCCCTCAGAACATGATCGGGTTCTCGGTTAATATGGTAAATGCTGTTCCACCTGGAGAAAAGGGAAGATTGAAAGTTTTAACCTCAAAGAAGGCAAGACAGGATGGTTCAGTTGATCCCACTCGGCAGATCACAATTGAACAGATTCGCCAGAAAAATCTTCGGTTCCCGAATAGCCGATTTGAAGTGGGAGAATCCTTTAAACCTAGAGTTACTACTCGTATTCTCCTCAACAAATGGCAGCGTCAGCAAGAAAAGGAGAGTTTTCAAAGGCGTGAATACGAGAAGGAGAAAAGAAGGCGCGAAGAAGAAAGGTTTGAGGAAGAACAAAAAGAGTATGCTCGAGAGCAGGAACGTGCGCATTGGGGGTGTGCATTCTTCAGACACTGTTGGAACGAAGGTTTGAAGCTTCCCACATGGAATAATTGTCCTGAATGCAATAATAGGTATGATGAATATAGGCAGGGAAATGTCAATCGCCGATCTGTCCATGAAAGAATTGGCAAGGTGCATCCTAGTGATAATCGGCGTTTTAATGATCAACCAAAAAAGAGACATGCTGATTACAAGTGGGTTGATCGTGAAGAAGAAGAAGATCATGCTTATGTGTGGCAAGAAGGACAATGGTGCCCACCTGGTTTGAGGAAGAGCTAGAAGAGAAGAGTACAGCGCCTGAGGAATCGGGAATTGAAGCAAGCAAAGGTCAAGGTGAAATCGATATGGCTCCCAAAAGACAGGCCTGACGAACATAGTCATTCGGCTCCTACATGTATGGTATGTTTTCTGCCGAATGAATTCATGGCTCCAGCTAACCAAATTGTACAGGAAGAGATATTGCCCGATATAGATGATGCCGAACAATTTGGGTTAATAGCACAATTGATGTTGAACAAACAAGCTGTTTTTGAGAAGCCAACCCAGAATCGGCACATGAAGCCACTGTACTTGAAGGGATATGTTAATGGCAAACCATTGACCAAGATGTTTGTCGATGGAGGAGCTGCTGTCAATGTAATGCCATATACCACATTCAGGAAGCTTGGCATGGGCCTTAGAGATTTGACACCAACGAGCATAATTCTAAATGATTTTGCTGGAAATCCTTCGGACACCAAGGGATGCGTGCACGTTGATCTGATGATTGGTTCCAAGACTCTGCTTACGACTTTCTTTGTCATTGAGGGCAAAGGGGCATATAGCTTGCTGCTTGGAAGAGATTGGATTCATGCAAATTGTTGTATTCCATCTACCATGCATCAACAGCTTATTCAGTGGATAGATGATGAGGTGGAGATTGTCCAAGCAGATGATTCAATAAGCGTGGCTAATATGGAACCAGCCTTCTGGGAGTATCAAGGCATAGATTGTTTCTCAGGTAAAGACTGGGGAGAAGGTCCTGTGGCACCAGCCAGCAGTGATCAGCAGCCGATCGAAGCAGTCGGCTCTCATAGTAATTTTTGATGGAAAATCCAATTGATGGAACTGATGGAAAATTAGGACGTGGATTTGTGTCGGCCGATACATTAGAAGAAGTGGACATTGGAGATGGTGATAAGCCAAGGCCGACATTTATCAGTGCTAACTTGGATTCGGTTTTTAAAGAAAAGTTGGTGACATTGTTAAAAGAATACAAGGACTGCTTTGCTTGGGATTATTCGGAGATGCCCGGTCTAGATCGTTCTATTGTTGAGCATCGGTTGCCAATCAAACCTGGATACAGGCCTTACAAGCAACCACCCCGAAAAATCTACAAGGAAGAAGTGTTGGCCGATGTGAAAAAAGAGATTGAAAGATTACTAGATGCAAATTTCATTCGGCCATGTAAATACGCGGATTGGATCTCTAATATTGTTCCTGTCTATAAGAAAAATGGAAAGATGAGGGTTTGCATAGATTTTAGAGACCTAAACAAAGCTACACCCATGGATGGATATCCAATGCCTATTGCTGATTCGTTGGTTGATGCTGCTGCTGGACACAAAGTGCTCAGTTTCATGGATGGTAACGCAGGATATAATCAGATTTATATGGCATTGGAAGATATAGTAAAGACAGCTTTCAGGTGTCCTGGACACATAGGGTTGTTTGAGTGGGTTGTCATGACCTTTGGATTGAAAAATGCCGGTGCAACTTATCAAAGGGCTATGAATTATATTTTTCATGAGTTGATCGGCAAGATTGTGGAAATATATATTGATGATGTGGTAATCAAGTCATTGGATCATGAGTCTCATTTGGCCGACATAAGGAAAACTCTAGAATGCACCAGAAAACATGGGCTTAAGATGAACCCGAACAAGTGTGCTTTTGGAGTTTCGGCTGGAGAGTTTCTGAGATTTTTGATACATGAAGGAGGAATAGGAGTTGGTAAGAAAAGCATGAAGGCAATTGATGAAATTGTTCCTCCAACTAATCTTAAAGAGTTACAATCGCTGCTTGGCAAGATAAATTTTGTGAGAAGGTTCATATCAAACTTGTCACAAAAGGTGTTGCCCTTTTCCTCACTGTTGAAAATAAAAAAGGATCAAAAGTTTGTATGGGGTGACGAACAACAGAAGGCTTTTGATGAAATAAAGGAGTACATGAAGAAGCCACCAGTATTGGTGCCTCCACAATTGAACAAGCCTTTCAAGTTGTACGTGGCGGCCGATGCCCAAACTATTGGATCGGCCCTCATTCAAGAATTTGAAGGGAAGGAAAGAGTAGTTGCATATCTTAGCCGAAAGTTACTAGATCCAGAGACAAGGTATTCGGCTATAGAGAAGCTTTGCTTATGTGTTTACTACTCCTGTACAAAATTTCGGCACTACTTACTACATGCCGAATGCATTGTGTATTCGAAGTTTGATGTGATAAAACACATGTTGTCTATGCCAATTTTGAACGGAAGGATTGGCAAATGGATTTTAGCTTTGTCTGAATTTGAGTTAAGATTTGAATCGGCAAAGGCTGTTAAGGGACAGATTATTGCCGACTTCATTACTGAACATCATGATACATCGATAAATTTGCTTAACATTGTTCCTTGGGTGTTATTCTTCGATGGATCTTCATGCAACAAAGGTGGTGGAGCAGGTATCTTATTAATTTCACCCAAAGGAGAAACATTTGAGTTTGCTGTTCCCATTCAATCTGCTGTTACTAACAATCAAGCTGAGTATGAGGCATTGCTCAAAGGGCTCCAATACTTGAAAGAAGCAAAGGCCATTGCGGTTGAAATTTTTGGAGATTCAGAATTGGTTATAAAACAATTGAATGGTGAATATGAGTGCAAAAGTGATACCTTGAAGAATTACTATGAAGAATGTAAAGAAATATTGAAGAGCTTTCGGTCAGTAATTCTACAACACATTCCTAGAGGGAATAATGGAGAAGCAAATAGACTGGCCCAAAGTGCATCAGGTTATAGAGAGCTTCAAGAAGTGTTTGCTAATGATGTATATGCATTCGGGAGCAATCTGGCAGAGGATGATTGGAGAAAAGAGATTGCCGATTATCTGGAGAATCCATCCCGAAAGGTTTCTAGAAAGCTCAGGTATAAAGCTTTAAAGTTTGTTCTTCTTGATGATAATTTGTATTATAAATCCTTGGATGGGGTGCTGTTACATTGCTTAAATCATGAGGAAGCAAAAAGGCTGATGAGTGAAGTACATGATGGATTGTGTGGAGCACATCAATCGGCCTATCGAATGAAGTGGATTATTAGAAGAACTGGATATTACTGGCCGACAATGTTGGAAGATTGTTTTGAATATTATAAGGGATGTCAAGACTGTCAGAGATTTGGAAACATTCAGAGAGTTCCGGCATCGGCTTTGAATCCCATTATCAAGCCATGGCCATTCAGAGGATGGGGAATAGATTTGATTGGCCAAATAAATCCTCCATCTAGCAAGGGGCATAAGTTTGTGCTTTTAGCAACCGATTATTTTACCAAGTGGGTTGAGGCAATTCTATTAAAGAAGGTGACATCGGAGAATATGGTTGAATTTGTTAAAGAACATATCATTTACAGATTTGGGATTCCTCAAACAATCACCACAGATCAAGGGGCTCAATTTACATCTTCAGAGTTCAAAGATTTTGCTGAGAGTATGGGCATCAAATTGTTAAATTCTTCTCCTTATTATGCCCAAGCTAATGGTCAGGCAGAGGCTTCTAACAAGATTATGATTAAAATTATACAGAAGAAGATTGATCAGAAACCGAGAAAGTGGCATTCGGTACTCAATGAGGCTTTATGGGCTTACCGAATGGCTCCACATGGGGCTACACAGACGTCTCCTTATGAGTTGGTGTATGGGCATCATGCTATCTTGCCATGGGAAATACAATCAGACTCAAGGAGAATAAAGTTGCAAAAGGATTTAAGTTCTAAAGATTATAATGATTTAATGATGGACGAATTAGAAGATTTGCATATGATTCGTCTCAGGGCCTTGGAAAATATCGAGAGAAACAAAATGCGAGTTGCTAAGTATTACAACAAGAAGGTGAAAATTAAGCAATTTACAGAAGGTGATCTAGTTTGGAAAGCGATATTGCCGATTGGAACCAAATATGCAGCATTCGGCAAGTGGTCTCCAAATTGGGAAGGTCCTTTCAGAGTGGTTAGATGCGTGCCTGGAAATGCATATATTTTGAAGACATTATTGGGAGAAGAATTTGCTTCTGCTATAAATGGAAGATATTTGAAGAGGTATTATCCCAGTGTTGAAATCGATCGGTGATTGATATATTAATTTGCCGAACAGCCGATATTCGGGAAGAAATCGCCTTCAGAACAAATGTTGACAGAAAAGGAAAATGGCCAGTACTGAACGTATTGCCCTTAGCACAAAATATATTACATCAGATGTTCATGCAAGATCACAAAAGATAAGTTTTATTGCCGAAATTCCATAAATCCCTAGTACAAACTAATGGAATAGCCTGTTCAAAACGGACTGGGGATGGATGGAATCGGCAATGGCGGCGCCATGAGCATCAAGGCGATCTATGGAGGCCTCGATGTCGTCGATCTCCTCCGGGTTATCATTAGCGAAGCCGGTCGGTAGCCTGGAGTAGTTGGTATTGGTGTGCGTCGACATGGCGACTAGGCCTGCGGCAGTACCCAGACGGATGCCGTGCGAGGCCACCTCATCGATGCGGCCCGCCACCGCACCGAGGCGAGCTTCTGGTGTGTCCCCAGGAGCATTCACCTTGTTCGCCAGCTCATCCACCAGCGCCTTCAGTCGATCGAGTTCAGCATCACGCGCTGCAAGTTTACAAAAGGGGCAGCAGAATAATATCAGTTGGGGAACAAGATTGAGATTGAGCAGATTGCAGGACTCACCATCAATGACTTCGAGCAGTTGCTTGCGCTCGTGCTGCCATTCGAGGTCAGCAATCCCGGCTTGCTTGGAGATAGCCTCCAGTTCGCGACGAGAGTCGTCGCGCTCCGTCTTGAATCGGCGAGCATCGCCGTCCGTGTAGCGGTAGTCGTCTGATTCGAGAGATCGATTGGACGAACTCGAAGATGCCGCAGGAGCAGCGGCTGGAGGTGCAACTGGCGCACCAGCGCCGGCAATCCATTGGATTACCCTGAAAGAACAAAGAGATTCGTCAAGAAAGAGGGAGGAAATCTCGAGAAGAATAGAGAGAAGCAAGCAGCCAATCACCTGCGGCGAGCGCCGGCGCGACTTCCTTCGGCCTCATCGGCGGCCGGGCGCCTCCTGTTGTTATCAGCCATTGGAAGTTCCTCGGAGTTACTGTGGAAGGGGAAAAGAATGACTTGAGTCGGCAAAAACTTGGAAGATGAAGAACTTGGTGAAAACTGTGGGCTGCCTGGATGTTTATTTATAGAACTCGCAGAGGAAATCGTGGCCAAAGATCGTGGCACGTATTCCGAAGAGTTAGGAAGGTGGAAAGGATTTTTCCAGCCGATCGGTTCTCATGTCGTTTGGGATTCTTATCGAGTCATATTCGGCTTTGACTGGATGAGATTCGGCTATGTCATGGTTGAAGCGTTTTCGGGTCTGATGCTATTAAAATCAGCTTTGCCGAATGAGTTACCCACAATGGAGAGAAAGCAAAGATTGGTGAAACTACAAAGTTGGTAAGACATTCGGCTAATTAAATATTCAATACAATTACACACCCAAGTACTTGGAGATTACATCTTTGGCATCAGATATCATTCTATTAATGGTCTCCAAAAGATTTTTGCCTGCTTCTTGGGTTTTTTCCAGAGCAGAGAGCTTCACTTTGAGTTGTTTATCTTCAGTTAGAATTGCCGATGCTTCCTTTCGTATCCTCTCTGTCAGATCAGGGAGTTCGGCTAATTTCTTCTCGTCAGCTTCGATTTCGGCTGACAAGACCCTCAGTTCGGCTTCTAGTTCAGCTTTTCTGGTCTTCTTCAGATCAAGTGTTGACTGCAGTCTAGCTGACAATTCTTTGTTACTCTGAGCTTGAGTATGCAGATCTTTCAAGGATTGCTTAGCTATGGCTCTTCTTTGCTTTAAAGCTGGTTGTAAAGATTGATCTTTCAGAGCCTGTCTGACTGCAGCAAATTGTTGATCTAATTTAGAGATTGGTTCCAAGGAAGCTTGAATGTCAACGGGAAGGTTGTGTTCAATGGGCTCGAGCATATCTCTCAGAAGATCAGCATCCTTGACTTGATCCTGGAAGTCTTTGTGCAGAAAGGAGAAAATTTCCTTTAGTTTTGCCTGGGTTTCTTCTGATAAAGTCTGACTAGAAGAAATTTCCTCTGCTTGTTCGGCAACAAGGTCATCCAAGGGAAATGAGTAGCTAGGTGACGAAGTTGTTTTCTCCTGAAAAAAGATATTGCCGAATTAATGATTATCCATTGAATAAAGAACTAAGGAGACTGGGAAATTATCTCTACCTCACTCCTGATCTCTTGGATGGAGAGAGAGGGCGGCTCAAGCTCAGGCAAAGGTTCTGGTATGTCATGCTGAGGAGAGCTTGGAAGGTTCTTTGGTGGAGATGAGGCTTCTAGCTGAGGTACATCAGGTAAAGCTGAAGCTGGTTCTTGATGAAAAGAGGAGCTCTCCGAAATTGGATCCATTGAAGCTTGCTCTGTGACTGAAAGAAAGTTAGTGCCGATGAAAAGAGTTTTTAAAAGGACAGGATGGTGAGAAATTTTACTAATCACTGAAGCATCGACAGGTCCTGTGCTAATGGCCAATTGCTGTGATTTGGCCTGAAATCATAAAGGAGTAGAAAATGAGCAGAATGAAATTAGCATTTTTTACTCGAGGAAGGAGAAATTTGACCTGTGCAATTGTTTTGCTGCTTGTTCTTTTCTTCTTTATAGATGAAGGGGCAGTTAGAGAAGAAATTTTTCTCTTGGCAGCAGGTGGTGCAGCAAGAGATGGATCCAGGTTGGCAGGCCTAGACATTATTTGAGCCAAAGAAGGAGAGTGATGCCCCAGAATAGATATTGGGCCTGCAGTGTTATATGCAATTGCTCTGGCCAGAGGGGCAGGGACTATGTCCTGCAAGGTAACAGAGTTAAAAGTCGATGAAAGAGGATGTCAGTAGAAAAATGAATGGATTATAAGCATGTTTACCTCTGAATTCGGCTGATAGTCAGGCATCAGATCAAGGCAAAGAGGGTGAACTGGCACATTGAAGATATGATCATGGAGTTCTTGCCACCAAAGAATAAAAGAAGGATGAGCAAGTGCTGTCGGCGCAAAAGGTTCGATCTGGTAGATGGCTGTACAACACTTGTAATCAAAAATTCTTCTTGTTTCTGTGGTGTCTTTGGTGGTCTGCCTGGGCTTGAGGAATTCATGGAAGAATAGTCTTGGGGGCACTTGGCCACATCCTAATTGCCTGGCTACTGTATTCGGCTGGTAATATTCATATGAACTTTGAACCAGCCTTCCTCCACAAAATTCGGCTGGTAAGATGCAAGGCCGAATAAAAGTATTAAAAATTGCTGTGGACTCTACATCTATGCATCCAGTTTCGAAGCTGAATTCACAAGGAAAAGTGAGGCTGTCATTGTCCATGTATGGGAACCAGAGGGGATTGGCAAAGCCTTTGAAGAAAAGTTCAAACAGTTCCCCAATGTTCTTGTTAATAGCAATAGTGGAGGCTGCTTCCCCATAGGTTTGACAGCCTTTGGTGCTCTGGGCTTCTGCTTCCTGGTAATTGACCGAGGGGAAGTGTCGGCTGTTGAGGTCAATGGAGACAATTTGGTGCATGTACAATTGCAGCCACATCTGGACGAACCACCAGGGACCATTGACGCAGGAAATTTTCTTGTTGGTGTGCATCTGATAAATGGTTTGATGGAGCATGTGATAGACACTTCCCAAGAGATATTTCCCGAGAGGGATAAGTGTGCCTGCAGCCAAGTCTTCAGCCATTACTATGTGATTCAGAGTTGGCTCATTGGCTTTACCACAGAAGACAAATCTGTACAGCCACATATTCAGGAAGGCCCTGTATTCAACATCAGACAGAGGACCATCGTGCATGTAAGTCTGGATGTATTTCTTATATCCAACTCCAGTTTTCACCCCTGTCTGTTTGGAAGAACCCTTGTATCTGTATGGGTGTATTATCCCTATGATGTTCAGGCCGGTTATCATGTAGACATCGGCCAGGGTTGGGGTCATCGGTCCGTGACCAAAGAGAAAAGCATTCATGCCATTGGACCAGAAGTGACAAGCTGCAATCAGGAGATTTTCGTTCTTGGATGTTTCGGCTAGAGATAGCTCCAAGCAATGGGAGATACGAAGACTGTCCCAATTCTGCGTCTGGGGGCTTTTATCTTCAAGAATCCTTTTGTACCAGTTTCTCCAACCGGCGATTGGGGGCAGAGGCCAGTTCTTGAATGAATCTTGCCATTCGTGAGGTCTCGTCAGTGAAGTTTTGAAAGGGATCCTTTGAGACTCGGCCGCAATAATTTCGGAGGGATCTGGATTCCCTGAAGGGCCGAGGAAGAAAGATGCGGATTGCTCCTCCGTAGGGGTCAGGATTTCAGTGGTCAGAGCCTATTGAGGACGGAAGAAGAGCGATTCGGGGATTCAAAATGCAGCTTGAAAAGAGTAATGCCGAATATGATTGAAGAAAACGGAACTTACTTGAAGAATTTGATCCTGGTTCGCCATTTGAAGATCGGAGCTTGAAAGATTCGACGAACTAGGGTTTGAGTTTGAGAACGCACTCTGAAGATTTGGGAGCAGAAAATGGATGTCGAACGGGCTCAGCCTGGAAATGTTGGAGATTCCTGGTCAATTCCGAGATAAAAGTATCCTTTATCCCGAAATTGAAGGGGCATGTGTTGACACCAAAAATTAGCACCAGGAAGAGGCTGACATGTGAGCCGGATTTGGTGGAAGGATGCTATTCGGCTAAAGGGTTTTCTCTGAAGCATTCGGCAAAGATGCTCTGCGGTCGGGAACGCGTCGTCATTCGGCTAAAGGGTGTTCTCTGAAGCATTCGGCAGAGATACTCTGTGGTCGGGAATGCGTCATCATTCGGCAGAGGCATTGTTCCGCAGGCGAAGAGTGGTAGCGTTCGGAAAGACATGATGACGTGGATCAATATAAGGAAAAGGCCGGTTCGAACAAGGAATGCAATATGGGCACGAAGATCCGTCATTTATTTTTAGAAACAAATGTTGTAGTCGTGTCCGACTAGGAGTTGTATCAAGACCTGGGTATAAATATAAACCCATGGCATCTGTAGAAACAATCAACAATCAATCATACAACAAACCGGCCCCGTGCCAACATCGAGTCCTTTAGTCGAGTCGTCGAGTTCTTCGAGAGGAGTCATCGATCCGTCGACCTCCGTAAGTACCGGCAACCTTGTATCAAGCTTAGTATCATGCGGTGGATTTAAGCTTTGATGCAAGTAGTCTTGTTACCATGCTTAGTATCATCCGGTGGATTTAAGTTGTGGTTTCAAGAAGGTTCCTCTGTTAGGTCATGAGCCATGCGGTGGGCTAAGATCTAGTATGGACCAAGTTATCGGCTCTGTTAGATTTCGGCAAGATCTAACAGATTCATTAAGTTACCCCGTGTTGCTTCGTTTTTACTATGTGCTTAATTCATGCAACACACCTTTGCCCAATCTAGATCGGCTAGAATCGGCTTTGCTTTACGGTGCGACGACTTATCCCCTCATAGCCGAATCCGAAACCGATCTAGGTTGCCACGTGTCGCGGGTTCAAGCTTGTCGGTATCGTGTAGGTCTTGACAGAACCGGGTATCATGCGTTAGATGCAGGTTTTTGGGTCGTCTTAGAGCTAATCATCCGGTGGATTAGAATTCGATTCGATCTGATAGATTTATCTTTACCGATTAGGCTTGTTCCTTCGCCATGGACCCCGATTCGGCTAAATAGCCGTATTCGGCAGTGCTCTCACAAGTGAACGTGTGTTCGTGGGTTTGCATTGGACAATGAATGCTTTTAGCCTTTCACGATTAGATTGTATCATGCGGTGGATTGATTTAATCTGATTGGTGGTGTGGCCCCAAACGAGTTGTATCATGCGGTGGATTAACTCGTTTGTTGCCATGCTTGACGGGTGCTGCTTTCGGCCTATGCATTCTTGTTTTCAATGTAAATTCGTGACTGTGTTGTGGGTTCGTAACTAAACATTGAATGCTTTTAGCTTTTCATGGTTAGATTGTATCATGCGGTGGATTGGTCTAATCTGATTAGTGGTGTGGTCACAAACAAGTCGTATCATGCGGTGGATTAACTTGTTTGTTATCATGCTTGACGGGTGCTGCTTTCGGCCTATGCATTCTTTGTTTACTGCGAATTTATGATCATGTTTCACCCTTTTATTTATCTATCATGCTCTGTTTCTCGTTAATCGGCTATGAGTATGTGTTACAATGTTCATTCGGTTGAAAGCCGATCTTTCGTCATGCTTACGTCACGCATTCGGCAGTACGCTCCTTGTGTACCTTGCCGATTGCCGAATGTGGTTTTAACTGCCGACAGATAGCTTGTCCGTAGCTATATGTCTCTTGAGATTGGCTTCAACGCCGCAAATATGGAACTGTCTGGTCTCACCCGGCACGTTCCAGGTTTTGATCTAAACCTTTTTGTCCCTTTGTTAGTTTTCAGGCAAACTGACTGGCACGCTTCCGGATTCAAAAGCCCGGGTCACGTGTGAAGCCAGCTAATTCGGCTTGCTGTGTGCTTGGCGTGAGGTGCGGATTTTACGTCAACAGATTCGGCATACTCGATCCACCCAGGAAGCACCAAGATCTACCAAGACATCAAGGAAAGATTCTGGTGGTACGGATTGAAGCGTGATGTGGCGACACATGTGGCATTATGTGACACTTGTCACAGAGTTAAGGCTGAACATCAGAGAACAGCCGGATTACTCTAGCCCTTGAAGATACCGGAATGGAAATGGGAAGAAGTTGACATGGACTTCATTACTGGTCTACCCCGCACACAGCGAGGATTCGACTCCATCTGGGTGATTGTGGATCGCTTGACCAAGGTGGCACACTTTCTTCCGGTGAAGACCACCTATACAGGCGCCCGATTGACACAGTTGTACATGGAGAGGATTGTGTGTTTGCATGGAGTACCCAAGCAGATAGTGTCTGATCGTGGTACACAGTTCACTTCACACTTCTAGCAGAAGCTGCATGAGTCTATGGACACTAAGTTACAGTTTAGCTCAGCTTATCACCCCCAGACAGATGGACAGACAGAGCGGACTAATCAGATTCTGGAGGACATGTTGAGAGCATGTGCACTGCAGTATGGTGTTAGCTGGGACAAAAGTTTACCTTATGCGGAATTCTCATACAACAACAGCTATCAGAAGAGTCTACAGATGGCATCATTCGAGGCTTTGTATGGCAGGAAGTGCAGAACACCACTGTTATGGAATAAGACTGGAGAAAGTCAAGTCTTTGGGCCTCAGATACTCCGAGATGCAGAACGCCAAGTCCAAGTGATCAGGCAGAATTTGAAGGTGGCACAGTCCAGGCAGAAGAGCTATGCTGCTATCAGACGGAGGGATCTCAGCTTTGCAGTTGGAGATTTTGTCTACCTCAAGGTGTCACCAATGAGGGGCGTGAAGAGGTTCAATGTCAAGGGCAAGCTAGCACCTCGATACATCGGACCATTATTTGTACTGTTTTAACTGTTTGGTGTACTGTTCTAATAGATTATTATTTGTTTGCATGTATTGGCTTGCGTGCTCGCTTGTATGGTGATTCGTGTCCAGTCGGTGAGCCTTTCACGTTGGACTTCGAGTACTTGGGAGACTTTCCGGAGCAGGACCCGCAGCAGCAGCAGCCCTTCGAGGAAGGCAAGTTATAGCACGGACAATCCTTGCTACCTAAACACACTCTTTATATACATTTACTTTCATATGCATGTGTCTAATTTGTCATCCTATTAAGGTTGTACCTAGTTTGTTTACTCCTATCCTTTGATTACCTTGGGTTATTGCATATGGGTAGAATCTTTGCTATGCGCAGCTACTGTCATTATTATTTAATTATTAATCTTGACTTAATGGTTCACTTTAACATTTATGATAAAACATGCTTCTTAGCAACTTGGTTTAGGGAGCTAGAGCATGTGCTTCGTGCTTTGCTCTAGTGTCTCTCCGCAAGGTCCGGTTCTTAAAGCGGCAACCCAGGAGCCTGTCGCCACTGCTAGAACTATTATGGCTCTGGTCTTGGTCAAGTAACTTGTACGTCTCTAGCTTGCCAGTGGTTACCGGAGTGGCTGTCGGCGTTATGGGAAACATGGGTGAGAGTATGTCTTGATCCACCGAGGACGGGTGATCCGTCGGCTATGCCCCCGTGAGGCACAGTCCCGTGCTGGGAGTCCCTGCGACGGGGAACTCCACACGTTGCGCATTGTTGGGTGAGATGCCCGCGCTCTGGAAGCCATTGACCCCCCTATGGTGTGACTTCGTAGGCATACGTCAATCTCGGTGCCTGGGCCATGCCGCCTGTGTTGTACCATAATCGACCACTATCTTGTTAGGGTGTCTTGTGAAAAACCTCGTAGCGTCCCTATGCGGTCACACCTCGGTAGTGTGATTTGTGAGGTCTGATCCACCTCCGCGTGGTTGGGTTTAAAGTTCGTATGAGCTTTTACGCGACTGGTGGGTAAAGGGCGAAACCTCTACAGATTGTAAATCTATCATGATAGCCTTGCTCAGGGTCACGAGCGGCCTGGATCTTTTTTGATTAGAAAATGATGTTATTTATGTTAATGTCACTTATACTTTATTAATTGGGTTACGACTGGGTTTCATTCACTTGTAGTAATTTGGTTAATAATAAAATGAACCAACTAAAAATGCTAATGCAGTTAAGCCGTGTCTAGCCTATTTTGAGCCTTCATACCCGTGCTATACTTGCTAAGTAATTGTTTACTTACACTTGCTATTTTATTCAACAAAATCCTGGATGGGTAAACAGATTGGGCTGGGCATGAGTCTGCTGCTGAGTTTTCAGAAGATTTATCGTTCTACTGAGTTGTGATCTCCCAGTCAGAGTCCCTGTGGATTGCGGCTCCATTAGTTGAGAGTTTTATTAGTCTTCCGTTGTTATTGTTTAGATCATTTATAAAGCACTCTGATGTAAACATTTAATTTAATGAAGAATTTATTCCAGCATATGTTCTCTGTTTATCATATTTGTTCGCTATGTCTGTACTATGACTTCCTGGGCACACATATGGCCGCATTCGGGTTTTTGTGAAAATCCGGGTGTGACATATGTCTTTTGGATTGAAGAATGCCGGCGCCACATATCAGCGAGCCATACAAACGTGCCTATCCAAACAAATTGGGCGCAATGTAGAGGCATATGTTGATGATGTGGTCGTCAAAACAAGGCAGTCAGAACATCTCATCAATTACCTTCAAGAAACATTCGACAACCTTAGAACATTCCGTTGGAAACTTAACCCAACAAAATGTGTCTTCGGTGTTCCGTCAGGGAAACTTTTGGGGTTCATGGTCAGTAACAGGGGTATTGAAGCCAACCCGGCAAAGATTTCAGCAATCCTTACAATGGAAGCACCGAAGAACGTAAAAGATGTCCAGAAGCTGACAGGATGCATCGCGGCCTTAAACAGGTTCATCTCAAGACTAGGGGAAAAGGGCCTCCCTTTCTTCAAATTGCTTAAAAAGCAGGATAAGTTTTCATGGACGAATGAAGCACATATGGCATTCAAAGAACTCAAAACATATCTATCCACTCCGCCAGTACTCACAGCACCTGTGAAGGATGATCATCTCTATCTATACATTGCAGCGACAACCCATGTGGTCAGCACTGTAATAGTAGTCGAAAGACAAGAGGACGGCCACGTATTCCCAGTACAGTGGCCAATTTACTACATCAGTGAAGCACTCTCCGAGTCCAAGATTCGTTATCCGCAAGTCCAAAAATTACTCTACGCCGTCTTCATCACATCACGGAAGCTACGCCATTATTTCCAAGCTTTTCACATCACAGTCGTAACTAAATTCCCGCTAGGTGAAATCCTCAATAATCCAGACGCAACAGGTTGAATCTACAAATGGAAGGCCGAAATTGGAGCATACCACCTTGACTTCACATCTCAAACAGCCGTCAAGTCCCAGGCTCTTGCTGACTTCACAGTCGAATGGACAGAAATTCAAAATTCTACGACAACCACTCGACCTGAGCACTGGGTCATGTATTTTGATGGGTCACTTAAACTTGAAGGAGGAGGCGCAGGCGTACTTCTTATATCTCCTAAAGGAGATCAACTCAAATACGTTCTACAAATCCTGTTTCAGATCACCAATAATGAAGCAGAGTATGAGGCTATGCTGTATGGGCTCCGCCTGGCTGCATCACTCGGTATCAAGCGACTTGTTGTTTATGGCGATTCGGCTGTGGCCATCAACCAAGTTAATAAAGACTGGGACGCTTCTAAAGAGACAATGGATGCATACGTTCACAAGGTTCGTAAATTAGAACGAAACTTTCTAGGCCTGGAGTTTCACCACGTCGTTCGTGACTACAACGTCGCAGCAGATGCCCTGTCAAAGCTAGGATCTCGGCGAGCCGACGTCCCAGCAGAAATATTAGTCCAATAACTACTCTAGCCATCCATTAAGGGACCAGCACGAGCTGAGACCATGCAATCCTAGTCCCAGCAAGAAACTCAGATCATGGTAATCGACACTGACTGGATGACTCATTTCATCGAGTACTTGAAAGACCACAAATTGTCAAAGCAGAAGCCGGAGCAAATATGTATCCAACGACGAGCTGCTAGTTACGTAGTAGTGGACAATGTACTCTATAGGCGTGAAGCTTCGGCCAACGTCTTAATGAAATGCATCACAATTGATCAAGCAAAAGCCCTACTACAAGAAATTCATAGCGGCGTGTGTGGTAATCACGCGGCCTCACAAACCTTGGTCAGCAAAGCCTACAGAGCAGGTTTTTTCTGGCCAACAGCCAAGCACAATGCAGCGGACATCGTCAAAAAATGTCAAGGATGTCAATTCTTCGCACGACAAGCTCATGTTCCAGCACAAGACCTCAACACTATCCCACTATCATGGCCTTTCGCTTGTTGGGGTCTTGATCTCGTTAGCCCGCTTACCAAAGCTCCAGGTGGATTCGAGTGGCTCGTTGTAGCCATTGATAAATTTACCAAGTGGATCGAAGCAATGCTCTTAGTAAACGCTAAATCCGGTAATTTGATCAAATGATTTGATGGCATTGTCCAGAGATTTGGAGTTCCTCACAACATCATCACAGACCTAGGCTCTGTATTCACTAGCGAAGAATTCCAAGACTATTGTGACAGATACTCCATTGAGATACATTATGCTTCAGTTGCTCATCCTCGTGCCAACGGACAGGTGGAAAAAGCGAATGGTTTGTTACTGCAAGGGTTAAAACCCAGATTATATGAGCCTATAAAGAAATATAGTGGAAAATGGGCAAAGGAGTTGCCCGCGGTGCTTTGGGGGCTACGCACCCAACCCAGCAGGGCTACCGGCCAATCACCATATTTCCTGGTTTACGGCTCCGAAGCAGTTTTGCCTGCCGATCTTTTATTGGAAGCTCCACGTCTGGAGAATTACAATGAACAACTCGCTCATCAAGAAAGGTCTCGGGATGTTGATGGCGTCGAGGAAGCTCGAGTAGCAGCTCTTATTCAGAACACGTGTTATCTTCAAGGATTACGTCGCTTTCATCAACGCTCTGTTCAACCTCGATCCTTTACTATAGGAGACTTGGTACTACGCCGAATCCAAAAGACTGAAAGGTTGCACAAGCTTATGTCTCGATGGGAAGGTCCTTTTCTTATAAAACAAGTCATTGGACCTGGTACGTACCGGCTGCAAACCCTAGAGGGAGAGGAATTGCCAAATGTATGGAACATAGAGCATCTCCGCAAATTTTACCCGTAACACGGGACATTGTATTCGAGTCGTTGTAAAACAACCCTTGTTCACAATTTAATAAAGTTATATTTCCCTGTCATCTACAAGTTATGGCATCTTTTATCTCATTAGATAAAACTATACCATGTACATACCGGTGCTAGTCGTCGTATGATATTCGAGTAGTCTTCTACTCCCGCTCAAAAGAAACCAGGATTCCCTTTTAAAAGGAGGTATCAAAACATCTAAAAATCTTGGACGAGTTACCCTCACCTATACATGGTTGAAGGCGATAATCTCTTTTCTTTTGATTATGTGGCTCTCTCAGCGAAAGCTTCAAGAATTAATGTTATACCAACTACACTCATTCTTCCTCTCCTATAAAAGTCACCTAAAGATGCTCCAAAGTACTAAGAAGTACAGCATACTTATGCCTAAGCGCATAACTTTTTGCCCTGCATTAGCAAAATTGCTAAACCTTAACAAGGCTTAGTTCAACTCCTTCTAGTTGTGAACCTTATACGACCACTGGACTATTTAAACTGAAGTCACTCATTAAATATACTACCCATAGTACTTTGCATACGCACAAACTATTGGATATTACTTACACAGTAGTATTTCCAAACGATAACTTTAAACAAGTATCAAACATTATAAACATGAACAAATATTCATATTGGATCCAAAAAAGAGTATTTGAACGAGTACTTCAAGTTACAATGCAGATCTACTCTAACGAGTCAATGAAAGTATTTGCGACTGGTTCTTTTTCTTTCACCAAATCTTCGAATCCTTCAATTTCCATTCCTTCTGGAAGCTCTACGACTTCAAGTTTGGCGTTTGGATTGTGTGCCTTCACCATCGCTAGCAGCTGATTGATGCACTCCTTCATGGTATTCTTGCAAAAATCCGTAATCTGTCCAGGCACTGCGCTGATCCGCTCCAATAATGACTGGTTAGTCGTAGCAACACCCTCAGGTGTTACCATGTCAATGATGGGGAGCACCGCCTCTTCTATGGCCTTTTTCTCGGCCTGGAGATCCTCCACTTCTTGTTGTTTGGCTTGTTGTCCCGCTAAGGCCCTGGCGCAAGATTGTTCCATGTCAACACGGATCTGATGCTCTTTGGCAAATTTTCCATTCAGATCTTCGAGCTCTTTCTCCAAGCGGGCACAGTCTTCAGTTTTGGATTGCGCCAAGTTATACCACGATGTGCTGTTGCTCTGTTCTTCAACCAATTCTTTTTTCAATCCTGCAGAAACAAGACAAGTCTATGATTACACTTCATACGACTAAATTAATGATTAAGTGTACAAAATTTGATTTACTTACTATTGTTGTCTCAGATCAATGCCCGGTTACGAGTATCCATTCGAGATTTTTCATCTCCCATTCCCTCGAGTTGTTTGTGTAATCGAGAAACCAAGTCTTGATTATCAACTCGAGCTTTTTCCCGTGCCTCATAGGCAGCCGCAAGATCTTCTTCGAGTTCTTTTATTCGAGATTCCAGACTTGCATCTTTGTTCTTTTCCAATTTATCTACCAATGCCTGCATTTGATGTTAGTTAATAACTAATATATTAACTATTTTATATTAAGCTTTCCTCTTACCAGAGTGGCTTCCAAGTGTTCTTTCAGCTGCGTTGCTTTATTGTCGGTAGCCTTCCCTTGTGGTGGTGGAGTACTTTGTTTGATAACAATGTTGGCGACTTCCTCAGTCTCCAAACCAACCTTCATGATTTCACAGGCATTGTTCATATAAAATTCCGGGAAATATACAGAGCAAAGGCTATATGATTTACCTCCACAATTGACGGCGGCCTTTTGGCATCTCCCTGGTTTGTGGTTTCTACGGGGTTTGCCTCTGGCATCAGCTGCTTTTTTCTCTGGTGATTGGATCAATTTTGAAACCCCGCCACTCTCATCGATAGCACCAGGGATGACTTCTTCTTCATCATGCTCTGTTTCTTCAGCTTTCTTCACTTGTTCTTGCTGCGCATGCAGCGCACTCGCAAGTGCGCCAGATGGTACTCTTCACAAAGAATGCAAGATTCAACAACTGAATGATGGCTCAATTGAAATGATATTCGATTTAACAAACTTACTTTGTCAGCGCGGTGGTTTTTGGCTTAAAGTTGAACTTCTTCAACTTCAGCACACCCACTTTGGAGCTGGTTGTGCTCCCTGTGGTACCACTCGCCCTGGCACTTGCGGTCGATGAGCTTTGAACAGCGGTGATAAATTTGGAGAGCTTAATACGTTGACCTTCTTCTGCTCCAGGCACATATGCTCCTACAGGGGTATCTGATCGAGACCGAGTAGTTCCTTTCCACTTTACCCCTGCGGGAACTGTTGGTACTATTTCTATATCCTCTGTTTTTTGGAAATAGTGCATCCAAATTAAATGGCGGAACGGATAAAGTACTCGAATTTTATTATGAAGACTTCTCTTACCTTGAAGATTAACTTGCTTGTCATCCGAGGCAGCTGCCTTCTCTTCGGATATTGCTTCAAATTCTTCTACACTGTCAGCAATAGCCTCAACTTTCTCATTGGATGGCTTTGACTTGTCCGAAGAACTCTTTCCGAACTTCTCCCAATCTTCTGGAGACAGGCCACCAACTGGCCCATCAGAATCAGTGGCCGACTACACCAGAAGAATCAGCATTAAGATGCATGTTCAGAATAACTGAAACTTAAAGGCTGCGAGTACTTACAAAACTTGGAGATTGGCCTTTACAGAATTCATTGGCGATGTATGGTTTCTTGTTGTTCACATTGCTAAACATGCGCGACAATCGCATTAGCACGGTCTCATCTGAGATCTCTTCTGGCACCATCCAGGAAGGATCTGTATTTCCCTCATACTTGTATCCAAGATTGATACGCTCTTGGAGTGGTTGGATTCTTCTCTTGAGGAAATTGAATGCTATCCCTACTCCAGTCAAGCCTTTATTCTTCAAAGATTGAACTCGCTTTAGCAAAGCAGGCACATCCTTGGCTTCTTCAGTGGTTGGCTTTGTGTTCCAATTGGATAGATCCCTTGGATACCATCCATCTTTGACAGGACAGCTTTTTTCATGATTCCTTGCTGTATTACAATTACACAGAAACAAGATTAGTGTATAACAAAGTACATTGATCGTAAATACTATAGAAATATTACTTGTTTTTTGACTACTCACCGATTATGAACCACTCAGACTTCCAATCTCCACATGATTCCTTAAGGGGCATGGAAAACAACTATTCTTTCATCCTTTGGCGGAATTGAATTCCTGCTCCTCCAACCACTTCCATCCTTTGGAAATTTGGATGGGGCTTTACATGATACAAAGTACAGAATAAAGCGAGATTCAGGTTGATGCCAAGGAATGTTTCACAAGCATGCACAAAGACAGCAATATTCAGAATCCCATTAGGATTCAGATGATGGAGTTGGGGGTTTGTAAAAGTCAAGGAGCTCACAAAAAAAATATGAGATTGGAAGGCCAACTCCGCGCTCACAAAAAGATACGAACAAAGGAATTTCATTTGTGTTATCAGTGGGAAATTGTGCATTGAAGCAAGCTCTCCACTCAAGATTTTCCTGGGATAAAAGCAAACCTTGCTCCACCAAGTCATGGAGATCTCCTTCCTTCGCAGTGCAATACTTCCAAGCATCAGCGGGAGAAGTATGAGTTTTGCAATCCGGCTTTGTGTTTGGATCTACCAAGGCAACCCTCTTCCTTTGTGCCTTCTTCTCCGCAGGCTTAGCAGCAGCGGCTTTCTCTATGTTTTTGGCATCAGCTTTCTTTTGGCTCATGGTTGCAGATCGAGTTAAAACTTTATTTTTCTCTCGCATTCATAAGAGATGAAAGCAGGGAAAGTTCTAAATGCCTAGGAAGCTACGATGAGGAGACAAAAGAAAATAGCGCTGCGCTCAAGGTTACGACACAAATGAAGGTCTCACTTCAGATTTATAACTTTCGGTTAGGGTTACTGTTTGGAACAGTATCTACGGCGTATCGCATTCTGTTACAAGGAAAGGCTTGGTTTATCGTAAGTTAGTTTTTCCCGGCGTAGATTTCGGATTCAATTACAACAGAATCCTGGTGATTATTCAGATCTTCAAATCAAAGATATTTTTTGATTCAAAGCTCGGGGGCTGCTAACGGATAATCTGATATTTGATTTCCCTCCGAGATTTAAGGCGGAAAACTGTAGAAAAAGATCTTTGACTGGTTTTAACAAAACCACTCGTAGATACGGAATTACAATTGATCAATTCTTACATTTGAAGACAACTCGAAAGCTGTTGTGCTTACATGGATGTTCGAAAAAGCACGGGGATTCTTGTGGAAATAATTATCGAGTATGTATTAGCATCCATTGCTTGGAGTAAATAAAGGGAGCAGAACTTGATCCAACGACTACTTAAAAGTACTCGTGGATTCAGAGTTGCATTTGAAAGATACAATTTCTTTTAGGCCTATTATCCTTTATTCAAGACTTTTGACTAGTTTTAACGAAACTACTCGAAAGACCGATGGTCTTACTTTATTCAAAGCTTTTGACTAGTTTTAACAAAACTACTAAAAATTCGATGGATGCATCTACTCGGAGTGCACCATTAGACTGCTCAGGTGAAATTCAAGATTAGTTTCTTGAACCTTCAATTACTTAACGAGTACTTGGAGGCTCGGGGGCTACGTTTATTGGGTGCATCAAAAGATGCGCTTTAAAGAAACTATTCGTTAGAAGAGATTTGAGCGTCTTGGGCTTAGTTCTAACTACTCGAAAATGTTAAAAAGATTCAAGAGTTGAAGCAAAGGCGCAAGATGCTCGGGGGCTTGTGGGGCCAGGATCCCTAGGGCCACTCATCTAAGGAATTAAACTACTCTATATGGAGAGTTATGATCCGACTGCTTTGGACTAGCCAGATAAGGTATAGGACGATGTAGTCAAGTAGTAAAACTACTTGTATTCGAATAGTATACATGATAGATTATCTTAATGTAACCTTCCAGGTCGAATACGAGTAGTCTTTGTAATCGGTTTGTAACTCTGCTCCCCCGGTATATAAGGAGGAGCAGGGACCCCCTCGAAACAACTCAACTCACATACAATACAATCAAGCACACAGAACGTAGGGTATTACGCTACTCGCAGCCCGAACCTGTCTAAATCTTTGTGTTGTTCGTGCACTGTCGTTCCTAAAACTCGGCGAGACCCACTAATCTACTCTCTAGGATACCCCAGATAGACGTGCTCGATATAAATCATCGACAGATACCTTGATTGAAATTAATCAGGTCAACTCGTGCTAACTAGTCATGCATGATTTCGAGAAATAAACACAAAGGAGAAGTGGGCGTAGATCTTGCATGCAGCCTCATATCAGTATGTAGGAGTGCGAGTAGTTCTCCAGCCAGCTGTTCCCGGCGGGTACACTGTCAGAAGTCCTGCTGGCTAGCAATGGTTAGTTCCTCAGATATGTAACAACGTCCTTAATTAGAAGAGGATTTTTACAGTGCTTGTGAATTTTAACGTCTATTCGTCTAGATCTGATGGTTAAAATTAGAAGGAACCAGTTACAAGGAACCAAAATCGTGAGCCGGTACCTAAAATTGGTGGGCCGGAAACTAGACCCAAACTTAATTAAAAGGGTGCTTTCGTATTTTCACATAAGCATGGGTTGGATCACGCATGAAATCTTCGGCCCGATCCACACAGGCGACATGTTCAGAGACTCGGACGGCCATACGATTCTTGGCCAGAGCTCGTCACCGCCGGCGGAGCGGCTTCTTGTGGTGGGCGGCGCTGATCCTGGCAAGCGGGCACGCAAGGAACGGTGCAGTGGGCGAGAAGGCTCGGGAATGCACAGCGGCGAGCCGGCGAGGACTTGGCCGGCGGATGGCAAGCGCACGATGATGGTTCTGATTTCGTAATCGGCAGCCTGCGATGATTGTAAAAGAATGGGCTCCTCTTTTTCTATCGCTAATTAATATACTGCAATGACTAAACTGTCCTTAAGTCCAATTAATTAATCATGTTTTAATCAACGGTGAAATTCGCCTGGGTGGAACCGGTGGTTCCGGCAAGTACCGTAACAAAGCTCTAATTAGAAATCAGTTGTGTGTGCACTCTACGTACGACTGCACGTTAGGGCGGTGCCCAACTGTACGAAACAAAAAACAAGCACGTAAGAACATGAATTTGCCACGTAGATGCACACCGAGTAAGCATCTGGGATCAGGGCCAGGACAGCAGCATGAAACGAAGAGACTCCCATTCAGAGAAGCACCATCCAATTTAATTGGCACCAAATGCAAGGAACCATGGGCTGTTCAATCCAACCACCTGGTGGATTTGGATCCAATCAAGTGACCAAATGGGAAAACCACCTCTAGCTCGTTGCAACTTTTTCTCCCGGCCGGTCATGTGAATTTGGCTCAGATTCTATCCTTTGGTCGGCGCATGCACGCATGACTTTTTCACCCAAATTTGTCATGGATATCTGATTCGGCCAACATTCCTGACACGAACAGGTAGCCACACGCTCATAGAGTCATAGAATATTGAAGCCCAATGCAAGACCATGATTTCCCAGCCGAAGTGGTGACAAATTTTTGTTCTTGTCCGGTGCTCACTTTTGCATCCCTTGTGGACGGGATTCAACCACCGGCTCAGCATGACAGAACTGCCCAACTCATGTCACAGGTCATTAGTGTGCCTAAGCTCTTATTTCGTCGTCTTTAGTTTACTCTCTCTGATAGCGACCTAATTTGATTCCATTGGGAGGGTGTTAGACAGTGAGCCTGCCGAGCCTACCATGGCCACAGGATGAGCCGAAATGCCGCTGGTGGTGGGTCCGGGGCCAGATGGGGCTGGATGAGTGTGATGTCAGTGTGAGAATGGAGGTCGGTGTTGGGCGGCTCTCTGCGCCAACAACATTACAGCAAGCAATCATGCATGCTTCTTTTTCTTTTTGGGGAGCTTGGGGCTGATCAACTGAAAAAAAGGAACTGATTGCCTCTGTTTATATATATATTTTAGGATGCCATAAACTTATTATCAAGCGTTAGCCAAAAGCAGGAGATCGAGCCGTAGCTCGGTTGGCTAGCGCTGCCGGTGTGCGCGCTGCCCACCCGCATTCGATCCCTGGGATCGGCGCGGGTGTCTCACCGGGGCTTACCCCAAAATAAAATCAGCTGCCTCTCTTGCGTGGAGCCACAAAGGAATTGTGACGCACCCGTCGTCTACGAAGCCACGAGACTTCGGTGATCTCCAGAAGGACGCAGTCTTCATATCTGTGTATAGTTGTAGGTTTGTTTGTATGCGTGTGGTGTGAGTGGGGCGTGCGTGTGTAGGGTAGGTGTGTGTACGTGTATGAACAGATGCTACAGCTGTATCCAGACGAGAGGCTTCAAAAAAAAAGATCGAGAATGGCATGGAACATATGGGATATTCTTTAATAATGCTACCGCCTTGATGCAAAAATTATGAGAGGAGTACATTGTTGCTGCTGAGTCACCCATACAAAAAAAATGTTGTTATATTTCTATTGATTAGTGTATGCAATATAAGTACATATTGCTGATCAGCATATGCTAGCTAAAAGTAATTCTGGAGATGCAATCATTACAGTAGAGCACCGCTTCAAAAAAAGAAATAGTAAAGCAAAGGCAACATCAGTTTTGTTTACAGGTTAGTGAAGTGAAGAACATGTATAGAACTGAAGTTAAAATCGTAAGAAATCTAGCATTATTCTTTGGTACTGGCTGAATGATTTCGTGGTCGTGGGTAGAAGTCCCAAGTTCTAGTCCTGAAGTCAGTCTACACTCTACAAGGGTCAGAAACATAGTTCCTGGAATAAAAAGGGCATTTCAGTATGGTTATATCTAACATGTGAATACTGTACTTATATTTAGCGACATAATCTCATAGCGTTCTGTATAGTTCAATATTCTGAATACTCTGTTTTCAAACTCTAAATCATGTCTAACTTGCTACATTGAATTGGTGAAGTGCATAGAACCGGCTTAACCATTTGCAGAGGAAAAAAGAAGTAAAAAAACTGTGCAGTCCCTATGTACATGCTGTAAAAGAAAATAAATTACATTCAAAATGGCACTCCATCGGAAAGGTGAAGCATTAAAATGTTTTCCCTTCGATGTGCTAAAATCAAATTTGTGATATATTTGAGGGAAAGAGTGGGAAAACAAAATGAGAGACTGATTTACCATTAGATACAATGGTGAAACTCGACCAATGAGCTTGAGCTGGGTCCTGGCCTCCTTGCATATCCAGCCAAGTATGAACTTGCATATACAGAGAAACGCTCTGTATACAATGCAGAACAGATAGCCATGGGCACCAAAACTTTCCAAGATTATATAAGAAAAGGAAAAAATATATCTTAGTACAGTTTCAACCCCTATGGGATCCTTCCTGCATAAACCCTATAAATACCCTCCATGACACTCCCAAAACCAAGTCCACAACACAAGCAAAGCACTCAAGAGCTTCTCAGCTCAACCAGTTCTTGCACTCTTCGCTAGCTCCCAGTAACAGCTTGCATCGTCAACAAGCTAGCTCAAATGGGCAAGGAGGTGGACGTGTCCACTCTGGAGGCCGGCGGTGTCCGTGACTACGCGGACCCGCCGCCGGCGCCGCTGGTGGACATCGACGAGCTCGGCAAGTGGTCCCTGTACCGCGCCGTGATCGCCGAGTTCGTGGCCACGCTGCTGTTCCTCTACATCACCGTGGCCACCGTGATCGGGTACAAGCACCAGACGGACGCGTCGGCGTCGGGCCCCGACGCGGCGTGCGGCGGCGTGGGCATCCTCGGCATCGCGTGGGCGTTCGGCGGCATGATCTTCATCCTCGTCTACTGCACCGCCGGCATCTCCGGCGGCCACATTAACCCGGCGGTCACCTTCGGCCTCTTCCTGGCGCGCAAGGTCTCCCTGGTGCGCGCGGTGCTGTACATGGTGGCGCAGTGCCTCGGCGCCATCTGCGGCGTCGCGCTCGTCAAGGGGTTCCAGAGCGGCTTCTACGCGCGCTACGGCGGCGGCGCCAACGAGGTCAGCGCGGGCTACTCCACCGGCACGGGGCTCGCCGCCGAGATCATCGGCACCTTCGTGCTCGTCTACACCGTCTTCTCCGCCACTGACCCCAAGCGCAACGCCCGTGACTCCCATGTCCCGGTTCTGGCGCCCCTGCCCATCGGGTTCGCGGTGTTCATGGTGCACCTTGCCACGATCCCTGTCACCGGCACGGGAATCAACCCGGCGAGGAGCCTCGGCGCCGCTGTCATGTACAACAACAACAAGGCCTGGAGCGACCAGGTATTGCCATTGCATCTCTCCATTCCCACATTGTGCAGGATCAAATGTCCTGGAATAAACTGACACTTTTGTTGATTTGCAGTGGATCTTCTGGGTGGGTCCGTTCATCGGCGCGGCGATCGCGGCGCTTTACCACCAGATCGTCCTCCGCGCCAGCGCCAGGGGATACGGCTCCTTCCGGAGCAACGCCTAGGCCGACCTCGTCGTCATCGACATCCACGGCCGGCCGACTGGACTGGACGTAGCTCATCCTCCTCCTAAGTTTAAATTGAACGGAGAGGGAGATCGTCCTGGCGTGATCAATGTAGTAGCAGTAGCTTCAGTCAAGTGTTGTTGGAACTGCCGGCATCGGCAAGAGTTTGCGTGTGTGTGTTGTGGAAAGCAAGTGTAACTTTGTCTTCGTGTGTGGACCTTGTAGACTTGAACTCAATCTCAAGTTAATAAAGATGGAGGAATATCCGAGTTCTATGTGACGAGAAATTCTCTCTTTTCAATTCCATTCTCATTGCATCCATTCCAGCTTGAGCTTGTTTGCATAGCTTCACCTCCAGCTTTAAGGCCATGGAAGCCGTATCCACTGAAGTTTCTTTCAGGAAAAGGTCAGAGTCTGAAGCAATTTGCATATTCTAGGCGCGCCTATCGATCATCACTCCAGAACACAAAGATTTGATAACACTGTCAGTGACAGAGTACCGGTCACAACTACTGAACAGCTTGGGTCTCGAAGGAGCATTCGATCCAGGAGAATCAACACAAAGGTAATAGGGCCGCAGTGGGCCAATTCGCTTGCGTGCGTAGACAGGGCCGAGCCCATGTAAACCTCAGATATTAAGGAGAGCTCATGGGAGAAAGAGGGTTATGACTTGTATGACAACCAAACTATAATTCAAGCTGTCTCTGTTCTTCCTCGAACCCTATTTCTCTTACTCCTTTTCCCCAAATTCCCCAATCCTATTCCCCTGTACCTTCAGTAGCTAATGGTATCAGATTCAGTCGATCTGGAGCCTCATTCCATCGATCACGAGTACTTCACTCGATTCCGTAAGCAGTTGGGGGCCATGGATCCAAATCTGAAGCTTATTCTCGATGAGCTGAAGACGGTGGTGGCTTCGGTGGATGATTTGAAGTGTTCCTTGACGGATTGAATCGATGGCGTGGAGAAGTCCTTGGGGGATCGCTTTCTCGCAGTTGAGCAGGCGACTCAGCTGTTCGATGATTGGAAACCCAAGGTCGAGGCCTCCGTGGAGGATCTGCGCGTCGAGGTGGGCGCCCTTCGCAAGACTGTGAATCGAGTGGTTCTTGATTCGCCCTTGTCTTCTTCTCCGGGCATCTTCCCTAAGCCCGGGTCGGCCGTGGCGACTCCACCTGCTGGTAACTCGGTCGACGGCCCTAGTGGGCACCGCGAGGACAACACTCACCGGGAGAAAGTGTTGGGATCGGTTTTCACCCACACACATCTCCCGGTCATGGGTACGCAGCATGTTTCTGATCCCAAACTGTTTCGTTCTAATTCCCAGCCGCAATTTCCATTTCGTGATGGTAGTACTCAGCCTGTTGTTCAATCAATTGATCGATCTGATAGTTCGGGATTTGGTAGTAGCAAGATGCCTCGAATTAGTTTTCCTTGGTTTGATGGTGAAAATCCCAAGTTATGGCTTAGTCGTTGTGAAGATTTCTTTGATCTTTATCCTGTGGAACCTCATCGATGGGTAAAATTGGCGGCTATGCACTTGTCTGAGGTTGCTGCTCGTTGGATGCCATCCGTAGAACATAAAGTGAAATCAGCTTCTTGGCCTGAATTTTGTCAATTAGTTTTAGATCGTTTTGGCAAAGATGAACATGAACTCCTTGTTCGTCAGTTGTTTACCATTAAGCAAACAGGCTCGGTTATGGAGTATGTGGAGAAATATACTACACTAGTGGATCAGCTATCAGCTTATGAAAACCAAGCTGATAAGTTGCATTACACTGCGTTTTGTGGAAGGTTTACGTGCTGATATTAGAGCTACTGTCCTTATTCAAAGGCCAAAAGACCTCGATACTGCTTGTGTGCTTGCTAAATTGCAGGAGGAAGTTGGGGACATGTATAAGCCAATGGAGTTTCGAAAACTGGAGTCTCTTCTTCCTTCAAGCCTGTGGCACAGAGTCCATTGCCGTTGCCAGCACCACCTCGGTTGGAACGAGCAGCAGGGTCTCCCACGGCTCAAGACCGAAGAGGTACTGAAGCGGCACGTCACAAGCAAGTTGATGAAAGGATTTCAGCTCTGTGGGCTTACAGGCGTGCTAAAGGATTATGTGTGAAGTGTGCTGAAAAGTGGAGCCGGGATCATCGATGTCCTGACACAATACAATTGCATGTCCTACAAGAAGTTTGGGAGTTGCTGCAATTGGATGATGACACACTTCAGTGTGATAGGGCCTCTATCGGTCAAGATGGTGATAATGAACTATGTGCTTTGTCACTAGAAGCTCTCAAAGGCAAGAAAGCTCCTCATACAATGCGACTAAAGGGTACTATCCAGCAAAAGGAGGTGTCTATATTGATTGATTCTGGGAGCTCACACACATTTGTCAGTGCGGAGATGGCTTCTTCATTGTCAGGAATTTCGATGTTACAGCATTCTGTGCCCGTCAAAGTAGCTGATGGTAGCATCTTGCAGTGTTCGGCTCAACTGAAAAATATGCAGTGGAGTACACAAGGCTATCATTTTACTTCTGACGTTAGAGTTCTATCTTTGGCACATTATGATATGGTTGTGGGCATGGACTGGTTAGAAGCACATAGTCCTATGAAGGTTCATTGGAAGCAAAAGTGGATGGTCATTCCATATAAGGGCTCAACTGCTTTGTTAGAAGGTATTTTGCCAGAAATTCCTGCAGGTTCAGTAGTGGAAGTTTGTGCTGTGTTACTATCTGATGAGAAGGTTGTGAAGCTGGATGTGCCACCAGAACTGTTACAGTTGATGGAGGAGTTTGCAGAGGTTTTTGAAGCTCCTTCTGGGTTACCCCCATCCAGAAGTTGTGATCACACCATTCCTTTGCTTGAAGGAGCAGGGCCAGTCAATGTCAGACCATATAGGTACCCTCCTGCAGTTAAAGATGAAATTGAACGGCAAGTAATGGAAATGTTGAAAGCTGGCATAATTCAACATAGCATCAGCCCATTCTCTTCTTCCGTTCTGTTGGTGAAGAAGAAGGATTCTACATGGAGATTTTGTGTGGATTTTCGCCATTTGAATGCTATTACTCTGAAGAGCAAGTATCCAATTCCTGTCATTGATGAGTTGCTGGATGAGTTAGCTCATGCAAGTTGGTTCACTAGTTTGGACTTAACAGCGGGATATCATCAGGTGAAGCTCAAGGCTGGTGAGGAGTATAAAACGGCATTTCAAACTCACTCTGGTCATTATGAATTCAGAGTAATGGCTTTTGGATTGTCAGGAGGACCTGCTACATTCCAGAAGGCAATGAACACCACATTGCAGTCCTTGCTTCGGAAATGTGTGTTGGTGTTTTTTGATGACATACTAATTTATAGCAGAACATATGAAGAACATGTGAAGCATGTTAGACTGGTCTTGCAAATCTTGTCCAAAGATCAATGGAAGGTCAAACTTTCTAAATGTACTTTTTCCAAAAGGAAAATATCATATTTGGGTCATGTTATAAGCGAAAAAGGAGTCTCTACTGACCCTAGTAAAATTGCCGCTATTATGGAGTTGTCTTCTCCTTCTAATGTTAAACAATTGAGAAGTTTCCTGGGATTAGCAGGATATTATAGGAAGTTTGTAAGGCATTTTGGCATTATCAGCAAGCCTCTCACAGAATTGTTAAAGAAAGGAGTGGTGTTTTGTTGGACCACAAATCATGAAGTAGCCTTCCAGACATTGAAGCATGCCTTGTGTAGCGCTCCTGTTTTGGCCTTACCTAATTTTGCCAAGCCTTTTTGTATTGAGACAGATGCCAGTGGGGTGGGAATTGGAGCTGTGCTGATGTAGGGTGGTCACCCTTTGGCCTTTTTGAGCAAAGCATTGGGACCCAAATCACAAGGATTGTCTACTTATGAAAAAGAATATTTGGCAATCTTAGTGGCCGTTGAGTAGTGGTGTTCTTATCTTCAGTTGGGCGAGTTCCACATATATACTGACCATAAAAGTTTGTCTCAGCTGTCGGAGCAGCGGTTGCATACGTCTTGGCAACAGAAGGTATTTACCAAGCTTTTGGGTATGCAATATAAAATTATTTACAAGAAAGGAGTGGATAACAGAGTGGCAGATGTCCTCTCCAGAATAGGGGATTCTTCTCAATGTGTAGCTATTTCTTCATGCACGCCGCAGTGGCTGGAGGATATTACTTCTTCTTATGCGCAGGATGCTCATTCTAAGGCACTGCTAGCCAAGTTGATAGTTGATCCGGCTGTTGTGTCTCATTTTACTCTGCACAATGGTCTTTTACGCTACAAAAGTCGCATCTGGGTTGGTGGCGATGCAACTCTGCAGCTCAGAATTATAGCAGCCCTTCATTCTAGTGCTTTGGGTGGGCATTCTGGTGTACCAGTCACTCATAGCCGCATCAAGCAATTATTTGCCTGGCAAGGTATGAAATCACACATCCATGATTTTGTCAAAGGTTGTATCACTTGCCAACAAGCCAAACCTGATAGGACCAAACTTCCTGGGCTGTTGCAACCACTAGTGGTACCTCGTGTTGCTTGGCAGATTATTCCTATGGATTTTGTGGAAGCTTTACCATTGTCAGGTGGATTCAACTGTGTTATGGTCATTGTGGATACATTTTCCAAATATGTGCATTTTATACCCTTGAGGCATCCCTTCTCTGCTTCTGTGGTGGCACAAAAATTTATGTCAGAAGTGTATAGGCTCCATGGATTACCCCTGTCCATAGTTTCAGACAGGGATCGCATCTTTACAGGGAAGTTATGGAGAGAGTTGTTCAGGTTGGCTGATGTTCAACTGAGGCATAGTTCATCTTATCATCCTCAGTCAGATGGACAGACGGAAAGGGTGAATCAGTGCTTAGAAACATTTCTTTGATGTTTTGTCCATGCGTGCCCAACTAAGTGGAGTAAATGGTTATCTCTCGCTGAATATTGGTACAATACTAGTGATCATTCGGCTATCGTCCGTTCTCCCTTTGAAGTGTTGTATGGTCAGAAACCCAGGCACTTTGGTATTTCAGTTGATAATGTGGAGGTACCAGAACTGTCAGTGTGACTGCAGGAGAGGCGGTTGATGACTGATCTGGTTCAGCAACATTTGACAAGATCCAAGGAAAGGATGAAGAAGCAGGCCAACAAGAATCGATCAGAACGGCAGTTCAATGGTGGGGATATGGTGTTTCTCAAATTACAGCCTTATGTGTGGACTTCTCTTGCTCAGAGGTCTTGTCAGAAGCTAGCATTCAAGTACTTTGGCCCCTATCGCGTGCTGGAGCGTATTGGGTCAGTAGCTTACAGGCTTCAGCTACCGAAGTCTGCTGCTATTCACCCGGTTTTTCATGTGTCCCAACTTAAGCAAGCCATTGGGGACAATCAAGTGGTTATTGAGGAGATTCCTGATGAACGTAGTTGTTGGTGTGTCCCTGAACAAGTTCTGCAGAAGCGAATGTCTACTCGCGGTCTTCGTTCAGTGTCACAGGTACTGATTAAATGGTCTACTTTGCCTTCATCTCTTGCCACCTGGGAGAATCTGGAGGATCTTCAGCAACAATTTCCTCATGCACCTGCTTGGGGTCAAGCAGCTTCGCAAGGGGAGGAGAATGTCAGTGACAGAGTACCGGTCACAACTACTGAACAGCTTGGGTCTCGAAGGAGCATTCGATCCAGGAGAATCAACACAAAGGTAATAGGGCCGCAGTGGGCCAATTCGCTTGCATGCGTAGACAGGGCCGAGCCCATGTAAACCTCAGATATTAAGGAGAGCTCATGGGAGAAAGAGGGTTATGACTTGTATGACAACCAAACTATAATTCAAGCTGCCTCTGTTCTTCCTCGAACCCTATTTCTCTTACTCCTTTTCCCCCAAATTCCCCAATCCTATTCCCCTGTACCTTCAGTAGCTAACAAACACTCTACTTTCTGAGTTCCCTTTGTTAGTTCTCACATGATTCACAGCATCTGCCCGGGCTAGGGTGATCACTCCGTCTCTTGTTGTTGTAGTCGTCCTCGATCTCAATCTTTTTTTTGAAAAATTGTCCTCAATTTTGGTCCGAGCCCACCCAGTTTACATGTTCGGTAAAATCATTTTTGCATTGGTTAGGTTTTTCTTGGATTTATTCAGGATTTTTTAAGTTATGTCAGGTTTGAGGTGTTAATGATATAAATACACTCACGCTTGAGAAGACTACCAAGCATGCAGTCAATGTGCTAACAACAGTCATCCTAGACAATCATAATATTATAAAGTGGTTAGTTCTAGTTCAGACCTAGAGAGAGTGTTTGCAAGGTGTTCTACCTTTTTTCCTAGATGGAGTGATCCTCGGTTAAAAGCTTGGTGCAACGGCACCTTAGAGCTTTGGGGGCTTAATTGCAAACTTGTAGTCCCTCCAAGTTGGTGTGGAACTACGGGGAAATGTCTGTGCAGGGACACAGAGACCCTTTCCTTGGTGGTTCAAGCTACATAGTGAAGACAACATCAAGTGACAAGAAGAGAGACTTCTGTTGAGGCTCATACTTCACGTTTGAGCAGCGTGCCTAGCCTGGAGCCCATCTTTGTGGTGACAGCCCAAGTGCTTCTTGACTGAGAGAGTCTCGATGTCCTAGGGTGTGTTTGGTTTAATGGTGGGGACGGGACGAGGCCATCCTCCTTTCGCATGTGTTTGGTTGGTAAACAGAAGAACATAGTCATCCCCTAAAAAAGAATATTTCGCAAATATGTAGGATGGTCCGGTCTAGCAAAAAGTACCAGACCGCCTCGTCCCTCGGGATGCCATCAACGATTCATTCTTTCGCCCTTTATCCACCTTGGGCTGCAGGCTGCACAGACGACTGAGGGCAGTGCCGGAGCTGTGGCCACGCGGAGGCATGAGGGCGAGGCAGAGCTTGGTGGCAGAGTTGTTTGCACACGCTCCCTCAAGGTGGCGCAGGAGTGAGGAAAGGGCTGGAGGCGGCTTTCTATTGAGCGAGGGGTGGAGCGGGCAGCCTCGGCTTACCTAGGCGAAGCGGGCTGGAGGAGGGTGCGGTTCAGCTCGATAGGCCAGTGACGGTGACTTCTGGAAACGTGAGGGTAGCGAACAAGGCTCGGCGGGGTCCTAGGTAGGCAGCAGCGTGTCTACGGGAGGCGCAACTTCCGGTGGGAGAGGCGAGCATCTGGTGGCAGCATGGGATGCGCGAGCCGGGAGACCGAGGGAGGGGCTAGTGTTGAGTGGTGGTGGACATGGAAGGACGAGTGCTGGGTGCTGACGCGGCTTCAATCTGGAAAACGGGCATGAGAGGAGGATCACAATTGCACCCCCTATCCTGTGTGGCTGACATCCAGGGCCCATGGATAACGGGAGGAAGGTGCCATTGATCACATCTATCTTCTCTTCAATGAAACAAGAGAATGGGACCATTTCATCCTTCTAGCCAAACATATAGTTGGATCATTACATCCCTAAAAAGAGGGATGACTCCAACACATCCCATCTTGACTCTCAATCAAACACATCCCTAGAGAATATCTTTGATGGAGCTCCAACTCGGGTTAAAGATGGTAGGTTGTCTACTAATACCGCGGGCTGAATTCTTATGCTGAGTTTGCTTCCATGTTCTCATATTTTAATTTATCAATTTATGTTTTCACATTTACTTTCCATCAATATACCTTTTTGCCTTTACTTTTCTAGAATCTTAGTTTTGTGTTGGGTGCTACAACCTGGGACCTATGGCTCATTAGGAATGATTTTGCCTTTAACAATACTATAACTTCATCTTCCATAATACCTTTGTATCATATTCTTTCTTGTTTGCAGAAGTAGAAGCTGCCGAGCAAAGAGGGAGGGCTCATCAAGATCCTGGAGGTGGTGGATGGTTTTAGCAATCAACTGTTGTTTCTACACAAGGATAACTAGAGGGGATGGAGCAACTTTTGAGTGTGGAACAAGCACATGTCACCAACAAAACAATCTTTTTTCTGTTGTTTGCTTAAGTTGTATCGAGTCTTGAATTCTGGTATAGGGTGTACCATGGGAACTGAGTTGTCTCAGGATTTTGTGTGGATCTTGTTTGTAAGCTGGGTTCTTTCAACCATACCCTGTTTAAGCTTTCAATAAAAGCAGGCTTGAAGCCTATTACCTAAAAACTTCAGCTCTATGAAGTGTTGGATACTACTTGTAAATAAAGGGATAGGTTATAATGTTACGAGTATATTTTTCAAGACGAATATACACATATGGTATTCATATTTTAAAAATTATATATTCTAAAAAGTTTAACCTGATCTTGTAAAAAAATCGGTATTTATGACCAAAGGGAATTGTTTAGCTATGGTTTAGGTTTGCCATAAATACAAGAAAAAGGCCAATTAATTATCCTCACTAATCCACTTTGTCTGCTTAACCCTTGAACAAAATTTAGACTTAATTTACTCCCCTAAATTATTTTATTTAGTCCAATTTACACCTAATAAGATTTTTCTATTTTTTATTTCTCCTTGTAGAAGTTAAGTGTTAAGTTTAAATTCTTGGGACTTATAACAAGATGCCCCATATTAGAAAAAATATATTAGTATTTTTCACGATTACTTTTTATTCAATTTTATATCTCTAGGATCAATCTACTATTAAGTGTCTCTAACCTATGAATATAATATAAAAATTTTATTGATATATTTTTGTAGCATAAGGCATCATATTTTCCATCCCCTCATGAAATTTGAGTTTAAAATCATCTTGTGCGTGGAGAAACAAAAAAACAAATCTCATTAAAAGGTAGATTGGACAAACTAAAATAGTTTGGGGAAGTAAATTAAGCATAAATTTTGTTCAGAGGTAACGTGGATAGATCAGGATAATAAAATGAACTTTATAAGATAGTCAGATGCGGCCTACATTATGCCCAGCAAGACATATACCGCCAATCAAATTTAAAAAATATTGATATTTTATTTATTTTTCACCGTATGTGCCCCTATCAAATGATTTGTATTGCTTGGCATGCTCGGTCCTGTGGTCGGCAAATTTATCCAGGACGAGTGACGGCTGAGCCGCTGAGGCGACAAACAAGCTCCTTCCTGCACCGTCCACGACCTTCACCCACCCTACTGAAAGCTGCATATATGGAATCTGTACGGTGAACTACCATAATTCTGGTGGCAGAACCAAAGTTGTGTAAAATTTTAATCCAGAAAAAATGGAAAGGGAAAAATAAAAGAGAAAAAAAGGACTATAGTTGAGTTTATCAATGACACTTGAGATGCATCACATTGATTAAAATCAGCTCCCCTTTGCTCTCACCACATTCATTCCCGCCAAAACAGGGCCATATGTCGGACTACGGTGTCGTCATGCGTGCAGCGCTTGCGTCATCATGCGCAGAGCGCTCATGGTTGCGCGTCGTGGACCACAAGAGCTTAAGCCAATCACATGCGCATGCATGCATCAAACATGGGGCCAACATCCAAAGTTAGTGATGTCAGGATTTGGTGCAAAAGAAAAAAATCTGTAGTTTCTTAACAAAATATCCAAATCAAAATTCAATTGTGTCATTGTGTTTCTCATGACTAGGCCTTTAAAATAAGGCCAGGCTCACTATATTGAGAAAAAATATTCTGAAACCATATTTTTGTAAAGATAGTGTATCTTCATAATTTTTTCTTACTTCGAAGATTTCATTTTAAGAAGGAAGAAGTCTATTTTACTACCCTCATCTATCTATTTTGTCCACTTAACCCCCTCAACAAAAGTTAGGCTCATTTTACTCATCTAAACTAAATTAGTTGGTTCAATCTACCCCTAATAAGATTAGCTAATGTCGCGACTCGTGGATTTCTAATTGACAAAGCCAGCTTAGGCTTCACAGGGTTAGATGGCTCTTGCCATTGGCAAACTATTTAGCCTTAGGGTTTGGATAATGGTATGATCCAACCGTGTCATTTGGATTAGAGAATATTAATGTTGTGAAACAAATGCTATTCAAAATGTCTCAAATAATTTGACTCATGAGAGTAAATAAGCTGTGGTTCATTAGAAATTTAGAAATCCTTTGTATGTATTTTGTTTTTCAGTGAGAACAAATATTTATGCAAATAAATTTTTATTGGTCTTTTTCCAAAGAAGCTATGTCAGCAGTAGATATTCCTAACCATTGAAGCAGCTATGACAAGTCTCATGTTACAATGTACTGAATTGGTAGAATCTTTGGCATAGGTCTTAATTATGGAAATGCACAATGGATCCAGATCAGCTATTCAAATATAGGAAGATGAGTTTTTTTCGCCAATAACCTAACAAATGCCCTGGTTCTTTCGTCTCGACTTCCGTATCCGCTTAGCATTAGACAATGATTCCTTTTGGGAACCCCTCCTTCACACCACAAGAATGAATTGTGTACTCTCATCCACCACGATCTCATATATATGACTTAGATCAAGAGGAATTTTTCTTCTCTTTGAGACAATTCAATGGTTTACCATCTTTTATTTTCAATACAAGACATCCAATTACAGAACTCGATTGTTCTCCAATAACATTGAGTGAAGAAGTCGTGCACTCGCATGCAACGTATATCAATGAGAATCTCAGCGGCTTGTTCTAGGTTCTTGAACCATAGTTTTCCATGGTAAAATATCTCTGACTTAAAAATTTATATCACAAATTTTTCTCATATAAAAAATTTAGTAGCCAAGTCGTGATGCATGCTCGCCATTTTGTTCAACCATCTCCAAATAATTCTCAAATTATGTCCACGTAGGAGAAGTGGAATTCCAAACCAGTGGTTGTACTCTAAAAATTATGCCTCCCGCTTGGGGATCCTCAAACAGAAGTTCTTCCTAACTTGATCATAACTACAACACTTTTTAAAATCTTCTGAATTTGGCTCATGACTTGTTGTCTGCTTAGCTTTTTAACAATGATATATCGTGACTGAAACTTGACAATGTACTCCTCCGATAAAGTCCAAGTCATAATAGGGTATTGGTTGTTCTCATCACTGGCATAGCTGCCATATTGTATCGGTGTGACGGACCAGCATCCTTGTCCCTGGGCCTCTGTAATTTTGTTTCTACTCGAAAATTGCATCATCCAATGCCTTTAGTCCCTCATCTTTGTCCTCGTTGCTTGCTACACTGCTCTTAGCTCGTACCATTTGCTCAGCCTTGTTGTCCTGACTCTCTTCTGCCATTTGCTTAGCCTTCCAGTACAAGGAATATGTACGGTATACTACCATCATTCTGGTGGCCTGGTGGCAGAAACCAAAGAACCTTAAGAGTTTTTATCTGAAACAAAAAAGGAAAGGTAAATTAAATAATATAAAAGAGAAAAAAATAGTGTCGTTAAGTTTATCAATGACACTTGAGATGAGACCCACTTTTCATCAACGCTATACTTTTGCATTGAGACTTTCACAGAACTGGTCAGTACCTAGAAATGCCAAAATTCTTATTCTAAAATTGCAGTCCAAAGATTCCAAACTGGCTTATTCATGTGGTCCGCAATATTTCGTAACATGTGCTGGCTAAGAAGATAATAAGGAACAGTTCCTTCACAGTTGGGTGCAACTGCCGACACCAACACCCCCAGGCCCACGTTACATACTCGAAAGCACCATCTAAGGGCAGCTCCAACGTATATGCTAAGAAGATGTCAGGATGAGAGAGAAGGAAAAGATAGGGGTGCAATACATTGGACCACGGGTGCTAGCTTAGCATTTCTTGGCACCCGGTGCAAAGGATAAACAAACAATCTTTCTCTCCACTCATTCTCTCTCCATCCACCACCATGATGCATATGTGAGAAAAGTTAATTCTTTTTATTACGTGTGGGGCCTGGTTTGGTATGGACTAGCAGGTTTATACATTGGACCTATTTTGACTAGCAACCTACCTTGTGATGTGTTAGGGTTTGCAACTTACCAACGAAATAAACGTCGTAGCTGCCCTAAGGACCAAAGGAGAAGATATTTATATATATATATATATATATATATATATATATAAATTGACCACGGAATGGATGGCTGAGCAGGCCACCGTCATGAACTGGGTGAAAACTACTGAAGCCTCTGCAAAGAACTGGAGCTTAGCAGTTGGGTTTTGTGTTTTTTAAATGCTCGAATACATGTGGTTTCGTCCGGTCAGATAGGGACCTGTGAAGGCACAGGAGCCAGGAAATGGATTAGGTCTGATGTTTAACTTTTTCGATGTTGGATTATGATACTGGTGTTTATTTCAACTAATTAAAGCGATGGAAGTATACAAAAATGTAGCTTAGATAAGCTAGTTAACATGCTAAATGTCGGTTTGAGCCACCTCATAAGTCATAGTCTGTATATAAAGTATACAGAGAACATGTTGAGAGCCATTCATGCTATATGCAGTATTATTGACACATGAACCAAGTTCTGAAGCTACAGTCTCGGAAAATCTTTTCAAAGTTTTTTTTCAAAGACGTGCCTGGGCCTGTGTATACATTTTATTAATAAATGGAGAAGAACAAAGGTTTACCAACATAACACATAGAAACTATCTTTGTATTGGATAGTTTTTTTTCAAAATAAATTCTTATCCAGTTCTCCTCTTTCCTTTTCTCATCCTATCGCATTTGTTTCTTTCTTGTTTCGAGCTGGTTTCTTACACGAGACGTGATTTCTTCCTCTATCTTTTCATTAACGCAAATGTCATGCCATCATTTTGCTGACATGACACTCTAATTAGTGCTATAGATCTTAGTTGTCGCATTAACCAAACAAGTTCTCTCGATCACTTGCATTTCCCCCATTTTTAATAATTCTGCTTCCTACACTTTAATCATCTAAAAATGGATAGGGTTTCCATCAATTAGCATTTTAAGGGCTGGGGTTAGGGTTGCAAGCGATGTTGGATGGGTGGTGGGAGATGGTACCAGGCTTAGAGGTTTCTAATTCGAATCCTAAGTGAGCCAACACGTAAGGAGAGTTGAAGTTTATGTTAATTGTACATCTTTTCCAAGGGTTCAATTGTAGTATATCAACTCCCTTATTAATTGACTATTAAGGCACATATGGGTACACAAGCGTGAAATATTACGCTTGTTTTCCACAGCACACACGTACCGCGCGATGCACACACAAACACTTCCGCGCGCAGTTCTGCGGCCACATTGAACGCTTCACACTGCACTTGACCCAAGCTAGTGCTACTACATTAACCACCCCGGGGCTCTCCCTCTCCGTTCAACTTATTAAACTCCGGAGGAGGAAGAGATCAGTCACGGCCATGCCTAGCCGTGGATGTTGACGACGACGAGGTCGGCCTGCTAGGCGTTGCTCCGGAAGGAGCCATACCCCCTGGAGCTGGCGCGGAGGACAATCTGGTGGTACAGCGCCGCGATCGCCGCGCCGATGAACGGACCCACCCAGAAGATCCACTGCAAATCAACAAAAGTGTCAGTTTATTCCAGGACATTTGATCCTGCACAATGTGGGAATGGAGAGATGCAATGGCAATACCTGGTCGCTCCAGGCCTTGTTGTTGTTGTACACGACAGCGGCGCCGAGGCTCCTCGCCGGGTTGATTCCCGTGCCGGTGACAGGGATCGTGGCAAGGTGCACCATGAACACCGCGAACCCGATGGGCAGGGGCGCCAGAACCGGGACATGGGAGTCACGGGCGTTGCGCTTGGGGTCAGTGGCGGAGAAGACGGTGTAGACGAGCACGAAGGTGCCGATGATCTCGGCGGCGAGCCCCGTGCCGGTGGAGTAGCCCGCGCTGACCTCGTTGGCGCCGCCGCCGTAGCGCGCGTAGAAGCCGCTCTGGAACCCCTTGACGAGCGCGACGCCGCAGATGGCGCCGAGGCACTGCGCCACCATGTACAGCACCGCGCGCACCAGGGAGACCTTGCGCGCCAGGAAGAGGCCGAAGGTGACCGCCGGGTTAATGTGGCCGCCGGAGATGCCGGCGGTGCAGTAGACGAGGATGAAGATCATGCCGCCGAACGCCCACGCGATGCCGAGGATGCCCACGCCGCCGCACGCCGCGTCGGGGCCCGACGCCGACGCGTCCGTCTGGTGCTTGTACCCGATCACGGTGGCCACGGTGATGTAGAGGAACAGCAGCGTGGCCACGAACTCGGCGATCACGGCGCGGTACAGGGACCACTTGCCGAGCTCGTCGATGTCCACCAGCGGCGCCGGCGGCGGGTCCGCGTAGTCACGGACACCGCCGGCCTCCAGAGTGGACACGTCCACCTCCTTGCCCATTTGCACGGCTTGGCAACAAGCTGTTCAATTCGTTGCTAGAAGCTAGTTTGGAAGAGCTGTTTGAGAGGATATGAATGCTTGCTTTGTTGTGGTTTTGGGGCTGTCATGGGGGTATTTATAGGGGTTGAAGAAGGTTTAAGCTGTAATGCATTTTGATTTCTTTTTATTTTGGAAAGGTTGGGTGCATGTTCATGAGTAGCTGTTTTACATTGGACGCACAGCGTTCCGGTAGCTGACATTTGGATGTCTTCCAAGTTCCAAAGTTCATACTGGTTGGATATAATGATATATTAAGCTATCCAGTTCAACCTCAATGTTTTTCAAAAAAAAAACAAGAAGAAGCTCAACCTCAATGTTTAAGTTTCACCATATATACTTTAGGAAAAGTGGAGAATGGGAACTTTTTTTGTTGTATTATGATAGAGTAACATTTTCTTATTACTAATTCACCTTTACTATGAAACTCTAATACCACGTTTGGAATTTCAAACTCTTTCAAATTTATATGGTTTCGTATTGTTTTTGCTCTCTTTTAACTAATCTGTGTGCCACAACTTTTATGCAAGGACCCTGATATCGGATTACTGTAATTCAGTTTATGTTCCCCCTTTGTGCCCTAGCTAAACTATTTTTCTTTTTCACTGACTTCGGTACTATTTTTTTATAACTAACAACAACACACGTGTCGCATGTTTAATACAAAATAAAATTGCATAACAAATAGTTGGTTGGAGACCGTATTGGTTACTAACTCGACGATTCTATACTACAAAGACAGACGAGGGAGGCGGAGAGTTTAACGAAAAAAGGTCTGACAGGTGGGGTCGCTAGGAGGGGTAGTGTTTCAATGACCGGTGGATCCGTCGGTTGTCAAAAGTTTGACGAAAAAAAGCCTAACTTGTGGGATCGCTAGGAGGGTAGTGTTTCAATGACTAGTGGGTCCACTGGTTGTTAAAAGTTTTAGATCTTTATAGTATAGAATATAGATAGATTGGTCCAATGTTCTACTTAATTTGGTCCTGTTATTGAAGAATATGCCATGTGCTCCATGCCTTGCTCTCTTAGTTTTTTGTTAATGCAAGCTGGAAAAGGTGCCAACCTGGAATAAGAGAGGACCAGAGGCCCGTTAGTTCCCTTGTAATTCGATCAGCTGCGAAACTAAACTAAATCCCATGATTGCTAATAGTTGGTTCAGAGAGCCGCCCAACACCGACCCCTATCCTCCCCTCACACTGACATCAACATCATACTCATCCAGCTCCATATGTCTCCTGGCCCCACCACCAGTGCCATTTCGGCTCATCCTGTGGCCAGGAGAGGCAGCTCGCTCATCACTCACTCACACCCCAGCCTAATAATGGAATAAAATTAGGTCACCGTCAGAGAGTTGGTCAGCAGAAAAACATAAGAAAAGCTTATATTAGCCACACTAATAACACAGATGGATGGCAAGTTGTTAGTACAATATAATTTTTTGTTTGCTGGTGTCAGGCTCCAGAGATATACCGAATTTTGCTTTGCAATATCCTCCACCATGCAATGCACCATATGTAGGCGAATTTTGTGGTTCATGTGCCCCTGAGGCAGATGTCTGTACGACAGTACCGCTATATAATCTCTTCTGATTGAAACCCTTAGCAGAGCTGAAATTGATTAATATATCTTTGTGCCGTGAAATGATAGAACATGTGTCAAAGTTCATCCAGAGATTCCTGCTCCCAGCAGTCCTGTGTGGTCGGCAAATTTTCCCAGGACGTGACGGCTCAGGAGACAAACAAGTGCAGTCTTCAGCAGTTCCTTTTACCTGAAAACAATTTGTGTAGGGCCAATAGCTTCAGGGCGGAATTAGGACAAAGGCTGAGATTGAGCACACAAAAAGAGATTGAAATTGACATGTACATGTGCCATATGGGACTTCATGGTGCCGAGCAACATGACTACATGAGGCCACTAGGATCCACATCAATCACATAATTTGACTTCATGGTGCAAGCATTCCTTGTGAAGGGTACATGGAACCATGCTCTTGTAGTGACATGGTCACTATAATAGAGCAAATTCCTGTATCAGATGGGAGAGGCAAGTCTCAGGAGCTTGGCCAAGAAGGATTAGTATACCGACAAACCATAAATTGTATGGCATCAATCAAGACCTGGATAAATTTTCGTAGTTGTTGCATGAACCCAGGAGCAAAAACAAAAAATTTTATAGGACAGACGCTGAGAACCCTCAAATGAGCCTGACCACGGTTCAAAAACAGACGAGTTAGTTGGAACTTTGACACACCCCCTCCACGCAATACCGTGATTCATCAAGTTTGGATGGTCAGCTTCCTTGCCCGTTTAGAGAAAATAGATGTTTTATTGGAGATTCCAAATAAGGGTGACACGGAAGACATGTTGTGCCTTAGTATCCCCAGTAGTCATTGCGGATCTCATCGTCAAACTTCTGTTTGAGTTCAGGGTGCTTCGCAAAGTACTCATCTGCTGTCATCGTGCTGATCTTTTTCTGAGTGTACGAACAATATGTTAGCATGAATGCGAGAGCAACATGTCCTGGTTTGCTAAAGGGCAACCTCACCTTCATCTCCTTCATTTCAGCAATCTCCTTCTCTATCCGCACTGATTCCTTTAGTGATGCTTTTTCTGCTTCCTTCATTTCGACCAACTATGTAAATCATACAGATACAGAAAATATCATTAATATCTGAAGGAGGCAACAGTCAAAGAATACAGTGATTGTCAGCACAGGATAGGAAGGTGAAAAATATAAAGAGCAGTGGTCCTCACCAGAGCATCAAACGTTGGCTTGTACTGAGGAGTGACAGTGTCAACATACTTGGGGATCTCTATGCCTGCAATGTTCCCATGATTCATGACACAGTAAGAACTAGGAGGTTAAATAGGTCAAAAGTGCATACAACCATATGAATAACTGATCCCCCAAAGACTAGCAACCGAGAGCAAACTAGTACTAATCATATGATAAGCCAGTTCATTCTGGAGTTCAATTTGTCTGATGTGCTCATCAATATTCCAAACTAACCATATTTCCCAGGTTGAAACCCGAAAACTAACGTGATCAATCTGCTTGCAATTTAATAGCATAACAGTTCCCAGAAACACAAGTAAGATGGAGAGGAGAATTCATACTTACTTTCATAAGCCTCCTTGTACATATCGACAACTTTTGACCCAATTCCTTTTCTGTAGTACTCCCAGTCAATTGGCTGAGGTTCCTGCAGAATAGCCGAACAAATACTGAGAAGATCACCCCAAAAGGCCAAAATGTCAGAAAAGATAGGCCCTGTTTTCAAGACTGCCAAGGCATATCAATCAAACAATGAAATAGGACTACAAGCATAGCATGTCTGAGGACTAGTTACTTGCCAATGTGCAATATAAACTTTGCATTGCTAATGATGGACACCAAAACAATTTGCAGCAATTGTTCCGATGAATTACATGCATCAGAAGTAAATAAGCCATAAGCCTGTAACTTCTTCTGTTGGATCAATACCGAATATACTGTGATGCAATTAGTGAAAGCAAAACAGAATCAACAATTATTTGGGCAGCCTTACCAATTACTGAAAGAAAAACAAAATCAACAACTATTTGGGCAGCCTTACCCCCAAAATGGAAATTTTAACCAGAACCTAGTACGTTCGGCATTGTCTGATTCATTATCAGCGAGTAATACATAACCCTGGGTTTATTCTTCTCATGAAAATGCAGCTGCAATGACCTGGGTTTTATGTACAGACAGATGACATCAATATATCATCCTATGCAACGTAGTAAATGGCCTTGATTCCACGAACAAATTGGTACTCCGAGATGCTACGGATCACCAGAAGAGCAACCCGATTCGACCAATCCTGATCTAGGCGCAAATGAAGCGGATCCCAGGACGACTAGATCGGGGCGGTTACTTTACCTGGGAGAACTTGGTCTGGAGCTGGTGGTTGACGTCCTCGAAGGTGCGGCGGAGGGTGGCGAACTCCTTGCGGGCCTCCTCGGAGACGAGCATCTTGGCCAGCCCGTCCCAGTCGATCGCCTTGCCTGCCTTCGCCGCGGCGTCGGCCACCTTCTTCACCACGCCGTTCCCGCTCATCTTGCTCGCCTCCCTTCCCTCCTCACGCCGCCGCCGCCGCCGATCGACGTTCACCTCGGAGATGGAGCGGGGACAGCCTGTGACGACGGAAACGAGTGCGCGATGGTGATCCTTTGGGCCCTCGTTTGGGCCTTGTTGGTGGGCTCAGATGGGCCGGCCATTGTGGGAACGAATGGCTTTGAATTGGACCAGAACGAATGCCTTCTTACTTCTTTCTTGTTCAGGTTATTATAAAATGAGCTCTTTTACGGTGTTTCATGCTAGCGGATGATAGCACGTACGAGTAGTATAAACTAAATATTAATAGGGGTATTATGATAACATAAAAAAAATTATTTTTTTCTCAGGCCGTCGGACCCTGTGTTGTCATACAAATGAAAATGAGGTAAAGTAAGAGAGATAGAAACAATGAAATTAAAAATTAAAGATATGTCAAAATTGCATATCTATCATTCCAAAATTAGAGATATGTCAAAATTACATATCTGTCATTCTATTTTTTTCCCATAATGTCCCTATACTACCTATACTACTTACTTCGTACTATCTATATAACTAAACACGGTTACAGTAGTATACAATTAATCTGGTCCGTCCGATCTTTATATACTAGGCTTTTTAAGGCTAGTATGACGCATCGTAAAAGAGCTTTTATAAAATTCATTCGCATGAAAACGTAATAACAAAAAGACTGTTGATCTGGTCAAATCATTTCACTGAAATCAAATCTTGGAGAGGATATTTTTAACAAAATTTGATCTTTTGCGAGGAATATATGATAGGACGACCGGGACTTTTGATACCTTGTGCACAATAGACCAGTAGAGCGAAACCAGCAAAAAGTCACAACACGTTGTGTGGCTAGTACTAGATTCAGATATGTTAATCCTAGGATGGTCTTTATTAGTTGGGAAACAACAAGTGAGCATTACCTCACGATTCCATTACGGAGCAGCCAAGTAAATAAATACACTCTTGCCACAAAGCGCCGATCCTACTCCAGCCACAAGATCATTATAAAAGTATTTTAGTACTGCCACAAAGAGCCTAGCGTTCCTGCCGAAATGAAATTATGAACTCAAACTGCTCAGGAAAAAATTGTCGCGATTTGAGTATATTAAATCCCAAAACCTGAAGGCAAGCTGTCAAATTTCCAAATAGAGCACCCAAAGAAATGTTGACCTGAAAACGGTTTCGAGCAATCTGACCTCCGAGGTACTCGAATCCCCTTATTCGAATTCCTAATTGTTGACTTCACAGGTCATCCTTTATAAAACAATTAGCGGCAGAGATAAAGGTCCCTCCCTAGATACAGATAGCAATCCTCTTGGCATTTCACAAACGGGACACATGAAAAGGGTCCCGTCCCGGGAAATAAACCTACTGCATCATATCATGGCACTGGAATCTTCAGTAGCATGATATATGCACATACATACATAGGAATAGGATCATCCATCATCCCTCCCTTTGCCTCCTACTAGACTTGAAAAAACAGTAGCACCACCACCAACTGCAGAATAATCCAGGCGGAGAGCAAAAAAAAAATCACGGCATGTGGCGTGGCTAGTACCAGAAGGGGAAGATATGTTACGGTCTTTATCAGCTGGGAACAGCAGGTGCTGTCACCTAATGCCTCCATTACGTCGTCCAGAGCAATGCGAGGCCAAGCAAGCCAGCAAACGCCACCGCCGCCCCAGCGAGCCCTGCCACCCCCAAAACCCATTCTCTATTTCCACCACCACGGGGAGGAAGAGGAAGACGAGACTAGGCTCGCGGCTGCCGTTAGCTCCCGGGTCGCTGTCCGTTCCCGATTAATAATCCCCCTCAAAACCACGGGTTTAGAACGAAAGAAAAAAGGACGTCGCTGTTTTCGTCCTCCGCCTCCGGTTTAAAATGTTAATAACCATCATGCTGATCGATCTCCTTGTCTCTTTGCTAAACTGATTTGCCAGTTTGCCTTTTTGGATCATATATGTTAAGTATGATCAGGCTCTGCAACGTACAATGCATGCACAGATTAGTTGCCTGGTTGCAATCATGCATCGCTGTAAAGTGTAAAGAGATCGAGATTCTCTCCCCATGGCGGGTGAAACTGTACGTGAAGACGTTTGGGCATGGAGTTGTTGAGATCGATCATATATTCCTGGCCGATCGAGAGATCGACAGACGGTACACGCAGCGGTAGGGCGCGCGCGTACGTCTTTCCAAAACTGTTGGTGGCAGCGTGCCGCCGAAGCGGAAAGGCCGGAAGATTCCAGCACCCTCCGGCGTGCTGTGCTCGCCGGCGGTGGCGGTGCCCAATTATTGGTGACGGGCACGGAAGTCTCTCCGGCGGCGTCGCTGTCCGACAGGGCCTCTCGCCGCGCGGGGTCACGTACTGTGTCACGAGCCCGTCTCGGTTTAATTTGCCCGGGGCGCGCGGTCGCATCACACCGGCACAGAAATCTGCCGACCAAAGGAAAAAGTTTGCCTCGCTCTGATCTTGTTTCCGGTGGATTACGTTTTGGCCGGTTACGAGCTTATTAGCTTTGCTTTGGCGTCTTATGCATGTGGTGTGAGAGCCGTGCCGATATTGATACAAATCCAAATCGTAATGTTCATCCAAGAGGCAGGCCGGCAATCGCAGCCTGCAGCGGCGTTTATATATCTTCGATGCATGTATCTCAGGCCGGGTAGGGCATGCACTGCTGGTATATCTTACGAGAGATGATGATATAATGCGAGCTGATCGATACTGATATCTCTGGAGAATCGTCTAGCTAGCTAGGTTTGATGCGATTCTTTAGTGGAGACGGGAATGAATGAATGAACGGAGTAGTTTAACGCGGCTATCAGCTGATGATTGCGGGTCGGGTAGCTAGGCCTATTCAGCTCCATGTCATCACGGCCATGTTATCCGAAAGCGTCCGTGTCTGTCCAAGCCCGTCCAGCAGTGTTCGATTCCTCCTCCTAGCCGGTATAGCTAGCTGGAGGAGCGAGCGGGCCACAGCAATCAATCATGGCCGTTGCGTCCAGGCCCATCACGTATTTTGGCCGAGCATCAACGGATACACTCCTAATCATCCTGGATCACACACACTTCATGCATGAGTAACCTTGCTTGCTTGCTTCCACAGACATATATGTATACAGCGTTTTTCACGGTTCCAGAATCAGAAGAAACTGGCAGGTCCAACCGCATGCACCTGCTGCTACCTGACGACGGCCTCCAAACTGGTCTATTGCCAGAGAACAACCACGCCCCTGGTTTCAGTAAATTCTGTGCCGTACCGCGTGACGAGTAGGTTTAAAAGCCTTGTTTGTTGAGTTCCCAACTTTGACACGTTAAAGTTGACATTTTATCATTAATGCGTCACTTTGATATTTCATTTGTATTTATGAATAATTGTCTAAACATTGATTAATTAGGCTTAAAATGTTCGTCTCGTAAGGTATAATAAAACTGTGCAATTAATTTTGAATTTTATCTACGTTAAGTACTCCATACGTATATCGATATTTTGATGTAAATATTCTTTTTACATAATGAGAAATATGTTGGCAAAGTTAGAAACTAAACGGGCCCCGGTGAACTCCCTCTGCACTAATCTTGTCCTGACGCGCGCCTTGCGTGAGGTTGGAAACAAACGTTGGGATCGCACATTCCAAACGATGAGAGCAGGCAAGCCAAAGGGCCTGACACAAGCCGGTGAAATATTCTCTCCTTTTTTTCCTTTTACAGCACAGGCACTACGTACGCGGTGATAGATAGATCGCCAGCCACTTGCTGCTTGGAGTGGAGGCCGGAATAAGTACAATCCCGTCATCTTAAGCAGAGTGGCCAGCAAGAATGACTGCCGATAGATCTGCACGGAGATGCAGCAGTTGCTGACTTTCGGCGTACACCAGATCTGCCTTTAGCCCCACGGTAGAGCACAGGATACATAATGCATCAGCCACCAAACTGGTAATCTGCGTAGTAGTATCATATCTCCACTAACTATGTCCACCATGGCCCTAAGATAATGTAGTTTTGCGTAACCACTACACGGTTTATCTTGTGCAACAGCTGCAGGCCTTCCGTATGAAGAGCGTGCTCTGTTCGTGCAATCCCATCTTCTTGCATGTGTAACCTCTTGCGTAGTACTAAGGCTTTAAAAAAACCTGCAGCGCGTGGAACATGATCGAATTGTATGTAAATATTCCATTCTGCAAATGAATACCAGGCGAAGAGAATAATAGCGAGTGCATACATAAACTAAAAAACGCCGCGCAAAAAAAAAAACTGCAATCATTGGCTTGGCCTTGGCTCGCTGATATGTTCCTTTCCATGGGTTGAGAACGAGTGGCACGACGGTGAGATATATTGAGAATCACACTGGCAGTGAGTGAGTTTATACGACGCAGAGGATCCGAGGACACGGACGAGGCGAGAAACCATAAAATACTACGTCTCCAGCGGCCAGCACCAACACACCGGCCACGGACAGCGACCGCCGGCGACAGCCCGTGGGTGACGGGGAAAGTTACACACCGCCGTGCGTCTCCTAGCCACAAAAAGCCGGCCCTCTCATTCCTCTCGGGCTGCTGGATTGATCACGACCTTATAATTAAGAAGCATATATTATATGTGGTTAACAAATTCAAGATTGTACAAGCATGCTGCTGACTGATGGCAATGCTCTCTCCCGGCCGCCATCATTTTTTCTTTCTTCGATCTGGTAGTAGGGCCCAGCTGGAAGGGATTGCGTCTCCTTCTGGTAGTCTCGAGAAGCATCCTGCGTCCATATCCACATGTGCAGGAACGAGGCACAGATGCATAGATTTCGGCGTAATATGTTGCCTTTCGCTTTAGCAAGGTTCGATCTGTCTGCATGTATCGGAGCTAGCTAACCAGCAGGCTGCACGCCACTCTCGCTCTCGCTCGCGCGCTAGCTGTTGTCCGAATTGAACCCCAAAGAAACCGGCAACCAACGCGAGTAGTACGTGCCCGATCGATCCGTTCAAAAAGGCCGGGCAGCAGACAGGGTGAATCACCCGTCCGTCAGCCACGCACACACCCGCTCGATCACTTCACTTGGATCCATCGACCACCGCCGCCTCGCCCAGCTTTTGCTTTCGGCGGTCACAACTCACGAGTGCGCGCGTTCGTACGTGCTCTAGTGGTCTAGTGCGAGTAGCAAGAGCCAGCTTCCCGCTGGGGTGCATTGCCTTGCAAGCGATCTCGAGTGAGTGGTGGGGTGGGCGCGCGCGCGCGCGCTCCATTTCCCGTGGCCGTGAAAGCAGGGGGGCGAAAGGCACGGCACGTCCATTCTTACCGTAACGGCGCAGGGACTAGGGAGCGGATCGACGTACACCTCAGCGCGACCCTGATGCGGTAATCGGAAAGAGACTCCCGGGTAATTAATTGAGGTTTGGGAGCCTCTGATGAGCTGTTTCATACGTACGTACTTTCATCAACGCTAGCTACAAGGAGGGCGGAAAAGTACACCGGGAACAAACCTTCAGGAGTCATTCCAGCTTTGATTGAGTGTCTGTCTGCCGCCGTATATAATTTGCAGATAAAAAAAATGGTACAGTAACGATTGCGATTGCGGCATGTAACGTGATTCTGTCGTCGCTGTCGGTTGCCACGTTTACGTACGTATAGAGATGGATGGAACTTAGCTTGGAAATAAGGTAAAGAAAAGGGGAAGAAAAGACTTTGAGTGAGCTTGGTGTTTTTCCTATGCCTGGAGGTGTGGTTTTTACTACTACCCCGTGAACTCCGTAGGTAGGAGTAGCTCCTCCTCATCCTCATCTGTCCAACGGTCATCAATTAGCAACAGTGCTTACGTATAGGAATGGACAGCTTTTGACAAAAGGCATGTGCAGAATCCTTTCTCCTTGCCACGTACTAGTACTGTACTCCTAGATCGGTCATCGGCCCGAGTACCTACCTATCCTAAGGGCGGGCGTACACGATCGCAACGCGGCATATGCATGCGCCTGTTTATTTGTGTGACGGAACACGTGCGGAAAACTTCCGCACGCGGTCAGCTTGTGGTCACTGTGGGTACTGGCACTTTCTCTTCGCGACAGCGCTGGTCACTGTGCGCGCACACGAGATGAATGTGCGGGCATCTCGAGGCGAGGCGTTGGGCGGTGAAAGCGAGCGCGATGCGGGATTGCGGCGCGCGAGCCGAGGCGCGACACGTAGCCGTTGCGGCCACGCGGGCTCCGTGTCCATGTGTGGCTGCGCGCGGCGTGGCGGTCCGAGGCCCAGCCGCTGTCGGCGTCGGCGTCGCCGTTGGAACAGTGAGGATAGGCCAGCGATGGGGGAGGGAATCCGGACTTGGTTGGCGAGGGAGGCTGGCAGAAGGGTCTGGAAGGAAAACAACGGATGCCGATGCGATCCGATCCGAAACGATGCCGGATGGAGTGCAACTGTGGAAGACGACGCAGCCAGCCGTGCGGCCGGCCGGACACCCACCGGCGCTGGCGGCAACCGCCCACAGTACCCATGCGGGCCAGACTGCCAGGGAGGAGCAGCTGCACGCCTGGGCCTAGGCGAACGTTGGCCGGGGCCGCGCGCGCTGCCGATGCGACGCGACGCGCGCCGGGGGATCCGCGGCCCTGATTGGGGCCTTTGCCTTCGTGGGGCGGGGGGCGGGCGCGCCACGGCCAGCTAGGCTCTGGCCCCGGGCAGGGGACCCATCCCTGATCTGATCTCTCAAGCGTCACCGTCTCGTCGAGGCGGCTGTCTGGGCCGGCCTCCTCGACATCGCCATGGAGCTGATCGCGCTTAACTAACTGCTTCGATTCGAACCGGGAAACGGGACGGGACGCCGCCGGTTAAGCTCCGCTGGCGCGCGCGGCCCCCATTCCCGAATCCGGCCGAGATCGTCGTGTCTGTTCCATGCGCTGTCACGCGCGCCTGCTCTGATCTTACCGGCCAGTACGTACTTCGTTCCTGCACGGCATGAACTTTTTACTGCCGTGCACCACCAGCATCGCCCCCCGGGCCCTCCTTCGGTCCCCCGGCCGGGGCGGCGTACGGCTTGATGAGTGCAGCCCGCATCGGCAGTCGCCGTAACCATCCATGATCTGATCTACTACCTCATCTCCGTTCTGCCAATCTGCCCTGGCGACGGAACGACTTGCTGCTGATATGTCCTCCACCCAGGCACCCGCCGCGGCCGCACATGCGCGCACGGAGATGGCCTCGCCCAACCAGGCTGGCCCTCTCTCTCTCCCCATGCAGCCAGCCAGGCTGCCTGCCTGCAGGCCGTTGCGGGCGACACGATTGCGCGGCGCGAGGGCGGGCGGGCTGGATAAGATAGGAAAGGAGGCACTACGCTACACGACTCCATCTTTCTCCCTGTGCAGAGCAACCAACCAGCGAGTCGGCCGGTCATCGACGGGGGATGGACGACGCCCAACACCGCGCGCAGGTCGGTGCCCGGGCCGGACCCCATGTAATGCGTCGACGTCGAACCCATAGGACACGCGAGTATGGTCACGCCACACCACCGTACCGGGCCGCCCAATCCGCCTCGAATTTCTTTCCTTCCTAGTGGCCACGCGCGCCCGACCCGCACGCGCAAGCCAAGTCCAACGCACGGCGCCACGGCCACGAGTCGTCGTAGGCCGGCGGCCGCGCTCCGCCCGTGCACCACCACCCCGACGCGAGCGCATGTCGTACGCAGGGCGGCGCACTGATTGCGAGAGGCAACACAAAGCGGGTGGTAGTAGTTGTTTATCTCCGGTCCGGTCTGCCACATGGCCAGGAGATTTCGGGTATCCGCGCCGGTTATGGTCGTTACGTTGGCCAGCGGAGTACTATAAACTAGCGCCATGCGATAATATAATCAATGCCATATCTCAAAGGAGCTATATATATATATATATACACATAAATCAAACTGCCGCACTGTTTCAACCGCCGATCGAGCTGTTCTCCGGTATAAAATTAAAATTAAATAAAATGCCGGGAGGAGCTCCATGCCCGTTGCGGAGGATGCGTTGTTGGAGGCTCCATGCCCGTTGCGGATGTAAATGGTTTACCAGAAATTTTGAACGAAGAAGGCGCTTCTTCCTTCTTCGTACGAGTCGTGACGTAGAGGGGAAGAAAAAATGATGCATGTTACATAATCAAGGCAGAGGCACGTAGGTACGTCTTGGAGAAGAACAGTGCCGCTTCGGATGCAAATGTCTTTTTTTTTCCATTTTGCTATGACAGTTACTGCAGTAGAACGAATCCGGTACGCGCTGCTTCGTAATAAATTTGTACTGGAAAGATATATCCTAGGTTACTGGGTTCATTGTGTAATAATTACATTTTATGGCCGTTTACTTTCTAGCACCATACCGAGCTTAGGATATTTTCTCTGTGGTTCCCGTTAACTAGATACAGTAGAGACGAGAGGGATGGAAGCGACGTGGTACGGTGAATATTTTGACCGGCTTGATTTCTTGAACGAAGAAGGAAAAACATACCTAAATACATTGTGTCAAATTCGTAACTTGTGCTAAGGGTCTGTTTAGATGGAGACATGGCAAATCAACCCCAGGCGATTGAAATCGAACACATAGGAACGTTGTTTGGTACTCCGTACAGACAATTTTATTGTTCTCCCATCCAAACAGGTCCTAATTGAATGCTCAACCATGTGCTATCTCTTTTGAAAAATCAATAACATAAAGTATGTCTCTTTTCTCATTTTCATTTCCGTCATTCCACCCTTTAAAACTTTTACTCTCTTAGAAAAATTATGTCTATTTTTAAAGAGAGAAAAATATCATATAGAAAATGTAGCCATCCACTATAGTCATCTCTACTTTTGGCCGGTGCCATACCAAGCTTGGGACATTTTTTCTCGGTACTTCTCCTTAGCTTGACAAGGACAAGAGTAATGTAGGCCAGTATTTATAGCTATTTGGTTTCTTGGCAAATGAAGAAAAAACATTCCTAGTAGGAAACCACAAGTTGCATACGCCGTACGCCGTAGGGGCCAAATGCTCAACGGTCTAATAACGTATTTCTCGACGCACCAATGATCTACTGCATTTCTCCTCTCATTTCTATTTCCCGTGATTCCATCCCTGGAAACTTCTATTCTTTATTTTTTGTTGCAAAAAAAAAAAACCGCCAAGCCATGGATCGTGGAATACTTCCTGGCTTTGCAGCACAAACCCCAACCCTAGCTTATCCAACCGGCATCATTGGAGCAGGAAAACAGACCTCAAAGGCGGGCCCTCGTCATAAAACAAGAAAGAAAAGGCCATTCAACCTTATCAACAGAAATTAAATAAAAAAGAACGGGGAATTGATAGAAGCTGCTCAATTTTCTGTTCCATCAAGCAATAATCAAGCACCCCTGGCCCACCCCCAGCCTTGCAGCACTATTGTGTTGTCACTTACCTACTCTCCCCTCCCTCCTTAAATACCACCACCCTCTCCCTCTCACTTCCCCCGCTCACCCATTTCTTGCAAAGCCAGCTCTCCTCTGCTCTGCTCACTCACTCTCTCCTCTCCTCTCCTCTCCTCTCTGTCTCGCAGCAGCTAGAGAGGCCATGGGCAAGGACGACGTGATCGAGAGCGGCGCCGGCGGCGGCGAGTTCGCCGCCAAGGACTACACGGACCCTCCCCCTGCCCCTCTGATCGACGCGGCGGAGCTGGGCTCCTGGTCCCTCTACCGCGCCGTCATCGCCGAGTTCATCGCGACGCTGCTCTTCCTCTACATCACCGTGCTCACCGTCATCGGGTACAAGCACCAGACCGACACCCAGGGCGCCAACGGCGACGCGTGCGGCGGCGTGGGCGTGCTGGGCATCGCCTGGGCCTTCGGCGGCATGATCTTCGTCCTCGTCTACTGCACCGCCGGCATCTCCGGCGGCCACATCAACCCCGCCGTCACCTTCGGCCTCTTCCTGGCGCGCAAGGTCTCCCTGGTCCGCGCCGTCCTCTACATCGTGGCGCAGTGCCTCGGCGCCATCTGCGGCGTTGGGCTCGTCAAGGCGTTCCAGAGCGCCTACTTCGACAGGTACGGCGGCGGCGCCAACTCCCTCGCCTCCGGCTACTCCCGCGGCACCGGGCTCGGCGCCGAGATCATCGGCACCTTCGTGCTCGTCTACACCGTCTTCTCCGCCACCGACCCCAAGCGCAACGCCCGCGACTCCCACGTTCCGGTGAGCACCCGGCCAACGCCATCCGCCTCTTCCTTTTTCTTGCTTCCTTTTGTTTTGTTTCTCGCATCAAGCAAGAGTAGCTTGTTATTAGCTTCTACTTCACTTGTTATGAGCGAGTTTAGCTTAATTAGATAGACCTCACGCGATGCTAACATGCTCAAATCTTGCCAACGAAACTATTTGGGCGCATCACATGTGGACAAAAAGAAATTCCTTTACGGGGAAAAGGGAGAACGAGTTGCACAACAATATAAAAAGCTGGAGAATATCCGGTTTATCTTTTTCAAAGGTGCAGGCAGAAGGAATTTCCTTGCCGTATAATGTTCTCAGTTAGGGGTGTTTGGTTTCCGGACTAAAATTTTAGCCCCGGCACATCAAATGAAAGAATGTTAATTAGAAGTATTAAATATAGATTAATTACAAAATGCATTACATAAGCCAGGACTAATTTACAATACGAATCTATTAAGCCTAATTAGGCCAGGATTAGACAATATAATGCTACAGTAATAAATTGATAATTATTTACTAATTATAGGTTAATTAGGCTTGTTAGGTTCGTCTCGCGAGGTAGATATGACTTATGCAATTAGTTTTATAATTAGTTTATATTTAATACTATTGATTGTCACTTATTTGAGGACTAAACTTTAGTCCTTAGGATCCAAACACAGCCTTAGTAAAGGTTCACCTGCGACTTATTCTGTTTGCTACACAACCTAATTTTCTTTAGGAACCTTGCACAGGATACAGTAGTTTTTTTTAGGAAGCTTACACAAGTTACTCGAGGCTGGCTGTTGGTAGATAGAGAAACACAAACTTGAAATCTGATTAAACTTGTGCCAAACAGCCAAAGAAAAAAAACCGTTGAAAGACGTGTGTGTGGATGCCTAAGCTCCAAATATTCCAAATAATGCAGCTTAATTTTCAATGAGTAAGTACCGAAGCCAGCACTGTCATTATTAAGGCTTGCATAGTCGTGATAATGACCGTTATTAACACACACTTGCTAGAACATTCGAGTACATCCCGGTCCCGGCAGGGCATCCGGGTCACCCTGGCTAGCCATGCATCCCCGGGCCCTAACAGTAAATACAGATAATGAGAGAGGGGCGCTAATCAGCTCCGACCTTATCTCTTTCTCTCTGGAAAAGTACTGTAGTAGAAAGCACTGCAATTTCTTTTTTTTACCGCTCCCATCACCTGACTCCCCATGACCGTACCGCACGGTAAAACGTTCGGGGTGGTGGTGGACTGGTGGTACACCTGGGCCCACCGGCGCGTGAAAAGCTGAGCTGGGCCTGGTCCGCCCGTGTGGCGCACCGTAGCACATGGTCCCGTCCTTGTCGTGTGATGAGCTGCCGCTGGTCCGGCCCGGCCCGGCCCGGCCATTACCTTGCCCTCCGGCCTCCCTCCCTTGTGTCCCATGCCATGTGAGCAGCCATCCCTTCCGTGAGTGAATTATTGGCGTGCTTACCGTACCATTTGGTGCTAGTATACTTCCAACGATTCCGCATGTGATTTTTGAAATCCTCCAGCGTATTTATATCATATATGTCCATGCTCTACGGAATCATCAGGACCACGGTAGTACGTCCAGAGAGAAATTTCTCTACCAAAACCTAACCACACACGTATAGAGAGATTGAATTTCTCTTCAATGAACGGTGGAGAGAAGAGTTTCAAGTCTCAACAATACGCATTCACAGCAACGTGTTAGCCTGTGGCTAGGTGAAATTGGGGTCACTTTTGGGGCACTAGTAGTGGGCATCCCTTTCGCTGGCGTGAGGTGCCGGGACACCGGCGAGGTGACGAAACGTGAGGACACCCATATGCCGTGGTGAGTCCCTTTGGTGGAGCGGCGAGGTGACACGATGCCGTGCGCTAATTAAAGCCAAGGCCACTAACCAAGTTTGGTGTGTGGGCAAAGAGAGGATCACTTGTTGTATATGCATGTACCTTCCCTTGACTTGAGAAAGAAAGGGAGGCATGCATGACGAGATATATGGAGGTGTCTTTTCTTAGCCACTCACTAATCGGTTCTACTAGGTTCTGTCACGAATAGCCCGACGCTGACAGACTAGTAAGCTTGGGAAAATGCTTGGCCGGCCACTTGCTCGAAAGGCAGCGTGCCAACAACCTGTTTAGTTCGGTGCTGTCGAGTCTTTGTCTTCAAGTGATTGAGCCGATTCTTACCTGAAATTCAGTCGCGCAGCAGCTTGATTTTAGTTCTGAACTTGATTTTGCTTACATCTCGTGTGATTTTGTTTTTGGTCAGGTGTTGGCGCCCCTCCCCATCGGCTTCGCTGTGTTCATGGTCCACCTCGCCACCATCCCCGTCACCGGCACCGGCATCAACCCGGCCAGGAGCCTCGGCGCCGCCGTCATCTACAACAAGTCCAAGCCATGGGATGACCACGTACGTTCTCTTCTCATGCTTTTTTTCATGCTGTCAGTTGCATGCTTATCATCACAGTTGATGATGCTTCACACTTCACCTCCCACTCAGCAACTTGCTGATCGATTGAGTGAGTGGTTGTGCTCCGGTCTCTGACGGTTTCGTCCTCGTGAAACTCTTTTTGCAGTGGATCTTCTGGGTCGGCCCTCTCGTGGGCGCGGCCATCGCGGCGTTCTACCACCAGTACATCCTCCGGGCCGGCGCCATCAAGGCCCTCGGCTCCTTCAGGAGCAACGCCTGATGAGGCTTCCTGCTTGTCGCTGTGAGCTTGCGGAATCAGCATGTTGAAGCAATGGCGATCGACGACGCCGGAATTGAAGGGGAGAATAAGTCTGCATCGAAGTTGGTCGTTTTGTTTCAGCAGAGCTGCGTTGCGTGCGTGAATTTGGCTTCCATCATCCTCCTGTAATCAACCGTGTGTTCGTGATCTTCTGTCGAGGGATTATTCCGTCTCCTCTCCTCTCCTGGTAGCCTGTATGTCTATTTAATTATTATTATGTAGCGACGATCATCATCCACCACCATCATCAGTGGAAAACCTTGCTTCTGTCTGAATCAACCTTGTTAGTGAATCGATCGATATCCTTCTTCAGTCCCAAGCATGGTGTGTCTTGTCTTGTCTTGGTTTGGTCTTCTGGATTCTGATTGCACTTGAGGCGCGCTAACCAATCGATCTACCGAGTGGCCCTTGAAACCCATCCTCCTATCATGAGGCGTATCTATCTGTGCTTTCTCTGCGTGCATATGTGCGCAGTCTGTCAGTCTAGTGTAGTGCTCTTGCTTTGATCGAGCCCCTGCAACTCCAACCTACGGAGACCAACCCCTATCAGAGCTGACTCACCATGCCATGGCGAGCGAGACACACCCCCAGTTTCCATGGATCCTTGTGCATGCGTCTCCCATTTGCAAAAGCAAAACCCTCTGATTCCTCCGGCTGTCACCATTGCTAGCTAGCTCGGCCTGCCTATCGAGTAGTATCATGGGGTGTTGTTGGTTCGTGGTGACATCTCCAGCTGTGCTGAGCTGCCCCGGCCGGCCGTCGTTGTCACCTTCTCCTCCTCTCCTGTCCTGTGGTGGTAGGAGTACGTGGGGGTGCCACTGCCAGCTCTCTCTCTGGCCTGTGCCGCTTTTGAGCAGCTGGGTGCTCGGGACTGGGAGGACCATGCGCTGAATGCTGATGGATGGATCGATCGGCTCCTGCTCAGATCATGCTAAAGTTGCTTGCTCCTGTTGCGAAATCATCGAGGCATGCGGGGGCACGTAGTATGATCGCTCGCTCGCTGCGCCTGGATGAAAGCGAAATGATAGGAGCCAGCACTAGGGCTGCCGCCGCAGCTCAGTGCTGGTACTCATGGCCCTGCTGGGGGGTGCTGGCTGACGTCCCAGATCTGTTTTTCATCTCAGGTTTCCTTCATTCAGTTGGAAATTGAACTACGCAAACTACGTACTGTAGCTGTTTTGTAGTATTCCGAAACTTTGCAACCGAGTACGCCAGACCCAGCCACAGATGGGCCCAACCAAACGGTCGTTTGTCGTGGGTGTACGTAGCGTAAGTGAACACAAGATGCCGAGGTGCTGGCAAGGCATAGTGTCATTAGCACAGCAGAGGTTCTGGTGACCTGAGGGGGGCCTTTTTCACTGATGCGAGCACTGGACACGGCAGTACTAGCGGGTAAAAACAGTAGCACGCGCGCGGGAAATGGCAGGGCGGGAAAGGGAGTTGGTGGTACGGGGCGTGGAGACGCGCCAAGGCGGCAGTCAGATTCGATTCAGAGGTACCCGGACCCGCCGGAGCAGCCGGCTTTGTTCTCTTCCTCCGGGATGGCGCTGCGTCGTGGGCTGGTGAGAGGCCAGTCAGTGGCGCCATCCTCTTCGTCCTCCGGCCTCCTGCCGCGGCTGCGCCTGCTGGCAGTGGCTGCACGCTGAGACACTGACGCGTAGGTAGGGGGGGAAATAGGCTGGTGAGGTGATGAGGACTCTGCTCTGCTTCGGCGGAAATAGGCTGGGCAGGGCTACGAAGGAGCTGTTCGAATGGGTTTCCCGCAAAAGACCCTCTAATAATAAGGCTTTTGATTGATCTCAAAGTTAAAACAAAAATGTATGTACATGAGACAGTGCCAAGTAATAGATCACCAATGTGTTGGCCTGCATTACTGTATTCCCTCCGTACAGGTAAAGAATGATGTTTAGGACAACGACACAGTCTCCAAAACGTAACTTTGACTTCTTATTCTTACAAAAATATTTATTAAAAAATAATATATGTATGTTTTTATAAAAATATTTTTTAAAACAAATCTATCCATATAGTTTTCACATTTTCAAACTCAATGGCTTAGAAGTTATTCATGATTTATATTCCCAATGTTTGACTAAAATCTTGTCCAAAACATCATTCTTTACCAATATGGAGGGAGTATATGTCTTGTACGTACTCCACGTGACAGCTCATTATATCGTGCATAGTGGTTATGGAGAAGCTAGGCCGGGTTCCTATGCTTAATAACTGCGTAGTTAAAAAAAAGAGATCATGATGGGGTGCTTAAGGACAGCCGCTGCCGTTGCCGTTTGTTGTTGATCCTACACCTAACGGGAATATGGACCCAATAATTGGAGACGGCCGTCCGATTAGCAGCTTGTTAATTTATCCGCCCCGGCCCACGATCAGGCCACCAGACTGGGACGTCGCACCAACGGCGGCCACCGCTTCTGCGCTGTGACGCGCCAGCGGCTTTGCTGGTTGGTTGGATAGAAATGGAATGTGGATATGGCGAGAAGAGGATGTCTTTGGGTGATTATTTGTTTAGCTGCCAATCTTCTTTTCTAAAGCCAAGCTAATCAAGTAGCTACCCTAATCCGGATCAATAATTGCATTGCGTTGCATATATGCGTCCTAAGTACGTACGGAGTATGTTGCCAGCGCCCAGGTGTGTACAGTACTGTAGAAAAAAGGCTCCTTCAATCGCGCTGGCTGTTGTATTCAATGTGCACCTTGTCGTTTGCCTGCGTACCGTGTGGGAGCTCTGTGCTGTACTAGTGTACTCGAACAAAAGGATGGCGTGGAATTTTTTCTTAAACGCCAAAGGGCAAAGGCCGCGACTGGCCTGCTGTTGCACTCTTGTCTGCCAAAGGTCAAAGGCTGCAAGCTTCAACGATGGACCAGTTTGCTGATTGATTCGGCGTGGTCTCCTGACACCAGGTGCTAAATCATGCCGAGGCAGAGCGGGACGGCAGGGCAGAGATTAGGGTCATCATCGTGTGTAGTGCTTAAGCAAAAAACACTGAAGCATGGCCTTGGGTTGGGCCTAGACATGGAAAGGCCTGGCCCAGCATCGAAATGAGCCCAAAACAGGCCCACGGATTTAGCGTCGCTCTAAGCAGAAGCAAGTGGCACGTGACGCCGCCTATCATCGGATTAGAAGGCTTCCAAAATGCTTGCACCTCTGAAGCGTCAGGTACCTGGAACCCTAAATACACGACGAAGACGAAGAAACAAGAACTAAGACGATTTGCAACGGTGTTCTCTATATTTTACCCTTTAAAAAAATATTTCGATGGCCTATAAATTATTCCACACTCCAAATCTAATATCCGTTGCAATGGTGTCCTCTATCCCCTCCTCTATTCCTCCTCGGCAGCCGCTACGCCCTCCGCTCCCCGCCTCCATGGCGCTCTCCGAGCTCCCGCTCCAACACCACTCCTTCCTCCTCTCCTCCCGGCCCCACCTCCACCGCCTCCTCCCGCTCCGTCTCTTCTCGTCCTGCTACGCCTCCTCCTCCGACGCCGCCTCGGCCACCTCCCCTTCCTCCTACGGCAGCAACCGCGCGGCCCTACCCGCTTCCAGCCCCGGCGCGCCATGGCTATAGAAATGGGCGCCCTCTGACCTCTCCCAGCCTGCCCCCGCGCCCGCATCGTTCACCGCCTCCGCAACCTCGGCACCACCGGGGACGCACGGCCCCGGAGCTCTCGGGCCCACCCCGCGCGTCATCGTAGTCACCTCCGGCAAGGGCGGCGTCGGCAAGACCACCGTCGCCGCCTCCCTCTCGCGCCTCTCCCTCCCCGCCGTCGACGCTGACCTCCGCAACCTCGACCTTCTGCTCGGCCTCGAGAACCGCCGTAGCGCGAGAAAGCGTAGCGGCCGTCGGGGGAGCAGGAGACGCCCGTGAAGGCGCAGGGGTCCGTGGTGAAGTCCTCCCCTTATCTCGCTCCTCGTCGGAGCAGGGTCGCCACCGCCACGACGCCTCCACTACCAACCCCCGCCGCCGCCCAGATCCGCCTAGAGCTTGAGGCCCCCGATCCAGATCCAAGGCCAACCATGGCCCACCTTGGCGCGCTCCTCTTCATCGTCGCGGCGGCGGAGGACACAACGTCGTCAAGCTCTGCGACTTCGGGCTCGCCATGTCGACCGACGAGCGGCCGTCGTACAAGCCGGCCGAGTCCCACGTGGACGCCCTGCAGACCGGCATGATGGTCGCCCCGCCACACCACTGCGAGGGCCAGCGGCCTCACCCTCGCCGGCGTCAACTCGGAGCACAGCAAGCGGCGGCGCGCCAGGCCACCGCGGCGGGCAGCGGAGATCCGCGCACGAGCAGCTCCATCCCTGACGCGGGAGGCCATGTGGTAGCAACGGCATAAAGTTTGGCGGAGGGAAACAACTCCTGGAAGTTTGGGGAGGGAACTGGTCCCCTGAAAATTAGAGGTACCTTTACAGGGTATCGTTGCGGCTCTTTTTAGACTCAATGGATGCTATTTTAGCAGTTCAGAAGGGTTTAGGGGATACCGCTGCAAACAACCCAAGTTGACAAAAATGGTTACCTCGGTCCGGTGGTGAGAGTAGTGCTTGCAGCTTAAGCAGCCTTTCCTTGCCCCCTAAGTGAAATGCACCATGATTTTGGTATAAAAAACTACGAGCAAAGAAATCTCCGAGGAGCAGCGGCAGTGATCCAACTAGATATAAAATTTACAATAAGGCTATGTAATACACGTATAGAACTCATCAAAACCACGTAAAAATAGACTAATAAAATGTCTTACAGAAACCATCTTAAAGTAACCAATTAAGCCCAAAATTTATATGGACTTTTATATTGGTAGATGAACATTTTTTATACATGCGCCTTGGCACGCAAATTCTTAGAACGGGCCGTGGCCCACATATCCACCCCTACCAACTGGGTCCGCGCTTCCGTAGTTTGGTGGGCTGGGCTTCCGTAGCATCATGGACTTCTTTAAGCCGTCCACAGTGTTATTGTCCCACATACGTACTATTGCATAAGAATAGAAATAAAACTAATGAATTCCTATCTTTTTTACCTATTTGCTGAAGAACTAAGGGTTAATTTGATCGTGCTTCCAGCTGTGAAAATGGTACATGTGTTGTACTACCGCCGAACAACTCTTCCCTTACTTCCACCGGTGTTGTGCATGGAGGGAGTGATTGGTTGGTTGTTCTCGTTCCTATCCAGGCTAGGATATAACTAGATCAGTGTTAACCAGACTAAATCAATGTAAGGTGGTCATGATTGATTAGATGACTCGAGATAGTCTGCACTACTAAGACGTTGTTTAGTTGAATGCATGAAGTGATACAAGCACCTTGCACTGATTGAAGGTGAAGTTACCATTTCATTATCTCTTTCCTTCCTACCGGTCTTCTTTCTCTCTTAGACTCCCAACGCCGCAACAAGCACGCTCACTGCGCAGTCCGCCCATGTCTCCCTGAAGTAGACGCAGCCGTGGAAGGTGAAGGACTCCAGCGCGGGTGCGGCGACCCAGAGCTCACGCACGGCCCGACAACCAACAAGCTCTAGGACCCGCAACCACTGGTTGGCGACGCTCACCGAGGTGAGGAGGTGGCAGCTCCTCAGGCTTAGGGACTCGAGCGCCGGGCAGCCGACGAGCACGCCGCGGAGGCTGGCCCGCCCCAGCGCGAGCCGCTCCAACGAGTTCCTTCCCAGGAAAAAGTCACCGGGGAGCTCCAAGAGCGCTGCATCCTCCTCTGCCTGCAACGGCGGCGTCACCGTTAGGTTCACCTCCAACGTCGCGGCACTCGTCCCGTTGCTCTCACCTTCGAGTCCGTACACCATGAGTGTGGCGCCGGCGAGGAGCTTGGGGTCCGTTTGGCAAAGTGTGGTGCCAGCTGCTCGCCTTGCTTCGCACCAAAACTCAATCCGCTTGCAGCGGACCTCGATTCAGCAGTCGCGGAAGCCGATACCGTGGCGGCGGAGCTCGATCCGGTGTTGGCGGAGTTTGATTTGACGGCGGTTGAGGTCGATTCGGTAGCAGCAGAGTTTGATTCGACGGCGACGAAGCTCCATTTGGTGCCGCTGAAGCTCAATTTCTTGTAGCGCGAGGTCGACTCGACGGCAGCTTGGACAGTCCACGCGAGCGCGTGTGGGCGGGCAAAACTTGGTCTTGAGAAGGCGACTAGAGAGCTGGAGAGAGAAGGTGAGCGGAAGCATTATTTGGGCCACCAACACCCTTGTGCAGCCTGCATAGCGTGAAAACTCATTTACGTTCCCGGCTAGCCAAGCTAGAGCCTCTTTTTACATTACCAGAGCCAGCTGAACAGCCATCCAATCAAAGGCAGCCTGCATTGCGCAGGCCTGGATAGGGGTTAGCCACCCTACCAATCACCCGTAATGTTCGCCAATCCATCTTTCAATTTCTAGGCCCAAAACAATTATACAACAACTAAACTAAAATGAAGTCAGTCCATCATAACCAGAAAAGTACGCGACTACCCATCACGGCTGCGCTCTAAACTAAAGCACTTTGGAAACCAAACCATTCTTTTGCCAGAATTAAGACCTTTACCGTCACAACCACTTATCAGCTTGACCACTGCAAGAGAACTCAACCAATGCTGGCTGAGAACTTGCGGCAACAGATATGGAGCAACATCAAATTATATCCTCATCATTTGGTCTCGTACAAACCATATTGTACCAAAATTATCTGACAAAAACAGCTGATGCAGACATAAAGCACACGATATATCTCATTAGTCGGCTCCCATCTGCTCACTACAAGGATAACATTAAACATTCCTAATGGTAACTTCCGGCAGACTTCAGGCGAAGAACAAGTTTATTGTCAGCTTAGAAGAGAGAGGTTCCCTTGCCCTTCTTGTCACCACCGATTTCAAAGTGCTTGCACCTCTGAAGTTGCAATTTCAGTGTCAGATACCCAAAACTTTAGATACGGAAGAAATAACAACAAAGTAAGGCAAAAAATACCTTGATGGGGTGTTGAGAGTAGTGCTTGCAGCTCTGGCACTGCAGCTTCAGCACAATCTTCTTTGTTGTCTTGGCCTGAAATGCGCCAATGTATGTTACACTAAGTAAATAAAACTCAATGGAGACCTATTAAGAATTTCCAAAGCAGCATTCATTCATAATCAGCAACTGTAAAAAATTGGGATTCGTATGAAACCTTCTTGTGGAAAACAGGCTTCGTCTGACCACCATATCCTGACTGCTTGCGGTCATAACGACGCTTCCCTTGAGCTGAAAGGCTATCCTTTCCTTTCTTGTACTGGGTGACCTTGTGCAGGGTGTGCTTCCTGCATTCCTTGTTCTTGCAGTAGGTCTTCTTGGTCTTCGGCACGTTCACCTACAGTATAAATGCAGCACGATTAGTCCAACATGACTAGATCTACGAATAAACACTTCTGCTAGATAACCTGGAGAACTAAACAAACTTAGCAGTAGCTCAAATTGTAGTAATTCATTCAATAGCTCATTTGGAGTTAGGCATCACATGATTCAAACAAAAGGAATAATTGGCACGAGAGTTGCACAAAAAGACTAAATCATATTGAAACAGAAACAAAAGAAACTAAAATCTGTACAGAGAAAGCAGCTTAACAAATGGACATGAAACAACAAGGTTTGAAGTTTCCAACACAACAAACGGCAAAAGCACTATACATAAACTAAGAAAGGTTTGAGGAAAAAATGGACATGGTGAACTTGTTTTAGAAAAAGTCAGCAGGGGATGGATATTTACAAAGAGAGTTACATGAGCTGCAAGCCCAAAGAGAAAAGAAGAGAAGCCATTCAGAAATTACTCAGCTGGTTAACTTATTGGATTAGATCATGGATTTCAGTTCCTACTCACAGGCATCCCAAAAATTATCTGTAACACTACTCAACCGCCACATAATTAAATTAGATCATAGGAGGGTGAGATCCTGACAAGATGTACCATACAAGCTAGTCAGAAGCTTAAATTAGTAGACATGACATTTCGTTAATAGGGGAAATAATTATCTTCAGATCCAAAAGATTAGGAGATTCAATATGTGTAAGAGGAACAATAAAGAACATGGATAAGAGTTGTTATGAAGACTCGTTCACAGGAGCGCACAAGTTCAAAGATTAGACAATGGATCTTACAGATAATCTATAAAAGCATATCGCAGGCACAAAAGCGCATAAACTAGTTGCATACTCATTTTCAACTTCTACGAACAAAATTCAGTTCTAGTGTTATGCTAGTAGTCATTCATTGCATTTCTATATTCATACAAACTGAAAGAATAACATGCTCCGTTCACATTGTGATACTAAGATATTACATTGACTAGTACCTTGTTACATAATAGTTTGGTGATAATTCTAAGTTCCCAGCTTTAAAAATAGTCAGGATTTTACTACAATTGATTGACTACCAACTTGTTGACTGATGGTGATAATTTAAAGTTTCCAACTTGAATAATAGTCAGGAGTTTGCTAGAATATAGCAGTACATGTAGTCATTTATATAAACACATGATTCACCAAGACAGAGAATACAGTATGCATCACTTGATTCAAGTTTCACTTGAAGTAATCTAGAAGCCCTCTTTTACAAAATGGTTATAACCATCTAACTCCATGATTATCAGTCGTTGCAACGGACGAACTGAATGGAGATGGTTCAATACAGACTCGTACAATAAGCATTTTGTCAGTCGAACATCGCACAAAAACAGATGGAAGACATATTTATCCAACTAACACGCAATAAACCCAATTTACCCATGGTTACCTAGGGACTGTTTGAAACGAGGCGCTCGATCACTAAACTACTCGACATCATGAGGTGGCGCCAGAATCAAACGAAAACGGAAGGAAACGAAACCCAAAATACAAGATGAGGCAGGAGGGAAGCGTAGGATGCTGACCATGGCTGCCGAGCTGTGGCTTCCTCCGTGCGGCGGCGCGAGGTGGGAGCCGGAAACCCTAGGTGCGTGTGTGACTTCGGAGAGGCCGGCGGAGATATATATCAGATGACAGGGCCGGGCCGGGCCAACCGAGCTATTAGTGACCTGATGGGCCGGCTCCTTTGTCTTAACAGCATGGAGCATGGGCCTGTCGAGCCTTGTTTCGGCCCGTCATATTTCCCGCTTTCACTCTTCCAGAGGCGGCCCACAAGCGGATCTACGGAGCATGCAGCTTTTCCCTGTCACTTGTGCTAAATAAAAAATAAAAAAAAACATGCGGATCTCCAATTGCGATTGAGCTTGTAGTTCAATGGTAGTAAAGTCCAGTGGAACGCTACCCACCAGGATTTAAATCCTGGTGCTCGTATCTTTTTTGGGATTTTCTCAGGATTTATCAACGTTATACGTTAAGTGGTAAGTGTCGTTCCTGTTGACAACGAGGCGTCAATGGTGACTTCAGGAATCTCCAGATCTACCGAGTGTCTAGTCCTTCGGAGGTGCTCATAGGGGTAGGGTTTGCGTACGTGTATTCATATGGATGAGTGTGCGTGCGTGTTGTGAGCGTCTGCGTTGTACCGTGTAATTTTTTAAAAAACATATCCTCTCCGATGGTGTCAAGGAGCCTTAGGAACGCCAGTATGCAACATTATTTCAGCAAAATTATTTCAGACGTTCAATTAGTTTCTACGCGGTGGAATAAGCCCAACAAAATTTATGTCACTTAGTTATTTATTTCTTTTTAGATGTACTGTCAGCGAGACGTCTATATGGTGTGGTAAATCTCAGGTGATGATTTAGTTTATATGAACTCGCATATTATCTATACAGAGAATGAACGTCCAGGCCAATGCAGTGAAATCGAAACAATTAAGCAGTAGCTGATTTAAATTCGAAAATGCACCCACGGTAATTAAAATAAAATCGAATGCACTAGGTTTGGAATGGAAAAAAGGCACATGCATGCCAACCGTTTATGCATTCAATACTCGACCAACGAATCTGATTGAAGGACAGATACCGGGCACGTCCACGTACGCACTCATGTGCTTGTGGGATCACTTCAACCACTAAAAATTCGAAATGGTATATGAATGATTAGAGAAATCGAATATAATTTATCGATTCCTTAAAATCAAAGAAGCTACTGGTTGCTTATCGCTCCCAGCCACAAATTAAAAGCATCACATGATATAAGATTATGCTCTTTGCATCTCTAGTTGATAAAGAGATTCATCGCGTCCTCGACGATCACATATCATGTGCCGTACATTCAGCATGAAATTATTCAGCTCCCAATAATATATGTAGAAATTAACATCAGCAGAGCATAGCAAAGTCGCAAAGACAGCAAGCTACAAGCATTCGCACCTTGCTGGCAAGTGACAAATATGCATGCATTTGAGAAAGTGATTTATATATGATTACGGCCCGTTTGTTTCAGCTGGCTTTTAGTAGCTTTTATAGGCTCTAGCCAAAACAAACAACAGATTGCTTTTGCCTAATCCAGTGGTAGAGCCAGCATTTAACATTGAGGGGAGCAATAAGTCACCAACTTATGTTTAAACAGTCATAAATAAACGTGCTAAAACTATTATAAACATTTTCTACAGTGTATTTGGAATATAAGCTTACTAAAGCAATCTATATAGGTATAAAAATAATTATACATAGTTATAGTGTAACTATATACGGAGTACAATTCCTTAAATATTGCATTGTACGTCGTTTTGAAGAAACTACGACAACTATTGGCGGGTTGTCTGAATTTTAGTACATGAAACATATAATATTTACAGAGGTTTGAGAGGCAAGACTAAAGTAAAATTTTTGGAACCACGGAAACAGAAACAAAAAGCTAGATTATAAGAGAAGGAGAAAAGTACAACAAAAGGTTGAGCTAAAAGTGTGCTAAATTTCTGAAAAAATATTAATCCATATTTCTACTCCATTCAACAAGTTAATTAGTAAAGAGTTAAATGCATTATTAGTACGTAAACTTGGCTTGTGGGTGTGTTTAGGTACATCATCTGTTTGATTGCTCATTTATGAGCAACAACTTGGCGAGTGGGTGCGTTTAGGTACATCATCTCTCTGATTGCTCATTTATGAGCACCAACTTGACATGTGGGTGCAAATAGGTCACCAGACATACGGGCAAAACTATTGCAAATTACCCCCCATTTATTTTTCTATTGTTTGTTAGGACTGTTTTTTACGGCTACAAGTTTATACGGAGATCAAGTTTTTGGGCCGATCAATTTTTCTACGGCATGCCGTCGGCAGGTCTTTTCCATGTCCAATGCCGCCCGGCCAGTCTTTCCATGCCGCACGTCAGTAGTCCTTCCCGGTACTCATCACTTCACGGTATGAGTTTCAAAACAATAAGTGAGTAGTGAAACGGAAAAGATTTGATGAGATATAGACAAACATGAATATATCGTGCTTTTTATTATTTTATTTAATCTAGCCAAAAATAATTATTTTTTATAAAATATATGATTTTGAAACATTTATAATATTTTTTCGATACAACATCCTAAAAAAAACCCAAAACAGAATGTTAATCAACTCAATTAAATTGCCCAATGAGTAAAGTCTTTTCCAAAAAAAAATCAGCTAACACATCATCTGCCTACGTGGCATCATTTTGCCCGTGTGTTGTTTTGTGATCTATTTGCACATACATGCCAAGTTGTTGCTCCTAAATGAGCAATTAGAAAGATGATGTACCTAAACGCATCTATCCGTCAAGTTTATGTACTAATGATGCATTTAACTCATTAGTAAATAATGTTTTAGTTAACTGATAGCTCACTCGTTAACTACTGCTTAGCCACATTGGGGAATGAGCTTAGGGGGGGGGGGGGGGGGTGTTGCCCCCTGGCCTAATCCATGTCGAGAAAGAGTTTATAAGCTAAATCCCATGTTGCCGGCTACCATCTTTTGCACCTTCAGTTTTGTACAATCTGCTTCCCTAATAAACAGGTCCAAGTCGATGGCTACTCATTGTCATTGATTCATGCTACCCTAATAACGAACTATCTGACTCATTATTGGATTACCTATAAGGCCCTGTTTGGAAGCCTGGTATTTGGTCCGAAACAGTTGTAAATTACAGGCCCGAAATCTTTTCCAACGGTGGATGGTATTGCTGCTTGGATGACCGGTGAGCCCAATAATTTTACCCTTGGTTTGGGCCAAAACCGCCGGAAAAAGAAAATCTTGTGTGGAGGCCTGTAAAATAACACGACAACTATCGAGGTCGAGGGCTCCTCCAAATAGGCCGCTCGCTCGACTCCTCCGTCAGCGGCGGCGGCGGCGGGGGCCGATCTCCTCGACGGTGACTCGAGAGTGAAATAGGTCGTGTGACTTCGACGGCGAGCACATCGGCAGTGACGGTGAGCACATCGGCGGTGGCTGCGAGCACATCACCACCAGCGGCGGCGGAGAGTGCATCTACCGATCTACGGCAACAACGAACGGATCCCCGCGAAGAATAGCAGATCGGCGTTGACGGCAAGCAAATTGAAACCAACGACGAGCAAATCCGCATCATCGCCCACTCGGATTTGTTTCCCTACCTAATCACTTCAGGTAATCTTCCGCCATCTCTCCTTCATGCCCGCGTTTCTTTCTGCTACATAGATATGATTGTTTTGTGCAGTCCGCATCAATAGATGGTACCTGTAGTCTCCTTTGTGCGTTTCCTAATCTACATAGGCATAGTGGTAGGAGCTTAAATTAAATCTGAACTGTATGTGATGCATGTCTCTTCGTGGACCAATGAATGGATCGATCAGGGGGGTTACAGGATTTTGTGATATTACTACTTTTTTATTGTTTCACTGAGTAGCAACACCTCACTATGTGATATTCTTTTAGTGCTAATAGATAAATTCAATCAATGGATACAGAAGATGATATAAGGACCGGAACTGATTCCGAGGAGGAAGAAGATGATGAAATGATTATGCTTGCCACAACATTATATGTAGCATCTACTAAAAAGTCCAAAATTCCATGTCATACTTCGAAGCTTAGTGGCGCAGAATATACATGTGAACTTCTTGAGGGCCATAAGCGTCGATCTTATGACAACCTTCGGATGGAGCCACGGATTTTCAAAGCCCTTTCAGATTATCTTGGTTCCAAAAAACTTTTGCGGAGCACAAGAGGAGTCACGGTGCAAGAACAGGTAGCAATGTTCTTGTACATGCTCGCGCGAAATGCAAGTTTCACTGCATTGTGTGATAGGTTCCAGCATAGTGGAGAGACAATACATAGGCATATTGCAGCAGCCTTCAATGCTATCACCTCATTGGCATTTGATTTTGTGAAGCCTCCATCGACTGAGACACATTGGAAAATTTCATCCAATCCACATTTTGCAGCATACTTTCAGGTAGATATAACACTAGTTGTATGGACTGGATTCTATAAATTTCTTGCATGCCTCAGTTAGTAATAGCATTCCCCCTTGCAGAATTGTCTAGGAGCAATAGATGGGACACATGTTCCAATCACAATGTGTGGCAGTGAGGCAACACCATATCGGAATAGAAAAGGAACACTCTCGCAAAATGTGATGCTTGCTTGTGACTTTGACCTGAACTTTGTATATGTCTCTACTGGCTGGTAAGGATCAGCTTCAGATGCAGGGGTTCTGAGTTCCGCCATCAAATCTGGGTTTCAAGTGCCTGCTGGCAAGTACTATTTAGTTGATGGTGGTTATGCAAATACACCATGTTTTCTTGCTCCTTATCGTGGAGTACGTTACCATCTTAAAGACCATGGGGGAAGCAATTGTCGGCCAAGAGACTACAAAGAGTTATTCAATCTTCGCCATGCTCGCCTCCGTAATCACATAGAGCGTGCCATTGGCATCTTAAAGATGAGATTTCCTATATTAAAAGTTGCCACACACTATCCCATAGAAACTCAAGTGAAAATCCCAGCAGTTGCTGTAGTGTTGCATAATATAATTAAAAGCCACAAGGGCGATGAAGAATGGCTAAACAATCAAGAACCTCTAATTGATCCCAGCAAATTTGTGGCTCTACCAGTTGATAATGAGCGGCATGATAATGTTACACAAGTGAGCGGTCAAAGAAATGAGGGCAATGCTATGAGAGATGATATTGCAAAAAGGATGTGGGCAGATTATGAAAGAACAAGGAGGCGAAGACGACAAAGAAGAATTGCAGGATGATAGTAATAAAAGATAGGATATTAGTAGCATTAATTATATTGTATGGTTATTGTAATACATTAAACCTATAAGCATGTTATGCTCTTTGTATGGCTGATTGAGGACCATATCTATTTATTAGATGCTCTTGTATAATTTTGAATCTTTGGTTGTGATATTGACAGTACAAATTTCATGCTTCCTAATTTTTCTTGGATATAAAAACTGAATGTTTGGTTACGATATATTCTATTTGAATGGTTCGTCACAGAATCGATGGCACAGAGAGCAAAGTGGACCTCAAGGTTTGAAAAGGGGCTGGTTGATGTACTTAGTGATTATAAAACTTCTCATTATCGTGGGCAGAATGGTTGGTGTTCAGAAGGTTGGAGAAGAATTGTGAAAGATTTCAATCAACTCTTTCCAGAAGCAAGATTTAGTAAAGCACAAATTCAGGATAAAGAGGCTCAATTGAAGAAAGACTTTAAAGCAATCAAGTCCATTCTCAAGCGAAGTGGTGTTAACTGGCTTCATGATGCGTCAATGATTAACACAACAACTGAAATCTGGGATGAGATAAGAGAGGTAAGTTTAATTCAGAAACTTTTTACTTTGGAAATTGCTATTTCAAACAATTAATTCTGTTTTTAATAAATTAATCAGGAGGACTCAAGGTTAGGGAGGTACGAAAAGAAAAGCTTTCCATTGTATAACTCACTTGAGCTGTTATATGAAGGTAAGATATGCACATGCTCGTCTTTTAATAAATTCTGATCTGTTAATAAATTTTCTTCAAAGAGGTGTGTTACTTGAGGTTAACATGTGGTCTTATCAGGACAAATTGCTGAAGGAAAGCATTGCTTTACTTCTGGCAAACCACAGCATGCTACAAGCAAAGGTTTTGAAGGCAAAGGAGCACAAAAGACACTTTTGGACTTCAGTAAACAGAATCCTTGGGCCACAGCAATCGAGGTTAGAGCTCGTCCTCCTGTAGGTGATGATGATGAAGGGATGAGTTCTCCAAGAAGGCCCGAAGATTATGGAACAACTGATTTGGATAATGAGCATTCACATTTTAAAGGAAATAAGAAAAGATCTCATCAAATGATGGAAAGCTCTGAAAGGCAAGGCATGGAGGCAGAACAGAACGATCTTTCAGATAGTGATGAAGACATGGGACATCAAAGTGATGACAATACAAGCTCAAGGTCTGCGACAGCTGGATCAAACAGAGGAAGGCTAAAAAGGAGTAAGGATAAGAAACCAGTGCCACCTATTGAAGAATCTCTATCAGAATTTGTGTCTTTGAGAAAACAACAAGCAGTTGCAAAAGACATGGTTAAAAAGCAAGGACAAGAATTTTCAGTCACAAGATGCTTGGCAGTTTTGAATGCCATGGATGTGTCAGATGAGCTAAAGATAGGAGCCTCGGATGTTTTCAAAGATGCAGTAAATCGAGAGATGTTTCTTGGCTATGATTCAAAGCTCCGTGGTTTATGGCTCAGGAAGGAGGTTAATAAACTTGGAACACAAACACTTTCAAGTAAGTTGTGGTTTTAATATTAATTTCATTGAGAACTACCTGCACAGATGCATGTTCTATTTCTTTTCCATTCCATTTTATGACAAGTGTCTTTCTGCTTTATCATTTTTTGCTGCTGCCAGATATGGGTTAAAGTTGAAGAAGTTCTAGCTCATGTTCGGCTTCTATGCTCATTTCTGTAAGTTGTCCCTATTGACTGTACAATCATACCATATTGCAGTACCAGAACATCATATTTATAATATTTTCTCACTCAGTTTAATATCTTCTGTTGCAGGTTAGTGATTGTAGATCTGTCAGAAAGTTTGAAAATTCAAGTGTCAGATAGTTGAGATTAGAATCTTTTTTCTGTTGTTTACAAACTCTCTCTATCCTCTCTATGTTGGAATATGTTGTTGAAGGCGTCAGCATTGGATAGTATCAAAACTATTACTCATAGGCTGCATGTAATAGATGGTGTGTTTGTCCTATAATTTTATATCTGAATTTTTGGAGCCTCCGTTTTAGCTCTGATCTGAAATTGGAGCTGGATACTAATGTTGGGCTCTAATTTTTCGTTCTCCATTCTGAAATTTCAGTGGTTGATGCTACAGCCTGAGTTTAGCATATTTGCATGGCGTGCAGATGCTATTTGAATTCTATGTTCAGCATTTTGTATGTGAGCATGTCTGTTTTTCCCCCTTACCCAAACAGCAAAGCTAACGGGTGGAAAAATATACATTTGTATTCTTGTGCACAACAACTTACAGGCGGAATGCAATTACAGGTGTTAAATAATACCATACTTCCAAACAGGGCCTAAAGGTTAGACTCTCTCCTTTGTGTTGGTGTTCGTTGGAGCAACTCCAGTAATAATCTCTATTTTTTATTGCAACTGCCTCTACTTTTCGGGCCTGTTGGAGTTTTTTTTTACTATTTAGAGATGCTACATGAGTTGCTCTTGGTGGCTACGATATCACCCTCATTAATAATTTCTTTCATTCTTTCCACGAACCGTGTGGTATGAGGGTGAGCTATAAATTTAAATATGTATCATCTACAGCATGCATGCACCGTACAGATCGACATGCACTCCTGTCTAAATGACTGAGCACCTCAGAATAGTCGACTCTCTGTAATTGAAAAGCATGATACGAGATTATATATGCTCTTTGCACAACTAACGTTTGTCTTGATAAAGGGGTTCGTCGCATCGACCACTCACATGGCATTGACCCAAGGATGAACTTATTCGGCTATGATCGATCGTGCATAAAGCGTCAGCAGAAACTGCAAAGCCGCGAACGCAGTGATCGAAGCTTTTGCTGCAATCAGACACTGTTCTCCTTGCTGGCACAAGAGAATGCTTGGGGTCGCATCGATCCCCTCGTGCATGACAGGTAAGTCACGCTAGCCGGGATGCATGATCAATTGATCAGCAACTGATTACAGAGACGAGAGCGAGTAATGATGATGAACTAGCAGCCAGCCAGCCATGAGTCTCTGGGGAACGAATGATACAATGGATCAAATGAAGATGGCCAGCGATTCTTCATCAATCCATGCTATATCCCAACTAAATGGTGACCTCGTGGGGTTCCAATTCTTTATCCCAATCCTCGGTTGGTGAACGTGATCGCCTCCATTATCCAAGGGCTGGCCTTCATGTCGGTGTTCATTAGCAACACTATAATTAATCAATCATGACATCATCTCATCGTTAATCACTGCTCAAATCATGTGTGAACTGAACTACCGTTTGACCATTTCTTCATTTTGATTGAGAATATCACGTTTGATCTGTGTCGCTTCTATGTTATTAGCAAGAAATTGAAGCTATTGATATGTCATTGCTATGTTAGTAGCGAGAAATTCAAGGTTTGACATGTCATTGCTACCATATTAGTCTCTCTATTTCAAAACGTAAGATGTTCTAATTTTGTCCTAAAAGAAAAATAAATGTACTATAATACCAAATACACGTGTTGCCTAGGAATCTAGGATCGACGGAGCACTCTAACTTAAGTTTGGCTTTTGTTGTAAACATTTAGGATGAATTTGTAAACATCCTAGTTGTCTGACAAAGAAACGGCTATGGTAAACTACCTGATACCGGAGAAACAAGTGGCTTCAACCAGTATGTGAAAAAGAATGATAACTGGTATTCGACTATATTCTTTTTGAAAATATAAATGCATTTCCACTTTTTCTACAGGAAAAAAGATGTTCAAACAAAAACGAACGCAGATTTTGTTAATTAAGGGGCAAAATTATCCCTTACATGATTTTAGCTTCTATAAGCACACGCAACAAATTCAGATTCGCAGCTACATACTAGCAAGATCTCTTCGTATACTCCCTATACTAGTATCGCCCCAGTGTATATATATATATATATATATATATATATATATATATATATATATATATATATATATATATATATATATATATATATATATATATATATATATATATATATATATATGGATCCAATTTTTATATGATTTTAGCTCCTAAAGCACACAACAATTTTGCAGGTTCATACCAGCAAGATCTCTGCATATATGCTGGTACCACGCAACTTGCACAGCAGCAGATCCTATCACTAACTACTGGGAAACCATACGCCCTCAAGTACATCCTAAGACGGATTAAATTTCTCTGCACGTGTTTTTCAATAGTACCTATATGTATAACCCGTTCTCGAATTGTACTCTCAATCCCATTTGTACGTGATGATCTTCGTTCGCAGAAGTCGCCATATATTGGGTTCTTGCAGATTAAAAATGGTTGGGTCTCTTGTTCATACCCTTTTTCGCCAACACATCAACTTGGTCGATCACGTTCTCCCCAATAATTCGGCCGGTAGAGTGGTCTCTCCAAAGTACTCAGCATCGATCCCCACCAGAAATGCCCTATAAATACCTCGCTGGTGGTCACTGTTAGAGCTCATCCAAGCACAATCGAGTTAACTGATAATTAAGCTCATATAGCCTCTGAATTGTGAAATCCGCCGAGCTTTGAAGCAGCAGCAATGGCGAAGCTTTGCACATTGCTCTTGGCTGCCCTGGTCGTCCTCTCACTGCTAGTGAGCCCCATTGCCTGCACCCGCAAGCTCAGCAAGCCCAAATCCAAGACAAAGCCAAAGCCGGTCAGCCACAGGCCGGCGGCGCCTGTGGCCAAGCCAAAGCCAAACCCGGTCAGCTACAAGCCGGCGCCTGCTGTGGCCAAGCCTCCCCGCAGCAGCAACCACACCGCTAAGCACTCGCCGCCGGTCGTCTACGGCGGTGGCTGGCTGTCCGGCGCCGGCGCCACCTACTACGGCGCGCCCAACGGCGACGGCAGCGACGGCGGCGCGTGCGGGTACCAGACGGCCGTCGGGAAGCAGCCGTTCGACTCGATGATCGCCGCCGGGAGCGCGCCGCTGTACATGGACGGCGAGGGCTGCGGCGCCTGCTACGAGGTGAAGTGCAGCGCCAACGCGGCGTGCTCCGGCGAGCCGGCGACCATCGTGATCACCGACCGGTCCCCGGGCGACCTGTTCCCCGGCGAGGTGGCGCACTTCGACATGAGCGGCACGGCGATGGGCGCCATGGCGAGGCCCGGCATGGCCGACAAGCTCCGCGCCGGCGGCGTGCTCAGGATCCAGTACCGGAGGGTGCCGTGCAAGTACCCCGGCGTGAACGTCGCATTCAAGGTGGACCAGGGCGCCAACCCCTTCTACTTCGACGTGCTCATCGAGTTCGAGGACGACGACGGCGACCTCAAGGCCGTGGAGCTCATGGAGGCCGGGAGCAGCGTGTGGACGCCCATGGCGCACAACTGGGGCGCGACGTGGCGGCTCAACAACGGCAGGAAGCTCAACGCGCCGTTCGGGCTCCGGCTCACCTCCGACTCCGGCAGGGTGCTCGTCGCCAACAACGCCATCCCCGGCCGGTGGAAGCCCGGGAAGACCTACCGCTCCTTGGTGAACTACCCCTGAAATGGAGAGAGGGATATCAAGGAATGTGCATGCGCGGGGTGTCGGAGGTCAGAAGAGGAAGAGGAGGTTGAAGAAGAGAATGGAGTTCTTCCCTCCCTCCACGGTCTCTGCAGTACCCAAGTGATGTGTCACTGTGTGAGCGATTGTCTGTAATTTTATTTCTTCGTCTTGATTTGTTAGTTGCTGTTGGTGCTGTACTTGAGGAAACAGAGAAACTTATTTGAGTTGTGACTAATGTTGCATGCCAATGCATCAAGTTGTGTGTTTTGACTCTTTTTTTTGACAGTGTAACTTGCAGAATTCTAAGAAATGAACTGTACCATAGTTTTTTTTGTTATTCTTTTTAGGAGACCAGGAGGGGAGAGAGTGTGAGGAAAAATGCTTCTTGCCAGTCCTCTAAGTATGACCACTGCAAATCATTGAATAAATAATTATCTATATATGCAAATTTATACAGATAAAAATACTCCTATGTTGGAAACATTTCTAAATAATTGTCCTAAAGGTTTTATTCTTCATGGAAATAATTGTCCAAATTGGACGCAATGAAGGTCCAACAGTATAGTAAATTCCAGTTTGTGCATTTTCCAAAGCATGCGGCCTGGTCCTTGTTACAATTTTCAGCAGCAAACTGACCCTTTTTTGGCATGGGTTATATAGGCCACCTTCCAATTTTCAAAAGAATGATCCAAACCAAACAACTCAATCATGCTCAGATTCACATGAAGTACACGATATATACCCACCAATGTCATGGATATAAAAACTTGGGTCCCCCTCGCTCCCATCCTGTTAGCCCGTTCCTCTTCTCCCTGCACGACTCCTCTCCCTGCATGGAACAATTTGGTGGATTTTGCACAAAATAGGTGACCATCATTAGGGTTTGTAGTGCTGCTGCCGCATGCAACGGCTACTTCGCTACCATCTACACCTCCTCCACCATATCTCTCCTTCACAGCCTATATTTAGGTGATGCCAACTTGCATCAAGTATTGATATGCATTGACATGGGAGCAAAAGAAGAAGCAGTATTGGTATTTCTTATCTTGCCATGTACTCCCTCCGTCCCAAAAAAGAAGACACTCTAGGATTTAAAATTTGTCCCAAAAAACAAGTCATTCTACTATATTGTGCATGTGCATGCAACAACCAATTAGTGCTAAATATGGCTAATAATTAGGGGCAATCAAGGTCATTTTACTCTCTCCTTAATTTATCTTAAAATTTCTAAAATGTCTTCTTTTTTGGGACGGAGGGAGTAATTCTAATACAATTACGGATTTACTCTATTTTTATTTGTAAGGCGCACACGGATATCAAGATTCAAACTTTAAAATCTTTTATCAAGAATTTAGTGAACAATGTTAGCTTTTATAACACAAACTTGATATGATTGAATTTAAAATCATGATGTACTCTGCAATGACTATATGTTTATAATAATAAATAATATAATAAAAAATAAATGGTCAAATTGTAATTTAGAAGACCAAACCGAGCTAGATCACATCTTATGTACTGAAAATGGGGGGAGTATTATGTATTCCTACGCAACTTTGGACATGCCATGTGATTCGTGCCCTATGATAAATATTTATGTGTGTGTCTCTTTTGACAATGTAATGAAAGCAATGAGAAAAATGAACTCTACACTAAATTGCAACAAAACTATGGAGTCACAATCTTTTCACATTCAAGAACAGGCAATCAACCATATAAAAAGTAGGATTGCCAAATGGCTAGATTTTCCAGGCAGCCGACTCCCCAGATAGGGGCTTCCCTGGACAGCCAGATATATGCAATCTGAATTCTGGATAATCCACAGCGTAAAGAAGACCTGAATTTGCAATTGAAGACAGCAAAACACACTAGCCAACATGTAGTGCAGTCAATGGATACTCTGACACCGACCAATTCTCCAACGAAATCACTTAAATTGGTGCATCGGCTATATAATTTCCTTTGATTGCAATATTTTATTTTTACCAACTTGATAAATCAATTTTCCGCTCATGCTGTGCTGGCCTTTTGGAGACCATGACAGATGCAGGTCCCAAGGAAAGCAGACAAACGCACTAGTGAGGCTTCAATGCGCCGCGAACTGATTGGCGCTCCATTAAATTGAACTGTTAATTTCTAAAACCTAGGGCATGGTACACACCGTAGGTTCCGTTGGATAACTCGGCTCTTTCTTGGATACTGCTTAATGCCGATTGGTCAGTGCATCATGTGCTTAATCATCAAGGCCCTTGCCGCCCAGCTACAGGTGTTCTTTTATCGCGAAAGCCCAGCTACAGGTGTGAGTTTTCTGTCTGCCTTTTGTAGAGGCTTCAGAAGTAGTATGAACAATGGTACAAGAAAGAGACCATCTACCTGGAGAATATAACTGTGGATTGGCTGACGTTGCAGGGCGCTGCTTAGTCACTGTCGGGATCACGATTAGCCATGTGCTACGGACAGTGTAGTCATGCACCGCGACGAGCCGATTAATCAGCATTCTCTAAAGCAATGTCATCATTACAAAATCGATGGAGCCCCCTCTGGACGTGCCCACTGATCCAGCGCATGTTCCGCGCTAGCTCCTTCGTCTTGGGGTAGGCCCATGTGTTCATGTTTGAGCAAAACACGCTTCACTGTAGCACTTAATGTTCAATCTAGTTATTAGTACTGCAGCAGTGCCTCGACACTGTCAAAGTTGGCCAAATCGACTAACTAATTTTTGCAGCAAAACAAGTAGAGAGGTTGGGCCTTTCCAACGAAACATCTTATTATGGGGCGGAATTTCAAAATTAAAAATGACATATAATTAACATGACATGTCCATTTTCCATTTTCACTTCGATCAAAGAATAATCTAGCAGAAGCCAACAGCGCGCTGGTGAAGGCTTGGCAACATACTTTGAGTTGATGAAATGCACTACATCATGATTTATATTTATTTGATTTACTACTTTTTAGCGTAATGCCAATATGGTGTTTTTTTTCCCGAATTGGGATGCTAATATGTAATATGGTGTATCATGCATCTCGTTGTGGACACGGCTTGGCAAATTATCATCGAACCTACTTTGTCAGAGGAAATATTATCTTTATTTTAATCGCCTAATGCCTCGTATATTTTCCAGTACAAAATGTTCACATGTTTGTCACTGTTGACCAGATAACTCGTAATTAAGGTAGAAAAAACAGCTCGACCAATTTGCTTGTGTCAAGTCTTCTTCCGTATCTTGCCTTTTTCTGCAACTGCACAAGGCATTGCATGCCCATAAATAAGTGGAGGACCAAAAAATAAAAACAAGTTCCGGGACACTCATCATCTCCTTTTTCTCCATCTTCACGAAGTGACACACCTTCACCCCACCCTCTCTCCTTCATTCATCCCCAATGACTCTCTCTGTTCGCTTCCTTAATTTTCTTTAAAAAAATTCCTTAATTTCCCAACGCTGAGGCTTTACCCTATCAACTCGCTGCGGGGTGACTTCCAAGTCTACAACTAATAACAATTAAACAAAATGTACGGATGATAAGGTCTCGACTACTTCAGCGATTCCTTAAACTTTAGAATTATAGCATGGCCGTGTTTCTTTGGAGTGCGAAAATTTTTTCACACACGTTTGACTACTAATTAAAGATATTAAATAAAATCAGTTTATAAAACTAACCTCAGGTTAATTCGCAAGACCTATCTAATGAGGCATTTGACTGTATGATTGGAGGATGGTTACTGTAGTAAATCATGGGTTAATTAGGCTCATTACATTCGTCGCGTAAAGTTACACTCATCCTAAAAAAGTTTTATAAATAGACTCTATTTAATATACCATGCATGCAAGGTTTGTAAGAGTTGCTTAGCACTGCCAGCCACTAATTAAAAGCAGATAAGTTGCAGCGCTGAACACCGCGGGAGTTCTCGCAACTATAATGCAGGATACGATTATACTCTTTGCATTCTCGGCCCCTTTGCCTGGATAAAGTGGTTCCTCGCAGCGACAGATCACATGGCACATGATTCAGCTCTGATTGTGCGTAAAGCGTCAGGTGCAGAGTGCAAAGTCGTAAACGCTGCAGCCTGCAATCACACATTCTCCCAGTTAGAGAGAGAGAGAGAGAGAGAGAGAGATTTTCAAACATTCTCCTTCCTGGAACAAGAGAATGGCTCGCATTGCTCGTGCACGACAGGTAAGCTGTGGTGGTCTCGTTAGCCCCTATGCATAAAGATGAGAGAATGATGAAGTATCCAACCATGCGTTTGGGAAAGAGAGAATCAAATGAAGATGGCCAGCGATACTTCTTCTTCTTCTTTTTCTTCTTCAACCAACCGTGCTATCCTAACGAACTTCTGATAGGTAGTTCTTCCTCGTGGGGTTCCACTTTTTTATCCAAATCCTTCGTCGGTGAACGTGATCACCTCCATTATCAAAGAGTTGGTCTCCTTCATGTTGGTGTTAACTAGCAACAATCATGACATCGACCTCACTAATTTCCTCCCTCTGGATTGCTTGTAACTACTCTTAAGCATTCCTTTATTTTGTTTAGAAAAAAAATCAAAGTTTCTCTGTTATCGATAAGAATCAAGCTAGGTTTATATTTTCAGTAGAAGAATTTTAATTTGTCAGTATACCCAAAAATTTCATATTCATCGGTGTTGTTGCATCGATGCAGATATTTCTCTTTCTAACTACACACTGTCATATTTCTTTTTATAGCAAAATAGAGGATACAATACAAGGATTATTTAGTTGGGTCTATTTTCATACACAATCTAAACAAGCAAGTTAGACTCCGTGGGCCACAATAAAAATATATCACACCAAAATTTCCAGTCAAAATCAAAGTACCTGCCCTTCGACCCCTCCTGACCTGTCGAGGATGTTGCCATCCAATGAGCTTTTAATATGCGTTTATATTGACACGCATTATTTCTTTTTTGTGTGTAGTGGATCTGTCTATTTGAGTTTGAAATAATCTTTTTATTTTTTATTATATGTGATTTATGACGTTGAGTGGATTGAGGATGATTTCTAGCACGATCATGTCAATATTTTTAAAAAATAATAAATTTATTTCAACTTAGTATGATGTTTCCAATAAACCTTGTTTACCAGTGACTCATTTTCTTTCCTACAAGTAAAGTATAAGAATCAACAGAAATAAGTCACCTAGCATACCCTGTTTATAAATGAGGACTTGAACAGTGTCATAAGTTATGAGCACTTTGGACATTGGTTAATATCATAATGGAGTTATCAGCATTCCCTGATGCATCATTTTGACGTAATTAAAGTTGGAGTTAATATCGATTGAAAACAATTTCTGTTCCCATGGAAAAAGAAACCATTTTTGACAAATTTGTATTTGTCTTTTTTCACATGGATCGAGTGTAGGCTTGGTTAAAGTGAACTTCCGTGGCCATCAGGAATGACTCAGGTGTCAAAGCCATGGGAAAACACCAGTTTTAACAAACAAAATATGAAAAATAAGTGGGTTCATAGTGGCTTAAAAACCGATCACGTCTGTTTTTTTTTGCGTGATAAATGTTTTCAAAACTTAACAAACCTAGAAAATTGAACCAATATGAAAACTAGACAGATTTTGCTTACGCTTATTAATCAAGGGACAAGATTCCTTTTAAACCTATATATGTATCGCTACTAGCTATCGATACAACAGAAGTCATATAATGCCATGATTTTAATTGAGTAAAGTTCATCACCGGTCCTTTACTTGTCACGTTGTATCATCCCGGTCCCCGAACTTATAAATTGCAGATTTGACTCCTTAACCTTAGCTTCGGATGTCATCCCGGTCCCTAAACTCACATATTGAAGATTCAACCCCCTAAACTTAGCTTCGATTGTCAACCTAGTCCCCGAACTCGTAAATATAAAGTTTCACAATATATCCATACAAATTTAACATGTATATATTAAAAAAACTAGAGTAGCTAACATAATCCGTAGGAAAGAATCCAAATTTAACCCCTTAAGGGCTATCGATACCTCATTGTTTAGCTAAAATTTCTTTTCAATAGAATAATGAGTTTTTGAATTAAATATGGGACAATATCTAAGTTTAGGGCTTATATATATACACATTATGTGTTAATATACTCTGAATATATATATATATATATATATATATATATATATATTTATGAGTTTAGAGACCGAAATGACACTAAGCTAAGTTTAGGGGGTTGAATATGTAATTTGAGAATTCAGGGACTGAGATGACATAAGTTTAAGGATCTAGATCTGCATTTTATGAGTTTAGAGACCGGGATGACACAACGCGATAAGTTAGAGGACCGCTGATGGACTTTACTCATTTTAATTATATGATGAATATAAACTACGATAGCTTAAATCCCTTGAATGATGGCGCACTGTACCTATTTGGGTCAAATTATTTTTCTTGTAGGAGATATAACCAGGCTTTGCTTGGTTCTGCTTACTATATCAGACTTCATGTTTGGCAATATGTTTGGCATTGTGTATGCCTTATTAATACGTCTGCTTATTAATTTAGTGGTACCTGACATTGTCCTTTGAACGTCTGGTATGTGTACCCCCTATCTAAAATAGCAACGTATCAGGAGGAAATCAACCTCTCCGTGTAAACTCAATAGGAATTCAATAGGATTTATTTCTGTTGAACGGTGTCGTAAACTCGTAAACGAGGGCTTTCCCCTGTTTATAAATGAGGATAAAGTTTTTTTTGCAGGGAGGAAAATTATATAGTTAAGACTTAATACCCTTGTATAACATTGCTATTCATTTTTAGAGGGCATTTTCAACCTCCATCTTGCAGTCGACTTTTTACATGATTTTATCTACTTTAGCATATGATCTGAGATATGCACGGCAATTTTTCAACTACTACCTCTGGTTTTATTTACTTGATGTTAGAACAATAAGATTAGTTCAAAAATGAACTGATGAGGCTGCCGTCAAATATTTAGAAACGGACGCAGTACATACAATGCAGTAGACTTCGAACTAGTAGCATATCTTGGGGGTATCGTGCAATGCATGCCGATAGTATGCAACTTGCAGTACAATAATAGCTTTGATGCCTAACCACCGTGAACACCATTGGCCTACAAGTACACACACTTGCAGAATAATTAAGTTAATCCCGGTCCTACACGTGTTTTCCAATTGCTGCAGTTTCGTCAGATATGCGCCCAATACTGAACTCACGAAACCATATATACTTATACATGATCTACCCTCACAGCACTAGGTGCTTCGAAATTAAAGAAATGGTTGGCTTAGACTTTTTCCGGGGAGACACCAACTTGTCACGTTCTCCCCAATAATTCAGATCGACGGCCGGTAGAATCGTCCCCAAAGTAGTTGTTGTGCATCGTCGACCCCTCCTAGCTCCAAACAGTCCTCCCGGCCTCCCTATAAATACCCCACTCGTGCCCACTGCTACAGCTCACCCAAGAACACTCGAGCTAGCTGAAGCTGAGCATATCTTATCCAGTTTGCTGAGCTAGCTCACGTATAGCCTCTGCTGAATCCCGAGTGGTAAGCTTAGAAGAATAAGAGAAGAGCAAGAAGCAGCACCAGCAATGGCGGCCAAGCTTCTCACAGCACTGTTGGCAGCTGTGGTCGTGCTCTCATTCCTGGTGAGCCCCATTGACTGCACCCGCAAGCTCACCAAGCCAAAGCCCAAGCCGAAGCCGAAGCCGGTCAGCCACAGGCCGGCGACTGCTGTCAGGGTCAGCCACAAGCCCCGCCACAACTACACCGCTACCCCCTCCGCGCCGTCCACCGCCTATGGCTCCGGCGGCTGGCTGTCGGGCGGCGGCGCCACGTACTACGGCGCCCCCAACGGCGACGGCGGCGAAGGTCAGTGCCATTGCCATGCGCTTGCTTCACTTGTCTCCGTTTGCGAAGGTCTTTTTTGTTGCCGGTGCACTGACCGGTGCCGTTGAAATCGTGAACGCAGGCGGCGCTTGCGGGTACCAGACCGCCGTCGGGAAGCAGCCGTTCGACTCGATGATCGCCGCCGGCAGCATGCCGCTGTACAGGGACGGCGAGGGCTGCGGCGCCTGCTATGAGGTCAGCATGGCATGCATTATTCCCACTCACACGGCCCATCACTCAACTGTCGTCGTAGCACAGCACAATCATTGCAAAGCTGTTGGCAGGTCCTAACCAAACGGCGGTAAAATTAAAACGTGCAGGTAAAATGCACGACCAACGCGGCGTGCTCCGGCCAGCCGGTGACCATCGTCATCACGGACCGGTCCCCCGGCGACCTGTTCCCCGGCGAGGTGGCCCACTTCGATATGAGCGGAACCGCCATGGGCGCCATGGGGAGGCCCGGCATGGCCGACAAGCTCCGCGCCGGCGGCGTGCTCAGGGTCCAGTACAGGCGGGTGCAGTGCAAGTACCCCGGCGTGAACGTCGCGTTCAAGGTGGACCAGGGCGCCAACCCCTTCTACTTCAACGTGCTCGTCGAGTTCGAGGACGACGACGGCGACCTCAACGGCGTGGACCTGATGGAGGCCGGCAGCGGCGTGTGGACGCCCATGGCGCACAACTGGGGCGCCGTGTGGCGGCTCAACAATGGCAGGAGGCTCAAGGCGCCGTTCGGGCTCCGCCTCACCTCCGACTCCGGCAGGGTGCTCGTCGCCAACAACGCCATCCCCGCCGGGTGGGTGCCCGGGAAGACCTACAGGTCCTTGGTGAACTACCCCTGAATTGTTTGTTGCTGCTGCCGATGGAGCGGCGGGAATGGTGAGAAAATGTGCGTCCGGGTTTCGCGAGAGAGGCGGTGTCGAAAGAGGAGGAGGAGGTTGAAGAAGGGAATGGTGTTCTTCCCTCCCTCCACACGGTCTCTGCGCTTTCCCCTAGTGATGTGTGAATCGTGCCTGTGGTTTCATTTCTTCCTTGGCTCTCTGTTAGTTGTGCTTGTGGGTAGGAAAGATTGAAGCTTGAGCTGTGACCAATGTCGCATGCCAATGCGTAAGTTGTGTGTTTTCAGGATTCAGAGAAATGAGTTACTGCTTCGGTAATTTTCCATCATGTGAAGAGCTTGTACTCTCTCGCAGTCATCCGAGACTACGCCCTTGTTTACATCCCAAATTCCACCCCCAAAGTTAACTATGTAAAAAAAGATTTCCATCACATCAAAATGTCGTAGCATACATAAAGTACTAAATATATAGATAAAATCAAAAACTAACTGCACAGTTTTATTATACTCTACGAGAAGAACATTTTGAGCCTAATTAATCAATTTTTGGACAATTTTTCACACATAAAAACGAAATGCTACAACAGCGCATGCACTCAAATAGACCAAAATTTGGCAACCAATTTCAGAAGCTAAACAAGGCCTACAGCTACATATATGGCATGAAATTGCAACAATACTATTTGATTGTCTGTTGTTGATCGAATTAATGAAAAAAAGTAAAAAAGGTACGGAAACCAATAACTTCAAAATTTAGACATTCCCCTTCTGACTACTGAGACTACTGATATCAACAACGTCACGTTCAGTATTCACTTTACTAAGCAGATCTTCTGAAATGTGGTGTGTAATAAATTGCAGTCTCAGTCCTGCATGAGTCTGTGGGACCAGACAAAAGGCCATCTTTTTTCGCTATTATTTGAATTTAAGCATATTAGTCCTTGAACCTTAGATAAGGGTCTACCACTTCATTTCTTCCTTTTCCCTCCACGAATTAGTGGAACATGTCGCCAGAAATTCTCCCGTATAGCTCCACAGCTTTTGTATTTTCAAACTCGGGACTCGTGTGTTATATTAGTGCATTAGTGGAACATGTTGCTCGAGATACAATCACTGACTTTCCCCCCGAATCAGCTGAAAGTTGATTGTTCATGCACTATAAAAAAAGGGCATTGCACTGATTTATTTTAACCCATTTTTGCACTTTAAGTTAAATTCAAACACACGTAGCTGGTTTTCTTCTTCTTTATTTGGCAATTAACATATTTTGCTTGCAATTGGAGATAGTAAAATGTACCAGCTACATATACTTAATTCTTTTGCTTCAATTTCAGGAATTGAATGAATATGATTATAAGGATATACGTTGCAATGCTCTCAAATGAAATCTCCAGTAGTGTGGTTCACGCCTGATCCGAGCCTGCTGGGTGTTCCCTGTGTTTTAGACAGCGCAAGGTTTTGTCCCACGGTCTGTGATTAGGATACAAAGCCTAAAGGAAAAATCTTAGTCTGGGAACTTGAAGTAAAATGAAAGAAAAATGAAAAGGATAAAAATCACATTTGTTTGAGATAGGAGAACATGTCTTTTAATTACAATGAAAACTTATTTAAAGGTAAAATGACATAACATATATTTATAATATCGTTGTGCAGATTTATTTTTTCACGAAACACTATATCGTGCTGTGTAGATTAACCACTACGTTTCTTGATTATTTGATGGTAAAATAGTGTCATTGCAACTGAGTCTACTGATATCAACAACTTATTTAAAGTAAGGTAAACGACATAAAATATATTTATAATATTATTGTGCTGATTTATTTTTTCGCGAAACACTATATCATTGTGTAGATTAACCACTACGTTTTTGGGTTATTTGATGGTAAAATAGTCATTGCAACGTCATGCTCGTACAATATAATCTATATTTCAACCCGTTATAATCCTTCCTTGAGGAGATCGTTCTTCACCCTATTTGGCTTTTTCGCGTGGAAAGAATTTCGACTTTGATGCATCCTAGGTGAAATGGTTATTATTTTTTCACTAAAACTATGCCTAGTCTTTTTCATCACGGATTTTCAACCCCCCTCCATATGTTATGATTTTGGATTTTGCCTCGAGTCCGCCATGGCTTTGTACATACCTTTTCAATAATGTTCTCCAAACTCAACTTTCCAAAAAGATAGAAATGGTTGATCTAATATGATGTTTTTTTGGTTGTGCGATTAGTTGAAGACTAATTACCGAACTGAGAAGGGCATGTGCCCCCACCTTCTCTCCATACATCAGCGAGAAACCAAAACTATCTGAGAGATGTTTGGATATATACAGTATTAGAATTAATCCTAACTTTGGCCGAGCATTCCTAGCACCCTGCGACACCTCGTCAGAAAATATATTATTGCCAGATAATTTAGTAATTCCTCATGGCGCAATTTAATATCTTTGGCTATTTTATAGATTTGCCCGTCTGTTATGTAATATGAGTCGATTTAAATTAACATCATTGGCTAAGGTTAGAACGAGGCAATGTCTAAATTTCCCCTTGTAATTCTGTGGCAAAGGCTCCATATCCGGCATAGTGGACACATCCAGAGCCCGTATTCAAAGGATAAGATTGCCTTAGCCAATGGTGGATTGCTGGTTATTAATCCCTTAGTTTTCTTTTATAAGTTGCGACTTGACTTGACACAGTCTTTTAAGTTACATTTGACTATTCATTTATCTTATGTTGTATTGCTTATGATAATAAATTAATGATCATTGGAGAGTACTTATGATTACAAATCTAACCCTTTCAAGTTTGTACTAAAAAGTTAAATTTTGTTGGTTAAATTATTTTTAGAAAATCATAAAGTTGGAATCTTGATGTGCGTCTTGTAAAAGAAATGGAGGGAATAGCACGTAATGACTTTAGCCGTCTCATCCTTTTTTTTATCCGACCACAACCATCACTACATGCAACAAGATAGGCACCACACATGCAACGATAGTGAGCATGCATTAGGAGACCCCTCACCGGCGACATTGCTTCCTCAATTGTAGCGGTGTGTATCATCCATGCCTCCTAATTTTTATCACTTTCTTGGATGTAAACCCGTGGGGGTGTCAGTTCAGATATTTCGATGAGAGAAGGTATATAACTCGATTGGAGTAGGAAGCGACATTGGCGGCATGACTACAGCCATCCAAGGACGTTGCGCCTTAGCAACTGATACACCGCCTCCAATGACCGCCACGATCTTGCGGTGCGTTCTAGAAAGCAACTGAATAACTAGCAAGAAAAAGAACTGAATTTTGAGATGTAAATGAAGGTCTCAAACTGAATCTTGATTATATTGGAGTTCCAAAGACATGTAGATGGGCAGGTGTTCCAGCACACATAAGGAAGTAGAAAAAAAGCTAAACTTGCATCTAAATAAGATCCGAGTGTTCTTGATGGAGGCTAAGGGGTATATGAACGTGGGAATATGACCACCATGGTTTTGGGGTCGTGCTCCAATCGTAGAATGTGTCCCTAACGGCCAAACTTGATACACTGCCAATGGGCCAAAAGGTAGCGCAACACCATAGATAGAAAAGTTCTATGTATTAGATTGATGATTGTCGTTGAGTCCGAACAGCTGTGGACATGAGGCTATATTCGTTTGAAAGTGTACTTGATAAGATTTTCAAGACGTACTTGCACGCCCAAAACGGAAGTTGTATGAAGTCATGGTAGTTGTCACCAGTTGCTGTTATCCTACAGACCGAATCCACCTGCGGGATTTCTCTCCTTTTTTTATCACTCCATCATTCCTAAGGAAAACAAGAGTGCACGTGTCTCCATGTTCTAAATATGATGGACATGAACTCAATAATAAACTCACCTGATGGTTGAGTTGACGAGCACAAGCATGAGTAGGAGTGCGAGCAATTGGACCAGAAATTGGTACTTGTGTAGGCATTGATATATCGTTGGTGTTAATGTTCTTATCATTCTCCCCTTCTTGCATGTAAGTCATTCTCAAATGATCGTGTCACCAGGCATGTGGCATTCAACAATTTGTGAAAGGAACATATGCATACCAACTATGTATAGATCCATTCCTCAGAACATGAGAAATCATGGACGTTTTATCAAATATACTCCCTCAGTCCCATAAAAAAAATGCAATTATAATTTTTTCAGACGGGTGGTGTTGACAAAATACCATGCTACCCTTAATAATAGTCTTAATCCCACCAATTTAGGTATGGAGGTTGTTTCTACATGCAAATAATTATCTATTTAAGTAATAAAATAATTAGTTACTGCTACAATTGTATTCTTTTGTGGGATTTTTTTGAATCTTGGAATTGCACTTTTCATGGGATCGAGGAAGTAAGCATTTATTCAATGTAAGACAAAAGTGTATATTACAGAGTTACATGTGTTATAATATTTGTCTACATAAAGTGTACCGGAATGAATCAATACGGCCGCGAAAGCTATTTTGTACAATAATACCAGAAACTTGCTCAAATACAAAAAAGATATGTAAATAAAGAACTAATATATTAGTTTTATTTTAATTAAAAAATCTAAAACAAATAGTGTAGAGTATTGAAACTGTCGGAGAATGCAATGGCTGCTACTCTTAGCGTGGATATTAATTGGTTGTGACTAGACCGTCAGACTTTCAGGGTTTGTTTAGTTGACACCTTGAGAAAGTTACCTGGTCTAGGCAGCAATCTTAGGTGTTGGATTTTGCTGGGCTGGGGCTGGATGGACCTGCCTAGCTAGAGAGCTGCCTGGCAGGCAGCAATCAAACAGATCATTATTGGCGTTGTTTGGTTGTGGGGTGAAATTTTTTTCTCTAAAAAATCTTGTATGCATGGAGTATTAAATGAAGTATATTTGTAAAACCTTTTAAAGGATGAGTGTAACTTTACGTGACGGATCTAATGAGCCTAATTAACCCATAATTTGCTACAGTAATGATACAATAACCATCATCTAATCATACGGTCAAAGACCTCATTAGATAGGTCTTACAAATTAACCCGAGGGTTTTGTACGTAGTTTTGTAAACTGACTTTATTTAATATCCTTAATTAGTGGTCAAATGTGTGTGTAAAAATTTTCACCACCAACCAAACACGGTCATTGTTGGGAATTAAGTGGCCGATATCCACTCGGCTAATTTGTCAAATGCCCAACTACGGATGGCCGAGTGAAAACGGCTGGTACCCTCAACTATTTGGTTTTCCAGCCGTACAATTAGCTGGCAAAGTTTAAAAACCAATGGTTTGTTACAATTCTACTAGTAGTATGGGGCTGGTGAGAAATTCTCAGGTATCTCTATTCGATATCCTTGCTTCATTCTTTCTCTTTGCTTACATTTTTTTGCTGAGCTCGAAATTGATGATTAAGTTTGCTTTTTTATTTTTATATTAAGCCGATTTGGCTTCCTGACAAGGATGACATGGGCAGGTCTCTCTACAGAGGACAGTTGTGCTCTCTCCCTCCCTACCTATCCAATTATGAACGGAATTGTTTTATAAAGGAAGACTTATAAATGTTATTTGAACTTCGCTTATTATACTTATCTTGTCTACATATATACACAGAAGCTTCCGTTGTACTCGGCTTAATTTCTGAACCGGACGATAATCAGTCTGGTGGCATCATACGTGTTTAAACCTGCCGACGAATTGAATACACGTGCAATCCGGCCTGACGCGCGGACAATGCGCCTTTCCACGGAATTAGATTGTTTTGAGAATAAAACCCAAACTACACGATCGAGTATGTCGATTCCTGCCGCCTAGCTACCTACACGTGTTCTGCTCAATTATCTGATTGTTCTATCAGCTGCATCATGCTGTTATCCGCTAGATTCAGTGTCTCCTTGCGTTAAGCACATGCACGGAAGCAGCACGAACAGGCCATCACACATATATCCTATATGTAAACTTTCTGGTGGAAGTTTAACAAAAGGAACCTTTTTTTTTCCTGTTCCAAGGAAGCAACAGTCATTTCTGGTACTTTCGCAAAAAAAGAAGAGAAAATAACTGCTGGTAAGCATGGAGAAGCAAGTATGTTTGCTAGACCCTGAAAAAAACAAAAGAATAAGAGCAACTCCAACGGTCTAGGTATAATCCTAACTAAATCTAGAGTTTTAGAGAACTCTAAAAAGAATAGAAAATCTCCTAAAACTATGGAGACCAATACTCACTATGACATTGTCCATATTAACTCAAATTAGTTAGGAAAGAACAAATCAGCGTGGGAAATTTCGGAGGACGTGTGGGAGGAGGGAGATGGTGAGTCCGACGCACTTAACAAAAATGATGAGGGAAGAGGAGAGGATGGCGAGCGCGGAAGGAGAGGCTGTTGGGCTCGAGATTGACTGACGTTGAACGATTTCGACGTGCATGTGCTTACAATATATATAACAAGTACGCGACGATTATGAGCTAATCGATCATTCTAATAAAATCAATGGCCAAGTTTCAAAAAAATAAAATCAATGGCGGCATTACATAAATAAATGATGATGAGACCCTCCGCCGGCCGTCTCGAGTCCCAATCCAGTGGCCACTGGCGCTGGTCTTGCTCCTATTATTGTTTGGGCCTTGCTTAGATCCGGATTCGGTAGTAAAGTTTGGAAATTAACATTAATATATCACTATAGCATTTCGTTTGTATTTGCAAATAATTATCTAAATATTGATTAAGTAGACTCAAAATGTTTGTCTCACAAAGTATAACAAAACTGTGTAATTAGTTTAATTTTATCTATATTTAGTAATGTGTCGACATTTTAATGTGATGACGTAGTAGAATTGGGAGTGGAATCTGAGAGCGTCTTGGTGTTAGTTCTAGATCGACCGGCTGGTGTTGGTCTGTACAAATGCACGTCACGAATCGGAGGGACGCCGCCGACGGATCGGCAGGATCGGAGCTCCGGCCGCCACCAACCGAGCGGCCGTCGTGGCGCGCGGCCCTACAAATATACCCGGCGGCCCGGCCTCTGCGCGCTGCACGCGCGTCAGCAGTGGCGTCGCGTACTCCCACGTGGAGAGATTCTCTCGATCGCCGGCGTGGGGGAGATCCGTGTAGTAGCCAATGCAAGGAAGCTAGGAGAAAGAAGCTGAGGGAAGAAAGCGACATTGCACATGCAAGGTGGTCGCACGCGGGCCTCCCGCCATTTAGATCCCGGCCCAGTTTGTTCGTTATTGCATTATTTCTCCGGTAGTAGGTCCAAGCGCCATTAACATGTCGCTTGGCAGCGTCTACTCTACTCTACTCCATCCATCTACCACCGACGAGGGTCTGTACATATACTTGCTGAATGCTGAGGTGAGCACATACTACAGTACGGCTAAAAAATTGGCCAGGGCCGGAGAGTATTATTACGTCTTTTTCTTGGCACATACTACAGTACGCATGTATATAGGACGACAAGGAGATATTATATACAATAAACATAATAAGTCTATACAAGAGAGCGTGCTGTACTATATTACAGAGGAAAAGAAACGCATATATACAGGCGTGCCTACGTGTTGCATTATATGTTGTATATCAACCGGGACGACGACGACAGCATGTCAGAGTGATTTGCGCTCGTTATCCCAACACTGCTGTGCAAGCTGACTGATAAACACTACACGTCGGAGTAGGCCGACAAGGCACAGCAACAGTGCTTCTTCCAGCACCCACATGCGTGCCGGCCGGACGGCTTCGCGATTCATTCATTCATTCATTTGCCGCAGAATCTGGCCGGAGTCACACTTGTCGTCCCGAGTGTCGGCGTGCCACACGGCGCGCGCGCACACACACACACATCACCTCCGGCCTCGTGCACATGGGCATGGGAAGATATATCATTTTCCTTTATTTAATTACTTGCCCATGGACCGGAGCCGATCTATCTATCCCTGATCCAGCGAGACACTGAGACAGTAGTACTCAGTACATACGTGGCCATGGACCCCGCTACACCTAACCCTTTCGATCGGGATCCCGCTAGCTTGGCCCCAGCCATTACGGCGCGCCATGTGAAGCCAGTAAAGAAAGGTAAGAGCGCCGGGCCGGACGAAGAGATCTTGGCCGCGACGACGACGACACGAGTCGACGACGGCCGCGATGTGACACCTGGATTTGGTCTGCAGAGAGGCTCTCGGATCAACAAGGGGACGAGGAGGGCCTGCCACCTCGCGCTTCATTTCGACACAAGGCCAAGGCGAGCAACGATGACAGGTTATTAACCTCTCCGGCCGGTACTACTGGTTGATAGTAATTAATAATGGTTATATAGTAGACGAGACTGCTGGTACGTGCATGGTGCTGCTGTCCTGTACATCATCTAGCTATATGATCCATTTTGCATTGCCGTCGCATGAACTAGGCTGAAGAAAGTTCTAAAGTATTTACTCCCTTCAATTTTCAAATATAGTTGGTAGCCTAAAAAATCATATATTTATAAGACAAACATATAGTAAACAAAAAGTCATTAGGGTTTACAATAAGGTATGTATGCCGGTAAAATAGGCAAATTGGTCCCTAAACATTTTACCCAGGGTCAACTTCGTCCCTCAACTCTTGAAAAAAGCCGATTTAGTCCTTGAACTCCATGTTTTCAGTTCAATTATGTCGCCCATCCGAGCTGGACAGTCAGGTCTTAGGGTTTCACTTTCACAGGCTGGCTAGGCTGCTTAATTCATCCATGAACAGAAATGATAACTCCTGACCTAGGCAACGGCTCCAATTACTATCTAACTGAATCATCTCCAAGCATGCATCCGAAAGTTGTACCGATAATATTTTATCACGGTTTCTTCATGATCATAATCGGTTGCACAACACCCGTTGACTCTTAATGTATTCCTTCTTTATTTAGTTGTATACCCGATATTGGAGTAATTTGTTTGACCAAATAATCTGCATGGATGCAAATGGCTACTGCGCCTAGATGTACATGGTGCATCTATCATCGGATGACAATGCTCATAACTTCTGATCAATTTATTGGTAGAAGCAAATAAAATTAGTCAACCATTTCATATTTGCATTGCATTGATTTTGCATCTTAATTGTTTGGAGAGAATCACTTATGAACATTGGCTGATATGAATGAATCGGATGCGGTACAGTAGCCCCCCTATATGATGTAGCACAACTAGATGATGTGGCGCGCCTACTTAGCTGTCCAGCTCAGACGAGGGACGGAATTAACCAGAAACCGAAAGTTTGAGGACTAAATCGGCTTTTTTAAGAGTTAAGGGGACGAAGTTGGCTCTTGGACAAAAGTTTTAGGACCAATTTGCCAATTTTGCCTTGTATGCCAACGGAGACACCAACAAATCTCATATCCTGACCTAGCAACGGGCCATCGTTTGGTGGTTCAAGCGGCCCGTTCTACTTGTACGTAGGCTCAGGGCTGACCTGGGCTTGGCTTTTGACTCGGGCAATATAACATGGGCTGAGGTAGATATTAGGGCAGTCCCAATCCTCTATGTAGGATGGTTTCCATAGCATTAATTAGGCTGCCACATAGGACTTTTTGCTTGTGTGACATTGTATTAAATAAGAGAGAGAATGGAAAGAGGAAGAAACTGTGTCTCATGCAAGACCCAGTGTCGACACGAGAACCTATGCATAGGACACTACCAAAATTTGCATTGGGAGAGGATGGTGTCTTCATGATAGAAAAAGAACAAGTATGATTGGTAGAGAGAAAAGATGATGAATTTATTAATGATCCATTCTAAGAAATCATGGGTTGGAGAATGTAGTGTCTAAGGTGATGTCTTGCTAATATGGCAGCATAGACACTACCCATAGACATAATGGGTTGGGACTGGCCTTAGGACGCTATGCGAGTGTGTGGCCCATTTGCAAATAGACCTTGGCTTGGCCCATTTACCCTTAAGACTCTCGGGCCACATATGGCCTGCGCTGCCCGGGTGTAAGGCCCACCCCTCCATGGGTTTGTGCTTTTGCTTCTTGCATTTGCCGTGATCAGCATGGGACACGCCGACACAGTTAGTTGTCTGATGGTCAACTCTCAAGGAGCCTTTTTCTACCTGCGGGTCAGCTAATTCTAGAAATCAGCAACAATAAATTACAAAGTCATGCATTCTCGTAAGGTACCTAGATATCTTCAAATAAGAAGGTATGAACTGCAAATGTTAGTATAAAATGTTCATATATAGAAATATGTTATGTATTTTCGTAGACAAGCTACAGACTTGCCAGTGACTTATATTCCGCTTTATAGCTAGAACAAGCTATGTATAATCGTTATTTGCAATCAGTATGGATTGACAATAATTATATTCGTACCATATGTGACAGGAATTAACCTACTGTAGCATCACTACACAGTCTATCCCAACCGTGAACTGATTGTACACACACTAGTACCATCGATTCATATTAGGGCCTCCACTATTTTTATTGGACCAGATAAGGAACCGACAGTACAAAGATTCATGTACAATCATAAAATGTAAAACCGATACTATAATCATTGTGCCAGACTCCCCAACCCCTCAGCAACCTTTTGACTCTGATAAGAGAAACCAATGTGATCTAACTGATAGTTAGATTGAACTCACTGGATGTTATGGCAATGGCCATTTTGTGAGCACTTCACATCATCTGTGTGAGAACACTACGGAACATAACATCGCTTAGCTAAATATCCGAAAAGATATGGGTTGGCAGTGGCCAAAACCTCTTCATTTTAAAATTCAGGTGTTAATTAAGAGAGAAACATTTTTTTTCATTTTCTCTATCCCCCTTATGTGGAGAGAGAGACAGAGAGACTTGGCTGTATTTGTGTGTAACATATATAGCTGTTTTAAAATAGAGTAAATTACAGTGACGGTCCCTAAACTATGAGGGACTTCTCATCCAGGTCCATGAACTACGAAATTGCATAATTATCTCCCTCTATGTTACCCGGTCATTTAGGTACAAATTTGCCATGGGACAGGTCTGGATCCGACGTGGCCCTTCCAGGTCAGTTTTGGCGGGATTTTTGGCGCCGTTAAGGAGGTTGGTAATTTGCATAAAGGCCCATATGTTTGACTCATAGTACCATCAACCCCCTTCCTTCACTCTTATCTCTTCTCCCCCATTTAGTTCACTGCTGCCTGCCTCCTCGTTCTTCTGTGTTGAACCCTAACGCCCAGTTCCGCCGACGAGATCCACCTCCCCTCGCCTTGGTAGCCCCTAGATCCATCAACTCAGAGTCCATGGAAGGTGAATCGAGTTCTGGTGCATCAATGAGGCATAGAGGGAGGGGGAGGCTGCCATTGATTACATGCATATTGCAAATGTCGCCAAGTGGTTGAACTGAAGTCCAAGAAGCCATGGTCCCATGGGAAAGTCTTCTACACATGCCCGAATCACAAGGTTAGTTGATGTATACAGGCTCCATGGACACCCTTCTGCACAATGAGCCCTCACCCTGATACTATCATTTCTGGGCATCAATATACCAACCCTGTTCTTGATACTATCCTCTATGATTGCTTTCCTCAATAGCTGAACTGTTTCAAATGTCTGCCCAACTATGAATGCAGGATTCTCTAAGTCCTCTAGCCTAAAAGCCTTGAATCTTTTACTGGTCCTTCATCATCTCAATCAGGTAGTTCCAATCTGTCATCATCTGTAGAGACCTCATCCCCATCTGCACACATTGTCTGACCACCAACCTGCTGCCTCCTCAACTTACTTCCAACTGCTTTCTTGCTTTTTCTAATCACATCTTCCATCACATCTTCATCCACATTATCCACAAACAGGTTATCATCTCCATCTTCAATCTCATAGTCACTATCCACAAAGTCTGGGTCATCATCACTGTCATCTTCACTTCCACTACTATGCTGAACTTCCTCTGATTGCACATCATCCATGGTTGAGGTCAGGTTAGAGTAAAAATCTGGTAGCTTCTGCTCACCACTCTGTTCCATTATGTTAACCACCTTTCTTGGGCTTAAAACCTTGGGCAAACTATAAACAAGATTGGTAACAATATCATCCCAATTTATCCCAGCAACATTGTCATCATGATCAAGGAAAATCACTAATTTTTTGATCTTGTGTACAACTGAAACCATTGCATTGATGTCACTGTTTGTAGATATAATTCTTAGGCCATCTGCCATAGTCATCCCAGGCAACAACCAATAGATCTTCAGCGTGTTGTTCTTATCACACCCAAGTAGGTCTATGAAATCATCTATCCAAAGAGGTGACCAAGTATCTGCCTCACACCAGTCAACCAATCAATTTTCTCATCAATGTAAGCTCGATACTGGCCGTGCCCAACGAAAAAACCACTGTGATGCACCTCTAAGGTAAATTCATCATTACCAGGACCTACATTACGAATTGCATTACAAATTAGAATGTTCAAGAACTCAACTTCATGACAAACAGACCAAAAACTACGACTCAGATCGAAACCCTAGATGCAAGATTGCGCATGAACCACATGCCCTTCATGACTCGATAGCCAAGCAGACACCTTCAAAAATACGAATGAGGGGATTATGATCACTCACCATAAACGAGGGCCGGTTCTCCCTTCCGCCGCAGTCTTGCGCCCATCTTTGTCGTCGACCGTCGCCAAAAGACCACGGCACGGCGGGGACTGCTTCAACCTCCCCCGTGCCAACCAGCTCTGTAGTTGTCATTGCTCCTCAGTTGCCGCCGCTCGTCAGCGCTCACCGCCGCAAGTGCAATGCCTCCTCCCTCCCCCTCGGCCGCACCGAAGAGACGCGAGGAGACAAGGAGGAAAAAGAGAAGAGAGCAGTATCTGCGAGGGGGGATATGCTTAAATTGCATACATTTCATCCCTCACGTGTGTCTCACGTGACATCCATAGCCACGTTGGATGGGCCACGTCGGATCCAGACCTGTCCCATGGTAAATTTGGACCTAAATGACCGGCTAACATAGAATAGGGAGATAATAATGCAATTTCGTAAATCGTGGACCTGGATGAGAAGTCCCTCATAGTTTAAGGACTGCCACTGTAATTTACTCTTTAAAATAGAACTATAAAACCATAATCTATCCAGAGCTTCTCTGTTTAAGCCTATTGCGAGAGTCTTTCCCATCGTCTCTTACTATATACTACCTCCGTTCCAAATTACTATTCGTTGTTGACTTTTTTCCATGATCTTTGATCATTCGTCTTATTAAAAAGTTTTGTCCAAATATACAAACCAATAAGATATAATTGAAGTATATACGATGATAAAACAAGTGACATATAAAATAAATGATACTCGTGAAATTTTTTGAATAAGACAAATGGTCAAACGTTAAACGAAAAAGTCAACAACAAATAGTAATTTGAAACGGAGGTAGTACTACGGTTGAAAAATAAAGAGAAGCCGACCAATGACTATATTTTATATGTATTTATATATTACTAGCAAATATGCCCGTGCGATGCTACGGGATGAGTACGAGCATGAGACGGAAAAACTTAGGATCATATATTCAGATCTTATTTGATGGAACCCCTATTACTCGCATGGCAAAGATCATGTTGGAAGATGATATGAATCATGATCTTATTCGGTTTCTTTTTTTTAATATTTTTTGGACATGAGAGGGTGTCTCATGACGGACAAGTCAAACTACCGTGAAAACGGTCTTTGCTTTAGAAATAGGATAGATAGCATAGTGTTCATGTGTTGCCTACGGTTAGAAGCTAATTCCATTATTTTATTTTTATTCTATTTTCATTTCACTCAATTGATTTTATATGTTTAAATTTTTGGATTTATTATGGCTTTTCTATTTAGTCACTGCGTCTCTAGAAATTTTTGCATCTCCGCACATAAGGCATAAGTCATAAGTGACGTGGTTGATTGCCGCTCTGCCAATTTGCTTGGGCACCGCATGCAGCAAGTTTTATGGGTCAGGGCCAGCACACACAAAGTGCTAGGCATCGGAATCAAGCACATGCGAAGGATAAAAACATATATTCTTGGTAATACTTGCAGCTTGTGTACTCTTCTAATTATATAAATGCACTTAGCAAAGATTTTGGAGATCTATGTTATTATATTTGCGCGTGCAAGAAAGCAGCAGCACGAATTGAAGTGGCCTGGCGTTCCCTCTCGCAGCACGAAATTTCTCTTTCCACAAGGATGCAGCACGCAGGCAGTAACGTAGCAGGCTTTTGTAGGTGGCCAATGACATGAGGGGGACTCGCTCGCGAGTTCGCATGCAGTACAGAAAGGTGAAGGACGTGCATGACTCGGATTGGTGGACGGGGAGAGAAATCCTTTTCCGCAGGCGGGCCTACGCACAGTGGCACAAAGAGGTAAACGACGTACCAAACTTTTATTATTATAGGGAATAGATATATTCCCCCGAGAAGAGATTCTCTGGCTATCAAGTATCATCAACACGGCCAAACGCCCGAAACCAAATCCACCGAGAGCAAGAAGACACTCAAAACGAACGCTCCCACGATGCTCGCTGCACGCTCCCTGTCTCGCACCGCTCGGCGCGCGCGCCTCCTCCAGGATCGCCGCCACCTCTCCGGCACCGCTTCTCCTCCGCCCGAGGCGCTCGTCCGGGGCGGGATCCGGCCGGAGTCGCTGCCGCGGCACGTGGCGTTGGTGACCGACGGGAACAGGCGGTGGGCGCAGGCGCGGGGGCTGCTGACGGCGGACGGCCACGAGGCTGGCCGCCGCGCGCTGGAGCACGCCATCTGGCTCTCGCACGCGTGGGGCATCCGCGCGCTCACCGTCTTCGCCTTCTCCCAGGAGAACTTCGGGCGCCCCAAGGTTCTCGATCCATGGCCGCTGGAGATGTTCATCCCTCTTGCCTTTCAACGCCTGGCAGATGTAGATCTTGTGCTCATTAATTTTCTGAATCCGCAGGCGGAGGTCGACTACGTGCTAGGGATGATCGAGCGGACAATCCGTGAGAACGTCAACGAGTACGGGAGGTGAACATTCTGTGAATCAGTAGCACTCGCACGTCAGCAAATCTGGTATATGAACTAAAAATTTACTATAGCGAGTGATGATTTTGTTTGTTGTGTGCAGAAAGGGAATTCGGCTGCACGTCATCGGCGACCCTTCGAGGCGGCCGGAGTCTCTGCAGGAGGCTGCCCGGGAGGCCGAGGAGATGACGAGGAGCAACTCTAAGCTGCACCTGATGCTGGCGACCTGCTACAGCGGGAGATGGGAGATCGTGCAAGCGTGCCAGGCGCTCGCCCGGAGAGCGCAGGGTGGCCTCCTCCGGCCGGAGGACATCGACGACGCGCTGCTCGCCGGCGAGCTACAGACGAGCGCCTCCGCCGGGGAGTTCTCCTGCCCGGACCTGGTCATCAGGACGAGCGGCGAGCAGAGGCTGAGCAACTTCCTGCTGTGGCAGTCGGCGTACTCGGAGCTCTACTTCACCGACATGCTGTGGCCTGATTTCGGGGAGGTCGAGTACCTGGAAGCGCTGAGCTGGTTCCAGAGCAGAGAGAGGCGGTTTGGTAAGAGAACCGCTTGAACGCTCGGCAGCAGATTAGCATTGTGGAATCGAACATGGCAATTGTTGTAACTTGTTGTTTTCCATTACTTCGGAGGAGGAACAGTCTGCATAACAAGATTCTGTCTCAGACATGTTTGTGTTGCGTACCTGTCCGTGTACTTTGTTTCTGTGTGCATGGGGCTTATGTTACAGAGTGGCCAGTTTTACATGACAAAATAGCCTTTATATGCCTGCTAGGCATGCAGAATACTCTCGCGGTTTTAAAACCGTGGGGAACGGGTGTATCTCCAAGCCGTTTTAGATCCCTTTACGAAGAATAGTAGTGATATACGAGGTGTCGGCATCTATACCTATCATAAATTTGTCAGTATATAATGATGGAACTCGAAAGGATTCGTATAGGATCGGAATTGGATATCATCTTTTACCGTTTTTTATTCGAATATGAATGCGGATTTGAATATTCTCGAATACAAATATGAAATAGAAAATGAACCGGAAAAGGAGGAAGCAGGAGGAATATGTGTAAAAGAAAGATGTACATAGAAAATAAAATATGTTATTTTATCTCATATATATGTGTGTTAATTGAATCATTCCTTTTTTTATACTCATACATTCGTTTTCTTTTCTATATTTTAATATATCTATATCTTTTATCTTTTTAGTAATAACATAATATCTTTAATCGTATTTAACATATGCTCATTGGATTGATCTGAACTATTAGATATTTATAAAAGAGTAAAATGCACCCCAGGCCCCTTAACTTGTCGAGTTGTGTCATACAGGTCCACCAACTTTGAAAACACTTTTTTGGGTCCCTGAACTTGCTAATCGTATCAAATAGGTCCAAATCTTAATTAATCATGCTAATTTATCCTAATCCATCTTGATTACACCCCTTCCCGCATGGCGCGGGCCCCTAGCCCTCCACGCGTGCCGCCAGTCTCCCTAGTGCCGCCCCTCTCTGCCGTGGCTCCACCTCGCTGGTCCTCGCCGCGCCCCGCCTTCCTCCTCCCCCGTTCCTGATCCTTGGCGGCCAGGCTAGGCGCGGGGCGTCAAAGGCGCGGGGCGTCGGCTCATGCTGGTCCCCCAGTTCGGGCCCGTCGGCGCGTGCCTCGAAGCCGAGAGCAGCAGCGTCAAACGGCCGCGCCGAGAAATGGGCGCCATCGCCGTCATCGTCGTGGGCGGCTGTGTCGTGCTCGTGCCGTCAGGCGCCGCCACCGGACTCGAACCTACCGCACTCCTAGGACTCCTCGTCGAGCTCCAGGTCGCTGTCGGTCTCCTCCTCGTATTCCGGCTCCGCCCCGAAATCCTCGTCGTTGTCGAACGAGTCGACGAACACAACGCGGAGGCGGAACTCAGCGCCACCGAGCCAGGTTCCCTCGTCCACGCACCTAGCCCGAACACACGCCGCCCTAGAACACACGCGGCGCCCCATCTCCCCTCACCTACCCTCCTCCTCCTCCGTACCGATAGGAACACGCCGGCCGGCGGCCGTTCATGGCGGCGCACGACCATACCGGGTACACCGACCTTCGCTGGCGTGTTGACTACCCCTTAGCCCCATCCCCTCATGCTAGAATATAACCCTATCAACTTCTTCGCCTCCCATTCCCTTTTCTCCATCTTTCCCCTCGTCCGGAGCGGCCGTCCGAGGGCGGCGACGTTGTTCCGGCCACGAGGGCCGCACACCAAGGACGCTTACTACCTCACGAGCTTCCCCAGAGTATAAGAAGACTACATGCGTGCTTGATTTGGGGAGAGCGGGCGCGGAATGAGCTGACGACGGCGGAGCTCTATGCTGTGGCCATGGCCGCGGTGGTGGAGCAGTGGCGGGGCGTGGGTTTGCCCGGGGTGGCTGGAAGGTTGGGGTGGGTGTAGTGGCGGTGTTGAGGCGATTGGTTGGGCGAGGAGGTGAGTGGATCGGCGGCGGCACTGGAGTCCGGCGAGCGGCTGCGCTGCTTCGGCAAGAGAGAGAGCTGTGAGAGAGAGAGAGAGAGAGACGGGGCGGGGTCAAGGCGCCGGGCGCGTCACTAGAGGCGATGGCCTTGAGCTCAAGCAGCGCGTCCCCGATGGTGGAGAAGACTGCGTCCTTGACGACGGAGAATACTGCGTTTCTGGCGGTGGAGAAGACCGGCGGCACGTGTGGAGGGCTAGTGGCGCGCCATGCATGAAGGGGTGGCGCGGGACCGCGGGCGATGTAGCAGAGGAGGAGGATAGGATGACAAGAGGGATTAGTTTTCTCTTAAAATAAATTAGCATGATTAATCAAGATTTGGACCTATTTGGCACGATTAGCAAGTTTGGGAACCAAAAATGCGTTTTTAAAGTTGGTGGACCTGGATGACACAGCTCGACAAGTTTAGGGGCCTGGGGTGCATTTTACTCTTTATAAAATCTAATGATTTATATTCTTTTCTTTTCTTTCATATATCCTGTTTGGATTAGTCTAGTCCATTAGATCTTCATAAAATTTGACTGTGTATATTCTTCTAATTTTTATTTTATATACACTCTTGGATTAATCTAGGCCATTAGATCTCCATAAATTCATCGGTGTGTATTCTTCTATTTTTTATTTGATATATAGTCTTTGGATTAATTTAGGCCATTAGATCTTTATAAAATCCAATATTTCATATTCCTCTCTTTTTTAGATTAAAATGTGGAGGTTTCTTGGCCCACTCAGCAAATATGGTGGCTTCTTTTAACACTATTGTATTGATTGATATAATAATAGATCTAGTTGTCGTTGTTTTTTCTTTGGAAACAACGAAGATGATACGAGAAATAAATAGTTGTATATCTTATTATTACTTTATATTCTTTTCCTTTTCTATATTTTAATGTGTATATCTTTTCTCTTCTTAGTAATAATATAGTATCTTTAATCGTATTTAATTGTGCTCATTGGATTAATCTAGACCATTAGATATTCAAAATCCAATGGTTTATATTATTTTTTATTTGATATATAATCTTAGGATTAATCTAAGCCACTAGATCTTCCTAAAATCTGACGATATATATTCTTCTATTTTTATTTGAAATACACTCTTTGGATTAATCTAGGCCATTAGATCTTCATAAAATCCAATGTATATATTTTTTATTTTTTTAATTGATATATACTCTTTAGGTGGATCTTCATAAAATTTGATGGTCCATATTCTTCTCTTTTTTAGATTAACGTGGCAATTTCTTGGTCATCTCAGCGAACGTGGTGGCTCCTTTTAACACTATTATAATTAATATAATAGATAAACAATATTGTTCTTTTTTAAATAAATTTAGAATAATTTTATTATATTATGAGATGAATGGAGTATATTATCATCTTTCTCCGTAACCATTTAGGAAGATTGTAGTGCCAAAAATGTTCGCACAGCTTTACCATTTGTTCCACGTTCCATGTCACAACTGAAACACAAGTCCTATGCAACAGAATCAAACATTCATGTACACGGAGCAAACATATCGTGCAAGAATTTTATTACACAAAATGTTCCTCTTAGACTACCACAGCACGGAATTTTATCGATACTGAAAGGAAGAGAGAAAAGATTTGGGCATATATGCACACATTTTAGCCGGTTCGACTCGTTCATCCTCCCTAGCCCGAGATGTTCGGCGATTAAACAATCAAAAAAATGACAAACTTCGTGCCAGCAGTATTTTTTTCTCAACACAAACCAGCACCAGCCACGAGCAATATTTTTCTCTAAGCACAAACCACCACCAGCCACCAGCTAGCCGAACATGGCTCTATTCCTATGTCCCAATGGGTCCTAGTATTTCTTTCTAGGCATCAATACTCACGCCGCAGCATGTTGAAACTAGATTATTAGGCCATCCCCAACCCTCCTAGTCAGTTAGTGTCCATAGAATTAATGAGGTTGCCAAGTAAGCAGAAATCCTATATGGCAGAAGAGTTAAGGAGGAGAGAGAAGAAAAAACATGGAAACCGGGTCACATGCAGGAAACCAGGTCGTCACGCATTCCAAAGGAGGGAAGCCAGGAAAAACATTCAGACACGTGTTTCAAAAAATTGGAGGAGAGTGAATGGACTAGACAATTAATTAAGGGCCCACGAGAACACACTATGGGTTGGGTGCCATAGTTTTTAGATCTGATGTCTTGATGACATGGCAACATAGACATCACTTATGGACATTTTGGGTTGGGATTGGCCTTACTGGTGGGTCCCTTTATTTTTTTTGGCCTCTATGCCCGCTCTGTGGGTAGTCTTAATAAGAAGATGGTTGTATCCTTGGGAAACTTGGGGTAGATGAAGAGCCTGGAACTATCTGGCATTGATGAAATGAAGGATCGAAATGGCGACCAGAGAGAGTGTGTGTGTGGGGGGGGGGGGGGGAGTGAATGGGAGCCGATAAAAATTTCTTCTCGAAACTCGGCCTATGTCCCAAAATCACTATCCAATGATTTCTCACAAGCTTGTCAAGGTAATGTAATCACAACGGATCTACCAACCCTAGGAACAAGCTAGGACGAAATGCAAAGCGGAAGCACAACTCAAGAAGCAAAGACAAACAGCTGTATGCCAGTGCCAGGACGGATTGTCCGCACAGAGGTCTCGGACTGTCCGTGAGCCGGGTGGACTGTCCGACAAAGCAGGACGGAGGGTCCGTAAAATCCAATCAGATCTCGAGAAACTTGTCGTCCTATACAGACTAGACTGTCTGACCCACTACTAGGGACTGTCCGCCAGTGTCGCGGACTGTCCGAGGTGGTCACGCGGACCATCCGTGAAAACACTTAGCCAAATCAAGAAACTCTCAAACGAACACCCAAGACTCGGACCGTCAGCCAATCACATGCGGACTGTCCGAGAACCCTGCGGACTGTCCATGAACCCCACACGGACTGTCACACCCGGATTTTCACGAAAACCCGAATGCGGCCATATGTGTGCCCAGGAAGTCATAGTACACATATAGCGAACAAATATGATAAACAGAGAACATATGCTGGAATAAATTCTTCATTAAATAAAGTGTTTACACCAGAGTGCTTCTTAAATGATCTAAACAATAACAATAGAAGACTAATAAAACTCTCAACTAATGGAGCCGCAATCCACAGGGACTCTGACTGGGAGATCATGACTCAGTAGTATGGTAAATCTTCTGGAAACTCAGCAGCAGACTCATGCCCAGCCCAATCTGTTTACCCATCCGGGATTTTGTTGAATAAAATAACAAGTGTAAGTAAACAATTACTTAGCAAGTATAGCACGGGTATGAAGGCTCAAAATAGGCTAGACACGGCTTTACTGCGTTAGCATTTTTAGTTGGTTCATTTTATCATTAACCAAATTACTACAAGTGAATGATACCCGGTTGTAACCCAATTAATAAAGTATAAGTGACATTAAACATAAATAAACATCATCTTCTAATAAAAAAGGATCCAGGCCGCTCGTGACCCTAAGCAAGGCTATCATGATAGATTTTACACTCTGCAGAGGTTTCACCCTTTACCCACCAGTCGCGTAAAAGTTCAAAAGAACTTTGCACCCAACCACGCACATCAACACTTCCGAGGTGTGATTGCATAGGGACGCTACGAGGTTTATCACAAGACACCCTAACAAGACAGTGGTCGATAAGGTACAATAAGGTGGTGAGACTCTAGGCACCGAGATCGATGTACGCCTACGGAGTCACACCATAGGGGGGTCGATGGCGTCCAGAGCGCGGGCATCGCACCAAACAATGCGCAAGGTGCGGAGTTTCCCGTCGCAGGGACTCCCAACACGGGACTGGGTCTAACGAGACCTAGCCGACGGGGCTACCATCATCGGTGGAATCAAGAAACACCTCACGCCTTACTTCCACTAACGCCGTTGGCCTCACCGGTAACCACTGGCAAGCTAGAGACGTACAAGTTACTTGACCAAGACCAGAGCCATAATAGTTCTAGTGGTGGCGACAGGCTCCTGGGTTGCCACTTTAAGAACCGGACCTTACGGAGAGACACTGGAGCAAAGTATATAGCACATGCCCCAGCTCCCTAAACCATGTTGCTAAAAAGCAAATTTTATCATTAATGTTGAAGTGAACCATTAAGTCAAAATTAACAGTTAAATAAAGGTGACTGTAGCTGCGCATAGCAAAATCTACCCACATGCATAAACCCGGGGTAATCAAAGGAATAGGGTATACAAAACTAAGTACAACCTTAATGGAACAACAATTTAGACACATGCATATGAAAGTAAATAAATGTAAAAGGTGGTGTTTAGGTAGCAAGGATTGTCCGTGCTATAACTTGCCTTCCTCGAAGGGCGGTTGCTGCTGCTGCTGCGAGTCCTACTCCAGAAAGTCCTCCACGTACTCGAACTCCAAAGCGTACGGCTCACCGACTAGACACGAATCACCATACAAGCGAGCATGCAAACCAATACATGCAAACAAATAATATTCTATTAGAACAGTACACCAAATAGTAGAAACAACACAAATAAAGGTTCTAGAAGTAATCTACGCTTCACTACGAACACATGAGCGTGAAAATCATACTAATCGGAGCTAAAACGGAAAAGATATGACAATTCTAAGTTCTAGGGACCTGCTGGCAATTTTTAAAAGGTTCCAGGGGTTTATTTGGAAGAAACCAGGGACCTATACATAATTACGTGTTAAAACCCGAGGGCTAACGCGTAAAAGGTGCAACTCAGGACTGTGGGTTATATTTTTAAAAAGGGCAGGGGGCTTTCCGAGAAAATTTGGACCTAGATGCAATTACTTCCGAAAAGAAATGGACCACGGGTTGATTCAGGAGGAATTGGAGGGCTCTTTAGCAAATGTGGCTCGGCTGACCTTTTTTGTTCTGTTTGACTCGGGGCGGGGAGCAATGAGGGCCGTCCGATCAGGATCGAGCGGCTGGGAGTAAGCGGGGGGTGCTGGGGTCGTCGGATGGGAGGGAGTGACGGCGGCGCCGGCACTGAGCGCGCCAAAGCTCGCTGGAGCAAGGGCGATACTGCGCTAGGGACCACCGGGGGCTACGGGAAGTGGTCGAGGTGGTAGCTGGGGTTACGGGGAGATCACCCAGGGGGCTCTCATCGATGATCTCGCGGAGGAGATGGCGGGCGATGTCGACCGGCGGAAGCGGAGCTCCGGCGAGGTCGTGGGGGTGCTAGGAAGGGAGAGAGGAGGTGGGAAGTAGTGGGAAAGCTCCCTTACCCTCGTGTGAAGCTACGGGCGGGCCCAAACGAAGCGGAGCGGCGCCGGAGAGGGGAAACCGACGGCGGCCGAAACTCAGCGGAGCTCGGGGCGGCGGTGAGAGGCGAGGGGAGCGCAGGGGGGGTGCTTGGGCTCGTGGGAGAGTTTAGTGAGGTGTCAAGGGCTGCGGGGCGGATTTTATAGGCCGGAGAGGGGCACATTGGCGGGCAAGCCCGGAGATCGGGCGGCGGCGGGATCGGCAGCAAGCTTCCTTTCGGGGAGCAAGTTTCCTTGCGTGGGGGCGCGCCAAAATGGAAGGAGATGGTGGGGTAGGTGCGGAGGAGCTTCGCGAAGCTTCGGCAGGGCCAGAGGGCGCGTAGAGGCCGGGATTGCCGGGAATCACGCGCCGGACTTGGCGCCGGGGAGAGGGGGGAGCTCGGCGGGAGGAAGGGGGATGGCCTGGCATGCGGGCCCGGGCGGCCAGTGAGAGGGAGAGAGGGGGAAGGGGGCGAGTGTGAGGCGGGCCGAGCGCACTGGCGAGGGGCGCTGGGCCGCCGCCCATGAGCGGAAGTGAGCGGGAGGAGTGGGGGCGCTGGGCCGACTCGGGAAGGGGGCCCAGGTGGATGGAGGCGTGGGTTGGGCCAGGTTGTGGGAAAGGAGGGAGCGAAAGAGAGCCACAAAAAGAGTTGAAGAAGAGTTGAAGGAGGAAAAGTGGACTCGGCTGAATTAGACTTTTCTAGGATTCCAAACAAGGCGATTCAAATTTGAATTTAAATAAATTTAAATTCTCGTTTGAATCACAATCAATACAAAAGTTAAATGCAGCAGCATGAATGCAACAAAAATATTTCTACAACTTATATTTGATTTTAATATTCATAAATAATTCATTTAACCTATATTAACTATGAACAAATTAAATAAATGCCAATTAATTACTAAACATTTTAAATAGGCAAATTTTTGGGTGTTACACGGACTATCCGAGAATCCTGATGGAAGAACAGGAAGAACAGCTACAGTAACCCGTGGGTCAAACCTCCCAAATTCATCACCGGATCTCCCAAACGGCTAGAGCTCTTGAGACGAAACTTTGGAGAGATGAGAAGTACCCCAAGGAGATGCTATGCCCCAAAACTCTCGACCTCTAACTCCCTACAACACGAGGAATCACAGATCACACGGAAGAACACAACCACCACGAGTTCATCCCAAAATCTTCAAATCCAGACCAAATCTCGGTGTTTGAGGGGTCAAGATCATCTGCAAAGAGGCACAAGGCGCTCACCCATGATCCCCACAATGAAATCCAAGAGCAAATTGATGGGGACTAGGGTTCCCTATCTTCCGTCAGGTGATGGATAACTCATTTTGGGTGGAGCGCAACACACCGATTCGGCTTCAAATCAGCAAACTCGAACCGTGCAATCTTAGCATCACGACTCCTCTGGTTATCAACCGTGTCACAACCCGGTTGACCTCGCCAAGAAGGCTAATCCCTGCCTGCGAAATGAAGAACACAAGCAAGAACTTGAAAGAAGCAGCTCTCAATATGAAGTGACACTACAGATGTATGATTAAGATCAAAAGTTGGGGTTCTACAAACCGTTAACGGCGAAACTGTTCTTGACAGATTAATCGAAGCAAAACCCAAACCCTAATGTGGCGGCGGCTACTGATTATATGAGGGTTGGGGCATGCATAACCCCCTAACCACGTCCATAATGGACCCCAACACGATACACGAGCCAACGGCCCAAAAGATGGCGACGCAGCACCTGGCAGATTCTGGACGTCCACTTGTTTCGATGATTGCCGATGACTCAGAACGAATTTTGAGGTGGGACTAGTGTCATTGGAAAGCTTATCCCCTTAACTTTCCAAGCGTATGTAGAACGTTAAAAACCGAGCTCGTATGCAATCTGGGCAATGAATTTAGTGCGGGATGCTCCTAGACTCCGAGGCGGACTCGAACTTGAGTTTCTTTGGGCCTCCACCTTGGGGACTCGAATCAGATTAGCCTTGGGCCTTCATCTTGACTTGAAAAACCTTGTTGGTCTCTTTCTTCTCCACCCCATGCACCCCTCATGGACATATGTATGGGTATCATGTCATCATCACAAATGGCCTAGAAACGAAGAATCGAGCCAAGCACGAAAATCGGGAAGGAAGATAAGGAAATCATCCCAAAGCAAAATATTCCATACAAACAGAGGTCACGTTCTATACAATGGAGGCTAACCTCCACCCTTCATCCATCCACTGAAGATACTCGTTCTGCGCTTGGCTAGCCTACTGGAAGAAAGAGCAAATGAACTAGGGTTCGACCAGATAACTTGCCATCCACTCCACCTCCTATTTATATTGAGTCTCCTGGTGGGGGCAGATGACACTACTACCCCTACACTCTAAAGCTAAGATACACACCCTCGAGGGCAATTTTGGAATGCAAAGATATTTCCTCCGGCTGGGCACGCCGTCCATCCGGCCTTGGTTCCCTCCGACGCAAGCTCCAGGATCCCGTCGCGTGTCCACTGCTTCGAAGCTTCCCAAACGCGTCCGGATCACCGTCTCCGTTACATTGGGCCTTTGGGCTCGGTTTTGAGGCCCAAACCGAGAAACCCTCCCCCGATGGTTTTGTGGCCCAACCACCAAACCCCTCGTACAAGCTTCGGTTGTTAGCCGCTACCTTGCACCGGCTCCAAGTCCACGACCTCGTCTTGCACTTCTTGCACCATGCCGACCGCACTCCATCCCATCTGGCCACCGGGTACCTCGAACCAAGCCTACTTGTCTCCCCACTCCTTGGAGGCCACTCTGGCTAAGACCTTTCACGCTTGTTCTTCACCTGCACCAACGCAAATCAAGTCGCATCGAACACCTGCAATACTAGGCCAAGAGTTAGTCCACTCAACGTTGTCAATCACTTATCACACTGAGAAGCGACCATCCATCGGTCCTCGGACACACCTGGCTCTCAATCTCTGCCTTGATGAGTGCATTGACAACACACCTCTCGATTTTGGATATGAAAAAGAAATACAGAAAAGAAAAAGAAAAGAAGGCTCAAACAATTGACCCAAAGAAAAGAACAAGCCGAAAACAGAGTCACTCGAATGAGAAAGTCTCAGTCCCCTAAGACAAGGGCAACAGCGCAACACAACCGAGACAACAAGCTCCAAATGCCGACCCCTTAATAAGGGGTAGAAAGGGCTCAAAACCATAGGCAAAAAGAGCAAAGCAAAAACCAGAAACACAAGGAGCTCCCCCTGCACAAATGCATACTCCCTCTGAACAAGTGCATGCAGACTCAAGTTCTCCCCCTGAACTGGGTATCCCTCCTAATGCAAAGCAATGCACAAACTTCTCAAGTCTTTACACAAACTTCTCCCCCTTGTTGTACAAATTAATTCTCCCCCTTGTTGCGAATGCATAAATCAAGGCAAAATGCAAAATAATACAATCTAGAGCTTCTCAAATATACAATGAGCACTATAAAATGCGCTGCGAATGCATAAATCAAGGCAAAATGCAAAATAATACAATCTAGAGCTTCTCAAATATACAATGAGCACTATAAAATGCTACAAGTCAGTAAATGAGCAAGCAAGATAGTCCTAGGTGTTGTATAAGCATTTGGCCAATTTGAGTTCAATTTTGGGTAATTTTTTACAAAAGTTCTCACCTCATGAGTAAGAATCTTAACCATGACCAATTCAACCCAAAATGAACTTGATCACGCAATGATCATACAAGGTCACCAATTCTTTGCAAAAGATCATCGTAAACACCCAAAAACTAACTGATGTCATGTCAAAGCCACCGAGCCATGTGTCTACTTCTAAATTAGAGACTTCTCTTTGGTAGACAACATGCAACGGTTTAGCACCCAAAGTAATCAATATATGACAAATGACATGATTAGCATTTTTGACAAGCATAAGCAATTCTTTTTCAGATTTTATACATGGTACATGAAATGCCTTTGCGGCAAAAAAAAGCTTATGCCTCTCCACAAGATAGTTCATGGGCTAAATGTCACACCCTGAAATTTTTGGATTTCAGGATGTGATTCTAAAGAATAATTAAATAACGAATTTCTCATAATTTTAAATTTTTTCTCAACTTTATTTAATTTACAGGGAATTTAGAATAGGGAAAACCATTTTTCTAAATTAAAATAAAGCGGTGTGGATTTAATGTTGAGTGCCTTGCATTCATGTTGGTTTGCATTTAGTGGTTTTATGTCTGCAAGTTTTCTAAAATACGTTTAGAAGCCTTCTAGGAAATTTTTCAGATTTTTCTGGGAATTATTCCTATGTTTCTGGGGCAAATTCTAATTTTTGGGATGTGCTAAAATCCTTTTTTATGAGCTCCAAATATTTTATTTGGGTTCCTCATGTCTAAATCTATCTCTGAGGTTTTTCCTGGGATTTTTGGAATCTTTGGAGTATTTTTTCGTGGCTTAAACGAATTATCTAGAATTTTCTGGAATTATTCTTGCCCCGGAAAATGTTTTCTAAAAATAAAAAGGAAAAACCCAAAACCCTCCCGGGCCGAAACCCAACCCTCCGCTCGGCCCACCCCCTCTTTCCCCGGCCCAACCCCCACGCGCTGCCTCCCCCTCCGCCCGGCCCAGCTCCTCCCTCCCCCGCCCCAGCTCGCCATCGCCCCGGCTACTTCCGCCCCAACAGCGGCCCAAGCCGCGGCCTCCCCCGACCGCCGACGACCCGCCATTGCGCCGCCGCTCCGGCCTTCCCGAGCCTCGGGGCACCCTCGCGCGGAGGTAAGGAACCTCCGAAGCCCGCTCCCGCCCTTTACCTCGCTCCCCAACCCGCGCATGTCCTCGCCGAGCTTCGCCGGCCTCGGTCCGTCGCCGCCCGGCCTCGGTGCGCCCTCCCCGCCGGCGATAGGCCCGGGGACAGACTCCCCATGGGCCCAGACCCTCCCTAGCCACCTCCCGTCGCCAATGGCGGTTGGAATCACCGGATTGGAGAAGGTCCGGCGAGCCCCCACTGTTTGGCGTGGCGCCGCCGCCGCCCCCCTGTCGCCGCCGGCCACCCCTCTCCTGATCCGATCTGGACCGCAAGATCGGATCTAATGGGCACAGATCATCCCCCCCCCCCCGCCCGAGTCAAATCTCTCATACCGGTCAACCTAGCGACATTTTCTAAAGAGCCCCTGCCTTTCTTCGGAATTAACCTGCGGTCCAGCTTAGTTAAAAAATATTTATGTTTAGGTCCAAATTTTCATGGAAAGCCCCCTGCAAGTTTTTACCCTTCACACTTAGATCCAACCCGAGCCTCTTTACAGATCTAAGCCCGGGTTTTCTTGTATTCTCAGCCACTATTCACTGAGTCACTGCAAACTTCCAAGCTACCCCCTGGAATCTATGGATAATTACGATTAGGTCCCTGCAATCTTGTGTAAGCTCTAGTTTCCGCGTTTTAGCTCCGTTTCAACTCGTTCAAGTTGCGTTAGCTTTGTATAAACATAAACTATGCATTAGCACTAACGTTTATCATGTTGTTTATTTCTGAATTTTATTTAAATATTAATTTGGCTAAAGATTATTTAACTATGTTTTCTATACTAAAATCTAATTAAGATTTATACGCGGCTTTTAAATGTTAATATAGATTTGATTAATATTTATCCAATTAGTTTTATAAATAAAACTTAACTAGGTGATATCTAGGTTTTGATAACCTAATGTTAACTTGCTTAATAATTTATTAAATCAATTTTCTAATTAAAAGCAAATTAGAGTTTCACTCCAAGTTTTCATAATTAAATATTAATTTGAATAATATCAACATTAATATGTTCTAAATATAATGTTGGCTAGTTAAACACGAAATATCTTATTATTCAATTAGATGCTCTCACATATTTTTATTACTTAAACTTAAATGTTTAATTGTATAAATTCTACATAAACACTTATAAATAAAATATGATTTGTTTATTTCTGGCTTTTACAAATTCAAATGAAATTGAATTAATTCCAAAATAAGATGTTTCTCTGAAATATCTTTTATTTTATTTATTTAATTATAATTAATCAAGCATATAATCTTTTATTTTCTTTTATAATTCAAAATCTTTCGATAGTTGTATCTTCTCAATCGTAGCTTCGTTTTCAGCGATTCTAGCGCTCACGTGACCATAGAATCGAGCCCTTCCGTTTAGCACGCTCTTTTAAAGCTTTTATTTTTAGTGGTGTACTATTCTTAGTTGTATATTGTTTGTTCGCTTGTTTAGCTACATGTTGTGCTCGTGTCGTTGATTGCTGCGAGTAGAGGAGTGTCATCAAGAGATTTCAAGGAGAAGAGTTTGAAGATCAAGAGCCTAAGACTATATGTGATTATACTGGATTTGAGGCAAGTTATAGCACGGACAATCCTTGCTACCTAAACACCACCTTTTACATTTATTTACTTTCATATGCATGTATCTAAATTGATGTCCCATTAAGGTTGTACCTAGTTTTGTATACCCTGTTCCTTTGATTACCCCGGGTTTATGCATATGGGTAGCATCTTTGCTATGCGCCGCTACTGTCACCGTTATTTAATTGTTAACGATGACTCAATGGTTCACTTCAATGTTAATGATAAAACTTGGTTTTTAGCAACATGGTTTAGGGAACTGGGCATGTGCTGTGTGCTTTGCTCCAGTGTCTCTCCCTTAGGTCTGGTTCTTAAAGCGGCAACCCAAGAGTCTGTCGCCACCGCTAGAACTATTATGGCTCTGGTCTTGGTTAAGTAACTTGTATGGCTCTAGCTTGACAATAGTTACTGACGGGGGCCGACAGCGCTATGGGAAGCACTCGTGAGAGTATGGTTTTTTCACTGAGGATGGGGGTACCGTCGGCTATGTCTTGTCAGGCACAGTCCCGTGTTGGGAGTCCCTGTGGTATGGGAACTCCACACTTCATGCTCTTTTACTTGTTGGCATGCGTGCCCATGCTCCGGACGCCATTGACCCTCTTATCGCTGCGCCCTGAGAGTCAGTCAATCTCGGTGCCTTGGATCATGCTGCCTGTGTTGTACCATAGTGGCTACTGTTTTGTTAGGGTGTCTTGCGAAAAACCTCGTAGTGTCCCTATGCAGTCACACCTCGGAAGTGTTGATGTGCGTGGTTGGGTGCAAAATTCTTTTGAGCTTTTACGCGACTGGTGGGTAAAGGGCGAAACCTCTGCAGAGTGTAAATCTATCATGATAGCCTTGCTCAGGGTCACGAGCGGCCTGGATCCTTTTTGATTAGAAGATGATGTTTATTTATGTTTAATGTCACTTATACTTTATTACTTGGGTTGCAACTGAGTTTCATTCACTTGTAGTAACTTGGATAATGCTAAAACGAACCAACTAAAAGTGCGACTGCAGTTAAGCCGTGTCTAGCCTTATTTTGAGCCTTCATACACCCGTGATATACTTGCTAAGTAAATGTTTTACTTACACTTGCTATTATTCAACAAAATCCCGGATGGGTAAACAGATTGGGCTGTGCATGAGTATGCTGCTGAGTTCCCAGAAGATCTACCGTACTACTGAGTTGCGATCTCCCAGTCAGAGTCCCTGTGGATTGCGGCTCCACTTAGTTTGAGAGTTATTAGTATTCCGCTGTATTGGTTAGTTTATTTATGATGCACTCTGATGTAAAACTCTATTTATTCAAGAATTTATTAAAGCATATGTTCTCTGTTTACCATATTTGTTTGCTATATGTGTACTATGACTTCCTAGGCACACATATGGCCGCATTCGAGTTTCTGTGTAAATCCGGGTGTGACATCTACTCATGGGTGAGATCAAATTTTTTGTTTCCTTTCCAAAAATTAGCAAGCTCAACATGTATATACAACAATGGCATCAAGAGGTTAGCTAATCACCACAAAGAACTATTAGCATATCCACAAGCTCAAATGTAGTAAGTTATAGTAATCACTCCATATAAGAGCAGCTCATCCTAAAATGCATCAAAATTAGATATATACATCAACAAGCCCTAGATATACCACAATGCAATCTATATGACAAATGCAAGACTTATCATATAAGTGCAAATGCAAAATGTACAAGATATACATATGATACAAGAAAGATATACATATGCTACAAAGAGCCCCCAAAACCAACTCAAATAGGACAACACACTCCAAGCTCTCCTCGCAAGCGGGCAAAGGTTGCTTGGTCAAGTGGTTTAGTGAAAATATCGGCTAGCTGGTTTTGGGTGGAGACATGTGATAGCTCTATGTTTCTTTTCTCAACATGGCCCCTTAGAAAATGATACCTCACTTCTATGTGTTTGGTTTTGGAATGAAGCACAGGATTTTTGGCTATGCTTATGGCACTGGTGCTATCACATAGAAGTGGAACTCGGGAAAAGCTCAAGCCAAAGTCACTCATAGTGTACATGATCCAAAGGAGCTGGGAGCAACAACTAGCGGCATCAACATACTCGGCTTCAATGGTGGATTGTGCAACACTCGACTGCTTGCGAGAAGACCACGAACTAAATAAGACCCAAGAAACTAGCACTGACCCGATGTAGACTTGCGGTCCAAACGACATTCAGCAAAATCAGCATCGGAAAATCCGTGAAGACTGAGTGTCGAGAAGGCAGAATACCAAAGACCCAAATCAGGAGTGTATTTCAAGTACCTGAATATCCTCTTGACGCCCTGCCGATGTGAAGTCCTCGGTGAAGCCTGAAAATGAGTGCACAGACACACACTGAACTGTATGTCTGGCCCCGTCGCCGTCAAGTAGAGGAGGGAGCAGATCATGCTTCGATACTCCTTCTGGTCCACGGGGTCACCGTCTTCGTCAGCGTCCAATGCCGCAGTTGTACTCATCGATGTCGACATAAGCTTGGAGTCGTTCATGTCAAACTTCTTTAGCATGTCCTTCGTGTACTTCGCTTGATGCACGAATGTCCCATCCTTGACTTGCTTGATCTACAGTCCGAGAAAGAACTGCAACTCTCCCATCATCGCCATCTGAAACTCCCTGCTCATATCTTCAGAAAACTTTGCAACGAGAGCATTAGAAGAGCCACCAAAAATAATGTCATCCACGTAAATCTGCACGATCAAGATATCATTGCCAGCACAAATTAGGAAAAAGGTCTTATCAACAGTGCCCATCACAAACCCCTTACTCAACAAGAACCCTCTCAGCCTACCATACCACGCCGTGGGTGCTTGTTTTAGGCCATATAGTGCTCGGTGGAGTTTGTACACTTGGTGTGGATATCTCTCACTCTCAAACCCCGGTGGTTGCCTCACATACACTTCTTTCTCTATCACCCCATTCAGAAAGGCACTCTTCACATCCATTTGGTGCAACTTGATCCCTTTAGCAATGACAAATGCTAGAAGGATTCGAATTGCCTCCAAATGGGCTACGGGATCAAATGTCTCCTCATAGTCGATTCCCTCTTTCTGTGTAAAGCCCCGGGCAACGAACCTAGCTTTGTTTCTCAGCACCTCACCACTCTCAAGCTCTTCGTTCATGGCATTGACCCAGTTCGCATCAGATAAAGCATGACTAATATCTTTGGGCTCAAAAGACGCAACAAATGCAGAATGAGCAAATTGAGAGTTTTTCCTTGACCTTGACCTTGTAGTGCGCTCATCGATGTCTCCTATGAAGCCTGAGGGTGGATACCTAGCTTGAATATGTCTTTGTGCTTCACGCCTTGAAATCTCCTCCCCCTCAGCATCTGCCTCCACTCGATCTCCAGGTACTTGTGTTGATGTAGAAGTGGGGGATGGACAATCGTCAACCGTACTCGTCGTAGTGGAGGTAGTAGGTACACGTGTCGTAGGAGGCACACCATCTCCATCATCATCATCACCATCATCCACCTGCTCGTCCTAAAAAATTGTCTATCCAATCTCCTCATCACCTGTGTTGACACTTCTTACGGTCTACTATTAGGATTGCCAATCCCAGTAATGGTGCAAGTAGTGTTCATTGGTATTCTTACGATACAGATATAAATCCGCAAGCGCACGGATACCGATGTAGCATTTCACCCGGGAGTATTCCTAGGTATCGTATTTATATCTCCGCAGGGAAGCATTGGATAAAGAGTATCGACTATTGACAAGGATGTAACTACTAATTAAAGTAACGGCTAACAAGGCGAGGGTAAAGGATAGGATAGGAGTGATATTCAGTTGACACACACAAGGAGAAGTTCAGGATAGAGATAGAAGAGCGGTCTGGCTAGTGGGAGAACAACGAGACAGGAAAGGATTTCTATATACTTCCACTGGCCTTGAGATACCTCTGGCAAGGGTTACGGCTAGCATGAAGAATGACATCTATGGTTCTCTTCCTAGTTCTATTATCTCAACATCGGGGACGGAGCCCGTGACACACAGAAAGGGATGAGAAGGGGTGCCACAAACTCCGTGCTCTTACGGGGTGCCTGCAGACTGGAACTAACGTGATGGACTACGAAGACCGAAAGGGCTGTCACCACCTCACGGCTACCACCTCCGTTGCGACGGGGACAAACCAAGGTTACCATCTAGACTAGGTACCACACCTACGCTAGGCAGTAACTACTCACTCTTCTAGAAAGAGCAAGCAATCCTGTCAATACCCTAGTGACAATTCACCGCAAGTATTGAGCAGAAACGAGGAACCAGCTAAGACAAAGGACTAAGAGATAACTTATAGAACCAGACTACAACAGCTTATAACCAAGGCTAGACATTCCACAATTACTCGCGAAATAAATGCAGAACAAATAGCTCAAGTAAATGTAGAGGAAATATATTGATTACTCAGAGTTGAACATAAAGAAAAGGAAAATATACAAGAGCTTTACCAGAACTCCAGAAGACGACTCCGGAACCCCGAGCGAAGCTCGACCCTGACTCTAACTCCCAACAGGACTAGCCTACTCTACATCTTGAAAGTGGAGAATGGAGACTTGCTCCCAAGTGGTGTGTGTTTACAAGTGAAGTGTGACCCTCTATTTATAGCTCCAAAGGTCGGTTGTAGGCAGGGTAACCGCCAAGGCAGCTGGAGGCGGCAGGGAGGCGGTTCGGCCGAAGATCTCGGTTCGGCCGAACTCCCCGGTTCGGCCGAACCGAGGGATGCACCGACCTGGCCACCAAGGGCCAGGATTTCGCCCCTGGAGGCGGTTTGGGAAGGGGAGTCGGTTCGGCCGAACCGACCTGTTCGGCCGAACGGGCCTGGCCCGTGGCCGACCCTCCCCTGCGTCGCCTTTGCTTTGTGGGCCTTCTGGGCTGCCTCCTGGTGATTGGCTTCGTGTGTTTATGGCCCAGAGGTGATGTGGTAGTGGATGAGGTGTCTTGCACGGTCGCCGCTCGGTCATTGCTGACATGGACGGCCTCCGGTGGCGTGCATGGCTAAGGGGGGTAACCGGCCGAACGGAGTCGTTTGGCCTATTCGGTCATTTTCGGCTTCAATAGCGCGTATTTGTCGTAATTGTACCTGCACAAGTGACACTCACCAAAACTCATGGAACTTTATTAGAAATAAAACCTAAGTACATGGAATGTTACATAAAACCTCATTTATTCCCGAGTATTGGTGGTCGGATTTGGGTTGTAACGACCGCCAACAACCTGCACACTCAAAGACAACCGAGCTACATGGAATCGTCTCGTCGAAAGTGACTTCTCAAGTCTCCATGATTTGGTTAGTATCAAGATTGAGCACACGATATGCTCTAGAATGATTAACATGTAACATCCCGCCCTCCAAAGCCGCCACGCACAGCCCTTCCGAGGGGCGTGCACGCTTACACATAGCACCCTGCTTACACTTTCGTCCTCGTTTCGTGTAAAAGGGTTAACCCGAAGGTGCTATGGTTGGAAGATAAGGGCTTATAAGTTGCCTCCACCCTTTCTAAACTAGCAATGTGGCACTAAACACGTGCATCCTGCACTCACGGGCCACTACTAGGCCATACAAACTGGGCCGGGTGTCACATACATCCCCCCTCAAAGAACCCGACGTCCTCGTCGGCACAACTCACCCACACGAGCAAATGTCCAGGACTGTTCCCCCTTAGCGCATGACCGTACGTCCAGTGCCGGCGCCATAGTCCATGCCGTATGCCCTACCCAGGCCATACGCGCCATGCGCCCTATGCCCGCACACTGACCCGTACGCGCAACCGCGAGGGTCGGCTCTGATACCATTTGTAACACCCCGCCCTCCAAAGCCGCCACGCACAGCCCTTCCAAGGGGCGTGCACGCTTACACATAGCACCCTGCTTACACTTTCGTCCTCGCTTCGTGTAAAAGGGTTAACCCGAAGGTGCTATGGTTGGAAGATAAGGGCTTATAAGTTGCCTCCACCCTTGCTAAACTAGCAATGTGGCACTAAACACGTGCATCCTGCACTCACGGGCCACTACTGGGCCATACAAACTGGGCCGGGTGTCACATAGCATAACCAAGGAAGATACCATCATGTGACCGAGACTCAAACTTATCCAGATTACCCTTCTTGAGAATAAAGCACTTGCAACCGAAAACTCAAAAATGACTTACCTTGGGGGGGGGGTCTCCCATGAAAGAGCTTGTAGCAAGTCTTTTTCTTGAACGCACGAAGGAGAATCCGATTTGAAACATAGCACACGGTGCTCACTGCCTCGGCCCAATATCTCCTAGGAGTCCTATGCTCATCAAGCATCGTCCTAGCCATCTCACAAAGAGTCCGATTCTTCCTTTCCACAACACCATTCTGACAAGCGATATAAGGCGAGGAAAACCGATGTTCAAGACCAAGATCACGGCAAAAGGCTTCAACATGAGCGTTCTTGAACTCCATGCCATTGTCACTGTGTATAGCTTGCATGGCATTACCATTACGCTCGTTCTTCAACCTCAAGATCAAGTCTCGAAAGAAACCAAAAGCCTCATCCTTAGCCGCCAAGAAAAACACCCAAGCATAGAGAGAATAATCATCCACTATCACAAGGACATACCATTTCCCACCGATTGAGCGAACGCGAGCTGGACCAACCAAGTCCATATGTAAAAGCTCCCCAAGACGCTCAGTCATCACTCGAGTCAAAGGTGGATGAGAGGTGGCGACCATTTTCCCATGCCTACAAGGAGCATGCACCAAATCCTTCTCAAACCGAAGCCTGGGCAATCCTCGGATAAGGTCAAGACTACTCAAACGAGAAAGCAAGTCAAAGCTCAAATGACCCAACCTCCTATGCCACTTTCAAAGCTCGGAAGATGAACCAGCCACTAGACAACGAGAGGGACCGAAAGACCTCGAGAAATTAGTACGGAATACTTGACCCTTGGGAATGATCATACAAACAAGGTCACCTCGAGAATCAAGAATCCAAGAAGCACCACTCACAAAGCGAACCTCAAAACTCTCATCAAGCAACTGAGAGATAAAAAGTAAATTAAAACTAAGCGACTTGACGAGAGCAACACGCTTCAACGTAAACTTTTCACTTACCTGAATATCACCATCTGAAAGCACTCTACCCTTACCATTATCCTCAAAAGTGATGTACTGCCTTGTCATCACCGGGGTGAGACTTGAGAACCACCTTCGATCTCCGGTCATGTGTCGAGAGCAACCGGAGTTGATCAACTATGACCTCCTCAAGCCTCCCACTAGCTGCAAAATCAGAAACAAGTGCGAGAGTGAGCAAACGACTCAGCACTGGGGTTAGAACAAAAAGAGTATAACCAGTGCCGAGCCATCTGCTCAAAATAGGGGTTAGCAAAATCTACTCTACCACCACCAGCAAAAGGTGGAAACCTCTCACGCCTCACAAGCGGATCTCTATCATGTCTAACCGGAGGGACACCACGCGGGGGAAAGAGTGACCTAAACTCCCTCCGAACACCAAAGCTACGGTCATTCCTCCCAAACTCGTACTGATCATGAGGAGGGGGACGCCTAGCAAACTCACCACACCCAAACCCAAAGCGCCTATGACCACAAATCCTTCACCCCTAGGCATAGGTGCACGAGGCTCAGGCACGCTATGAGATGAGTGGTACTTGTCCTGGTTACCCATTTCTCTCTCTCGCCTCACTTCTCTCTTCTTCCTGAAACAAAACTCCTCTTGGTGACCATCCCTACCACAAAAAGCACAGTGATAGCGTGTTGACGATTTATGTCGAGCACATCTTCTAGGGGGTACCCCAAGAAGTAGATTCGTGGGTCTCGCCAAGTTCTAGGAACGACAGTGCACGAACAACACAAAGATTTAGACAGGTTCGGGCCGCGAGTAGCGTAATACCCTAAATCCTGTGTGCTTGATTGTATTGCACGTGAGTTGAGTTGTATGGTCTTGCCTGTAGGCTTCTTCCGAGCTAGGGACCCCTGCCCTACTTTATATCCTAGGGGGCAGGGTTACATAGTAAGTTTCCTAGTCGGTTACAATATGTGAGTCCTAGTTGGATTACACGAGTAGTTCTACTAGGACTCGGTCTTCTATCTTGGGGGTACCCAGGGATGTATATCCCACAGTAGCGGACTGGCTTTGGCTTTGGAGCTTCTTTTGGTGGAGGCTTCTCACTCGGCTTAAGACCACTCGATTCTCCCACAAAGATCACTTTCTTTTGGAAATTGTTGGTTTGAGGAGGGAACACTTGAGGATCAGGAGTAGTATCAAATTTGTTTTTCAAGTGGTAGGGTTTATGATCAAAGGTGTTCTTGGCTGGGTAACTTGTGGAGGAATTGGCACACTCTTACACCCCACATCCTCACTCTCACACACCTTCTCCGAGCCAAGCCCACGACTATCAGCTCGCCTGAACTGAGCTATCATCATACCAAGCTGAGGCTCACGACCCGACAACCAACCCAAACACATACGCAACTCATCATTCTCATCCTGCAAGCGGTTAGTTGCATGCTCAAGTTCAAGAATCTTCAAAGCATTTACATCACAACTAGAACAAGCATGAGTAGCAAAAGATTTCAAAGAACTTTCAAGGCATTTGATCTTAGCATGAGATTCATCCAATTTAGCATGCAAGATAGGACAAGAAGTACAAGCTCCTAGCAAAGCAGATCTAGAGCTTGTGGCCACCATGCTTCTTCTTCTTGTACTCGTCCTTGCTCTTGTGCTTGCCCTTGTAGTCGTTCCTGGATCGGTTCTTGTGGTCATCCCTCGAGCGGTGCTTGTAATCGTTCCTGGGCTCACTTGCTTCCGGGCATTCGGCGATGAAGTGCCCCATCTTGCCGCACCTGTAGCATGTACTCCCAACATGCCTGGTACTCTTGCGATTCTCATGCAAGCGCCCGAACCTCTTGGTCAGCAACGCGAGATCGTCCTCGCTCATGTCACACCCGGATTTACACAGAAACCCGAATGCTGCCATATGTGTGCCCAGGATGTCCACAGAACACATACAACTTACAAATATGGAAATTAGAGTACATATGCTCGAATAAAATATTTTACATCAGAGTTTACCTAAATAAAACACATCGGATGTCTAACTCTCTCGACGGGTAGAGCCACAAGTCCACAGGGACACCGACTGGTTGACCACAGCTCAGAAGTATAGAAAATCCTCAAGAAACTCAGTAGCAGCAGACTCATTTACTCCATCTGTTACCCATCCGAGATTTTGTTGAATAATGACAAGTGTAAGTAAAACATTTACTTAGCAAGTATAGCACGGGTGTATGAAGGCTCAAAGTAAGGCTAGACATGGCTGAACTGCGTTAACATTTTTAGTTGATTCATTTTAACATTGTCCAAGTTACTACAAGTGAAAGGAACCCAGTTGCAACCCAATTAATAAAGTATAAGTGTCATTAAGCATAAATAAACATCATCTTCTAATAAAAAAGGATCCAGGCCACTCGTGACCCTGTGCAAGGCTATCATGATAGATTTACACTCTGCAGAGGTTTCACCCTTTACCCACCAGTCGCGTAAAAGCTCAAACGAACTTTAAACCCAAAAACCCAACCATGCGGAGGTGGATCGGACCTCACAAATCACACTTCTGAGGTGTGACCGCATAGGGACGCTACGAGGCTTTTCACAAGACACCCTAACAAGATAGTGGCCGCTATGGTACAACACAGGTAGTATGGCCCTAGGCACCGAAATCAACGTACGCCTACGGAGTCACACCATAAGGGGGTCGATGGCGTCCAGAGCGTGGGCATCACACCCAACAATGCGCAACGTGCAGAGTTCCCCATCGCAGGGACTCCCAACATGGTACTGTGCCTCACGGGGGCATAGCCGACGGATCACCCGTCCTCGGTGGATCAAACCATACACTCATGAGTGGTTGTCATAGCGCCGTCGGCCACTCCGGTAACCACTGACAAGCTAGAGCCGTACAAGCTACTTGACCAAGACCAGTGCCATAATAGTTCTAGCGGTGGTGACAGGCTCCTAGGTTGCCGCTTTAAGAACCGGACCTTATGGAGAGACACTAGAGCAAAGCACGAAGCACATGCTCTAGCTCCCTAAACCAAGTTGCTAAAAAACAAGTTTTATCATTAATGTTGAAGTGAACCATTAAGTCAAGATTAACAATTAAATAATAGTGATAGTAGCTGCGCATAGCAATGATTCTACCCATATGCAAAAATCCCAAGGTAACAAGGATAGGAGTAAACAAACTAGGTACAACCTTAATAGGACATCAAATTAGACACATGCATATGAAAGTAAATGTATGTATAAAGGGTGTTTAGGTAGCAAGAATTGTCCATGCTATCACTTGCCTCAAATCCTGTATAATCACATATAGTCTTCGGCTCTTGATCTTCAAACTCTTCTCCTTGAAATCTCTTGATGGCACTCCTCTACTCGCAGCAATCAACGACACGAGCACAACATGTAGCTAAACAAGCGAACAAACAATATACAACTAAGAACAGTACACCAACAAAAATAAAAGCTTTAAAAGAATGTGTTAAGAGGAAGGGCTCGATTCTATGGTCACATGAGTGCAATAATCACTCTAATCGGAGCTAGAACGAGAAAGTTATGGCTTGATCAATTCTCGTCACCATGTGACATAGTCTGCTTGTTTATTTTATATCTCGAGTTCTAGACATCCGATTAATGTGATTCCAATTGAGTTAGCTTCATAATTTGATAATCTATTTCTTGGAAAAGACCACGATTTTAGGAGCTACTGTCTAGAAATGACACATGATTTAGTGCAGCGTTCAGAATATGTTTTTAGGGTGAAAATCTCCGCTGCGACTTATTGCTATCCGAAGGATTTTGGTTATAAAACAATATGAATATATGCTTGATTGATTTTAGCTAAAGAAAATCATATGTAATGGTTATTTCAAATAATTCTATTTGAATTTGTAAAACCGAGGTAAAACTTGAGTTCAAACAAATAAGAAAACTTTTTGAAGCACTTAAGTCAAAGTGTGCAGGAATATGTTTAAATATTTTCTGATTAGTTTTAGGAATATTTTGACCTAACTTCTTCAATGAAAGTTGTAGGAAAGTTTCTGTAGATATCCAAAATGTATTTATTTGCTAGATTTGGTTAAGCGGATCAAAAGTTATGGTCAAAACAGTGAGCAGCTAAGGAATCTAGTCGAATTTTCAGAAAACGTTGGAATCGACTATTCAGGATTTATGCGTTAGATTTCTTTGAATCTGTACCCTTGTGACCAACATGAACTAGTTGCTAGGTATAGTTTAACTTGACATGAATCTAACACAACGAAAAAGGATTAAAATGAATCTAAAACGTGGAAACTATGGACTAAACAAGATTTTCAGTGCTTGAAACTAGCAGGGGCTTTTCTACGAAAGAGTATAGACTAAACGAGTATAGTAGAAAATTACAAGATTTGCTGAGGGACTTACTGAAAATCTTGAGGCAAAAAACGACTGAAGGCTCGACGCGACGACGAGACGAAGAATGGGCAGTAGTGGAAGATATGGTGGAAGAAGACTACCTTAGGGAATCCCAAAAAAGGGGGCCTCCCTGTAAAGAGTCGATGGTGTGCCTTTTCCAGATGAGAAGTGGTTCGTATATATAGGGAGAAAATCTCTCACTTCCAGGTTCATTAGCAATATGGGACTAAAGGTGGGTTGCCCCACTCCAATTTAAATGGGCTTTGAAATTTGGCCCAATAAAGTGATGTGATGGGTTTGTCCTAAAATTGGGTCAACTTTGGTCCAAGGCTGGTCTACTAAGATTTAGGGTGATTTTAATTTTCGGAATAATTATTTTTCTGGTTATAAAATAATTCCAGATAAGTCCAGAATTGATATTAAAACCATGAAAAATATTCTAAAAATGCTAAAAATCTTAGGAAAAATTCCAGAGATAGAGTTAGACATGAGGAACCCAAATAAAATATTTGAAGCTCATGAAAAAGATTTTAGCACCTTCCATAAATTGGCATTAGCTATAAAAAAATAAAAATAAATTCCAGAAAGTTCTAGAAAATTCCCATTAGGCTTCTAAACATGTTTTTGAAAACATGACACACATAAAGCCATTAAATGCAAGCTGGCATGAATGCAAGGCACTCAACATTTAACCTACATTGTTATAATTTAATTTAAAAATATTATTTTCCTGTAATAAATTCACTGTTAATTATATAAAGCTTGATAAATTTTAGAAAATTGAGAAAATCATTGTATTAATTATGCTAACAAATCACATCCCAAAATCCAAAAATTTTGGGGTGCGACAGCTCAGCACCTCTAACTCCTCATCTGGCAAAGAAACAAGCATAAACAAAGCAAACTGTCGTGAGAAGTTAGCAAGTGGCCTAGAACCGGAGCCACTCATGAGAGCCAGACTATGGGGATCAGTCGGGTTCTCAAGCTTGGCTCTAGCTATCCTATCGATCTCTAAGGACTTGAGCTTGGAGAACAACCCATTAACTATGAGCGTCTCATAGCCATCTGACTCCATAATCGCCTCAACCTTCGCGGCCCACATAGATCTATCCAAGCAGTGCAAGAGCTTCAAAGCTCTATCATGATCTGAGTATGGGAGGTCGGTGATATTGGCTTGCACTTTGTTCACAATCACGGTAAACCTCTGAAACATGGCATCAATTGACTCGCCGGATAAATGAGTGAAATTCTCATACTCCCTCCGGTAAGTCGAAAAGAGCCTAGCCTTAACCGCACCATCACCACCATGGGCAACCTCCAACTTTTCCAAATCTTACAAGCAAGATGCTCTTCGATGACACGATTGAATCCATGCTCGTCAAGCGCTTTAAACAAGTAATCAACGGCTTTTGCATTTGCCTCAAACTTGTCCTTAGCATCCTGGGTCAATCTCGCAGCAGGGATGGTATAGGTAGTATCAAGAGTGATATCCCATAGCAATTGTCCCTTGCCGTGGAGAAAAGCACCCATCCGAACCGACCACATCCGGTAATTCTTTCCATCGAAGAAAGGAGGACCCGAACCCTTTCCTGAGTATGCCATATTTGGATCTTAAGACTGGTTAGAATCACAAAGATCCATAACTGGCTATGGTACCAATTGAAGGATCGAAATGACGACCAGAGAGAGGGGAGTGAATGGGAGCCGATAAAATTTCTTCTCGAAACTCGGCCTATGTCCCAAAATCACTATCCAATGATTCCTCACAAGCTTCTCAAGGTAGCGTAGTCACAACGGATCTACCAACCTTAGGAACAAGCTAGGATGAGATGCAAAGTGAAAGCACAACTTAAGAAGCAAAGACAAACAGTTGTCTGCCAGGGCCAGGACGGACTGTCTGCACAGAGGTCTCGGACTGTCCGTGAGCCGGCCGGACTGTCCGACAAAGCAGGACGGACGGTCCGTAAAATCCAATCAGATCTCCAGAAACTTGTTGTCCTATACGGACTTTCCGACCCACTACTACAGACTGTCCGCCAGTGTCGCGGACTGTCCGAGGTGGTCACGCGGACCATCCGTGAAAACACTTAGCCAAATCAAGAAACTCTCAGACAAACACCCAAGACTTGGACCGTCCACCAATCACATGTGGACTGTCCGAGAACCCCACACTGACTGTCTGAGAATCCCGATGGAAGAACAGGAAAACAGCTATAGTAACCCGTAGGTCAAACCTCCCAAATCCATCACCGGATCTCCCAAACGGCTAGATCTCTTGAGACGAAACTTTGGGGAGATGAGAAGCACCCCAAGGAGATGCTATGCCCCAAAAATCTTGACCTTTAACTCCCTACAACACGAGGAATCGCAGATCACACGGAAGAACACAACCGCCATGAGTTCATCCCAAAATCTTCAAATCCAGACCAAATTCTGGCGTTTGAGGGGTCAAGATCATCCACAAAGAGGCACAAGGCACTCACCCATGATCCCCACAAAGAAATCTGAGAGAAAACGACCTAGAAAAGAATTGAGCCAAGCACGAAAATAGCATAAAATGAACTCGAGAAGGAAATCATCCCAAAGCTAAATCTTCCATACAAACAGATGTCACATTCTATACAACGGAGGCTAACCTCCACCCTTCATCCACCCATTGAAGATACTTGATCTGTGCTTGGCTAGCCTACCGGAAGAAAGAGCAAATGAACTAGGGTTCGACCAGATAACTTGTCATCCCCTCCACCTCCTATTTATGTTGAGTCTCCTGGTGGGGGCAAATGACCATACTACCCCTACACTCTAAAACTAAGATACACACCCCTCAGGGGTAATTTTGGAACACGAAGATATTTCCTCTGGCTGGGCACGTCGTCCATCCGGCCTTGCTTCCATCCGACGTAAGCTTCGGTATCCCGCCGCGTGTCCACCGCTTCGAAGCTTCCCGAACGCGCCCGGATCACCATCTCCGTCACGTTGGGCCTTCGAGCTCAGTTTTGAGGCCCAAACTGAGAAACCCTCCTCCGATGGTTTTGTGGCCCAACCACCAAACCCCGCGTACAAGCTTTGGTTGTTAACCGCTACCTTGCACCAGCTCCAAGTCCACGACCTCGTTTTGCTCTTCTTGCACCATGCCGACTGCACTCGATCCCGTCTAGCCACCAGGTCCCTCGAACCAAGCCTACTTATCTCTCCACTCCTCAGAGGCCACTCTAGCTAAGACCTTTCGCGCTTGTTCTTCACTTGCACCAACGCAAATCAAGTCGTATCGAACACCTGCAATACTAGGCCAAGAGTCAGTCCACTCAACATTGTCAATCACTCATCACACTGAGAAGCGACCATCCTTCGGTCCTCGGACACACCTGGTCCTCATGAAAGCCTTGTTGTCGACGTGTCATCATCGATCTCAAGAATGAGTTTCCTTCTGCGCTTGGGGTTGGCAATCAACCCTGGAGCAAGCGCAGTACTGGACCTATAATCAATTTCTCGACCACCCGTGAAGCTAAAAAACTCTCTTTAACTGGTAGGTTAGCGAAAGGTAAGCTGCCATCATGGATCTGCTCCATCACTACCCTCGTGCACTTAAGGTTGAGTGGTTGCCAAATTGCACAGGACTCACTCATGCTCCTCGCTGCGCTTCCTAGGCTGGTAAATCTTAGCCTCATGAATGCATACCATGAGAGAAGCATGATCTTTATCCAAGAGAGTTTTCCTACACTTCGGAAGCTCACCTTGGAGGGCTTGCCGAAACTTAGTCGCATAGCGTTTGAAGAAGGATATGTCGTAAACCTACGGGATCTGGTGCTTGGCCAATGCACTGAACTGACTGAAACACCTCAAGGCATGGAGAACCTACGGCATATCCAGAATTTGGAATTGTTTGCCATGCCAACAGAGTTTGTAGATAAGTTGAAGGAACAGAATGGTGATGCTGCATATCACAATCCTGCCAGTTCAGATTTTTATCAGGTACCTAGGGTGTTGAGATTTGTAAAATTTGTTAAAAAGACATAGGCGACCATGGTACCTGTCAACTGCAGATCAATTGACTCTGAGTTCATAGTTCAGTAAAAAGAAATTTGTTGCCTCTGGATTCCTTAGTAACAGAGCACCTAGATTTACATAACTTGGATTTTCTTTCGAGCTCCCCAAACCAGGGTTTTATCATTTATAATAATTAAAAGAAGCATAGTTTTCTTTTTAGTATGATCATTATTTAGCCAAGTAGTAGTTAACCACCAACTAGTCCTGAAAATGTTAGCACATAGCTATTACAAACATACTCAGTAGACGACATCCATAGGTTGCAAGAATTATTTTATAAAAAAAAACATAAAGGTGGATTAAGTTAGCCAACGCGCGTCTTGTGTGCTCGTTGTGTTTGTCCAACAAAATTCTACCGTTGCATGTTTGTGCCTTGTACATGGTTTATTACTATGTTGCACTGGATTTGTACTTTTTGACTTCGCCTAGCCTAATACTCCCTCCGTTTTGAAACTGTTATTCATTGTTGATTTTCTTCCATAGTGTTTCACTATTAATCTTATTCCAAAATTTAGTCCAAATACATGGAAAAACAACACTACAAGATTTTGACCCTATTGCACGAAACACAATGCAACAACATGAATTTGATTGCAATAGCTAGGTGTTATTACCACCATTTTGAGAAATGGTTGCAATATGTGGACAATATTGCCACGAATATCTTATGTTGTGATATTCTTTGGTTTTGTTGCAGTAGGTAGGTGTTATTGCCACCATTTTGCAAAATGGTTGCCATATGTAGAAACTATTGCCAAAGATATTTTGCGTTGTGTTAATCTTGATTTTCGTTGCAATAGTTAGGTGTTCTTGCCACCTTTCACAAAATGGTTGCAAGTATTTAATAGTGTTGCCACAAATTTCTTGTGTTGTCATAAACTAGATTTTTGTTGCCAAAGGTTGGTATATATTGCAACAAAACACAAAATAATTGCGATTAATTGAGGATATTGTCACAAAATGCTTGCGTTGCAACAATATTCAGTACCGTTGCAGAAGGTTGGTCTATATTGCAACGGAAGAGACAATGGTTGTGATTAGTTGGTAATATTATCACAAATTCCTTGCATTGCAATAATGTTTAGTATCGTTGCAAAAAGGTGTAATAAGTGATTTCTAAATGATTATTAAGGGGCTATTTGGCAGCGCTCCACTCCACAAAAACCAGCTCTGGCTCCACCGACTCCACCTTTTTCAGCTCCACTCCGCCTACTTTAATTAAACATGGAGCTGCTCAACATGTTTGGCTACAAATACAACTCCAGCTTTAGAAAATATAGGATTTGATGGGAAATGTCTTTCTTGCCCTTGGATTTGCTACATTAGAGAGACGCTACAGTACTCCTATAAATACATGAATAACTATTTTACATGTACCACAATTCACTAACAAATGATAATTTCTTCTTGCTTTGTCCCTTGCCTCGACCACCCGCTGGACATTTCTTGCATGGCCCTGTCCACCACCTACATCGCCACCTCCGGCCAAGCTCAGGCCATCTTCCTTATGGCCATAGCCAGCTTCGGCCAGGCCGTAGCCACCTTGGGCCAGGTGATGGCCACCGCTGGCCAGGCCATAGCCTCCTTCGGCCAGGCTGCGGCCACCGCTGGCCAGGCTGCTGGCCAGGCCGCGGCCGCCTATGGCCAGGCCATGGCCGGCGCTGGCCGGCACTTGGCTGCCCCTTCCTAGGCCTAGTACGCCCCTTCCCATGCCTAGGGCATCCCTACTTGGACCCTGACTGCCTAGGGTTTGATCGCCCTGGTCGTGGCCATGGGGGCCTACCTAGGACCGCCACCGCCGCCCCTAGAGGATGGAATGGACTCTGTGGGTTGGAGGAGGAAGCATGGCCAGCAGCTGCATGTAGTACACCAATGGAATCTTATTATTGCTGAAAAATGTAAAAATAATCAAAAAATTGGATCACAACAGGAACACAAAGTTACCTTTTTGGACAAAACTCTAAATATTTTTCCTTGTCCTGAACATTGTGCACACCGAAACACAAGTACATGGTTTCAGAATTTACTAAATGAATTTGGGCTAAACAAATTGCAAGAACGAACACACCAACAAAGTACAGATGTGTAAAGTTTCACAAAATAAAAACATTCAGTACAATGCAAAGATTTAAACAAAAAATTCATCATCATGTCCTTGGTCTAAAGAATTCAGAGGTGCTAGAAGCCCATCATTAGTGTAGGTGTCATCAACATCATGTTCTTCATCCACTATTATATCCAAGTCTTCATCATTTGGTTCAGGCACACATTCAGCAATCGCATTTTGGATGACAGAAGCATCACCACTTATCCCAGCCATGTCACTTCTCCTCCAATTTGTCAATTCCTCATTGGTGCGTGAAACATTCTCGTGTTCCACTCCCACAATTAATGAGTCCACATCATTATCTCTCTCCATTGCTTCTTCAGGCATGGCAAACAAATTTCTAGGTTTCATTCTAACAGCACTACTCCATTCTGGTTTCTTGCCTTTTACATAGAACACCTGCTCACCTTGAATACCCAGAATGTAAGGATCATTTAGATATCGAAACCGTGATGTATCTATATCGACAATCCCATAATGATCCTTGTTATATCCTCTACCTTTGTTCTTTGTGGTAGCAGGCACATCATACCAGTCACACTGAAACATGATGACCTCCTTTTCATTAGGGAATTCTAGTGAGATAATTTTTTTAATTACTCCATACCACTCCATATTGCCAGTATCGTCATCGCCTTTGACAAGAACACCGCTATTTTGTGTACTTAAGTTCTTCTCATACTGAGCTGTTCGAAACAGAAATCCATTGATGACACACATGTTGAAAACACGTGCCCGATGGTCTGGACCTTGTGAAAGGGCATATATATCAGCATTTGTTTTTCCTTGTTTGTATAGTGTGTTGATCTGCATGTAGGTAAAGAAAGTGAGTATATTTTTAGTATATAATTTTCATTGAGTATATCTAAGCATTGTTAAGGAAGTCAAATATGATGAAATAGAAACTTACTTTACGCTCAAACCATCCTACAAATTGGTCCTTGCGTCATTTATCAACATTCCTTCGATTCATTTTTTGTAGTTCTTCCTTATGCTCATTACATTGAAGACAAAAATGCAATTAATTAGTACATATACACAACTTAAGCTGCCCCAGCCTTGTGTACATAATTCAGAGTGAATATTTTTCTGTTTATGAATTATTTATAGATGCAAGTAACAAATTTGAGATAATAATCATCATCAACAAATTCAGAGCAAATCACCTATTGTCTCAATAAGGTAGCATGCTTCTTCCTATTACAAAGTAGATAGTAAGCAAAACAAGAATAGTTGCAATACAATGGAAAATCTGTGAATCACAAATAACTGAATATAGTCATATGTTGATCTCAAATAAGCTAACAAACATCAAAGTTATAATTCCCTCAGCAGCCAACACAATGAGAAATTGACAAGTCACAAATAATTAATAATAGCCATAGTTCTCAGCTTTGCTAATATGCAAGCTTGCAACTAGAATGAATGAATGAATCGAGTATCAAAATAATAGGTAAAGTCACGCACATAGAAATTAAATACTATATCCTACATTGAGCAAACCATGCATGTATAGATTTCAAATTTTAGATTAATAGAGTGAATACATATCCAACTTTGTAGAGGATCAAAGAAAATAATTGAACATAATTTAGATGGAATATGTAATAATAATGATAAAGTGTATTGGAGGAATATTAAGTTTAATGTACATATTACTTGATCCAGGGTATGGCCTCATCGCAATTTGTTAATATGTAGTGCCTCATATGCAACATATCAAGCGTTGAAAGTGACTCAATAGAAAATCCTTTCCTACTGTAGTCAATTTTTCCAAATATACTTAGCCCACATGGTGGTTCATTAACAACAGCCCCTTCATGTCGATCTGGACGATTAGTCTTTGTATCAACATCTTCGAAGAAGCGAGAGCAAAATGTCATGCATTCCTCTGAAATATAGCCCTCGGCAATGGAACCTTCTGGGCATGCTTTGTTCCGCACATATCCTTTAAGTGTTCACAGATATCTCTCAATTGGATACATCCATCTATAACACACAGGTCCACCAAGTTTAGCCTCTTCAGCTAGATGAACTGGCAAATGTACCATGATATCAAAAGAAGCTGGTGGGAATATCATCTCAAGCTGACAAAGAGTTTCTCCAATGGAAGTACTTAGTTTACCAATATCTTCAATTGACAACTCCTTTGAACATAATGAATTGAAGAAACTACTAAGATCAATCAATGGGATAACAACATCTTCAGGCAATATGTTGCGTACTGCTAAGGGCAAAAGTTTCTGGAAGATTACATGGTAGTCATGAGTTTTCAGTCCAGACATAGTTAGCTTACACCCAGCGACATCTACACATCTTTTGATATTGGAGGCATAACCATCAGGCATCTTCACTCCTTCTAGAAATTTTAGTAAAAATGTCTTATCATCTTTTCCCAAATTATACAATGCTGGTGGCAAATTGTACCTTCCATTATTTACCAAAGGGTGTTGATCCTCGCGTATCCCCATATGTTGCATGTCTAGCCTTGCCTTCTCGCCATCCTTCGCCTTACCAGATATTTCAAGCAAAGTACCCAATATGCTCTCACAAATGTTTTTCTCAATGTGCATCACATCCAAATTATGCCTTATAAGCAACTTTTCCCAGTCAGGCAGTTGAAAAAAATACTCTTTTTCCTCCAATTGTGCCATCTACTTTCCTCTTCACGTTGCTTCCTCTTTCTTGACATCTTCCCAAATGTCACTTGCTCAAAACTTTCATACTGTTGCAGCACCTGTTTACCAGTCAGTGGAACAGGAGTCTCCCTTCTTTCCACCTTGTTGTTGAAGCTAATCTTGTTGCGGCGCCACTTGTGATCCAAAGGCAAAAAGCGTCTATGACCCATGTAGCAATGCTTCGACCCAAATTTCAACCATAAATAGTCAGTATCCTTGTTGCAGTATGGACATGCAAACTTCCCTTTCGTGCTCCAACCAGATAACATGCCATATGCAGGAAAGTCATTTATTGTCCACAGTAGAACTGCACGCATAGTAAAATTCTTCTTCAACTTAGCATCCCATGTGTCAACACCTTTTTCCCAAAGATCTTTGAGCTCATCGATGAGGGGCTGCAAATATACATCAATGTTGTTTCCAGGAGAATTTGGCCCTGGAACCAGCAAACATCATCCAAAATGGTTGTTTCAAACACAACCAAGGAGGCAAATTGTACGGTATTAGGATCACAGGCCATGTAGTGTATGTAACATTCAACATCCCAAATGGATTGAACCCATCAGATGCAAGGCCCATCCTAACATTGCGAGGATCCAATGCAAAATCCTTATACTCATTGTCCACGTGCTTCCATGCCTTGGAATCAGCTGGGTGACACATTTGTCCATCATGGATCAGTCCTTCTTTATGCCATCACATATGTGATGATGTCGTCTCACTCATGTATAACCTTTGAAGTTGAGGAGTAAGTGGGAAATACCGTAGGATTTTACGTGGAATACGGCTCTTGGCTGCACCAATGCCACTAGCCACATCATTTTCAGCATAAGAGGGAATTTTCCACCTAGACTCACCACATGTTGGGCAATTATCCAAGTCAACATATCGCTCTTGAAATAACACACAGTCATTGAAACATGCATGTATTTTTTGGTATTCAAGGCCAAGATCTCGAACAACCTTTTGCACTTTGTCCAAGGTGTTTGGAATACAACGGCCTTCGGGGAGCACAAGTGAGAAGAGATGAAGTATGGCCTCTAGAGCACTGTTACTAAGACCAAACATGCACTTTATCTGAAACAACCTGACAATGAAAGATACCTTAGTAGCCTCCTTGCACCCTGGATACAATTCCTTCTTTGCCTCTTCTAATAATTTATAGAATTTCTTAGCACCTTCATTTGGCTCTTCAATATTGATGTCCCCATGGATAGCACCACTGATTATTGTGGAAATCAGCTCAGTGGCACAAGCACTATCATATGCTGCCCCTTCAATGTTGTCTCCATCTGGTTCTTGACTTTGACCTTCTCCATTGATGAAACCCTCATCAAACCCTCTAGTAATCAAATGCATTTGAACCTCGGATTTTGTTCTATACGACATGCAACGACATCTCACGCATGGACAGGCTGCAGTTTCTCCATCAGAGTTGCCTCGAAATATTCTTTTGACAATTTGTGTGAATCTTTGCTGTCACTGAACTGTTGCCTGACCCAACCGCATCCAGCCCCTATCATCACCTGACATGCTTGGAAAGCTTATCAATGATACTTCAACAATTTACCTGCATTATGAGCATAAACATGCCAATAAGTTCATGTTTTGGAAGAATATGTCAGTACGTTACATCACATCGTGTTATATATGAGAGTCTATAATTCAGATCAGAACATGCTGAAGGTTCAAATCAGGTCATCCTTAAAATTCAGATGGAAGACAAACAGATATTAAGATTAATACTGAAATACACATTCTCAAAATTAAGAATGCATGCTGAAATATTAGTAAGTGCATTTCTAATGTTCAATCATCAAAATATTATAAACTTTTCTACTCTTATATACCTTAATAATGCATCCATTTTCTGCAGACTCGTTTTATGAGCAACAAAGCAATGACATACATACACTTGAAGAACATGACCCAACACCGCCAACGGACTTCCTATCTCATGCTCGGCGTCAAAAGCCCAAGGGAAAAGGTATCTAACACTTGCTGGATTTTTTTCGTTCGCGGTTAAAATATGCATCGGTGAATGTGTCTGTCCAATGTTTTCTTAATGGTTTTGTAGGGCACAAGAAAGGTACACGTGGTGCCCTGAAAGGAATTTCAGCAGCACACAAGAGAATCAAGGCTGGTTCTCAGAAGCTTAAATTCAATTTTCAGAAAGGTTAGGTGGTCCAATTGGACCAAACCACCGCTCATTTGTGGACGAAGTGGTCATCTTTACAAGAAAAAGGGCACCACTCATAGGAGTGAGTAGCTGGAAAGATATTAAGCAAAATGTCAAAGATTCTATTGCATCTGATATACTGGTATGTACTACATATGTTATTTTTTTCCAAAAACTATGAAAATAAAGAGTTCACTGTTCTCATCATGTGTTAATCTGAAACAGAATAGGTGGGACCATCAAGAGGATATTGAGGTTGCAAAGCAAAAGATTTGGGACATTGCTTCAGAACAGTATAGGGGATGGCGGTCTACAATGAGTGCTACATACAAGGCATATGACACATATGCAGATAGAATGAAACACAAGCCTGAAGATATAGATGCCGTAGAGTGGCACTACTTGATCTTGTATTTTGGTAGTGAAGACTTTCAGGTTTGATACATTTTCCTAAATACACTTGTTCTACAACAATGCTTGTTCAGTGCACCTAAAATTCGTTTTCAACAAACACATTTTGCAGAATGTTAGCAGCCAGAACTCTACAAACCGCAACAAAAGAAAGGCACAACAAGTGACGGGATCGAAGTCATTTTCCCAACTTAGCTATGAGCAAGTAATGATACGATAAAGTGACCTCCTGTTGAGTTAGATGATGACATATTTATTGGTGTGTTTTTGCCATTTTAGAGAGACCCGGAAACCGGTGAAGAACCAAATCAACTTAATCTTTGGTTAATAAGTCACATGAAGAATGGGGAATGGTCAAACATTGCATCTAAGACTGACTATGTAAGTACCACTTATTATATGCCTCACAGAGTGATTCGTAATATTGTTCTTTATCTCATAGCTGAAATAAAAAAATTATATGCTCCTCTGACACTTAGGATAATGCAATCTCAAAAATGTGTGAAAGACAAATAGAGGAAAAGACAATTCTTACTTCAGAAGATGGAAATGATGTTTTCCAGTCATCCTACAAGCAAAACATAGGATGCAAAACATCTGCACTTTGTGGTCTTGGATATTTGGCGAAACGTCAAACACAAGGTCAACAAATGAAAGCTCAATTGGAAGAACAAGCCCGTGCTACAGCAGTAGCCAACCAAAAAAATATTAGGCTCGAAGCTCAGGTTGAAAGGTTAGAAGAACAACTTGCAAATGAAGCTGCAGAGAATGCAAGGAAATTAGAAGAAAGCAGGAGGCAGATTCAAGAAGAGGAGGAGAAGAAAAGGGAGGAATTAAAAGAATCACTTAGAGCAGACATCATGAAAGAGGTTCTTTCGATGCTAGCAGAACAGAGACAAGAACCTTTGCTGCACATAATGCATTTCAATTTTGTTTTCATCCATTATGATTTTTTAGACTATATAGGACCTGATTATTACCCATATTTTTTGTATGTAGACCAACCCACAAAGTGTCATGCAAAAAGAGATGGCATCTAAGCGTACAGTGAGTGACAAAGCTCTCAACAGTCGTGCAAGTATTACCAAAAGCCTTTTCCAAGGTAAAAATGGTAATGAGTCGTCAAGCTTTATTTCTCCACAACAATTGAAGAGTACTGCAGCACTGACCCGATCACGAGCAAGGAGTGAACAGGTATGAAATGCAAACAAGTTGGACCAAACCTTTATAATTTTTCGTATCATTTTTCTAGCAAAATCAACCTATCATTCTCGTATTTTTGTTTTTGTTCGGTAACCATTGTTGGGAGAATGTGAGTACCATTTATATATGTGGACCCCATAGTATTCTGCATCAAAATTTAAATTTCTCTAGGTTACAACAGTAGTGTTGTCTCCCAAAAATTTATGTTTTTGATTTTTTGATAGATGTAGCAATTCACCGCATTAGATATCTTAGCTCTAGAACCACCCATGACATGTAAACTAATCCATGTATTAGCAATTCTAGAGAATAGTGGCAGAGCATTACAGACACCTGCTCCTGGCCATAATATTAGTTTTTTATTTCTGCATAACAAATCAGCACCAGATAAAATAATCCAATGTGGTGGTGTCATTGGCATGCCATAACCTCTAGGGATGTGATTACTCAACCTAATAAAATGATCAGATCATCTTCTAAACTAGACTATCCAGTAATGATGCTCTTGACCATGCATCCAGCTCCATTCTTGAGGTTTCCATTCTAAAGAGGACTAGGAATGCATGCATATACCTTCTCAAGTTTTGCACATAGGATGGAAAAATACATGACTTTAGTTTGTCTATTCCACTTTGTACTGTACAAGTGCATTTGAGCATTCAAAAAAAATATACATAACATATGATATTTGTGTATTTGTAATATTTTTATTATGATGCCTACGTAACTAAAAGCAAAAGGACTACTCAGACACATCATTATTGAACCATAATTAACTTGACATTTGTACTGGCTATCTAAATTCTTAGCTCAAATTTTCCTTTGTAACTCTATTCCATCTTACTACTGTAATTTAATCTTATTTCAGGAGGATGATACAATTCGAATGGAACACTCAGAGACATGAAATGCCCATGCTGAAATCAATCAATAATGCAATGATGTCAATCTATCCACTATTTTGGTTTTGATAGTTCAGAGACATTGTTCTAGTATACGCATTATTATATTATCCAATTGTACATATTACTTGAAAGGATTGTCACATTTTAAATGTTTACGTGCATATTTCAATGACGTAATGGCTTAATGGAATATATTAATAGAATATCAAATGCAATATGATTTATCACCAAATTGCAACGAAATTTGGTTGACCTAAAAGGTTGATTGCAATGAAATATTCACATTGCCAGATAAGTAATCGCAACAAAATTTTTTGGATGCATTATAGGCATTTACAACAATGTTTTTGTGAGGCAATATAATCGATTGCAATGAAATAGTCGCGAGGCAAATAAAGTCAACTACAACGAAATATTTACGTGGCAAAAGAACCAATCTCAACGATATATTCCCATGGCAAAAGACCCAATGACAACGAAATATAAGCGTGGCAAAAGAACCAATCGCAACGAAATATAACCGTGGCAAAAGAACCAATCGCAACGAAATATAAGCGTGGCAAAAGAACAAATCGCAACAAAATATTTATGTGGCAAGAGAACCACAATCACAACAAAAAAATTTCATGGCAATAGAGCATGGGTCGTGGCAATTGAGGCTATTGCTACGGTGCCAATTTGTTGTAAGTGATGTGAAATGCAACGCTAAGTACGTGGCAATACATAGTGTTGCCACGACATCAGTCATTGCAAATACTATATGATGCAACGCGTCATTTCGTGGCAATAGGCATATCTATTGCAACCAAACTATAAAATCATTGCCCAAACTTTAAACCATGCTCGCACTTGCAACGCCATGCAACGAACCTGATATCATGGCAATATGTAGCTATTGCAACAAATTAGGCCCTATTGCCACGATATTTCACCATTGGAAAAGGGTCAAAATCTTGTAGTAAGCCATACTCAAAATATATATGTGACAATAGAGTAACTCACAAATAAAATAAATGATACTTATATAATTTTTTAAATAAGATGAATGGTCAAATGATATGAGAAAAAGTCAACAACAATATTAATTTAGAATAGAGAAAGTAGTAGGTAACAATGTTATTTCTATTTTTTTTCAAAAAAACAATGTTATTTCTGATGTGAGTTCTAACATAGAGGAGTTTTTCCAGAAGTGTGGGACCAACCAAGGATAACTTTTTTTTCTTGTGGATTTCTTCTCTAGTGGCGGAGCGGATCCAGCATCGTCAGTTTTCTTCACTGCTCCTTGCTTCCTATCCATGGTGATTATGGGAGACAAATAGCCAACGAGATGCGCTAGGGTTGCAAAAAGCTCGGGGGCTAAAAGTTCAAGGACTGAAAGATCGGGGGCTCAATATCAAGCTCTGTGAGGCTAACGGCGATTGCAAAGCTCAATGAAGTGCACTGAACCAAGGCTTATCGCTTCAAAATTTATAACCATTGTTAGGGTTATTGTTTGACACAGTATTGTGGCGTCTCATATTCTGTTATTTGGGCCGGTTTTTTAGGGATAACCTTCCTAACTAAGCCACGAGTGACGGAATATTCGGAGATTTTGAATTATGGTAGGTTTTTGAAAGATTTCTTTGATCTTTAAACTAAAGATATTTGCTTTAAAGCTCGGGGGCTGTTACCGGAATATCCGGGATTTTATTTTTCAAAAATTTTGGCTCAATTCAAATGAAGACCTTCGACTAGTTTTAATAAAACTACTCGAAGCTCGGGGGCTATACCCAATGGGTGCACCTACTCGGTGCACGCCACTAAACTACTCAAGATGAAGATAGAAGACTGTTTTTGAACCTCCGACTACTTAAAAAGTACTCAAAGGCGACTACTTAAAAAGTACTCAAAGGCTTGGGGGCTACACCCATTGGGTGCATCTGAATATGTACTCCAATGTAAACTACTCTACAGAGAAGACTTGAGCGTCTTGGGCTTAGCTCCAACTACTCGAATTGTCCAGAGATGATGTATTGAAGATGTTAAGACAGATTCAAGACTTGAAGCAAAGACACAATATGCTCGGGGGCTTGTGGGACCAGGATCCCTAGGGCCACTCATCCACGGGATTAAACTACTCGATAGGGAAGATTTAATCCGACTACTTTAAACCAGTCGGCTATGGTGCAATACGGCGTAGTTGATTGGAAAGACTAGTCGTGTACTGTTAGGAGACTCCCCAAAGTACCCTGTTGTAGTATTCCTTGTTGTATACGACTAGGATTATGTAACCGACTTGTAACTCTGCTCCCCAGATATATAAGGTGGAGCAAGGACCCCCTCAATACAACTCAACTCACGTGCAATACAATCAAACACACATGACGTAGAGTATTACGCTACTCGCAGCCCGAACCTATCTAAATCTTTGTGTTGTTCATGCACTATCGTTCCTAGAACTCGGCGAGACCCACAAATCTACTTTCTGGGTACCCCTAGCAGATGTGCTCAACATAAATCGGCGATAGGAAACGATGCCTAAAATGCCATCGGTGAGGTGCGTGCCAAATTACATCACAAAGATTATGCTCACACAGTATATCAGGTCAGTGAACGTTTTGACGGCAGGGAAGTCCTCCGCACCCTTGTGCAAGCCTCTCAAATGGAACTCACAATAGCATATAATGTAAGCAGATCACCAGCAGTCATGTACGACTGTGTTTGTATCAGAAATTGGAGGAATAACGTAGAGGGATGGGCTATGAGAATCACCCTGTTTGACCCAGAAGCGGAATCACATTACGAGGGCACGTCCTCGATCTCAGGAACGGGATCACCACCGGGATCTGATTGATCTGATCCGGCCACTCCTGGTTGGCAAGAGATGTTGCGTTGCAGATCAAGATCGTGCCCGGGCTCCAGCGAACGGGTAGTGATCGTGCTCACTCCGTGCTCCTAGCTAGGTGCAAAAACTGTACCGCAGACAAGTTTTAGCGAAACAGGGTGGACTGATTACCCGATGGAAGTACAGTGTTTTTGCCCGTCAGCCAAAGAACAGTAGTGGACAGAATTCACACCGATCGAGTCCCGTACCATCACCTGAATCTCAAGATCGAGAGGTGCTGTGCAGTTTATTCTGCAGCCTGTAAGCCCGCTGAGCCTGGACCTCTGTGTAGTGGGAGCACCGGAGCTGCGCGGTGACGTCGTCTCAGCACGGTTGCGGGTACTGCACCACCGCGACTTGTTTCGTAACATCGCCGTGAGGAAGAGATGCCGCCATAGGTGCAATTGAATTGTCGGACCAGGGGCAATGGAGCCCATGGTTTTCAGCTGCTGCTGCACACTCACGCGGCACGCCGTCGATTGGCTGGTATTATCCTACCCTCATTTCATCCCATGGCGTCAAGCCGCACGTGTGTCGCCGGGTGTCATTGGCAGGCACGGACAGGACGGATCGCGCGCAGCGGCGGCAGATCCGGTCGGTGCGACGACAGGGCGCGGTTCAAACCCTAAACGCTGACTCACGGGATTCTACGAACGTGAACCCCCGACGGATTCGTTGTATGCGCTCCAAATTCACATCCACGATAAAGTCGGGCCTCTGCCGGAGCGCAGAGAAGGTCCATCGTCGTTTCTCTCAGGAGCGTACAGTTTAGTCCCATCTCGGGAACGCAACCAAGCACGATCGTATGAGCCGCCTATATATAAGCCTATGTAGACGGTAGTGTAAAACTAAGACGGATAAGGCATCTTAGATGAGCCATGTATCATCCCTACCTGTAAACTCTCCTCAATAGTGATTGTCTTCCGTGGTTTTTCCCCGTAAGGGTTTTTCCACGTTAAATCGTGTCTCGTGTTAGATCTTGTTTTTTTAGCATTATTTGCTAACAAGTGGTATCAGAGCTTGGTTCGAGATCACGTGAAAAAAAATTAATTAGGGTTTCATCCCTATTTATCGCGCGCTGCCAGCCGGATCAATCTGCGATTGGCTACCTCGTGCAAGACTCGTCGACGTGGAGTTTAAGACGGAATCCGATTCCGTATTTGTGATGCGTCCCCTCGAAAGAGAGAACTTAATGTGATACAAATGCCAGTCCCAGGATGCTGGCTCACATTATTACAACAGATAGTTCAGTACAAAAGCAACATTACGGGAGACGGTGGCATTGCAGGGCCACGACAAACAGAACTAACACTAAGCTCCAGATAAAAAGGTTGAAGACATAGAGGTCTTCATCAGAGTGGCAACGCATGCGGCTTCCAGCGGGTGACCCTAACTCACAGGCAAAGGTTGGGTGCAGAACGAACCCCACTAGACGATATCCTCAGGCACGAAGTCCGGGTCTGCCTCTGCAACAGATTAAGCAAGGGTGAGTACATACGTACTCAGCAAGCACAACCACACCACGGAGGGGTATAACAGAAGTATGCCAGTATTGCAACAAGGAAGGCTCATGGTTCATTTAGCAGCAAAGCAATTTTTAGTACACATGCAAGGGGTTGGTTTTCGCAAGGGTTTTCACAAATGTTTCTTTTAAAAAGGAACAGTAAAAGTAATACTTTTTCGTACAAGATTTTGTTGCTACCAGATTTCCCATCTGTCGTAGCCCATGTCCAAAACATTTCTCAGCTCGATTAAATACCAACTTTCTCTTACACCAAAACAGGGGACTAGTGAAGTGACCAAGCCGTAACTCGCCCAATACCGTGGACACGGCTATCCGGATAGGTTTTAACTCTGCAGAGGTGTACACAACCACAAGTAGGCTACCACAACAAGAATACCTTAGTGCCAGTGTAGCTCCTATCAAAGCCATTACCCACCATAGCTAAACTGACAAGCTATCACAGACGCGACCAGGGGTTAGCAACCTACCAACGAGGTTCTAACCCGGGGCATACCTCACATAGACCGTATCCCCGGCTCCATGGCCCTCTGTTGCTCACCAGCACACCACATAACCAGCAGTTTAACTAGTGGGGTTTATGCTAGGCCGTTGCCACATACAACGGTCGAGTGGTGGTACAGAAAAAAAATGGGTTAGGCTAGATGACACATCAACATCATCCCAAAACTTGTGATAGGATCGACAACTCACACCATGCTCAACCACATCGGTTCGAGCTCACCTCGGTATTTCACACAGAAAATACCGTCTGTCTCATCCCAAACGGGTACTCATTTTATTTTCACAATCATCTCCTTTATTTCAAGGTACGCACACGGTTGTTTTTGTAAACACCAAGTATTTGTCATGTGGGTATAATGGTAAAGTGTTCCTAAGCATTTCTAGCAGTGACCAATATTCAAATAGACATTGTCATATTTAAATATTAATCTAGGTTGTCAAGGAATCAGTCATAACAATCAAGGTATGGCTATCCAACCGGGTTTAGCAGAAAAATTATGCAAGTTTTATAAATCAGGTCATGGGTTGTGTTTATAAAAACTGGGACAACAATATGCATCAAAGGGTGGGATTGCACTTGCCGTTCTCCCAACCCTCGGGGGATTCCTGCCCGGGGTCTTGGTCTCCAAGCTCCTGCTCGTAGCACTGCTCCTCTTCGAGTCCTTCCTCGTTCACAGCGGAGTCTATGGCACACACAAACAAACGCCCAATAAATAAAAGAAAAAGCTTTTATTGAGCTCCAAAAGGAAGGACGGAAATTGAGAGCGAATGATAATGACATGATTATTTTCGGGTATGGACTGGTCGGATTTGGCGGAAATATATTGGTGAATATTGTGGTGGAGTTTGGGGTCAAACGGGATTAATTTGGCGCATGAAATGACGCGTTTAGTGGAGTTTAGGGGCTGTTTATAAAGAAAAGGACCTTTTTGTAATTATGGAAAAGCTCAGGGGCCTCTGGCGAAATAATTAGAGAGAGGGGGAATAGTGTTGGATGGATTGCGGGTTGATTCAGTGAAAGTTCGGGGGTTTTGTGCAAAGTGCCAAAGAGAGAGGGGGTTCCTGTTTATTTGGACCGCGGGTTCGAATATGAAGAAAGCCAGGGGGTTATGGGCAAAGTTGCCCTTCTCTTTCGCTCGACAGACAGAGAGAGGGGGGGGGGGGAGATCGGCGGCCGGCGGCGATCTAATCGCCGGCGATGGTGGCGGTGCAGGGTCAAATTGACCGGGGGAAAATGGAGTGCGACGTATGGCTAGTTCACTGGTGGCTTCACCTTGGACAGAGATGGAGTGTGGCGGCCGGTCCACGCGAGCGGTGGCGGCGGCGGCAATGGCGAGCGGGTGGTGGCGCTGCAGCGGTGGGGAAGGGGAGCTGGGTGGCGCTCGAGTTGGTGGGGGTGGAGGAGAGGCTCGGTGCCCCTTTTATAAGCGCGGGGGAGGGTTAGAGTAGCGGGCCGACGAGAGGGGCTTGGCGGGACGTAGGAGCGGCCGGCGGCGGAATTAATGGCGTCGGCTTGGCTCGCGACGGACGGGATGGTTCGGGGGTGGGCCAGTGGCGGTGCTCGCTGCTGTGCTCGTCGCGACGCGGCGTGCGCGCGGCCTGGTGGTGAAAGGACGGTTGCGGGGCCGGTGGTGGCGTGCACGCACGCGCAGGGCGTGCTGCGGCGGTCGGCGTGTTCGGGCGGCGGTGGGCGGCACGGCAATGTGCCGGCTTGGCTGTGGGCACGAGGACGATGAGTGCGGGGCCGCAGTGGCGGGCAGCACGGCGGTGGTGTACGGCGATCGGAGCGGGGTGGCGGCGACGGTGGTCGCGCGGCTTGCGTGCGGCGCTGGGCGCGGCGGGACGGCCAGAGCGCGCGCGACAGGGTCGGCAGTGGTGTGCGGTGGAGCGGTGGTGGTGGCTGAGCTGCGACGGCGAGCGGAGGGGAGATGGGGCCGGCCGGGTACTGGTGGTCGGCGAACGGCGGCGCGGGACCGAGCAGAGCAGAGCAGCAGCGGCGGTGAGTAGGGCGGTGGCGTGGCGCGTTGGTGCGAGCTCGGCCTAGGAGCGGGTTGGTGGTGACGTGCAGAGCAGAGGAGGAGGGATGGTCGGCGGCGAGCAGAGCCGCGGTGCTGGCAGCGAGCGGAGCAGAGCAGGGCGGTGGCGTTCGGGGTTGGGAGAAGCAGAGGAAGGGAGAAAGGGAAAAGGAGAGAAAGGAAAAGAAAAGAGAGAAAAGAAGAAAGAGAAAAAGAGAAAGAGAGAGAGGAAAAGGGGAGAGAAGCGGCGGGATTCGCGGCGGGCGGTCGACGACGGTCGGCCAAGGTTGACAGGGTCCGGCGGTCGACCCAAGGGCGGACGACACGGGACGGGACGGAAAGATGGCAGCGATCGGGATGCGGACAGGAAAAGAGAGGGGAGGGGAAACATGGCGGACGGAAACGGCGGGAGCTCGGGCGGTAAACATTTGAAAGAGTTTTCACCGGGTGTATTATTCAGTGACTTCCCAGGGATTAGAAACGCGGGCGTTACAAACATACCCCACTTAAAGAAATCTCGTCCTCGAGATTCGGCTGGCTCCTAAACAGGTGGGGAAACTCTTTCTTCAGGGCATCTTCTCTTTCCCACGTAGCTTCCTTTACACTGTGTCTGCTCCACTGTACTCTGCATATCCGTACTTCGGAGTTTCTGGTTCTCTTGGTGACGGTGTCCAAAATTTTGACCGGTACCTCCTGATAACGTAGATCCGTCTGTAGGTCTATTTCTTTTTCTGGTATGTGTTCTTCCTCCGGTACTCTTAGACATCTTCTCAGCTGTGAGACATGGAATACTGGGTGTATGTGTGACATTGCTTCGGGTAACTCCAATCGGTAGGCCACTTTTCCAACTTTCTTTCGCACCGGGTATGGTCCGATATACCGTGGGGCTAACTTTCCATGGACTTGAAATCTACGAGTTCCCCGGGTGGGTGAAACTTTGAGATAAACAAAATCTCCTGGATTAAATTCCAGTTCTCGTCTCTTCTTGTCTGCGTAGCTTTTCTGTCTGGACTGAGCTGCTCTCAATTTCTCCCTGATTTCAGCTACTTTCTCTTCGGCTTCCTTTATGAGCGCGGGTCCCACTAGCGTACGCTCTCCTACTTCTGACCACATCAGCGGAGTTCTGCATTTTCTCCCGTAGAGGGCTTCAAATGGGGACATACCCAAACTTGCCTGGTAACCATTGTTATAGGAGAACTCTGCATAGGGTAAACTCTGTTCCCAATCTTTACCATATGTAAGAACACATGCTCTCAGCATATCTTCCATAATCTGGTTTACTCTTTCTGTCTGGCCATCGGTCTGAGGGTGATACGCGGAGCTAAAATCCAACTTGGTGCCCATGGCTTTATGCAAACTTTTCCAAAATCTCGAGGTGAACTGGGTCCCTCGGTCTGAAACAATTCTACTGGGCACTCCATGCAACTTTACTATGTTCTCCACATAAAGCTTGGCTAATTTCTCTCCACCGTAGTTCGTCCGTACAGGTAAAAAGTGAGCGACTTTAGTGAGTCGGTCCACTATTACCCATATAGAGTCATGTCCCTTCTGTGTCCTGGGTAGTCCTATCACAAAGTCCATTCCTATCTCATCCCATTTCCAAACGGGGATAGGCAGGGGTTGCAATAGTCCTGCCGGCTTCTAGTGTTCTGCTTTAATCCTTTGGCAGGTATCACACTGAGCGACAAACTGGGCTATGTCAGCTTTCATTCCTTTCCACCAATAGTTCTGCTTTAAATCCAAATACATTTTGGTGGATCCCGGGTGAATGGAATATGGCGAGTTGTGAGCTTCGTCCATGATTATCTGTCTAAAGTCTCCTGTCTTAGGCACACAAATCCTATCTTTATACCACAGCGTTTCTTTACTGTCGACTCTAAAGTCTGGTGCCTTATTTTCTCCGGTATGCTTGCAGATCTGTACTAAATCCTTGTCTATGCCCTGGGCTTCTCTGATCCGATCCTCCAGAGTGGACTGGATCGTCAGTTGATGGCTATTATTCTGGGGGACAATGTGCACATTTAACCGTGCCATCTCTTCTTGCAGGTGGGCACTCTTGGGTCTGTAGGATTTTCGGCTCAGGGCATCTGCCACTACATTAGCCTTGCCCGGGTGGTAGTGAATTTCCACATCATAATCTTTAACCAATTCCAACCACCTCCTTTGTCTGAGGTTCAGATCTGGTTGGGTGAAAATATACTTTAAGCTCTTGTGGTCCGTGTATATTTCACACTTGTTCCCAATTAGGTAGTGTCTCCATATTATGAGGGCATGCACTACCGCTGCAAATTCTAAATCGTGCGTTGGGTAATTCTGCTCATGGGGCCTAAGTTGTCGGGAGGCATATGCCACAACCTTTCCATCTTGCATGAGGACACATCCTAATCCTTGGCGGGATGCGTCGCAGTAAACAACAAAATCTCTGTGGATATTCGGTAGGATTAGCACTGGGGCAGCGGTCAGCTTTTTCTTTAGCTCTTGGAAACTCTTTTCGCATGACTCGGTCCAAACAAATTTCTTTTCTTTCTTAAGCAATTCTGTCAGGGGTCTAGCTATCTTGGAAAACCCTTCAATAAACCTCCGGTAATACCCAGCTAAACCAAGGAAACTTCTGATCTCACTCACATTGGTTGGTTGTTGCCAATTTGAGACTGCCTCTACCTTCTCAGGGTCTACTGCTACTCCTTCTGCGGTCAAAATGTGACCAAGGAAAGCTACTTTTTCCAGCCAAAACTCACACTTGCTGAATTTGGCATAGAGCTGGTGTGCTCTCAATTTTTCCAACACTACCCGCAGGTGCTGTTCATGCTCTTCGGCACTCTTGGAGTAGATGAGTATGTCGTCAATGAAGACTACGACAAACTTGTCTAACTCATCCATAAATACTTTGTTCATAAGGTTCATGAAGTAAGCCGGTGCATTGGTGAGTCCAAATGGCATCACTGTGAACTCATACTGCCCATATCGGGTGACAAATGCGGTTTTTGAGGTGTCACTCCCCTTAATCTTCAGTTGGTGATACCCTGTCCTTAAGTCAATCTTGGAGAAGTATTTGGCTCCTTTCAACTGATCAAAGAGATCATCAATTCTAGGGAGTGGGTATTTGTTCTTGATAGTGACATCATTTAGTGCACGGTAGTCGATGCACAATCTCATACTCCCATCTTTCTTCCTCACAAAGAGTACTGGGGCTCCCCAAGGAGATGTGCTGGGTCTGATGAGTCCCATTTGTTGTAACTCTTCCAGTTGTTTCTTTAACTCTGCTAACTCTGAGGCTGCCATCCTATAGGGTCTCTTGGCTATAGGAGAGGTTCCAGGGACTAGTTCAATAGCAAACTCTATGTCCCTATCCGGTGGCATTCCGGGTAGAACTTCGGGGAAAACATCAGGATATTCTCTGATTACTGGGACTTCTTCTATGGTTTTTGTTTCCATACTAAAGATCATAGGATCTGATCCACTTCCCTTGGTGTGACAAGCTACTTGTATTCCATCTGGGTTGGTTAGGTGCACTACCTTGTCAGCACAACCTATGAGACCATTGTGTTTGCCTAACCAATCCATTCCAAGGATCACATCTATTCCTTTGGATTCTAGTACCACTAGGTCTGCTAGAAACTCTACCCCACTTAAAAGGATCCGTACCCGCGAATAACCCAATTGGCACTTAATATCACCTCCAGGTGTTCGGGTTAGTAGGGGTGTCTTTAGTAGTACTGTAGGTATTTTGTGCTTTTCCACAAAACTTGATGATATGAAAGAATGCGATGCCCCAGAATCAAATAATATTGTTGCCAAAGCTGAACTGACTAGGTACTCACCGAGTACTACTCCTTGTGCTCCTTGAGCTTCCTGCGCGTCGATGTGGTTGACGCGGGCTCGTCCATACGACTGCTGGGTGTTGTTGTTGTTGCTGCCGGTGTTGGTGCTGCGGACGGGTACACGGTTGGCTCCAGACACTGGTGGCTTGGGTCCATTCACCGAGTTGGAGTAGACTGATATCGCAGGCTTGCTCCTAGGATACGGGCAATCGGCGATGTAGTGCCCGGTCTCACGGCAGTTGAAACAGGCCCTTGCATTGCTGTTGCTGGCCGTGGCCTGACTGACTTTGCTCTGTGGTGGCTTTGAGGCGGACTGGCTCTTGAATTGGTTGTTGGGAGCCTGGGAGCTTGTAGCCTGAAACTGGGTCCAATACTGCACGGGAGCCTGGGGTCTTGGTGCAGCATAACCGGAGCTCCTGGGTTTCTGCGAGCGGTCCATCTGACGGTTCTTGCTTTCCAAGAACTTGCGCTTATTCTCTTGTCTAGCCTCCATTCTGGCCTTTTCTGTGACAATGGCCTTGTTCATCAGTGTATTGAAGTCGGGGAAACTGTGGGTGACTATCAGGGCTCGAAGATCTGGGTGTAGACCTCTGATGAAAGCATCCTGTCTCTTTGCATCTGTCTTCACTTCATCAGGTGCATAACGGGCTAGCTCAGTGAACTCGTGGGTGTACTCTTCCACGGTCTTGTTCCCTTGCCTCAGTGCACGGAACTCATCAGCCTTGCGTCTCATGGTGGCGTCGGGAATGTGGTAGCGACGAAACTCTTCTTCAAACTCTTTCCAGGTGATCGCGGACTCATTCGGGGAGGCTGCACAATAAGCATCCCACCAAGCCAAAGCAGTTCCAGTGACTTGATGGGTAGTCAGGAGGACTTTGTCACGGTCTCCACAACCAAACGGTTCCAGCTTCCTCTTGATAGATCTCAGCCAGTCATCTGCTTCCAAGGGGTTGCTAGACCCTCCAAAGGTGGGCGGCCTGGTTCTCAGAAAATTGGTCAACTTGTCACCCGCATTGGGTCTACGGGCTGTCTCCTGACGGCGGCTGGCATTCCACACATTTTGCATGAATAGAGTGTGGTGGTACAAAGCTTGTGCCAGGTTGAAATCCGGTGGGAGTGGGGGCATAACAAAAGATCCTTCATTCTGACTTCTGGGATGGCTTGCTTCTGGTCCGCCTCTTACAGGCGCCTGTCCTTCAGGCTGGTTCTCTCCCATAGGATCCTGCTGATCCACTTCCTGGTTTTCAGGATTCTCTCTCCATCCTTCTGGTTGCTCTCCTCCAGTGAGGGGGGAGCGTCTCTGAGAGGCGCTAGCACGAGTGTTCACCATCTGCAGGTTGAGCAAGGCCTTCGTGAGATTGGGTTAAGATGATGTTTAAGTTGGTTAGTTCGCGTTTTAAAACAAGGCAGAACAGCACACGGGCTAACAAACAAACACACAAGGTTCCATTCCAACAGCTGAGGGTTACAACACTTGGGGAGGGTACAACAAGGTTCGCACCCCAGGGCTGGGTACAGGACAAGGTAGGGAAACTACTGCTAAGGATACAAGGGTTCTCCGGACCAAGCTGGCTTCATTCCCAACTGAGCGCTTGACTCTGCGCTTACTCGCGGGGCGAGCTTTCCTCTGGCGGTGCAAGTCGTGCTTGCTCAGCCTCGGTCAAGGTCCCATTCTCTCGAGGCGGCTCAGACGGTCCATCTTCAGCGGGCGGTGATCTTGTCGGAGTTCCTGACAGTGCCAGTGGGTTTCCCACAAGATCTCCCCATGCCATGATTGGCGTCCCAAGTAGGACATGGGGTTCTCCAATTGCCGGAACAGGCGTTCCACTTCTGGTCCAATCCTGGATACGCAGGTCCCGAGCCTGCCGGAGGCTTTCTTGGGCGACTGCCTCATTGCTGATGGCAGCAGCGGCTCTTGCTTCAGCTTGGGCCACCTGGACTTGGTGCATGCGGACCGAGAATTCTGCTTGTTCAGCCCGGGCGGTCTGTTCTCTCAGGCGTTCCGCTTGCTCGTCAAGGAGTTGGTCCAGGGAATTGAGGTAGGTGACCACTTGGTACAAAAGGGGTTCCTCTTGACGGCGCTGCTCCAAGTTCCTTATGCGGGCTCGCCAGATTGCACTTCTGACGACCGGCGGAAAGTACCTCATTGGGGTGGGGACCAGGTGCCTTTCGAAGATTCCGCACATGAAGCGGAGGGCTTTCCTGAGTGCCAAGGGGTAGGTGTCCTGGTGCCTGAATCCTGTGGCGGTCGTACGCCACGCTTCGACAGGGTGGAGGTCACTCTTGGCGACAACTATGACCACTCTGCAGCGTTGGGTCCCATGGTGCTCATACTCCCTGCTGTAGTACCTCGGGCGTTCTGGTACACCGAGGCGTTCCAGCGCGGGGATCAACAGGCTAGCGAAGCCCGGTGTGACTGGGCAAACTCCCTGGGTCCATCCTTGTTCTGCCATCTGAAATCAGGGGAAAAACAAAACTTGAACAGATGCAGGATGAAAGTCGATCTTTATTGCATAACATGGTGGGGGGGGTACAAAGATCATGGATACATCGATGCTAAGCTGGTAGTGCTAACTGGATACAACAGACTCTACTCTAGGAAGGGCTAGACTAAGTGCTAATCTATTCTAGGCAGACTCGGCGCTTCTTCAGAGGGAGCTGGTACTCGGGCACTTCTTCCTCGGTCTGAGTGCCTGCGTCCACATGGGTCATTTCTGGTTCATCTTCCAACAACCCTCTTTCTCTCCTGTACGCTTCCAGTTTATCCATATACTCATAGTAGGCCTGGCATCTAACCTGGTGAGTGGCTAGGGAACTGACAGCCTGTGTGGCCGTCGCCTTCTGTACCTCCAGTTCTTCCTTCGCTTCTCCTAGCTCTCTCTTTACCTCTTCTAGCTCCTTCTCTGCCTTCTCGGCTCTGCGGATCTGGTGCCTCAGCTGTCCCGATGTCTCCCGGTACAGCCTGTCTAAGCCAGTGAGGTAAATGGACAAGTGGGACACAGTGTCCTCCATATCTTCATCTCTTCCAAGGCTCCTCATCTGGGTAATCCATTCGCGTCCTCCACTTTCCAGGGGTGGGGTAAATCCTAGTGCTGTTCCCACGAGGTACTGCCTGTAGAGCTCGCGGAGGCACATCAAGGCTCTTCTTGCGGCTTTGCGGTAGGCATTAGGACGATCGTAGCCGGTGGCGTGGACAAACCAAGGTGCCACTTCCTTGTACAGCGAGCTCCTCCCCACAAAAATGAACATCCGGCACCGACGGGTACCATTGGTGGTGCACTCCCGGTAAAAGTACTCGGGGGTCTCTGTGACTCCAACGTGCTCCAGGCTGAGCAGCAGCAACTTGGGGAGGCCAGGTTCTGCGGGGCAGACTCCTTCGCCCCAACCCTCGTCAGCCGACTGGGCCATCTGGAACAAGTCAAAAAGCCGTCGGTGAGTACTTGTGTGGGGGAAAAGGATTAGGCAAGAACAAACTGGTGAGAGGAGACTAGGTAGGGTCAAGATCCTAGGGGTACGTCCTACGGCCAACCTATCGGCTCTGATACCACCTGATGCGTCCCCTCGAAAGAGAGAACTTAATGTGATACAAATGCCAGTCCCAGGATGCTGGCTCACATTATTACAACAGATAGTTCAGTACAAAAGCAACATTACGGGAGACGGTGGCATTGCAGGGCCACGACAAACAGAACTAACACTAAGCTCCAGATAAAAAGGTTGAAGACATAGAGGTCTTCATCAGAGTGGCAACGCATGCGGCTTCCAGCGGGTGACCCTAACTCACAGGCAAAGGTTGGGTGCAGAACGAACCCCACTAGACGATATCCTCAGACACGAAGTCCGGGTCTGCCTCTGCAACAGATTAAGCAAGGGTGAGTACATACGTACTCAGCAAGCACAACCACACCACGGAGGGGTATAACAGAAGTATGCCAGTATTGCAACAAGGAAGGCTCATGGTTCATTTAGCAGCAAAGCAATTTTTAGTACACATGCAAGGGGTTGGTTTTCGCAAGGGTTTTCACAAATGTTTCTTTTAAAAAGGAACAGTAAAAGTAATACTTTTTCGTACAAGATTTTGTTGCTACCAGATTTCCCATCTGTCGTAGCCCATGTCCAAAACATTTCTCAGCTCGATTAAATACCAACTTTCTCTTACACCAAAACAGGGGACTAGTGAAGTGACCAAGCCGTAACTCGCCCAATACCGTGGACACGGCTATCCGGATAGGTTTTAACTCTGCAGAGGTGTACACAACCACAAGTAGGCTACCACAACAAGAACACCTTAGTGCCAGTGTAGCTCCTATCAAAGCCATTACCCACCATAGCTAAACTGACAAGCTATCACAGACGCGACCAGGGGTTAGCAACCTACCAACGAGGTTCTAACCCGGGGCATACCTCACATAGACCGTATCCCCGGCTCCATGGCCCTCTGTTGCTCACCAGCACACCACATAACCAGCAGTTTAACTAGTGGGGTTTATGCTAGGCCGTTGCCACATACAACGGTCGAGTGGTGGTACAGAAAAAAAATGGGTTAGGCTAGATGACACATCAACATCATCCCAAAACTTGTGATAGGATCGACAACTCCCACCATGCTCAACCACATCGGTTCGAGCTCACCTCGGTATTTCACACGGAAAATACCGTCTGTCTCATCCCACACGGGTACTCATTTTATTTTCACAATCATCTCTTTTATTTCAAGGTACGCACACGGTTGTTTTTGTAAACACCAAGTATTTGTCATGTGGGTATAATGGTAAAATGTTCCTAAGCATTTCTAGCAGTGACCAATATTCAAATAGACATTGTCATATTTAAATATTAATCTAGGTTGTCAAGGAATCAGTCATAACAATCAAGGTATGGCTATCCAACCGGGTTTAGCAGAAAAATTATGCAAGTTTTATAAATCAGGTCATGGGTTGTGTTTATAAAAACTGGGACAACAATATGCATCAAAGGGTGGGATTGCACTTGCCATTCTCCCAACCCTCGGGGGATTCCTGCCCGGGGTCTTGGTCTCCAAGCTCCTGCTCGTAGCACTGCTCCTCTTCGAGTCCTTCCTCGTTCACAGCGGAGTCTACGGCACACACAAACAAACGCCCAATAAATAAAAGAAAAAGCTTTTATTGAGCTCCAAAAGGAAGGACGGAAATTGAGAGCGAATGATAATGACATGATTATTTTCGGGTATGGACTGGTCGGATTTGGCGGAAATATATTGGTGAATATTGTGGTGGAGTTTGGGGTCAAACGGGATTAATTTGGCGCATGAAATGACGCGTTTAGTGGAGTTTAGGGGCTGTTTATAAAGAAAAGGACCTTTTTGTAATTATGGAAAAGCTCAGGGGCCTCTGGCGAAATAATTAGAGAGAGGGGGAATAGTGTTGGATGGATTGCGGGTTGATTCAGTGAAAGTTCGGGGGTTTTGTGCAAAGTGCCAAAGAGAGAGGGGGTTCCTGTTTATTTGGACCGCGGGTTCGAATATGAAGAAAGCCAGGGGGTTATGGGCAAAGTTGCCCTTCTCTTTCGCTCGACAGACAGAGAGAGGGGGGGGAGATCGGCGGCCGGCGGCGATCTAATCGCCGGCGATGGTGGCGGTGCAGGGTCAAATTGACCAGGGGAAAATGGAGTGCGACGTATGGCTAGTTCACTGGTGGCTTCACCTTGGACAGAGATGGAGTGTGGCGGCCGGTCCACGCGAGCGGCGGCGGCGGCGGCAATGGCGAGCGGGTGGTGGCGCTGCAGCGGTGGGGAAGGGGAGCTGGGTGGCGCTCGAGTTGGTGGGGGTGGAGGAGAGGCTCGGTGCCCCTTTTATAAGCGCGGGGGAGGGTTAGAGTAGCGGGCCGACGAGAGGGGCTTGGCGGGAGGTAGGAGCGGCCGACGGCGGAATTAATGGCGTCGGCTTGGCTCGCGACGGACGGGATGGTTCGGGGGTGGGCCAGTGGCGGTGCTCGCTGCTGTGCTCGTCGCGACGCGGCGTGCGCGCGGCCTGGTGGTGAAAGGACGGTTGCGGGGCCGGTGGTGGCGTGCACGCGCGCGCAGGGCGTGCTGCGGCGGTCGGCGTGTTCGGGCGGCGGTGGGCGGCACGGCAATGTGCCGGCTCGGCTGTGGGCACGAGGACGATGAGTGCGGGGCCGCAGTGGCGGGCAGCACGGCGGTGGTGTACGGCGATCGGAGCGGGGTGGCGGCGACGGTGGTCGCGCGGCTTGCGTGCGGCGCTGGGCGCGGCGGGACGGCCAGAGCGCGCGCGACAGGGTCGGCAGTGGCGTGCGGTGGAGCGGTGGTGGTGGCTGAGCTGCGACGGCGAGCGGAGGGGAGATGGGGCCGGCCGGGTACTGGTGGTCGGCGAAGGGCGGCGCGGGACCGAGCAGAGCAGAGCAGCAGCGGCGGTGAGTAGGGCGGTGGCGTGGCGCGTTGGTGCGAGCTCGGCCTAGGAGCGGGTTGGTGGTGACGTGCAGAGCAGAGGAGGAGGGATGGTCGGCGGCGAGCAGAGCCGCGGTGCTGGCAGCGAGCGGAGCAGAGCAGGGCGGTGGCGTTCGGGGTTGGGAGAAGCAGAGGAAGGGAGAAAGGGAAAAGGAGAGAAAGGAAAAGAAAAAAGAGAAAAGAAGAAAGAGAAAAAGAGAAAGAGAGAGAGGAAAAGGGGAGAGAAGCGGCGGGATTCGCGGCGGGCGGTCGACGACGGTCGGCCAAGGTTGACAGGGTCCGGCGGTCGACCCAAGGGCGGACGACACGGGACGGGACGGAAAGATGGCAGCGATCGGGATGCGGACAGGAAAAGAGAGGGGAGGGGAAACATGGCGGACGGAAACGGCGGGAGCTCGGGCGGTAAACATTTGAAAGAGTTTTCACCGGGTGTATTATTCAGTGACTTCCCAGGGATTAGAAACGCGGGCGTTACAATTTGCCAGAGGCTGCAGACCAATCCACGAGAAGCTACCAGAAGGTTTTCACACGGAGTTGTACACAAGGCTGCAGGTTATTGCTAGGTTTACACAGTAACATACCTAGATTATTACTGCAGATTATTTTCTTCTGGTTATTTCTTTCATATGGCTTCTTTGATATATGATATGATTTCCGCTGCTGAAACATATTGAGATTTTGAGGAGATATTGGGATTATTATTGGATCACTTTGAGTTAATTATTCCTGATGTTTTGACAACATCGTTCATGTCACCTAGTGGATTCTTTTACTCCTATAGAATTGGTTAATTTAAAGTGAAGGTTTTGCTCTAAATTGAGTTCGAGGTGGAGGATTCCAAGTGCAACAGAGGAGGTTTGTTTGACTAGATACTACATCGTTTTGTATTGCGGGAGCAGTACGTTTATTGTTGTCTTTGCTCATATTGAGGGTTTTAGTTTAAAGGTTTAACTTCGTTGGTTGCACATTTATGCCTACATCTAAACCGTGTTTGAATGGAGCAGTAATTGACCATGTCATGGAATTTAGTTTCTTATACAATTGGCAAGTTTATGGTACGTGATGGATACACGTGCTAGTTGCTCTTGCAAGAGTGTTGTTTTGCCGAAGTTTAGTGTTACTGATGGAGCATATATTATTCCATGAGATGAGTTCTTCACTGGATATTTATTTAATACCATGGGTGATATTGTGACTTTATGTTGTTTGATGATTGAGCGTTATTGCCATTTGCTTTTGAGGTCAGTTGCACAGACTCAGACTTTTGCTGGGATTATGAATTTGATGAAGACCCAGATTGTTCGTCTGCTTTGTTGATAGCTGTGTGTGTTTGGACCTATTGGTTATTTGCTCAATTTTTACTTCCTATGAAGTGTTGGAAGAATACTCAAGTGATCTTACTCATTGGTTAGTCCGGTGGACATTGGCATTCAAGATTTGAATATGGAGGTTTATTATTCGTCTATGGGAGGGAATTTTTCTCAAGGTGGAGTTTATTGGATATGTTCCAAATTCATATCCACGATAAAGGTCGGGCTTTCGCCGGAGCGCAGAGAAGGCTCATCGCCGGAGGTTTGGGCCGGAGTGAAGTGGTGCTGTGTTTTCTCTCAGGAGCGCACAGTTTAGTCCCACCTCGGAAACGCAACCAAGCACGGTCGTGTGAGCCGCCTATATATATGTAAGCCTACGTAGACGGTAGGGTAAGACTAAGACAGATAATACATATTAGATGAGCCATGTATCATCCCTACTTGTAAATTACTCAATAGTGATTGTCTTCCGTGTTTTTTTTTCGTAAGGGTTTTTCCACGTTAAATCTTGTGTCTTGCTGTGTTTGATTTCGTTTTACTTCATCGTTATTCGCCGTCGCTTATAACAAGTGTGGTATCAGAGCTTGGTTCGAGATCACGTGAAAAAAAAACCCACGAGCCGCGAGCGTGTCCCGGCCTGGCGGCCTGTGGCAGTGCTGGCATCAGCGCCGTCGCTGTGGCTGCGGGAGACTGGGGAGGAGCTGAGCGTGAGGGGAGACCAACGCCTCGCGTTGGCCATTGTTTAGTTCCCAAATTTGGGAGCAAACTTTGGTCTTTTAGGGTGCGTGCGTCACTATAGCATTCTGTTTGTACGTGTAAAAATTATTCAAAAATTAATTAATTAGGCTCAAAATATTCGTCTCGCAGAGTACAACAAAACTATGTAATTAGTTTTTTTATTTTATTTACATTTAGTACTTCATGTATATGTCGATATTTTGATGTGATGAGAATCTTCTTTTTGCATAGTGAATTTTGGGGATGAAATTTGGGAGAGAATGAGAGGTGGACTGACGGCGGCGGAGTGATAGGAAGACGAGGAGGTGAGGTCGGTTTTGTGTTGCGTTTGGGCAAATCAACGATGTTGACTTGGGGAGTATAAAAAAACGATGCTGACTTGGGCCAATATTCTCTGCAGGGCTTCTTTTTGACTACTATCCTGATGAACGTCACTCAACACAGAGGCCAGAGCCCAGAGGAAGCACGGCGGCACGGAACTTTTCTACGAGAATCTGGCCCTAAAACCCAAACCTCCCCGCACACCTGAACTTCATGTTTTCTCCTTTGATTCTTCCATCTTCCGGTATCAAGATACATACAAGCTAGATTACCTGCAATGAAGGAATTCCCGTAGAAGGTTACAGTGCTCTTGCCATGCTCAGTCTCCACGGTTTCTCTGCCTATCCGGTTAGAAGCAACAAGAGTAACGTGGATAATTCAAGGTCATGACATGATGAGGAAAAAGACCGTTTCACCAGTATCACTTAGAGGACAGCAAACAGAGAAACATCTTTATGGTTCCACAATGAAAGCGATAGTGCATTACGAAATATATAAAACAACAAACAATACCAAATTGGCACAAGCATGGCCTTGCATCACACGCTTCCAGTGTTCACGGGAATCCAGATTACCATCCTGGGGTTCTGATCCAATTGCAGCGGGATAGAACAGTATTTCAGCCCCCTGAAGCGCCATTGCTCTTGCACACTCTGTGAACCACTGATCCCAGCAGATTCCTACAAGTTTAAGAATGATGGCATTAGTCATGGGTGGGATATTTCACAATAATTACTATTACTGCTACTGTGCACAAATAACTTACCAACACCAATAGTCGCATACTTGGTTTTGAAAGCTTGCGTCAATAGCAGTAGATACATTTAAGTGAACAAGCTGATAACAAATGAATGACAGATGCATTTCCAATATATACATCCATATTTTTTGTGAGGAATATACACATAATGTTAGAATTTGACCTAGTACAAATAAAGAATTGCCTTAAAGCCAGTGTCACCCGGATTGAAATAGAATTTCTCTAGATAACCTGACAAACAGAAGTAGCTTCTTCAGATGAGATAATCCAATTATAGGGGAACAGGAAAAATACTATTGACATTTATTACCTGGTCCATCTGGAATGTGTGATTTGCGATAGAGACCAAGATCAGTGCCATCAGCATCACCGAATTATAGTGGGCATTGTTTGGTTCTTCAAAAAAACTGAGAGGTATCACAACTTCCAACTCATTTGCAAGCTGTGGCATCCTATGGACCAGGGGAGGGAAGGTGTGCGTGTAAATTATAAAGAAATAAAATGGATTTCACAGGCATATGGATACTTAGTTTGAAATAGACAATATGCATAATTCATGGCATGAAAGATAACCGTGAACGTTTCATTTAAATGTTTTGTGCAAGGTTCAAATATTGAAACGAGGCAACACAGAAAATTAACAGAAGTAAGGAATGCAAACCAGGTGCGTGTGTGCGAAGTGGTTGAGCTGGGCTAGTTCGGACAAACCAACCAGTTCGGCCGAACAGGACAGTTCGTCCCAGCCAAATGGTTCGGCCGAATGGGTCGTCCTACGCGTTCTCGTCATGTTCCTCCCCTGTGTCATCCCTGGACTCATGTAACATCCGTTAAATTGAGCATTCTCTGACTGACTCAACTGCACCAGTCAGAGCATTATTTTTGACAATTCGAACTAAGAGTTTTATTTTATTCATCAAGCTAAATTTAGAAAAAACAAATATTGGAACGGAAATAAAGAGAGCACCTCCTAAACATTGATCTAAGCAAAAAGGAAAATGGAATTGAGAAATAAATTTAAACTAATGGTGCTCTAAAAAATACAACCGCGGGACATCTACTCTGTAGGTGGGTCATACGGGTCTAGATGTCTGTGGCTTTGGCGAGCCTCTTGAATTTGGCTGTGAAAGCTTGGCGGGGGACATTGATCTTGTTATCCATGTCCATCCGCCGAAGCTCGCCTTCAGCGACCTTCTCCTCCAAGTTGTTTAGTTTCTGACGTGTTGCGCAAGTTCTTCCTTAAGGCTCTCAACTATGGGCTCCTCTTATTTCTCCTCCTCGAAGTGCTCATGGCTTTCTCCGATGGTGGGGTTTTGAGAATGTTGCTTGTGATACTCTTCAAGAGGGAACCCATTGGTGAGAAAGGTCTTTGGACGAGGATTGGGTGGTCATGGTGGCTAGGAAACGTAAGCATTGGGACGTGCTCAAGAAAGTGATGGAGGAAGACAATGGTCTCCGACTTCAGCTGAGATTTCCTAATTGGAAAGCAACTTTCCCGATGTTTTTTTGAAACACAACAGGGATGAACTAAAAGAGAAAAGTAGCATCGAGACGAAGATGACGCCACAGCACAGGTAGCATCCACACGACTTAGCAGCACACTGATTATTACAAGACACAGTGAAGAAACATGCCACTGTTTTTAGCCTGAACAAAGCATATTATGCACATTGCAGAAGAAACTGGACCTGTAGCTAGCATGAATTAGGTCAAGTAAATCAAATATATATATATATAAGGTTCCACTCCAGACCTGAAAAGCAAACAAAGAAATTGTATTTAGAAAATCTAATATGCAAAAGAAACAAAACTGAACACACCTGCTACTACACCTGTCAAAAAAAAGGATGGCACAGATTCAGAAATGAATTTAAACATAAGAACACACTGCAAGTAGAACTGATAGTAATCAATCGTCTACATGTACTACTAGCTGTTGGATGACCATTTGAACATTGTTGCCTGCAACCTATCAAAGCAGAGAACTGCCAGAAAAGAAGGTTGCAAGTGATTATTAAAAGAAAAGGTTCACAAGTAAGCTCTGTCGGATATACATCCCCGGGTACCCTCAAGATAGAAGACCAAGTCCTAGTAGAACTACTCGTGTAATCTAACTAGGGCTCACATATTGTAACCGACTAGTATACTTGCCATGTAACCTTGCTCCCTGGGATATATAAAGGAGGGTAGGGTCCATAGCTCGGTAGGCCTAAAGGCAGAGGCTTAAAGGCAGAAGCCTACAGGCAAGACCATACAACTCAACCACACGTACAATACAATCAAGCACACAGGACATAGGGTATTGTAACACCCTAAAATTCATCACAATTAAATTGTAGCAATTTTTGAATTTTTCTAGGATTTATTAAGGCCTAAATAAATTTTCTATGATTTAATTGGAATTTCTAGCCTTTTATCAATTTAAATATCATATTAAATAATTTTAGTCAAAATAAGTTGTTGATGCATTCATGCTGTTGCATTTGTCTTTTGCTTGTTGTTCAATTAAGTTGGAATTTAAATTATGTTTAAATTCGAATTTAATTTGAATTTGTTTGAGGTTTAGAATAGTTGTTTTCTATCGAGTTTAGTTTTGCCCCTCCAACTCTCGGCCCAGTTCAGCTCTACCCCTCCTTCTTTTTCTCTCGGTAACCGGCCTGATTTCCTTCCACGGCCCAGCTAGCTTCTCCTCCCGGCCCAGCTAGCTTCTCCTTCCGGCCCAGCATCTCCGCGCCGGCCCTCCCCGCATCTCTCTCTCTTCCGCATCGCTGACAGGCGGGGCCCGCCTGTCAGGTCTGTCGTCCCCGAGCCGGACTCGAGCTCGAGTCTGACCCGACTTGGCCACGTCGCCCCTCCGACTCGAGCGTGCACGCCGACGGCCCAGCCCCTCTTATCCGCGCGCAGTTGCTCCGCCCTCTCCCCCGCTCTTTTCGCGCGTCGCCAACCGAGCCCGTTAAGCCCTAGCTGCCCGCGCCGTCGTCGCCGCTTCTCCAATCTCGCCGCCGCCGCCGGTTCCGACCTCCGCCGTCTTTCCTTCCCCGTGAAGCACCCCTTGAGGTTTGCAGTGAAGCTCTGAAGCTTCCCGTCGAGTTTCCACTTCAAAATTTCGGTCGCGCCCTATCTAATCCGCTCGCCGTCGCTCTTGCAGCGGCGCCGTCCGCCATCGCTCGTCGCCGGCCGTCGTCGAAGCTTCTCCATCACCGTGGTCTATAGGGCTGAGCTCGCCATCTTCCCCTCTTTCCCCTCGGCCAACTCCCATCGTGTTTGGTGGCCTGTAGCTCGATTTTGGCGCCGCTCCGGCGAAGCGCCGCCGCGCTCGCATCGCGCCGCCACGGCTCCGTTTCCCCGCCGGCGAGCTCCTCTACCCGATCTAATCCTGACCGTCGGATCGATATCCGACAGACCACGTCAGCCCTTTCCCCAAGTCAATCCGAGCCGAGTATCGGTCAACCTAGGCTGTTTTGCAAAAAGGCCCTTCAAGTTTTTAAAAATCAACCCGCAGTCCTGAGCAGTTCAAAAATAATTCCATTTAAGTCCTTTTTCTTTCGGTTTAGCCCCTGCAAGTTTTAAAATTGCACCCAAGATCCAAGTTTTAGCTTTTTGCATGAAAACCCACGAGTTTATACACAAAATTAAGTTTTAGCCCTCGGATTTTCGTAGTTAAGCCCTTGAAAGTTTTAAAACTTTGTCAGCAAGTCCCTGAACCTTAGAAAAGCCTTATCTTTTGCGTTTTAACTCCGATTTTAGTGATTCTCGCGCTCACGCGTTCATGGTAACGCGTAGAATAGTTTTGTGCTCTTGTTGTCTTCTGTTGGAATTGTTTGGTATACTGTTTCTTATTTATTGTATTATTTTCTTGTATGTGTTCGTGTGCTGCGTATAGGAAACGCGCCGTTCGAGGAAGTGGTTGAAGAACCAGCTGTTGAAGAGTTTGAGCAGCAGCAGGGTTGGAAAGAAGGCAAATATTCCTTGATCATGCCCGTTTTTACCTAAATGACATGCACTTTAATTACACCGTTTATTTATCGCTTGCATTAATATTGTTGCGTCCCATTAAGGATTTCCTGGTCTGTTTTACCATACCTTGCAGCTGGGTCATTAAATTAATTTTGACTGGTAGATGATGCTTAGTTGCTCAATTGGGATTGGTCTAATGAAACCCCTACTCTATGTTCCATTATTATCTTTTAATATAATAATGACAAGATCACCTCTTTTAATTGGAACATGGAGCGACCACCCAGGAAAACAGTGCAACCATAAGTGCTATGTGGCTCTGGCTTTGACTGACTAATTAGGTATTCTGGTTTGGGATAGTTTTACCTGAAAGGGGCAAGAGGTGCGGCGGTTGACGAGGTATAGCCCGGTCCTCTTGAGCTAAGATACGCGACTCACTAGGGAGGGTTATGCTTTGTTCCTGAACCGAAAGTCTTAGCGAACTATCACTTATTAGAGTATCTTTGTAAAGGTCTCATAGTGAAACCCAGTATTGGGTCCACGTGGTGTGGGAAGGGTACATGCTTTCGGGCAATGGGAATCGCGGCTTATGGTGAATGTGTACAACCTCTGTAGAGTGTAAAACTGTTATAACAGCCGTGCTCACGGTCATGAGCGGCCTGGACCCTCACATGATTAATCTATCAGACTATGATCTAAATTGTGGTTACCTGAATTTGATGGGTTTATGTCATTAATTTAATTGTGGTTGGTATATACGTATATTTGCTAGTAAATAGATGCTTAATAAAAGTTGACAAACTAAAAGTGCTTAATGCAGCTATCCTTTCAGCCTTCCACTTTATAAAGCCTAGCGTGTCATTTATTTCCATACTTTGCTGAGTACGACATGTGCTCACGCTTGTTTATTTATATTGCATTGACCACATTCGGACTGCTGCTCAGATTGGGAGAATTTTGAGGATTTTACTACTGATTTTGAGGAATTCTAGGCGAGTCCGCCAGTCAACTGCCTGTGGAGATGGAGTTATTTTGCTTCATTTAGTTAAACGTTTATTTAAGTCTTCTGTTATGACATTTGTGTCAACTCTGAGTTTGTAATAAATATACTTTAATACTCTTTCGTATGCATGGTTATGGATATTCACTTGTGACGTCTATCATATGTGTGTAAACTTGATTCTGGCACACATATGAGATGCACCTGGTTTTCTTTCTAAAACCGGGTGTGACAGAAGTGGTACCAGAGCTGTGTTGACTATAGGACAAAAACCTAGATAGCAATGGTCATTCTTTAAGGATTAAATTGCTTAATCAGTTTTGCTTTAATTATCCTTGATCTCATTTTACTATATTCTTGCTCTTGATAATTTATCTCCTCCTTGCATTTTATTTTATTTCTATTCCATTTTATTTGTTATCTTACCTTGTCTTGATGTCTATAGATTTGTTCTAACCCCCTCTTTCTTTCTAACCCATAGATGGTTTTGACTAGACAAGGTGCTCGTAGAATGGCTAGAACTCCTTCCCCTCTTCCACCCCCGTCAGTGCACGAAGAAGAAGATGCTGAAGACGTGGAGCCGGAAGTGAATCAGGAGGAGCCCGCTTCAGAAGCATCAGCAGCGGGAAGTGTTGGACCCCCTCCGCCACCAGCTAGGTGGACTGCGTCGGTTCACTACCACACTGGAGACCATGCTCACTTTCCGATGCTACTTCGAACGATGTTCACTCGTCTTCACTATCATGTGGAGATAGAGTACCGTGGAAGAAGAAGAACCCATCCGGAGTACCCAGAGGAGTGGGATGTGTCAGTGCACATCCGTCAGGCTGACTATGAGAATGGAGGAACCAAGGAGATTGGAGTGCACCGTGCTATCGCCACTAGAGCAACTTTTGAAGTTGGAATTGAGGATGCAGCTAGACAGGCACTCTCCGCGCTTTGATTTGAGGAGGCTGGAGTGGTGGATTACACCTCTTGGGCATATCTTCCTAAGAGACAGCCAGGCACTCTAGAGGGTGTGGTGCCACAAGTTCCCGGAGTGCTGAGTTCCATGCTTATCAGTCAAGTGGCATTCACTGCGATGCTGAACTCGCACATGGATCGCACTGCAATAGAACTAAAGAGGGTGCGTGAAGAACTCACTGCTGAACGAAGGAAGAACAAGAGGCTTAGAGCTGAACTCAGGGGAGAAGCACCCCCACCTTTAGATGAAATCGATGAAGATCAAGCAGCTCACTCTCCACCCCACCTTTGAATCCGTTTGGATCACCTAGTTGCACCACCTATGCCCAATAGGTTAAGTTGTCCTCCTATTTATTAGCTTGGTACGTTTAGAATCGTTGAGACCCGTGCGTAGCGTGTGGCGAGCCTTATTCTAAGTGTGTTAGATATGCTTGTTTTTGTGCCAAGTGTGTGATTTGGTTCTTTGTAATGACTGCGCTTAATTTGTGGAGTGATGACCACAATTAAGTATTACTAAATCAATAAATTTAGCTAGTTTTGGTTTTATCTCGGTCCTTGTTTTCATTAGTTACTTATTTCATTATCTATTTTATTTTATCTCTCATATAAATCTTATCATACTCCAATCTGTTCTCGTCGCTACTCGATATCCTGGTACTATTTGATTTAATTCTAAAGCTAGAGAACTCCGATTGACATGAAACCAGTTGGGTTGGATTAAGGACTTGATAAGATACAACCTAGGAATTGTTCGTGATTTTTGGACATTCTGACAGGAAGATACAGGTGTTTCATTGGAGTGTTCAGAACCTGTCTCGAGTTCTGGCGTGGTTGTCTTAATTATTTAATATCTCGAGTTACAGAAGTCCGATTGAGTTGATTCAAGTTGGGTTAGTTTCACAATTTGGTAATCTACAATCTAACAAAAGATCATTATTTTTGGATGTTCAGAATCAGAGTTATGCCTATTTCATTGTGATGCACTGAATCTGCCTTGAAATCAGAAATTCTTATCTGTGTTGAACCTTTCTATGCATGCTTTTATCTGTCACCGTCTGAATCTCATGTTTCTAACCATCAGATGGTGAACACCAGGTCTGGCAGTGGAGATGATCGACCAGCTGTGATTCGCCAGGGACGTGCCAACCCCAATTCCAATCCCCCGCCGAATCAAGCACCACCTGCCGCAATGGACCAGATTCTTGCCAACCAGACTCAGATCCTCCAGAACTTGACTACTGCTATGGCAGGCATTCAAGCTCAGCTGAACAACAACAACAATAACAACAACAACAACAACAACAACAATCAGCCAAGGGACAAGCATCGGGAGTTCATGAGCCACAAGCCCCCTACCTACTCCCATTCTTCAGATCCTCTTGACGCTGATGATTGGTTGAAGACCGTTGAGAAGAAGCTGGACATGGCTCAGTGTAATGATAGGGAGAAGGTCTTGTATGCTTCAGGCCGCTTGGAGGGATCAACTTCGGATTGGTGGGATGCTTACCATGCTGCTCATGCCACCCCTAATGCTATCATCTGGCAGGAATTCAAGGACAGCTTCAGGAGTCATCATATCCCTGCCGGTGTCATGAAGCTAAAGAAGAAGGAGTTCATCTCTCTCAAACAAGGGGGGATGTTAGTCAGCGAGTACAGGGACAAGTTCATTTAGTTGTCTCGCTACGCCCCAGATGAGGTGAAGGAAGATGAGCAGAAGCATGAGTTGTTCTTGGAAGGATTGATCTCACCGCTCCAGTATCAGCTCATCGCTCACACCTTCCCAACATTCCAGAAGTTGGTGGACAAGGCTATTGGCTTGGAACACAAGCGTCGTGAGTTGGGGGAACAGAAGAGGAAGTTCCTGGCCTCAGGACAGTCAAGCAGTAACACTCGCCCTCATTTCCAGCAGCCTCAGCAGGGCGTGCCCATTCGCTTTGGTGGGCAAGGGGGTAACTTTGGGTAGAGCTAGGGTCAGCGCTCAGCACCTCCGCCCCAGCGCCCAGTCTTTCAGCAGAACCGCCAGACTACCCCAACTTAGACTCCAGTGAAGACCCCTGCACCAGGCAGTGCTACTACCCCTCGTGCTTGCTACATATGTGGAGATCCGAGTCACTTTGCCAACAACTGTCCAAAAAGGAATGCTCAGACTCTGCAACGCCAGAATAGCAGTGCACCTAGGCAGAATCCTCCTCAGCAGTACAACCGGAATGGGAACCAGACGCCCCAGAGCAATAGAGGTCAGCAGAACCAGATACGTGGTAGGGTGAACCACGTTGCCCCAGAGACCACGCAGGAGGCTCAGGACGTGGTGCTTGGTATGTTCCTTGTCAACTCAGCCCCTGCATCAGTTTTATTTGATTCTGGAGCATCCCATTCTTTCATTACTGCTCAGTATGTAGCTAGATATAATACACCCATGCATCCCATGAAGCGTGATATGATAGTCAGCTCCCCTGGAGGAATCTTGAAAGCCACTTTTATCTGCCATCGTGTTAATTTGAAAATAGTAGGGATAGATTTTCCTGCTGATCTGATAGTCCTGAAATCTGAGGGAATTGATATCATACTTGGAATGGGATGGTTGGCTACATTTGATGGGATAATTCAGTGTGCCAAGAGGTCAGTGTTGTTAACAAGCCCTCAAGGAGAAAAGGTTGAATTTGTTGCTACAGTACCCGCAGCGGCAGATGGTACGGTTAACCAGCTGAAGGGAGCACCGCTTGAGGACATCAGAGTGGTCTGTGATTTTTCAGATGTCTTCCCAGATGATTTGCCAGGTATGCCACCCGACCGAGACATTGAGTTTCTTATTGAGCTTTTACCTGGTACTGCTCCTATTTCTAAAAGACCCTATAGAATGACTGTTAATGAACTAGAAGAACCTAAGAAACAACTTAAAAAATTATTGGATAAGGGTTATATTCGTCCTAGTTCTTCACCTTGGGGAGCACCTGTTATTTTTGTTGGTAAGAAGGATGGCACTCAGAGGTTGTGTGTGGATTATCGTTCTTTAAATGAGGTAACAATCAAGAACAAGTATCCTTTGCCCAGAATTGAGGATTTATTTGATCAGTTGCGAGGAGCTAAGGTTTTCTCCAAGATTGATTTGCGATCTAGCTACCATCAGTTGAGAATCAAGCGCTCATATATTCCTAAAACAGTATTTACCACCAGGTATGGATTATATGAATATACAGTGATGTCTTTTGGATTGACAAATGCACCTGCCTACTTTATGTATCTGATGAATAAGGTGTTTATGGAGTTTTTGGATAAATTTGTGGTGGTATTCATTGATGATATTCTGGTTTACTCTAAGAATGAGGAGGAACATGAGGAACATCTGAGGTTAGTGTTGCAGACTCTCAGGGAGAATCAGTTGTATGCCAAGTTTAGTAAATGTGAATTCTGGTTGAGTCAAGTATCCTTTCTTGGTCATGTTGTTACTGGTGGAGGTATTGCAGTGGATCCTAGCAAAATCAAGGAGGTGTTGGATTGGGAACCTCCGACTTCTGTGTCTGAGATCAGAAGCTTCCTAGGATTGGCTGGATATTACAGGAGATTCATCGAAGACTTTTCTAAAATAGCGAAACCTCTTACATCGCTATTAGAGAAAGGCAAGGAATTTGTTTGGTCAGAAGCTTGTCAGGCCAGCTTTGAAGAATTGAGAAGGAAGTTGACTACAGCCCCAGTGCTTGCTATGCCAGATATTCACAAGAATTTTGACATATATTGTGATGCTTCTCGAAAAGGACTTGGTTGTGTTCTTATGCAGGAAGGCAGAGTTATAGCTTATGCATCAAGACAGTTGAGAAAACATGAGCTAAATTATCCTACTCATGACTTGGAACTAGCAGCTGTTGTTCATGCTTTGAAGATCTGGAGACACTATATCTTGGGTAACAGATGTGAGTTGTATACTGATCACAAAAGTCTGAAGTACATATTCACTCAGAAGGATCTGAATTTGAGGCGGAGAAGATGGTTGGAATTGATCAAGGATTATGATCTAGGAATCAACTATCATCCAGGCAAGGCAAATGTGGTTGCAGATGCGTTGAGCAGAAAGTCACAAGCTAATCTAGTGCTTGGTCGTCAGTTGCCAGCAGAGTTGTGTGCTGAGATGGAAAGACTGAACTTGGGATTTCTTAATCAGGCAGAAAGTGTGACTATGGAGATTGAGTCTACACTTGATCAGGAGATTCAAAAGTGTCAACTTTCGGATGAGAAGATAAAAGAAATCAAGGCAACTATGTTAGCAGGAAAAGCTCCAGATTTCACCGAAGATGAGCAAGGTACGATCTGGTTCCGAAAGCGGATATGTGTACCTGATATTGAGTCTCTCAGGGAGAAAATACTGAGAGAGGCTCATGATTCTACATATTCAATCCATCCTGGAAGCACTAAGATGTACCAGGATCTAAAGGAAAGGTATTGGTGGTATGGATTGAAAAGGGATGTGGCTGCTCATGTAGCATTATGTGATGTCTATCAGCGGGTTAAGGCTGAACATCAGAGACCGACAGGTTTGCTTCAACCCCTCAAGGTACCTGAATGGAAGTGGGAAGAGATTAGTATGGACTTTATAGTTGGTTTACCTCGTACTAGTGCTGGATATGACTCTATATGGGTCATAGTGGATCGACTGACCAAGGTAGCTCATTTTATTCCAGTAAAGACTACTCATTCTAGTGTTAGACTTGCAGAGTTATATATGTCTAGAATTGTTTGTCTGCATGGTGTGCCTAAAAAGATAGTTTCTGATAGAATTACTCAGTTTACATCTAGATTCTGGCAAAAGTTGCATGAGTCCATGGATACAAAGTTAAATTTCAGTTCTGCTTATCATCCACAGATAGATGGTCAGACAGAAAGAACTAACCAGATTTTGGAGGATATGCTGAGAGCTTGTGCATTGAAGCATGGAGGCAGTTGGGATAAGAGTCTTCCATATGTAGAGTTCTCATATAACAACAGTTATTAGGCAAGTCTGAAAATGGCTCCTTTCGAAGCCCTCTATGGTAGAAAATGTAGAACACCTTTGTATTGGAGTGAAACAGGTGCAAGTCAAGTGTTTGGGCCATAAATTCTGCAGGAAGCTGAGAGACAGGTTCAGACCATTAGAGAGAACTTGAGAACAGCTCAGTCCAGGCAGAAGAGTTATGCAGACACAAAAAGAAGGGAATTAACCTTTGAGGTAGGTGATTATGTGTATCTGAAAGTTTCTCCTATCCGAGGTTTGAGAAGGTTTAAGGTAAAAGGCAAACTATCTCCTCATTTTATTGGACCTTTCAAAATTATTGATAGAAAAGGTGAGGTTGCATACCAATTGGAACTACCATCCAGATTGTCAGATGTTCATGATGTTTTCCATATCTCTCAATTGAAGAAGTGTCTTCGAGTGCTTGAGGAAGAATTATCTTTGGATGAGTTGAATGTGCAAGATGATCTGACTTATATGGAATATCCAGCTAAGATTTTGGAAACTGCTGAGAGAGTTACTAGGAGTAAAGTGATCAAGATGTGTAAAGTTCAATGGAGTCATCATGGAGAAAGCGAGTCAACTTGGGAAAGAGAGGATGAGTTGATGGCAGAGTTTCCTCAGATTTTCTCTAATCCATCCGAATCTCGAGGACGAGATTCTCTTTAAGGGGGGTAGGTTTGTAACACCCTAAAATTCATCACAATTAAATTGTAGCAATTTCTAAATTTTTCTAGGATTTATTAAGACCTAAATAAATTTTCTATGATTTAATTGGAATTTCTAGCCTTTTATCAATTTAAATATCATATTAAATAATTTTAGTCAAAATAAGTTGTTGATGCATTCATGTTGTTGCATTTGTCTTTTGCTTGTTGTTCAATTAAGTTGGAATTTAAATTCTGTTTAAATTCGAATTTAATTTGAATTTTTTTGAGGTTTAGAATAGTTGTTTTCTGTCGAGTTTAGTTTTGCCCCTCCAACGCTTGGCCCAGTTCAGCTCTGCCCCTCCTTCTTTTCCTCTCGGCAACCAGCCTGATTTCCTTCCCCGGCCCAGCTAGCTTCTCCTTTCGGCCCATCATCTCCGCGCCGGCCCTCCCCGCGTCTCTCTCTCTTCCGCGTCGACTCGAGCTCGAGTCCGACCCGACTCGCCCGCGCCGCCCCTCCGACTCGAGCGCGCACGCCGAGGGCCCAGCCCCTCTTATCCGCGCGCCGTTGCTCCGCCCTCTCCCCCGCTCTTTTCGTGCGTCACCAACTGAGCCCGTGAAGCCCTAGCTGCCCGCGCCACCGACGCCGCTTCTCCAATCTCGCCGCCGTCGTCGGTTCCGACCTCCGCCATCTTCCCTTCCCCATGAAGCACCCCTTGAGGTTTGCAGTGAAGCTCCGAAGCTTCCCGTCGAGTTTCCACTTCAAAATTTCGGTCGCGCCCTATCTAATCCGCTCGCCGTCGCTCTTGCAGCACCGCCGTCCGCCATCGCTCGTCGCCGGCCATCGTCGAAGCTTCTCCGTCGCCGTGGTCTACAGGGGTGAGCTCGCCATCTTCCCCTCTTTCCCCTCGGCCAACTCCTGTCATGTTTGGTGGCCTGTAGCTCGATTTTGGCGCCGCTCCGGCGTAGCGCCGCCGCGCTCGTATCGCGCCGCCACCGCTCCGTTTCCCCGCCGGCGAGCTCCTCTGCCCGATCTAATCCCGGCCATCGAATCGATATCCGACGGACCACGTCAGCCCTTTCCCCAAGTCAATCCGAGCCGAGTACCGGTCAACCTAGGTTGTTTTGCAAAAATGCCCTTCAAGTTTTTAAAAATCAACCCGTAGTCCTGAGCAGTTCAAAAATAATTCCATTTAAGTCCTTTTTCCTTCGGTTTAGCCCCTGCAAGTTTTAAAATTGCGCCCGAGGTCCAAGTTTTAGCTTTTTACATGAAAACCCTCGAGTTTATATACAAAATTATGTTTTAGCCCTCGGATTTTCGCAGTTAAGCCCCTGAACCTTGGAAAAGCCTTATCTTTTGTGTTTTAACTACAATTTTAGTGATTCTCACGCTCACGCGTTCGTGGTAACGCGTAGAATAGTTTTTTTCTATTGTTGTCTTCTGTTGGAATTGTTTGGTGTACTGTTTCTTATTTATTGTATTGTTTTCTTGTATGTGTTCGTGTGCTGCGTATAGGAAACGCGTCGTTCGAGGAATTGGTTGAAGAACCAGCTGTTGAAGAGTTTGAGCAGCAGCAGGGTTGGGAAGAAGGCAAGTATTCCTTGATCATGCCTGTTTTTACCTAAATGACATGCACTTTAATTACACCATTTATTTATCGCTTGCATTAATATTGCTGGGTCCCATTAAGGATTTCATAGTCTATTTTACCATACCTTGCAGCTGGGTCATTAAATTAATTTTGACTGGTAGATGATGCTTAGTTGCTCAACTGGGATTGGTCTAATGAAACCCTTACTCTATGTTCCATTATTATCTTTTAATATAATAATGACAAGATCACCTCTTTTTAATTGGAACATGGAGCGACCACCCAGGAAAACAGTGCAACCATAAGTGCTATGTGCCTCTGGCTTTGACTGACTAATTAGGTATTATGGTTTGGGATAGTTTTACCTGAAAGGGGCAAGAGGTGCGGCGGTTGACGAGGTATAGCCCGGTCCTCTTGAGTGGTAGGCTTTACTAAGATACGCGACTCACTAGGGAGGGTTATGCTTTGCTCCTGAACCGGAAGCCTTAGCGAACTATCACTTATTAGAGTATCTTTGTAAAGGTCTCATAGTGAAACCCAGTATTCGGTCCACGTGGTGTGGGAAGGGTACATGCTTTCGGGCAATGGGAATCACGGCTTATGGTGAATGTGTACCACATCTGCAGAGTGTAAAACTGTTATAATAGTCGTGCTCACGGTCATGAGCGGCCTGGACCCTCACATGATTAATCTATCAGACTATGATCTAAATTGTGGTTACCTGAATTTGATGGGTTTATGTCATTAATTTAATTGTGGTTGGTATATACGTATATTTGCTAGTAAATAGATGCTTAATAAAAGTTGACCAACTAAAAGTGCTTAATGCAGCTATCCTTTCAGCCTTCCACTTTATAAAGCCTAGCATGTCATTTATTTCCATACTTTGCTGAGTACGACATGTGCTCACGCTTGTTTATTTATATTACATCGACCACACTCGGACTGCTGCTCAGATTGGGAGAATTTTGAGGATTTTACTACTGATTTTGAGGAATTCTACGCGAGTCCGCCAGTCAACTGTCTGTGGAGATGGAGTTATTTTGTTTCGTTTAGTTAAACGTTTATTTAAGTTTTCCGCTATGACATTTGTGTCAACCCTGAGTTTGTAATAAATATATACTTTAATACTCTTTCGTATGCATGGTTATAGATATTCACTTGTGATGTCTACCATATGTGTGTAAACTTGATCCTGGAGCACATATGAGATGCACCTGGTTTTCTTTCTAAAACCGGGTGTGACAGGTATTACGCTACTCGCGGCCCGAACCTGTCTAAATCTTTGTGTTGCTCGTGTAGTGTCGTTCCTAGAACTCGACGAGACCCACAAATCTACTCTGGGGTACCCCCAGGCTGACGTGCTCGACATAAATCATCGACGCTTGGCGCCCACCGTGGGGCCTACTCGTCAAAGCTCGAGATTATGTGTGATGGGATCCAACATCAACATCAGCGGCAGATCGCAACGATCAATAGGAGAGCTTGATGGACCAATCATTATCAATCTACTCGGCGTTGATCAGCGGTGACTCGTCCGGGTCGGAGCAGTGCATGCTACAAATCGCCTAGCTCGAGTCGGATTAGGAAGTCCAGAAAAGCTACTCCGTATTGGTTTCCGGCTAATGCCAAAGCAGTGAATAAAGAATGAAAAGAGGCTTGTTGCTACACGCTGCCATGAAAGATGCTCCTGGAGATTAATTGCACACGCATATGGAGATGCATCAGAATATTCGCTTGGTTCACACAAGAGCCGTACGCGAGAAGATGTATGCGAGTACGACTACATCGACGTTCGGCTGCATCGACTCGGCGTACGACTACATCGACGTCCGGTTGCAACGACTCGGCGTACGACTACTTTGACTACTCATCTTGACTAGTTAAAACTAGTCGAGATTGGCTACATCGACTCGTCGTACGACTACTTCGATCACTCGTCTCGACTACTTCGACTACTCGTCTATTATGGGCCCGGGCGATCTCGTCAAGAACCAACTCTCGACAACCTCTTCGGTTTCGACTTCGACACCCTCGACTACTCGGCTCGACCCGAAACCACTCGGAGACGAGTCTTTCAAAGCTCAGGAACTAGTCAGGGGCATGCCCCGACTAGTCAGCTTCATCAACGATTACTTCATCGCGCGCAATGACTACTTCAACTACTCGAGTACAACTACATCGACGATCGGTAATGCCAATTCACCGTCGACTACTTCAACTACTCGGGTACGACTGCATCGACTCATCGCGCGACTACTTAGACCACTCATCTCGACTAGAAAACTAGTCGGGATCGGCTACCGCGCCATCAAGAACTAGTCAGAACCAACTCCGACTAGTAGGCCTCATCGACAACGACTTCAGCGAGTACTACTACATCGACGTCTGGCTGCATCGACTTGTCGTACGAGTACTTCGACCACTCGTCTCGACTATTTCAACTACGCGTCTCGACTATTTAAAATTAGTCGAGATCGGCTGCATCGACTCGCCGTACGACTATTTCGACTACTCGTTTCGACTATAAATTAATCGAGATCAGCTACCGCGCCATCAACAACTAGTTGGATCCGACTCCGACTAGTCGACTTCAACAATAGCCGTCGCGGCTCCATCACCGACCGCCACGGCTTCATCGACAATCGTCCGCAAATCAAGCTAAGTCTTATTTAATAATTATTTTCTTTGTAATAATTATATTAGTTTGTTTAAAAAACACGCTTGGTCATGAGGCGACTACTCTAAAATAGTACTTCACTCGACAACAAAAGTTCTCGAGGGCCATACTATCGCCGCCTATGGAGCATGCCACGTTAGCCCGCGTATTTGGTAAATCGAGTTACGCAGGGCACTAGCTCGCGGATTTGGTGCATCGAACTACGTAGGGTTCTCGGAGGCTATATCCACAGATTCAAGATTTCTCGTCAATGGGTTAGAAACCTTCACGTGACCTCTCCTACAGGAGAAAAGTCCTAACCGACTGCTTTATTATTTCTCTCACCTCTTAATGACCAATACCGCTCGATAGCGCACCTTAATTCGTGAAACTTCGGTTCCTTTGCAACACCTACGCACCTACACGTCAAAGAAGACACTAGTCTCGTGTTATGGGCTATGGTTAAGCAGGACCAAGTGTTTAAACGTAACAGGGTTACTATTCGAGTGGTTACGAGTCTAACTAGAGCAATGAGCTTAACAAGTTTAAATATGTATTACAAATGCTATTATTTACTTTTTCTTGATCGGATACTACTCATCCTATATATTTAAATTGCAGGGTTACCAGTTGAATATTCATAACACGACCATGAAGCCACTCAAGTACTTTTACTAGTCGGTGCTCACATGCTGAGTACTTCAACTAGTCGCTTGAAGCTCGGGGGCTACACAGCACAAGCCAAGAAGTTAAGACGAGTACCGGAACTAGTCGGTACTCAAATGACGCAGCCTTACAATGCCAGCCGAGTACTTTAAACTAGTCGGCGCTTGCATATTACAACAACTCGAAGATTATGTTCTTTACCTTTGGACCGAATGCAAACCATTCGCTTCAAGGCTCGGGGGCTACACTTAAGGGGTACACATTTTTTGTGACTATTGTTGATCCATTCAAGATCTTCAACTAGTTTTAACATAACTACTCAAAGCTCGGGGGCTACACCCAATGGGTGCACCTACTCGGTGCACGCCATTGAACTACTTAAGATGAAGATAGAAGATTGCTTTTGAACCTCCGATTACTTAAAAAGTAGTCGGGGGCTCGGGGGCTACACCCATTGGGTGCATCTAAAGATGCACTCCAATGAAAACTACTCGTTAGAGAAGGCTTGAGCATCTTGGACTTAGCTCCAACTACTCGAAGATGTTAAAGCAGATTCAAGACTTGAAGCAAAGGTGCAAGATGCTCGGGGGCTTGTCGGATATACATCCCTGGATATCCTCAAGATAGAAGATCGAGTCCTAGTAGAACTACTCGTGTAATCTAACTAGGACTCACATATTGTAACCGACTAGGATACTTGCCATGTAACCTTGCCCCCTGGGATATATAAAGGAGGGCAGGGGTCCCTAGCTCGGTAGGCCTAGAGGCAGAGGCCAACCCACAGCTAGCTCAATGTAGTATCTACCGGTTAGACATGCAGGTCGACCAACAATCTATCTATCTAACAAGGACTACACTAGTCCGAACTGCAGTAAATCTTTTTTCAATTTTAACATTCAGTGCTATCAAACATCCCATTACTTGTCACAGTTTCTACATATTCTTGCTAAATGCAGTTGCTGATGAAAATGTTTAAGGTAAAAGTTGAAAGGGTAAGTAAAGTTCCAAGTACAAACAGGGGCAGTCATCTGCAGCAAACAAACACCAAATGTTTATTGTTAACAAAATGCAGAGATCTTTCTGGACTGGGTGTCATATATCTACCATTCAGAAAAGGGCAATCTCAAGGATGCAGGCAACAACTTTATTCACCCAGCCATCCGAACTATATAAAGGCAGCTAAAGCATAACATGTTCATGAGTGCAGATGTCCCAAACATTCGTGCAAAGTTAATGATCCACAAAATTATACTAGAATATATGAAACAGAAAAGGCTAAAGCCAAGTAAACTAAGGGTGTCAGCATATATGTTTTAGCCGATAGTGAGGTTCACCACAAAATTTTTCTAAGTCCTTTCTAATCGAAGGCAATATTCGCACATTATTTTTCAGAGACATTAATTGGTCAAGGTTTACTAAAGAAGCCTGAGCAATTAGCATTACCCAACAGCACATCAGCCTGATGCTTCATGTATAATAGATTTCAGTGAACTGGTGCTTCACTCACCCTGTTGGGAAATAGCCCAACGCCCCTACCTATGTGTGAATGGCATCGTTGGGTAGTCAAGATCAGAATAGCAACCATCGGGAACCAGGAGCAGCATAGCAATATCTATTTGATCCAAGAACCACATGTTTTGTCCAAGAACCCTAGGACATAGGAGATCTAGCACTTCCGGACACATGAACCCTACTGAAACTTCAGAGAAATTGCTCACAGAAACAATTGAATTCCAAGGCATCGAATTGTTTAGGATATGATTCATATATGTAAATTTCTTAGAGCATAAGGTACAAATAATTTGAAGATCAGGTCTATAGTATGACAGATGTCCAGAAATAAAATTGTCTAGATGCTGAACAGGCATTAAGTTGAGAATGGCAGACAACAAACAAGAATGAGTCTTACTTTCATGGACCACACCTCCCTAGCATGTCGGTTAATTTTCAGAATGTGCATATGTGCAATTTTGCCGTTAAGAAGAACAACAAAAGGCCAAGAAATGTAAGAATTTCTCCCAACTGGTGACAATCTGCTGAACTGATCAGTGTCTTCGTGAAACTAATCAGAAATGTAAAGATAAGAATTCACTGAATTGATTTATTAGGTAGCACAAGGATAGCATATCTACATATCTTGCAGTCTCCAGAATTTTATCGACATAGCACAAGCAATTTCATCGACACAGCATAGTTTAGGCATGACAAACATTGTGTCGCTGGTTTCCTTTACAGCTGTAACCAATATTCTATATTGACGGGCATTCGAATTCGAGGTTATTCTGCTAGCACCTTGGAAACAGATCCTTGGTTCCTTGGTTGTGTTTTACTAGGTTCAGGTTGTGTGGAAAATGATGGGAGTCATTACAGTCTTTTGTGTGTGTATTTCTTTTGTTCCTTTGGGAGAAAGTACACTGACAACAATATGTCAAGTCTTGTGCCAATGTTGGGGTGCCATTGGATATGACCAGAAATTGTATTCCATACACATGCTTTAGCACACTTGATTATGACAAGCTAGCTGACAGTACTAGGTTTTTACTTTTAGATGCTTATGACCTTTTCTTTTCTTGTAAACTAGGTTTATTGTTCATTACACTAAATTCTTCTGAATGTTCAGTGTTTCAATCAGTACCACTGAATATTACCCCAAAACACCACATTTTTACCTTTGAGTAGTTATGGTTCTTTCAAATAAAAACACTGTACATTCTATGCTTACAGTCAAGCTATGATGTTTATTGTTGTGTTGACAGTTCACATGCAGACTTGGAACTAAGAAATATTAGGCCTTTCTTCTGACCAATTTGATGTACAAGTGCTTCTGAAAACGTCCTAACTAACTGTTCCATATCCTGCTAGTATCAGGAACAAATCTGAAAGCTACCTACTTAACTAAGCCATAGATTGTTATGTTGATAACGTTTACTGAACATTTCATGCTGGTTTGTTGTAGCAGGCTACCAAGGTCGATGGTTGAGGCTACTTGTAAGGCATGGTACAAGACCATGATCCCAGACTAATACAAACAATAAGTGTTCTATGGGGATTTTGGCATACTTTTCTTGCCCTGAATCTTATGCAGGACAGCAGGAGCATTTACACATTTTGCTCCAAGTCTCCAGTTCCAGTGTGAAAGTAGCAAACTAGCTTAATTCTTGGCCTCACTGATACTGGTATTGACCATTTCTTGTTTAGTCCTTGCACAAAAACCTTGTGTTAAATGCTCAAAATTCACTACGTTTGTTTTGCGGGTGCTTTTACAGGCTTCAGTGTCGAGAAGTGAAAGGATCACCTTGCTATTGATGGATCAACCGATTCTTGGCCACCTGACAAATTTACTGCTTATGTTTGCCGAAGCTTATGAAGTTGAGCCTAGAAACCTTGTCATACTGCCGAACCTGTTTTTACCAATTCATTTTTACGGCTCCTGCTATTCGGTAGTATGTAATATGCAATTGCTACTCCCGAGTTGGAACAGGATTATACACTTGTCTTGCAGAGCAATGTATACACTAACACCTGTGAAGATTAATCCCTACCTGATCCTAGCCAAAACCGAACACATGATTTACCGAGGAGGATTAGGGGGATTTATCCCCAGCAGGTTTTGAGTGACAAGGGAGGGATCCACTCAATCCCTCCGGATAAGATCCCCTTGGGGATTAAAACCCGGACGCGGTTACCTATCACGCTGGTGATAAAATAATTTTTATCGCCTGAACCGCGCGCGGCGCACTTGCGGCCTTGCGGGCCGAGCAATTGGCCGGCCAATCAGTGGGTCACGGGTGCATCAAACCGTGGCCCAACACGCGAGAGATATTAAAATTATTTTCTGATTTAGTGATTATGTCAAGAAAAATTCTAAAGCCACTTGTCGTACCCTACCAACTAAAGTATCGAATTTTTTATTACATCATTGTGTTTTTTAAACAAGATCTTTAAAACGACTTACAAACGAAAGATTTAGTCTATAAAATAAACAATTAATTTAACATCATGATCAAATTAGTCTATAAAGTAAACAAATTGTTCCACGCATGAATAAATTACCGCACATGGAGGACAAACGAGTCCACATTGCGAATAAATTGCTGCATATGGAGAACAAATGAGTCCACGTTACGAACAAATCAATGCACATGCACATGGAGAACAAATCAGTCCACATTGCGAACAAATTAGTACATATGGAGAACAAATCAGTCCATATTACGAATAAATTAGTACGCATGAAGAACAAACGAGTCCACATTACGAACAAATTACCGTACATAGAAAACAAATGAGTCAACAATGCGAACAAATTAGTACACATAGAGAACAAAGAGTCCATATTGCGAACAAATTAGTGCACATGGAGAAAAAATGAGTTCGTATAACGAACAAATTATTACACATAGAGAACAAATAAGTCTACATTGCGAACAAATTATTTTCACAAATGAACGGATAATTTAGCACTGTGAATAAATTAGTTTACCAAGTGAAGAAAGTAACTCCACATACGGATAAATAATTCTGTGTAAAGAACACACACATCCACATCATGAACATATAACTTTCATAGGTAAAAAATTACTAATATAGGATTAGAAGTCATTAAACGTCGCAAACAAATTAATCTAATACACATAGGATTTGAAGAAAAGAAATGAGTATAAAACTTAAAAATAACAAAATACAACGAAGAATAAAATAAATATAAGAGAAATAAAAAAGAAGAACATAATTAATTTCACCGTAAAAAGGAAAAGAAATAAATATAAATATAAAAAGAGAAGAAAAATAAAAAAATAAAAACAGAAAACAAAAGAAAAATATGGATCGACCCTGCGTGCTCCCGCAATGGGCACGCACCGCCGCGTGAACGCGGAAAAAATTAAACGCGTGGAGCCTAGCCAGTGCTATAGATCTTATTATCGTTATTGGGCCGATCAATTCTTGACCCGTTCGAATAACAGACTTGCGCGCGTGGGCGACAACATGATTTTCATAGCGCGCGCGGTGCATGTCCTTCCCGTTAAAACTCCATCATTGTTGGGTTGCTCAGGATGAGGTGCCAAACCGTAATTATCCTTCCATAAACGCGTGCAGCACGGCACATCGCCGTGTCATCATCCCTAGCTAATTCGTCATTTGCAACAACAACAACGAATCACGCCACCTCGAGATTTGCACCGAGGGGCTCGGCTCGTCGCCTCCACCGCTGCCACGTCCGTCGTCAAGGCGCCTCCGTCCTTCAGGTCACGAAGGGAAGGAATAGAACAGGGTTTGGGATTATTGCTCAGAGGTTTAATCATCGCTCGTCAACAAGTTCCACAGGCGTAGTGTGTGCGTTTTTTTTCTTCTCACTTACAGAGAGATGTAAATATAGCGGAATTTATGTTCAATTTTGCCACACGCTGTCAATCAGCTAATCCATTGATACATCAGCTTTGCAATACGCTAGTGGGGCAGTTGAAGGACTTCAGTGGCAGGAATCAAGAAAGGAAAGACACTCTTTTCTAGAACGGCATTTGGAATCACCTAGTATAGAAACTAAGCCACCATGCGTGATACTGGTGCTGCAACTTTAGGACAGTTCACAAGAATCCTGAGCTTAGATTAAGGAAAAGGAACAGGTAGCATGTGATAGTTCGCTGACAGTTGCAAGTTAAAGCGACCACGAATGGCATTTGGAATCAAAATATGCTGATTCTGCAGCTTCTGCACAGTATTATCCCTGTTGCCCACTTTGAAGGAACCAAGCACTCCACAATAGACTAATGCTAGCAGAAATAAAAGAGTATGACAAGTATTATAATTGATGCGATTACATATCAATTGGATTACTGAATTTTTCTCTGCCAAAACATTGCATTGCATGACAAGTATTTATTTTGTGGAACGTGAGAATGGTGAGATATCACAAACCACACAGGCGGCTTGTACAGATGCAAGCGAAGCATTTTTGGACAGGGAAAGAAAGGGAACCCTCTGCGGTGGTGGCAACACTTATGAAGCCTGTGCCTTCCCAATAACGTGGAGCTCAGAGCCTATTCAAGGATACACGGACTAAAGTGGAGGTTATGATTATTTCTCACCATCCAGTGTCAATAGCACTCTATATAATTCAGGGCGGCGGTCCCTGAATATCCCCCAACCATGCCTGGTTGACTTTATCTCGTCTAAGTCAAACTCTGCTACCAGCACTTCCTCATCTTTGTCATTAGCAAGCTTCACGATTTCTCCAGTTGGTCCTGCAGAGAACCACATATGGTCAATTAAACCCATGTTTCTAATCCTTTGATTCTTTTGTAGTTCTATCTTCCAGTATAAAGATATATACAAGCTAGATTACCTGCAATGAAGGAATTCCCATAGAAGGTTATAGTGCTCTTGCCATGCTCAGTCTCAACAGTTTCTGTGCCTATCCGGTTAGAAGCAACAAGGGGGACCTGGATAATTCAAGGCAGATCATGACATGATTAGAGAAGAGACTGTTTCACCAGTATCACTCAGAGAAACAGCAAACAAAGAAACATCTTTATGGTTCACAATGAAACTGATAGTGCATTATGAACTATATAAAACAACACAGTACCAAATTGGCACCAGCATGGCCTTGCATTACACGCTTCCAGTGTTCACGGGAATCCAGATTACCATCCTGGGGTTCAGATCCAATTGCAGTGGGATAGAACAGTATTTCAGCCCCCTGAAGCGCCATTGCTCTTGCACACTCTGGAAACCACTGATCCCAGCAGATTCCTACAAGTTTAAGAATGATGGCATTAGTTATGGGTGGGATTATTTCACAATAATTACTATTAGTGCTACTGTTTATAAAATAAAATAAGGGTCAGTATCATTGCAGAACACAAATAACTTACCAACACCAATAGATGCATACTTGGTTTTGAAAGCCTGCATCAATAGCAGTAGATACATTTAAATGAACAAGCTGATAAGAAAAACTGATCCATTTCCAGTATATACATCCATATTTTTTGTGAGGAATATACAGATGAAGTTGGAATGCAACCTAGTACAAATAAAGAATTACCTTAAAGCCAGTGTCACCTGGGTTGAAATAGAATTTCTCTTGATAACCTGACAAACATAAGTAGCTTCATCAGATGAGGTAATCCAATTATAGGGAACAGGAAAATTACTATTGACATGTATTACCTGGTCCATCTGGAATGTGTGCTTTGCGATAGAGGCCAAGATCAGTGCCATCAGCATCAATAATGGCCACTGAATTAAAGTGGGCATTGTTTGCTTCTTCAAAAAAACTGACAGGTATCACAACTTCCAACTCCTTTGCAAGCTGTTGCATCCTATGGACCAGGGGAGCAAACGTGTGTGTATAAATGTTAAAGAAACAGAATGGATGCATTACTAATTGATTGCTGACATGAACATGAAAGTCTACCTCGTGATAGTTGGGTTGCCTTTGTAAGGCTTAGCGCGACGAAAGAAATCCAGCCTTTGAGCTTGACAGAAATAGTGACCCTCAAACAATTCCTAGGACATGAATAAAATACATGTACAGAGAATTATAAACTCAAGTAATACAAACCAAGAAGCATGACAATTCATAGCTAAACATATGTTTGTATCATATGTAAATTTACCTGAATGAGTACAATCTTTGCACCTTTCTTGTGCGCTTCCCTAATCAACCTGTAATACAAGCAATCAGTCCCTGAGTTTTGCAGGTTTTTTAACTATGACAAATAGAGTGATAGCAAAAACTGCAAAGCATACTTTCCCTGTGATTTTAAGTAAAATAACTCAAATCACGGATACATCAATTTACTACCATAGTCAGAATATATTTCTAAATCTTGCAAAAAGAAAGGTCTAAAAATTGTACTAACACAAGAATGGAATAAAACTGGCGAGTTTTGACTGATGGACTGTGCAGCCAAAAACCGAGAATGGCAGTGAAAGTAAATGAAGCCATCTCTGCACCGATGGTAAGTGCGAGATCAAAAGCCAAAACCATTAATAACAGCTTCGAATAGAATCAAGCAAGATCTTAGCTAAAGAGTAGCTTTGTGATCCAACAATGCACTCAAATAAAGATATACATTCAAATATACTACATGAAAGAAAATGAAGTAAAAGGAAACAGAGTCAGTTGAAGAAGTTCCGGACAGTGAGATGAACCATAATGTGGTTCTGATGTACCAGGTGCAAGAGAACTGCAAACAAAGTTAAGAAACTTTTTGGTTTTGGAATTTCTAGTTTTTTCACTATAATAAAAAATACAATGAAATATAGCACATTGTAGCTATAGCAGCCTACTATGTTTTTCCTTTTTTAGAACAGAACTGTAACTATCAAAAAAATAGAGTCCTGCCCTTGTGACAAAGTAACTGCAAGGGTGGAAAACTGACTCATTAAACATATGCCGCTATTTTACCCAAAAGGTGATTAACAAAATGTGCTTCAATTTTAACAGTCACTAGAAGTTAGAACTACACTGGTTGCTTGAAACACATCTGTTAAACAAAAAGTAGAAAGATAGAATGCTTAATGCAAATGGATAGCACTTTCACTTTGCCATACAAGAATATAATAGATCCTGTAACCCAAACCTCACAAAATGAACAAATTGGAAACATAAGGATCAGATTTGTGATTGGGACTATGGAGAAGCTATCAATATAGCACAGGCAGCATTACCAGTGTATTAGAGCAATAATAATTTTGGCTCACAAAAATGTATATGTTTTCATTGCATTATCTAAAGTGATATGATAAAAAGGTACATAGTCGAATCCAAACACCATGGAAGATGCCTCAATAATTCACTGCAAGAATAAAGTAGCTGATAGACAAAAAAATAATGGCAACAAAACAGGGGAGCTGAGAATAAAGTAGCTGACAGGATTGCCCAATCCAAGGTAGAAGGCACAGAAATTCATTGTGCAAACACAGGGCAGTTAAGATATAAGATCATTATAGTTTTTTATGTGATTTCGTAATCAAAATTTTAGGCCACCTTAAAGGAATCCAAATTATGTTCAGTGGATACTATAGATCGGGCTAGATTACTAATGAAGTGTTTAGCAGGATAGATACTTGGTAAAAACAAAGTCTATATAAGTCAATGAGAGGAATTAGTTGAGGCACCGTCGCTGAAAGCAAGCTCCTGCGCGATAATCAAGTGCTACGACTCTAGGAGTGCGCACTGAGAGCATATTTCTGGATAAATCACGACGAATCAGCCCTCTTGGCAAACAACACCAAAACACCAGAGCACGTGCTACTGTGCAGGATAAGAGTTGGAAATCAAAAACTCCAACATCCGCGAGACCGCGACTAAACTAAACGGCTGGGATTTTGGCTCGTTTGGGGCGGGAATCAGAGACAGGGTTACCTAGGGATTCAGGCGAGTCAGCCATACCTCTCGGCGGTGGCGACGTTCTCGGCCTCGACGTCGGTGCAGGCGAACTGCACGGCGGCGACCGCCACCTTCCTCCCCGCGGCCGCAGCCATCGCTCCCGCCGCGTCGCGTTCCCACTTCACCAACCCCCTCCCCGGCCCGACTCGCCCTTCCGCTGCGCTTGGACTACGCTGCTGTCGTCTGAGGCCTGATTTGGGGGAGCGGCAGCTTCTCCAAAAGCGCTCCCTGGATAAGATAAGCACACCCCGCTGGTGTAGGAATCACCTTTTGGGAAAAGCTAGCCGTGCCTGTTTGGGGAAGCTGCTCCAATAGAGCTTTTGGCAAGGATGGCGCCGCCGGGAGTGAACGGCCTGGAGCAACGGAAGGGAGGAACGGCGAGGACCGGCGCGGAGCAGAGGGATTGTGGCGGGCAAGCACGGAGGGAAGAGACGACGGCGGCCGGCGTGGAGGGACGGGACGGCGGCGGCCCGCACGGAGAGGGAGCGGTGGCGCGGCGAGCGAAGAGGGAGGCGAGGCGAGGAGCGGAAGAGCCGCGGGCAGCGGTGTCGGGGGAGCGGCGGCACAAGGCGCAGGCTGCGGGGTCGGGGGAGCGGCAGCGAGAGGCGCGGCCGGCGAAGGTGGGGAGGGTCGAAGGGGCGGATGGGAAGACGGAGTCGGTAAAAGAGAAAAAGCTCGGGAAGCGGGTTTTGCGCTTTGTAGTGCGAAGGGTTGCTTTTTGCTGCTTCGAGGAGCTTCCTGTAAACCAAAGGGAAAATTAGATCCGTACTATCGAAAGAACCTACCTTTAAATATTTATCATTAAAAGATTGAAGGACAGATATTTATCATTAAAAGATCTCTCGTTACAGCTCTATAGCATTCAGTAGCCTCGCGTAAGTTGTGTTGTAGCCGCCGTCACCGAGGACGCCGTCGTCGCCACAGTTAGACTCCACTGAACGAGCACCACCATGTCGGCCATCGCCGCCCCTCCCTTCCGGCTTCCGCGCTAGCCGCCGCCGCTCCTCCCCTTCGCGTTGGAGCTGTGGCCGCCGGAGCAGCAGACGGCGGCAGGCCTCCGCTCGCGCCGCCGCCGGATCCAGGTTCCCCAGGGAATCGAGCGGGGCTGCAGGAGGCCGTCGGGGGCGGGCAGCAGGCCACGACGGCGCGGTCATGGTAGCACAAGAGGGGGCGCAGCACGCCACGACGGTGCGGCCATGGCGCGAGAAGCCGGTGGTCGACACAACGGACTGGGGGAAGCAAGGACGATGGCAGCGCTGGTAGCCCGAGCGGCCTTGGCGACCGACACGACGGACTCGCCGAGGCCCTGCAGGCAACAGGCGCCATGGGCGACCAAGCTGAGCCACCTGCTTGAACGCCTGCCCCTGCACGTGAAAAACCACCGATTGGCCGAGCTTGCCAGCAAAGTCCTCCTCTGCCACCGCGGCCGACAGGAGGCCGCCAAGCTGGCCGTCCAGCTTCTCCAGGACGGCGCTCTCGAAGTTTTTGGAGTCCGAGGCCCTGGGCTGCGGCATGTCCTTTGTCGGTGACCACGACGGCGAGTATGCCCCTGCTCCAGTCGGAGAATCCGATGTCCTTAGCGACAAAAGTAACCTGCAAGAACGCAAGACATGAGGAGTGCACATGCAGGTACGGTTTGAGCAAAAACTATGAATACATAGGAAGCGATTCGGCAAATCGATAGAAACTTTGCTCGATCTAGGGGCAGTTGAGTGAAGATGCTGCAGGCGCACCCGAGGGCGGGTCGACGGGGGCGCCCGGCTAGACTTGGGCGGTGTAGCCTGGCAGGCGGCGGCGGCGCGGTCGTGAGCGGCGCTGTCCCGGTGAGCTGCCTCCTCCTCGTCCCCATGGCGAGCAGCAGGAGGCAGGGCGCGGCATAGGGCCTCCGCGCTCCGGCCGACGGGGGTGGCCTAGCTCTAGTGGCACGGCATTGGCGGGCGGGGGCGGCGCGGCTTCGAGTCCGGTGGGTGCGGCCCAGGACGGGAGGAGGCGACGCGGGGAGAAGAGCCCGCGCTTGCAGGTGAGGCAGCGGTAAGTGAAGGAGCACGTGGCAACGGCACAACTAACGGGAGGCTAACTGAGTGATATAGAGTTGTAGGGGGAGATCTTTCAATGGTAAATACGTGTCCTTCAACCTTTTGATGATAAATACCTAAAAGCTGGTTCTTTTGATGGTAAGGATCCAATTTTCCTAAAGCAAAAGCTGCGCTTTGCTGCCATCGACGCCGTCACCGGATTGTTCCAGTCTTGTCACGTTTTAGTGGAGATGGGAGAGTGAGATGCCTACTGGCAGCCAAAGTGGCCATGGCCAGGGTTAGGCAAGGAATACAGTTTTCCACCAAGGCGAAAGGAAAAATCCGTAATCAGTAGTAGTTGCGCTATCATAAACCACAACACACAAAGAAATGTTTCATCTGTCGGAAATGATGGGCCAAAGCATCATTCCGGCATTAGTGATACTCAAATATTCCCTTGCATTTGTGTTTTGGCAGGCGATGATTGTTTACACTGGTTGCCGTCGCGTCCGTTGCTTTCGTCTTATCCTGACAGCATAAGCTACCCGATCGAGTACTAACAGCTGACACAGTTTCCAGTTGCAACTCGCAAGGTAAGGCCCTGTTTAGATACAAATTTTGGTATCAAACTTTGGCCCAAAGTTTGCACTTTGTAATAAATACGTCACTGTAGTATTTCGTTTGTATTTATGAAAAATTGCCCAAACATTGATTAATTAGGCTTAAAATGTTCGTCTCGCAAAGTACAACAAAACTGTGCAATTAGTGTTTGATTTTATCTACATTTAGTACTCCATGTATGTGCCGACATTTTGATACGATGAAAATCTTCTTTTTACATAGTGGAATTTGGGAGCCAAATTTGGGAAGGGGTGGGGAGGAGGAAGGGGGCATGGCGCGGGGACCTGCGGGGAGGAGGTAGGGACGGGCGGAGGCGGAGGTGGAGGGAGATGAGGTGACGGCGGCCGTGGAGGACGTCGGCGTGGTTTGAGGGTGGGGTTTAGACGGTGGTGGTGGGCATTCTGCGGGGAGGTCGGAGGAGTGGCTGTGGAAGGGGAGGAGCCTATAGGAGGAAAAGGTGTGCTGGCCGTGGCCACGAGATCGGATTTGGTCGAAGCAAGCGACCGGGGTCCGACACGGGAATCAGATCCTCTACGGTCGGGGTCCTTGACCTGCCTCTACAGTCAGGTGATCCGGCCGTCCAGCAGCAATCCTACGACACCCTCCCAGATGGCTCCTCTCCTACCCAACGCTGGCTCGGCTCTTCCCGACGCTCAGCTCGGTCGTATCTGGGAAGACGCGCGATGCGCGAGAGCCGTGCCCGACACTGGGCCGCGGCCCAACAGGGCCTGCAGTCCTCATTTTTTACTGCGAAACAACACCTTTCGGTGGGGACGCACCTCGCGTTTTTGGCGCGAGGACTGGCGTGGGCGGCGGCGTAACTCGAGTACGAGTCGTAGGTGGCGATAAGGCTGGTTGTCGTTCATCCAATATGTGAGTTAATCTCATTTTTCTTCTTCACGACTTGATTGTTCTCAGCAAACTCTACTATGTGTGCTCTAATTTGATTGTGTTCCACCTCACCTCATTAGACTGTGTTGGAATTCATCGAGAAAACCTGGAGCAAAGTAAAATCAGCATATTTGAGATGGAAGAAAATAGGTATATGAAGCCATGGTTGTTACTTTTTCACTAGATCAGAAAGGTTTTATTTGTTCAATGATCACCAAATTATTTTTTTGTTCCTATAGAGTGGGTGTGCTGCCTAGTTTGATACCTGAAGTTGGCATGGAGTTCAATACTATTGATGAGGCTTGGATGTTTTGGATTGCCTATGCAGGTCAAAAAGGGTTTGAGGTTAGAAAAAGCTACACAAATAAAAGAAAATCTGATGGGAAGATTAGGTCATGCAGATATGTTTGTGCAAAAGAGGGTCACAAAAACAAAGATAAAAGGGATCATCTAACAAAGTGTCTAAGAGCTGAAACTAGAACCGATTGTCAAGTTCGCATGGGTGTTGTACTAGATCAACAGAAGGAGAAATAAAGTTGTTGATCTAGTTTTGGAACACAATCACATCCTTCCGTTGCTAGAAACGTCGCATTTGATGGTGTCTCAAAGGAAAATTTCAGAATTATAAGGTTTTGAAATTGAGACAGCCGACGATGCGGGAATTGGGCCCAAAGCAGCACATGAGTTGGCTAGTATCCAAGTTGGTGGTTCACTTAATCTCTGTTACACTCTCTGTGACCACAAGAATTATTTACGGGGCAAGCGCCAACGAGAGATGGCATATGGTCAAGCAGGAAGCATGCTCATATATTTTCAAGGCAAAATTGTCGATAACCCATCATTCTAATATGCATTGCAGATGGATAGTGAGGAATAAATAGCAAACATATTTTGGGTTGATGCCAAAATGATCACAGACTATGCACATTTTGGTGATGTTGTCAGCTTTGACACTGCTTTTGGAATAAACAAGAAAAGCTGGCATTTTGGTGTATTCGTTGGGTTCAATCAGTTCAGGGAAACTATGGTTTTTGGTGTTGTTCTCCTGTACGATGAGAAATTTGAGTCCTTCAAGTGGTTATTTGAGACCTTTCTAAAAGCACATAATGGTAAGCAACCTAAAACAATCTATACTGATCAATATGCTGCAATGGCAAAAGCAGTTAAGGAAGTGTTTTTAGAAGCATGGCATGGTTTGTGCACTTTTTCATATTATGCAGAATGTTGTAAAACATCTATCTGAAGCCCATGATGAAGAATCTAGTACTTCTCCCAAACAGAATATTTATCCTAGTACTTCTTTGCCCATGGAACAAATGTCTGAATCATACATGGCCATCAATATGTTTTCTCAGATATTGACGGTAATATTTCAAACTAATACACCATTTTTTGTATACCATGTATACCCATCAATACATTCTCTCAATTATGCATCTGAACCTTTTATTTTGCAGGGGGCAATCACAGATGATATTCTTGCTGATTTCTAGTAGTATGGACATTTCCTGCAATATGAATGTCTTTTGGATAATAGATTGTTTAGGAGAATAGCTTTTGGACAATAGTTATTGTCTTTGAAGTGTAAAGTTATGGGAATTACATCTCTGGTATGCTCATCTCTAAACAACAAGTCATTTTGTCCATCTTAGAACTTGCAACAATCAGCATTACTTTTTTATTCAATTTCAAGAAAATTAACACAATGTCAATCTCTGAAGTACTAATACAACTTGATTTCTATAATGTCCGAAGTACTGATATAACTTGATTTCTACAATGTCTAAAGTCAGCTGCCCCTCCTGCTTGAAGCTGCTGATCCATGACACCATCTTGTCCAGAACCAAAATCATCTTGAAACCATCACGGTTGCCTTGCCTGATCATCACCATCTACTGGTCATGGCTACGAAAATCTTGAACACGGAAGCTCCTGACCTGTACATATGGTAGAATCCCGTTCCTAATGCTTACACATTAGCAATCATTGGGAAAAAACGATTTTGGAGACTTCAGGTAGGCTGAGCAGAGGAATCGCTGTACACAGGGCAAGAGCTCGGCGTCCTGAGATTGGCAAGCCCGTCGGTCACCCCGTCGAACGGCTCGGCGTCGCGGCTCCCCGCCGCCACCGCGGCCACGAGACGCCTAAGCCTGTGCAACTGCACCGCCGCCTCCTACGCCGTCGCGACCGCAGCTCTTGGGCGCCTTGGGGCGATTCCCTATGGACATGGGCGCAGCCGTCGCTGCGCTTGGGTGCGAGTCGCGGCCGCATCTCTTGGGCGCGAGTCCCGGAGGGTGTGGCCGCTGCCGCAGCTGCGCGCCTCAGGGCAGGCGAATCCGGCGATGGGAATGGAGAGGTGACGGAGGAGGAGAAGAGGACATGCAAAGGGGAAGCGAGCTGTCCCGCAGCAGCCACGAGCGAGTTCGTAGCGAGCCAAGTCGAGCGTCTCGGGCAAAAGAGGAGCCATCTGGGAGGGTGCTGTAGGATTGTTGCTGGATGGCCAGATCAGCCCGACTATAGAGGCACGTCAAGGATCCCGGCCGTAGAGGATCTGATTCCTCGACACAGACATTGGCTCCGGGCTCTGGCTTGGGTTCGTCTAGAAAGAGGATTGAGCGATGGAGAGGCCGGTCAGCGTGTCCGCCGAGGGGATCTTTGCCCATCCAAAATGTCAACTTTGTTATACTTGTTATTTTTAAGGAAAAAAACCTAAATTTAACATGCTAAATGAATGATTTTACTGTCCTTACCACAAGATTGTACCTAGCTCATGCTAGTTATTAGCATTGTTTGCCCAAAATGTCACACAATGGCTAATCTTTCATATTTAAATGTTTGTTTACCCAACTTAAAAGCTTTTTTTGTTAGATAATCGACAACTAAGAGTGAATGATTCCTCAACATCTTGGAAACACTGTCGATTATATATATATATATATATATATATATATATATATATATATATATATATATATATATATATATAATTGGGAGCCTAGTGCTCCTAATAAGAAATGGAAGCCCCGGCCAAACAGGTGACACAACCAGTTTGATTTGTGGCTACCCCCGGTCTGGTGCGACCCAACGAAATCGACGACGCGCCACACCCACCTGCATGGGGCCCGCTATACTCTGGCCCACCCCCATCGCTCCTATCCTCTCTCCCCTCATTCAAACCCCCACTTTCTCTCTCCTAATTCGAATCCCATGAGCTCGGCCACCCGGCGGCGGAGGTCGAGCTTCCTGCTGCGGCACGACGCCGCCGGCGTAGCTTCGAAAGGCACGGCGCTCCTCGGTTCCCCCTCCCTAGAGAAGATCCATGGTGGGCCGCATCCTCCAGGGGCCTCCTCCCAGGGTCCCGGCGTTGGGGGAGGCCGGGCGGCCGCTGCCCCCTTCTCTCCCTGGCGGATCTTCGGTGGTGGGTGGCGGTGCCCTTCTCTCTGCTCGATGGCGATGGCCGGCATCTGTCAGCGGTGGCCCGTGCATCTGCGCGCTCTTTGGATGGCCACCCGGTGGCGGAGGTCAAGCATCCCTATTGCCGAGCGGTGTCGGTGGCGCAGCTCCAAGTGATGCCCCGCCGGTGTTGTAGCCTCCTCCTCCAAGGTGAGTGCGGGTCCGCCCTGCCTCCTCCACTAGCAAGCAGATCTAGGGGCAGTGGCACCCTCTAATGGCGGAGCTCCCTCGTGGCTCCTGGTAGATCTCGCCGCTGTGGCGCGGCAGCGTCGCTTCCCGCCTTCTCCAACGGCCACTGCCAAGTTCCTCGGCCTCGTCCGTCCCCCATGGCGTGGATCCGCAGCCGGTGCTTTCGGATCCATCGTCCTCGAGCTGCTGGCCTCCTTAGATGCGGACAGCTGCCGATGACTGCTCCCTGTCCCGGATCCAGTCAGGAACGGCGAGGCGAGCCCTGGTGTTGTGGCGGCAGGACCCAATGCAGCGGCGGAGCATGGTGTTGGCACTTCTTACGATCCAATATCAGGATTGTGAATCCGGGTATCGGAGTAAGGAGTGTTTCAGTGGTTTTTCTTATGGCTTAGTAAAATATATCAATATTTTGTAAGCGCACAGAATTACCGTTGTAGCACTTCACCAGGGAGTAATATGAGGTATCGTAATTTATATTTCCGCAGGAAAGCTTTGGCAAAAATACTAGTAAATGAGTATTTGAGACTATCAGAGATGGGTACACTACTAGCAAGACGGGGGATAACGGTATTGGATAGGAGTGATTATACCGCGACACACAATTCAAGGGTGGCTCAGATAAGAGAGGGAAGGAGTAGCTAGTTGGGAGGACAACGAGACGAGATAAAGGATTCCTGGGTATTTGTCTATCCGGGTTACTCGAGTCTAAAGATACAGTAGCTGAGAAATAGCTCTTACAGGTCAAGGATAACTTTAATACCTTAGCTTCGGAACAACGGAGCCAGCGACACACAGATAGGTATGAGAAGGTGTGCCACCAACCACGCACTCTAGGATCCTGTGGGGCCGAGTCAGGCGTGATGGACTACGTAGGCCGCATAGGGTTGTCACCACCTAACGGTTACCACCTCTGTGCCAACCCAGGTACAATCTAAGGCCACTACCTAGTCTAGGTTCCACACCTACACTAGACAACGACTACTTACTCCGCTAGCAGAAGCAAGCAATCCTGTCAATACCCCAGTGACAATTCACCACAAGTATTGAATAGAAACGAAGAACCCACTACGGTAAAGACTTAAGCAAGAATTGGAAGAACTAAGATCACAACGACTATAGTCTAAACATGAAATACTTGCAACTAGAATAAAGTAAAAGCAGAATTCTGATAACTCAGACAAGATGACAAAGATAACTTATATTAATAACTCAAAGTCAACAAAAGAAAAGGAAAAGATACAAGAGCTTATACCAGAGCTTTTGAAGACGACTCTGAAACCTCCTAGGCACAGCTCGACTCGACTCTAACTCCCAACTAAACTATCCTAACTCTACTAGAATGAGAAGTGGAGCTCCTTGGATTGAGTGTGTTTTGATCCGGGGCTTGGACAACATCATTTATAGTGGCTTAAGGTCAGTAAGCTGGAGTAACCGCCAAGGGAGCTGGGAGGCGGTTCCGGGCAGTTCGGTCAAACTGGATAAGTTGGGGCGAACTGCCAGGGTTCGGCCGAACTCTCCCAGTTCGGCCGAACAGTGGGATGCACCGCCTCGTGCTCCTACGGCCCTAATCCTGCCCCTAACGGCGGTTTCGTGTAGTGGGGGCAGTTCGGTCGAACTGGGCTTTTAACCCAGCACGCCTCCCGTGCACCACCTTAGCTCCTGGGCTGTCCTGGATGACTTGTTCGTGGTGGACTTCTTGTAGATTTGGCCCAGAGATGAGGTGGCAGTGGTCCACGTGTCATGCACGGTCGACGCTTGGTCATCACTGACGTGGATGGCCTCCGGTTATGCTTTGCATCATTTACGGATAAGGGGGGTAACCAGCTGAATCATGTCGTTCGGCCGAATCAGTCAATTCCAACCCCTATAGTGCGTATTTCTTGTTATTGTACCTGCATAAGTGATACACACCAAAACTTGTGGAACTTTATTAGAAATAAACCTAAGTACATGAAATGTTCTATATAACCTCTTTTATTCCCGAGTATTGGTGGTCGAAAACGGGTTGTAACGACCGCCAACAAGCTCCCCCAAGCTTAGACCTTTGCTCGTCCTCGAGCAAAGATAAAGACTTAGGCTCGGTGGATCATGAGTTGCTATAATGTCAGTATCTTGCCGATAATCTTTATAAACAACTAGTACTCTAAAATACTTGAATCATTAGCAAAGTTTATTACTCACCTTTTACCTATGGGGCGTATAGCAATCTCCTTGTCTTGGGCGGTTGAAAGGTTGAACAGTTTTGATTTAGTTTCATTCCACTCCGACTCTTTTCAGGATCTCATTTTGGAGTTTTCCACAATTTTTGAAAATTTAAATTTGTTCCTCAATTGACACACTCAATCACTCAAGTGGTATTTGAATCTTCACCAAAGACTTGTGCCTTCTTTCATCCTAAAATCTAATAAAGCTTTTGTGTGGCTCAGAGACAATGGATGAAGACATGCATGTATCTTATATTTTGCTAAGTAAAAAATCGGATCTTTGGGGGAGCAAATCACACCTTAAGATCGAGAAGTGCAAGTGTGTGGGATATGTGGAGTGAAATATGGTGGAACTCCTTGGGATGATTCTTCCTCTATTTATTTTTGAGAACATGGGCTATCTCTTTTTATTTTTCTTCATATTTTTGCCATGTGATTTTGGCATGCTTTTCTTTTTCTCATTTTTTCTTTTTATTTTTCCATGCTACTTAGCATGCTTTTCTTCCTCTCTTTTTTTCATAGCATTTATTTTGTGGATGGATAATGGCAAAATTTGCTAACTCCCAGTGTAGAAATTGCAAGTGAGAGGTGGTGTGTATGTGAATCTCGATCTTGAAAGCATGAAAGGTTCCTCACAATGGTCACAACAATTTGACAAAGCTCATTAAGATAACAAACAACATATGTGTGCTAGGTTTTCAACTAATCTTAACATATGGCTTTGGTAGGAATTTTGAACCGATGAGGAACTTTATTTCATTTTTGAAGCACAAAACATCTGAGATTTTCATCATACTAAGAGCAAAAGCAGAATTTAACTACAATCTCACCATATCATTCCTCACAATAACTTAGACTTGGAATAAAGCATGTGCTCCCACAAGGTTTTCATGTTCATTTTTACGCATGCCAATTAACTCAAGTACTATCGAGCAACTGAAGGATCGAAATGGCGACCAAAGAGGGGGGAGTGAATGGAAGCCGATAAAAATTCTCTCAAAAGAGTGAACCTGACCTATGTCCCAAAATCACTTCCGACGGCAACCAACTCACTTTCTTGCCAAATCCACGAAGTCACTGAAGTACTTCTAGACATTGGAACAAGTTCAAAATCAATTCAATTAACGCCACACAGCGGAAACCACAATTCAAAATTCAGTGCCGCACACAAACCAAAACCGGTTAGACCGGTTTCCCCAGGCAGACACGAGAAAAATCTGCTCGCGAGAAAAACTCAATCTTATCCTCAACCGATCTCCTGATTTGCTCCACGGATTCAAATGTGTCGGTATTTGGAAATCATGGTCCCGACACCAACCAGAAATGTGCCGTGTTCCCTCCCCTAATGATTGATGCAGAAGGTAATGCAAGACACGGATTTATCCTGGTTTCGGTCGCAAGACCGTACTTCCAGCGAGGTGGTGCGTGCGATGTATTATTCTGCACCGGACTGCAAGTAGTAGGGGATACAAGCAGGTTGGGAGAAGAGGCTAGACCTCCAAGTCCCAAATGATTGAGGCGAAGTGCCAATATCGCGGTTTACGGGGTGTGTTCGAGTGTTCTGTGTTCTCTCTCTCTCTCTTCTCGATCGATCGCTCTCTCTTCGTTCGTGGGCGCGCCCTCTCCTTTTATAGGCCAAGGAGAAGGGGTTGCAGGCGTGTGTCGTTGTGCAGGCATAGTTGCCACACAGTAGTAGGAGTGGCGCCGGGCGTGCTTCTTTGTCCTTGGCCACTGTTACGCGGTATTGCGGTCCTTGTGATCGATTCTTGTACTGGTGATGACGCCAGGGAGTGGTTTCGAGGATCCGAGCTGTCCTTCATGTGGTAATGACTCGCCCGTACACCATTTCGAGGGTCTCCCATGCCTGTGTACAGCCCATTATGTGGGAAATCACTGTGGGAGTTGGTAACACAGGGAGTTGGAGTGACCCGACCCTGTTCGTATACTGGCGACATGTGCGCATAGCGCCAGGGATGGTCGCATAGTGCTCGGGATGTCCCGTCATGCCTCCGCCGTCCTCTCTTCTTCTCCTGCTATGTGCTCGAGGGTCTCTCCCGCCCGATGGAGGGCTTCGGGTCGTCGGAGTTGGCAGCACAGGGAGTTGGAGTGACGGGCTCTGTTCGCACAGCGCCGGCCTGCCCGCACAGAGCCTCGGTTGGCAGCATAGTGACGGGAGTTGGCGGATGCGATGGGAGGGGGGGGTCATGGCTGTCAGGGCGGCATGGTGAGGGTCATGGCTATCAGGGCGGCATGGCGAGAGATTTGCCTTTGGACTTTGGATGCATGGTGATGGTGAGCGCCATTAATCGTGTGTCGGAGCGGGGGTCTCGAACGAGGCGGAGCTCTCCCCATTTCGTGGGTTGCTCAAGGCTCGATCCTCAGGCCTCGACCGAGGCGGAGTTCTCCTATTCGCTCAAGGGGTCGGTTCCTTCGAGCGAAGCGGAGATTGAGGTGCGCATCGAGGCGCTCCGCGAGGTGTCTTGACTGGGCCTTCGTCCGTTGCTGGGCCGTGGGCCTTAACTTCCGTTTCTCTTTTTCTGGTATGTGCATGAGTTTAATGTTTAACAAGGGTGATTATCCCATAGGTTTGGTTACCCCTAATGAGTAGGTTTAACAATAGTCCCCGAGCCTTTGTTGGAGTAGGTTTAATCCGGCAAAGGCTTTTCGTCGTGGGTGCTTCTGATAAGGTTTCCTTGAAGAATTCCGTCGGGTGTGCGCTAGCGCACCCGCGGGTGTAGCCCCTGAGGCCTTGGAGGAGTGGATATACTCCTGCAAGGGCTGTCAGTATTTCGCGCTTTCGCGAGCTACAACATATTTCGTCTTCAAGGTAGTCGATCTTGTGATGCGAGGAGCCCCCGAGCCCTGGCCCAAGCAAGGTCGATCAGGGGAGGTCCTCGACTTTCAGTTACGACCCTCATCGCCCCGTTTGTGGGGAGGAGTGGTGACGCATTCCATGCTTCCCTCGAGCGGGCCGCGAGTCATGGATGCCTCTGTGAGCTGTTAGCGGGTAATTCAAGTGGACGTCCGTGCCTCGTTCGATGGAGGTCGGCTCGTGGTCCGGAGACACATCTCATAAGAGCACTCGTGAAGGTTTGCTAGGCAGGGCTCGACCCCGTTCATTAGGTGTCGAGGGCTCGTTGCTCTCCTTCGGTTGGATCCCTCGACTAGCTGCCTCCATATGGCCTTGAATATAACATGGGGAGTGCCCTCGAATTTCACATTCGAGGATAGGCTCGATCGCGCGCGCCCCCGGTTATCCCTGACTCTGTTTGATCTGGGGCGCCTATCGAACCCTCGAGGGGCCAGGGCTTCGAACCCCTGATCAGTAGGGCCTCAAGGAGAGGTAGCTTACCTTGGAAGCTTTCCGGCTAGCATCGAGCGTTTATTTTGGTAATCGTGGCCGTCGCGGTGCGTAGCATGCGAAGCGGGCGCGCCTTTTCAGGCGGAGCGGCAGAGGCGTGGGTAGTTACGATGGGATGTGGCGTCTACGACGCCTGGGTTCTCGCGCGTAGTGGTTATCCCAACCGATGGGGCCCGACCGTCAGTGACAACGGTGCCAACCGCATTGAATGCGTATTGCACGCGGCTGGGATGCCGGTTGCGCTTCGTATTACACTATATAAGAGACAAGGGGAAAGGTTTGGCTTACCCAGCCGTTGCCTTCCGATTGCATCCACTACTTCCAAGCGCCGCCGCCCTTGCCTTTCGTCTTCCCCGCACAAACTCCGCTTTTCGCCGCCACCGTTCGCCATGGTGACCATCGTTGACCCTACTCTGTGGAGCCCCTCCATCGCCACCGACGACTACCTCACCGGGCTGGTGGAGGCCGGGGCGCTGCCGGCAAACAGCAACCCTGAGGAGCCCATGTGGATTGCGCCGCCGTCCAACCACCACGAACCTTCTCCGCCGGAGGGCTTCGTGGTGAGCCTGGCGAGGCTACACGAGCGGGGGTTCGGAGTCCCCGCTTCGCCGTTCTTCCGCGGATTGTGTCTCCACTACGGCGTGGAGCTCCACAATTTCGTCCCCAATGCCATCTCGCAAGCGGCGGTCTTCGTCGCCGTTTGTGAGGGGTACTTGGGGATAGAGGCTCACTGGGACTTATGGGTTCACCTTTTCCGGGGTGAGCTGCATACGGCCGTGGGTGAGTCTCGGGGGTTCCGTCGGGTGGTTCGCGCCGGGGGCCTCACCTTGCAAGTCCGGGGGCAGCGCAGCGGGCTGTGCATCTCAGCGACGATGACCTCCAACAACGCTGACTGGGACAAGGGGTGGTTCTACCTCTGCAACGTCGACAACAAGCTCCCGCCGTACAACGCCAAGGTGCTGCGTGAATGGCCGGAGTCGTGGAGCTATGGTGTCTCCCCCGCCGACCGCCAGGAGAGACTCAAGGTCTTCACTGACGCCTTCACCGCGCTGTCGAGGGCAGGGTTGACTGCGGCGGGGGTCATAGCGAACTTTAACCAGCGGTACGTCTTGCCGCTGATGGAGAGGGCACTGCGCCTTGACCAGCTCAGGGCGGATTCGCCCTGGCAGGGCTCGAAGATGAAGGAGGGAACCCTCGTCCTCGAGTACTGCATGCATCGAGCGCGACGAGCTGTAGAGGTGTCCAAGCTCGATTGCAAGGAGGCGGCCCTATTCGCCGTCAAGATGCGCCCCAAAGCGGGGTATTTACAATTTGTAAGTTCTCTTTAAGTTTGATTTAGATTCAATCTCATTTCTTACCCTCGAGGGTTTCTGATTGCCAATCTTGGATTTTTCTCTTCAGGGCTTGTCTCCAAAGGGATATTGTTCCGCCCCTCCTCTTCGTGAGGTCCGTGCGGCCAATCGCTTTTCTGCCGAGAGGCAGAAGGCGCGGAAGGATGCGGCCAAGTAGAAGAAGGAGCGGAAGCGCCAGCGAAAGGCGACGCATGAGAAGGAGTGCCGCCGTCGGGCTAGGGAGGGGCGCTCCCCACCTACTACCCCCGAGAGCAGCCCAGAGGCGTCCTCCTCGAACGACCTTGTGGAGATTTCGCCACCCGCGCTGGTGGCGGCTGAAGTAACTGTGCCCCCGAGGGGGCGAAGCCAAGAGACCCCGACGTCATCACGGGGTAGGGGGGCCTCGAGCGGCTTGGCGCCTTCGACGGCGCGTGCCGCCGGCCCAAGTACCGTGGTGACTGCTCCAAGGGTTCGAGCTCGGAGCCCGCCCGCGCCTGGGGCGGACAAGGGGGCCACATCCCCAGGGGCCACTAGTGCACAAAGCCCTGCACCCGCGGGCTCGAGGCCCGCGAGCGAGACCCTACCGCCAAGGGGCCGTGGTCGTTCGGGGCCCCGGCAGCCCTCGAGCGGCAAGAAGGGAAGGCTGAGCAGCCTCCTTAGGTTAGTTCTTGTCCTCTTTTCTTGGACATAATTCATGGGTTGTTTTTGGTCTAATTTTATTGACTTGGTTTCTGTTAGCCAACCTGGGCCACCGGCATCGCTCCCGTTGGCGCCAACGAAGGCGCTGAAGGTGTCGACGCGCACCACGCCTCATTCGGCGCCGCCGCCCTCGTCCGGAGCGCCCCAGGCGACGAAGATCGTCGCCCGGTATCAGGTGCTGGCACTTCTTATGATCCAATATCAGGATTGAGAATCCTGGTACTGGGGTAAGGAGTGTTTCAGTGGTTTTCCTTATGGTTTAGTAAAATATATAAATATTCTGCAAGCGCACAGAATCACCGCTGTAACACTTCACCTGGGAGTATCCCGACGTATCGTAATTTATATTTTCGCAGGGAAGCTTTGGCAAGAGTACTAGTAAACAGGTATTCAAGACTATCAGAGAAAGGTACACAACTAAACAAGACAGGGGATAACAGTATTGGATAGGAGTGGATATACCGTGACACACATCTCAATGGAGACTCAGGTAAGAGAGAGAAGGTATAGATAGCTGGGAGGACAACGAGAAGAGATAGAGGATTCCTATGGACTTTATCTGTCTGTGTCACTCGGGCTTAGAGATACAACGGCTAAAGAGCCAGCACTGGAAGGTCTGGGTTAACTCTAATGTCTTAGCATCGAGACAATGGACACCAGTGACACGCAGAAAGGGATGAGAAGGGGTGCCACCAGCTCCACACTGGGGGATCCTACAGGCCGAGACTAACGAGGTGGATTACAAAGACCATATAGGGCTGTCACCACCTAACGGCTACCACACGTTCGTTGAATCGGGGGCAAACCAAGGCCACTGACTAGTCTGGGTACCACATTCACACTAACCAACGACTACTTACTTCACTAGCAAAAGCAAGCAACCCGTCAATACCCCCGGTGACAGTTCACCGGCAAATATTGAGCTAAGTCGAAGAACTAACTAAGACAAAGACTTAAACAAGAACTAGAAGCACTAGAACTAGAACCGAGTATAGTCTAAACACGATATAGATGCAACTAAAATAAAGTAGAAGCAAGCTATAAATGACAAAGGCAAGATGATAAAGATAATTATATTGATAACTCAAGTCTTGCAAAAGGAAAAGGAAAAGATACAAGAGCTTATACCAGAGCTTCTGAAGACGACTCCGGAACCTCCGAGGCAAAGCTCGACTCGACTCTAACTCCCAACTAAACTATCCTAACGCTACTAGAGAGAAGTGGAAATGAGAGCACCTTGTCATGGTGTGTGTTGAAATGAGCCGTGGACACCTCCATTTATAGCACCAAAGGGCGGTTGAGTGGAGTAACCGCCACAGGACGTTGTGACGGTTACCGGCCAGTTCGGCTGAACTCATCCAGTTTGGCCGAATGTCGGATTCAACCGCCTTAACCTTCTACGGCCTTGATGCATCCCTAGAGGCAGTTTTGGGTGCTGGGGGCGGTTCGGCCGAAGCCCTACAGTTCGGCCGAACTGGGCTTTTGGCCCAGGGCCACCCCCGTGCACTGTCTATGCTTCCTGGGCCTCCTGGCTAGCTTGTCCTGGTGTTCTTTGGTGAATTTGGCCCATGGAATGATGTGGCGGGAGTCCATGTGGCTTGCACGGTCATCGCATCATCATCTCTTACGTGGAGGACACCTCGTGTGCTTGCATGATGGTTAAGGGGGGTGGTTCAGTTGAAAACCAGAAGGTTTCAGCCGAACCGGAGTTTTACCCCCCTTAACGGGCTTTTTCCGTCTCGGTCCCTGCAAATGAGACACTCACCAAAACTCGTGGAACTTTATTAGAAGTAAAACCTAAATGCATGAAATGTTACATAAAACCTCTTTTATTCCCGAGAGTTGGTGGTGGGATTCATACCGTAACGACCGCCAACAAGCTCCCCCAAGCTTAGACCTTTGCTCGTCTTCGAGCAAAGATAGAAACTTACGCTCGGTGGATCAAGAGTTGCTACAATGTCATTATTTTGTAGGTAATCTTTATACTCAACTAACACTTTAAGGTATTTGAATTTTTCAGCAAAGTGACCAATTACCTTCTTACCTATGGGGCTTCTAGCAAACTCCTTGCCTTGGGCGGTTGAAAGGTAGAATAGTTTAACTCAGTTTTATTCCATTCCTACTCTTTTCAGGATCCCACCTCGGAGTTTTCAAAAAAATTGAAAATTAAAGCTTAGTTCCTCAAAGGCACACTCAATCACTCAAGTGGTATTTGTATCCTCACCAAAGGCTTTGCTTTCTTTCATCCTAACTCTACTAAAGCTTTTTGTGTGGCTCTTGCAGGACGGGCGGATGAAAGCTTACTTGCATTCTAGAATTTTGCTAAGTCAAAGACTGGACCTAAGGAGGATCCAATCATACCTTTAGATCGAGAAGTGCAAGTGTATGGATGTGTGGAGTGGAAAGTGGAAATTGGTGGAAACTCCTTGGGAATGATTCTTCCTCTTTTTGAATTTATTTTTCGAGAACATGGGCTATCTTCTTTTTCTTTATATTTTTTCCATGCTTTCTTGAGCATGCTTTTCTTTTTCTCATATTTTTGCCATGTCTTTTGCCATGCTCATATTTTTCTCATATTTTTGCCATGCTACTTAGCATGCTTTTTCTCTTTTTCTTTTTGCATAGCCCATGCCTCTACTCAAGGATATTCAGAGAGGGAATCTTGGAGCATTTATTTTTTTGTGGATGGTGGATGGAAAATATTTGCTAACTCCTAGTGTAGGAATTGCAAGTGAGAGGTGGTGTGTATGTGAATCTCGATCTTTAAAGCATGAAAGGTTCCTCACTAAGATCACAACAATTTGACAAAGCTCACTAAAATGACAAGCAACATATGTATGAAGGTTTTTCAACTAACTTATCATATGGCTTTGGATAGGCATTTTGAACCAATGAGGAACTTCATTTGAATATTTTTTAAAATAAAGCATCCGAGATTTTCACCTTACTAAGAGCAGAAATAAAACTCAACAAAATCTCACTATATCATTCCTCACAACAACTTAGACTTAGAATAAGCATATGCTCCCACAAGGATTTTTTTCAGGTTTTATCACCACTCATGCCAATTAAATTCAAGTACCAATAAAGCAATTAATTAAGCACAAGATACTTGCAAAATAAATGACAGAGCAACTATTCATCATTTCCAAAATGAGAGGCATATGTTGCATTCATGCATAGTCTGGGAGTTGATTTTATTCAAGATTCAAAGCAAATATATTTTTTTGGTCTTTTCTTTTATTTAAACAGGAATTGAAATGATGGGAAATGAAAGCAAACGAAATTACTGCTGAGCTGGAACGGAGGTTCTCCCCCCCAAGCTTGCTTGACGACATCACTGGTACGGTCGGAAGTTTGAGAAGTAATTGTTCATTCTCTCGAACTGCTCCCTCTGCTCATACCTTTGGGATTCCAGCATAGAGCTGTTCTCCTGAAGGTAGCGAGTGTGTTGGGCCAAAGTCCCTTCAATGTCCCGGGTGCGATCATCGATGAGATCCACTCGATCGGAAATATAGGATAATTCCCGATCAATGTACGCCCCGGTTGGCGTGGTGTACCATTCGGACTGAGAGAATCCTGGGTTATAGAGTGGATAGTAGGTACTATCGAACCCATAACCCTGGGAAAATTCAGAGCCCAAACTTTGAGCATAGTCCCAGCGGCACGAGGCAAAGTACTCCGGACCCTGGGGATATCCAGAGCCTCCTGCTCCAGATGTCCCAACGCCGGTGTACTGCTCATAGGCCTCCTCAAAAGAAGAAGTGTGGCGGTGCGGTTCTTGAGGTGAATCCGTCTGTCCCTGTGCAGTGGCCAGACCAGCGTCTCTTGTGGCCCGCCCTCGGGTAACTGGCCCTGTGCCTGTTACACTGTGGCGGGCTGGCTCTCTCTTGGGGGGAGAGTCTTCCGAACCCGCCCTTAGCTGAAGGGTCAGTTTTCGAGAGGCATACAACCTAAGTTCCGAGCAAGGTAATGGAACCTCGGTTGTATGGCCACGATAAGTCATAACGAGGCTCCCATCGAACGCCTTGCGTATCATGTGGCCTTGCACAAAGTTCTCGGCATCCACGACAGGACGTTCTATCTCGATGTATGATAGCTGGGCATTGTCAAGAATGCCTAGCCAGGTAGCGAGGCGAGTAACTAAAGAAGTCATCGCCACGCTCCCAACACGAGGGGGCATAAAAATCCAATGAGCAACCAAGTCTTGAACATGCGAGACTAGAATCTTTTTAGTCATCATATAAAGCAAACACAACTCCACTGTGTTAACGGGATGCAAATCTGACCGAGGGAACACCGTCATAGCCAGCCACCGATGCATGAAACGCAAGGTGGGGTTATGAATGTCATTTGTACGGGGAGCCGTACATCTAGTGTTCCCGGAAATTTTGTGCCAAAAGTCATCTCTACTAAACTTTTTCAAAGATTTAGTGGGCTCTAAAGAACAACGACGATTAAAAACCAAAGCCACACTAAAATCCCTCCAAGAGCAAGAATACTCTTGGTTAAAAAGTCGAAAGCGAATACCCTCCTTTTCAAAAACGAGCGTGCATAAAAATTCAAGGGAAAGGAGGCGCGAACCTAGTTCCGTGACCTGCCAGAAGTTCTCCCACCCAATGGCATGGAAAACCTCCGGAAACTCGTCGACCATCCCCGTCTTTACGAGCAGGTCATGATCATAAATTCGGGTATGTTCGAATTCCTTCATGCGCAGCAAAGCAAATTCTTCTTGCTCGCGGGTCGTCCTGAGGATGATGTCTTCCTCGCTCAGGAGCCTTCGAACTGAGCTAGAGGCATAGCCTCTGCCTATGTTCGATGCCCCTTTCTCATCCATCTCCATCGGAGCCGGTGCGTTGGATGGTGTCGGTGAACTACCGGCATCATCACCGCTTGAACGACGGCTCAACCGGCTGGACCTTCAGAATAGCCACAACATGTTCCCTGCAAAAGTTTAGTGCACACAACGATACCCGAAGGACTGAAATTATGAGGTTAGCACAATGAAGGCAAGTCAGTCGTTCGAGGGTTAATCGTTCTTGCAGGGATTTGACACCTCCACAAAAAGGTTAGTCGTTCTTGTGGGTGTCGGAAACCTCCACAAACACGTTCAAGTTTCAGCAGCAAAATCGGAAGCAAATATTTTTGTGTTTTTCTTAATGCAAGTGAATCAAACTTGAGCAAGAACAAAGAGAGAAAGCTTGGGAGCAAGCTAGAGCAAGAACATGAGAGGGAGAGAGAGCTCCTGGGCAAATGTATGCATCAAGGAGTGGTGCAAGAAGCAAGCAAGCACTTGGGGCAGCATTTATAGGCCGAGGGGAGGCAGGCCTGGTTCGGCCGAACCCCCCTGGTTCGGCCGAACCAGGGCAGTGCTGCCAGCAATCCATGTGACTGCTGGTGCTCCCCCTTTGCTTCATGTGCACGCAAATTTTAGTGGCAGCATTGATGTATGGTCATTTGAGTGGAAGTTAGTGCAAAAATGCTCATTTTGACATGACCAAAGTGGACAAATTATTGATGTCACTCCCATGCTGTCATGTTTGTGATAATTGGTTAGTGTGCAGCCATGTGGAGTGGGGTAAACAAGTTTTGTGCTGGTTGGTGATGATGGTAAATAAATGGAGATGTTCTAGAAGGGGTAAAAGTAATAAAAATTACAAATTTTACCCACTTCAAACAAATTTCAGCATATGGTCCTTTTAGTTTTACCAAAATTTAAACCAAAGATGTTTTGCATGCACCAATTTTATTCTTGCTATTCTCTCATTTTATTTCATGCACAAGTGATTCAAAATTTTTGAAATAAAACATGCAAATGCAGTGAATTGAAATTTAGAATTGGAAAGGGAAACATGAGATACATACCGGTTTTTCTCGCGGTGAGTGCTCGAGTTTTTAGTCCACGAGCGGGACTCCTCCTTGTCTTCAATGATTTTTATCATCGTCTGATCCCGGAGTGGATGGTTCGGACGATGCACTCTACTTCTTCTACCACACCTTCATGATTTTCTTCAGTGTATGTGTCGGTGGCGGTGGACGTTTTGGTGCAACCATCTTGATCTGCTCTAGGTTAGTTAAATTTTGAATTGATGATGCATATACCTTAGAGCATTTCTCCACCCTGGGTTTGAATGCAAACTTTTCTTCCTTGCCATTGATGTTCAGGTGGATCTCTCCGGCTCCTACGTCGATGTTCGCATTGGCGGTGCTCAGGAATGGCCTCCCAAGAATGAGAGGGGTCTTCGTGTCAACCTCCATATCAAGCACCACGAAATCCACGGGTACGAATAATTCCCGGATTCTCACCGGAATATCCTCCGCAATTCCCGCGGGATATCAGATGGATTGATCTGTCAGCTGCAAATACATGGTTGTAGGGGACAAGAAAGTATGATTCAATTTATCAAACACTACCTTGGGCATGACGCTGACGCTTGCTCCGAGATCGCAGAGAGCGTTTTCAATGCATTGATTCCAAATCGAGCACTGAATAACTGGCTCTCCGGGATCTTCCTTCCTTTCCGGAGGGGTGTTGATGATGGCCTTCTTGGCAGCTCTTGGTAGGTACAGCCCTCTGGGTGTATCTACTTGGATGTAAGAGGCCTTCCCTGCATGATTAGCACAGAACGAACCACGAGATGGCTTACCCCGTCTTATGGTTACTGCTTTAACCGATTCAATGGAAGGTTCGGGTTGCCCCGGAATCTTCCCAGATTCAGAAACAGGAACAACAGCAGCTAATTGAGCAACTTGTGTTTCTATCATTTTATTGAAGCTCAATTGACTTTTTATAGCAGAAGAGAAAGATTCCAGATTTGCATCTATGCTTTCCAGGATTTTGTCAGTTGCAACAAACTTTTTACTGATATCTTCATTGATTTTACCTTGGCCTAGCACAAGATCTTTAATAGACGGCTGATTATTGAAAGTACTGGAATTGAAATTGTTACCTTGTGAAGATCTCTCAAAAGAGAGATTTGGGCGCGAATTCCAGCCTTGATTGCCGTAGTTGTTCGGACGATACCCATCGTTGTTGGAGTTGTTGATGTAGTGGGCATCTTCTCGCATTTCGGGGCAGTCATTCCCCGAATGGCCTGTGTTGCCACAGACCTTGCACGTCATGCGAGCGTCCATGGCTTGCACCGTTTCTTGAACAGGGGCCTCCATCTTCTTCAGAAGGAGGTCCATCTTGGCAGCGAGCATGTCCAAAGCTTCAACTTGGTGGACTCGTCGGGTACGTGGTTGGTCACGTTCAGTGCCCCAACCATGATTTTCCACCACCTTCTCGATGAGGGCCTTAGCTCGGTTCTCCTCAAGAGAGAAAAATGCTCCTCCAGCAGCAGCATCCAAATACTCACGGGACGAGCTCTTTAGCCCGTGGTAAAAGGTTTGGATGATGAACCAATTCTGCATACCATGGTGAGGACAAGCAGAAATATAGTCCTGGAGGCGTTCGCATGCCTCCGAGACTGTTTCATCTTTTGCTTGCTGGAAACTAGCAATTTTATTCCGGAGGGCGTTGGTTTTCCCAACCGGAAAGAATTTTAGAAAAAAGGCACTAGTGCACTTATCCCATGAATCTATAGCTTCACGACTAGCATAAAACCATTGCTTTGCCTTACCCAATAAGGAGAATGGGAATAAACGAAAGCGAATTGCATCGGTACTTACACCGCGTATGGTGAAGGTGTTGCAGATCTCCAGGAAGTGTTGGAGATAAGCGTTAGCATCTTCGTGAGGCTTGCCGCAGAACGGGCTAGCCTGCACCTTGTTGATGAGGGCTGGCTTGAGCTCGAAAGTCCCGTCTCCGACAGGCGGAGTGGGACCGGTACGCACATTCTCGCTCAAAGGAGCCGAGAATTCGCGTATCGTCTTGCTTGCCATCCTTGATGCTGAAGCCGTGTCGACGTCGGGAAAGACTGGGCTCGTCAAGCTGAGTTGCCTCTGAGGAGGTACAACAAGGGGTCGTACTTTCCTCAAAAGTGACTCAGGATTTTCTTGATAGTTTGACGGTAGTTGGAAACCTGTCCTGCACTACTCTGCTTCACAAAGACCAACAAACAAAGCAAAGGTAAACCCGCTTGTGTAGCGGTGCACTCAACTCAGATAACTTGAGATAAATGTTTAAAAGTATTCTAGCCAATTGCTTCCCCGGCAACGGTGCCAGAAATGCTTGTTGGCACTTCTTACGATCCAATATCAGGATTGAGAACCCCGGTACTGGGGTAATGAGTGTTCAGTGGTTTTCCTTATGACTTAGTAAAATATATAAATATTCTACAAGCGCACAGAATCACCACTGTAGCACTTCACCTGGGAGTATCCCGAGGTATCGTAATTTATATTTCCGCAGGGAAGCTTTGACAAGAGTACTAGTAAATAGGTATTCAAGACTATCAGAGAAAGGTACACAACTAAACAAGATAGGGGATAACGGTATTGGATAGGAGTGGATATACCATGACACACAGCTCAAGGGAGACTCAGGTAAGAGAGAGAAGGTATAGATAGCTGAGAGGACAACGAGAAGAGATAGAGGATTCCTATGGACTTTATCTGTCTATGTCACTCGGGCTTAGAGATACAGCGGCTAAAGAGCCAGCACTGGAAGGTTTGGGTTAACTCTAATGTCTTAGCATCGGGACAATGGACACCAGTGACACGCAAAAAGGGATGAGATGGGGTGCCACCAGCTCCACACTGGGGGATCCTACAGGCCGAGACTAACGAGGTGGATTACAAAGACCATATAGGGCTGTCACCACCTAACGGCTACCACACGTTTGTTGAATCGGGGGCAAACCAAGGCCACTGAGTAGACTGGGTACCACACCCACACTAACCAACGACTACTTACTTTACTAGCAAAAGCAAGCAACCGGTCAATACCCCCAGTGATAGTTCACTGGCAAATATAAATGAAAAAGGCAAGATGATAAAGATAATTATATTGATAACTCAAGTCTTGCAAAAGGAAAGGAAAAGATACAAGAGCTTATACCAGAGCTTCTGAAGACGACTCCGGAACCTCCCAGGTAAAGCTCGACTCGACTCTAACTCCCAACTAAACTATCCTAACTCTACTACAGAGAAGTGGAAATTAGTGCTCCTTGGCTTTGTGTGTGTTGAAATGAGCCGTGGATACCTCCATTTATAGCACCAAAGGGCGGTTGAGTGGAGTAACCGCCACGGGACATTGTGGCGGTTACCGGCCAGTTCGGCTGAACTGGATGGGTTCGCCCGAACTCATCCAGTTTGGCCGAACGTCGGATTCAACCGCCTTAACCTTCTACGGCCTTGATGCATCCCTGGAGGTGGTTTTGGGTGCTGGGGCAGTTCGGCTGAAGCCCTACAGTTCGGCCTAACTGGGCTTTTGGCCCAGGGCCGCCCCCGTGCATCGGCTCTGCTTCCTAGGCCTCCTGGCTAGCTTTTCCTGGTGTTCTTCGGTGAATTTGGCCCATGGAATGACGTGGCGGGAGTCCATGTGGCTTGCACGGTCATTGCATCGTCATCGCTGACGTGGACGACACCTCGTGTGCTCGCATGATGGTTAAGGGGGGGGGGTGGTTCAGTCGGAAACCGGAAGGTTTCGGTCGAACCGAAGTTTTACCCCCCTTAACGGGCTTTTTCTGACTCGGTCCCTGTAAATGAGACACTCACCAAAACTCATGGAACTTTATTAGAAGTAAAACCTAAATGCATGAAATGTTACATAAAACCTCTTTTATTCCTGAGAGTTGGTGGTCGGATTCATACCGTAACGACCGCCAACATCATGCGGCCCTGGCGCGAGAGGTCGCCCGATAAGGGAGCAGGCGGCGGCCGTGGAAGCATCGGCGGCAGCGGGCGATGACCAGGCCAGGGAGACGACCTCGGCTCCCCCTGTGGAGGATGCGGCCTCTGCCATTGCGGGGATGACCGAGACCTCCGTGCCGGCCGAGGGCACGGGGGTACCAGAAGGTGCGGCCTGCGCTGAAGACGCGGGTCAGACCACGGTCGGGGGCAGCGTTACAGCGGAGGCAGAGGTGGTGCCGGGGGCGGGCACTGCAATGGTGACCCTCCCGGGCACCCCCGAGGGTGGCCAGGAGGATGAGGAGGAGGATGCTCCGTGCTTCCGGGATGGGACCTGGAGCCCTTGGGAGGAGAGGACCGTGCGCGCCCTGCCTGGCGTCCCGGCCTTCGAGGCCTGGCGCAACCTGTGGCTCGATCGGCGTGGCGTCCCTCCTGGCCTGGCCGGGTCCGCTGAGGCCAAGCGTCTCCTATGGGAGGAGTAGCAGGCCTTGGGGACCACGGTCCAGGAGGCCCTGAAGCAAGTCCTCGAGCTCCATCTCGGTCGGGGCTTGGACGTCCACCAGGTAAGTGGTCTGATTGCTAAATTCGTTGCGTGTTTTGTGTCTCTCCCCCTTTTCTCACCTTTGTCTGTCATGTTAATAACAGAACCTGAGGGAGATGGCCGGGCGAAAGGTCGCTGAGCTCGCTGATGTGCACGTCGAGGTGCATCAGCTGAGGGAGGCTTTGAGCCATGCTGAGCAGGAGCGCCTGCGCGAGAGGGCCCTCGCCGTGGAGACGACAAAGGAGGTCCTTCGGCAGGGGGACGAGCTCCATCAGCGGACGTAGGCGCTGGCGGCGCTCGAGGGTGAGCTTGAGCAGGAGCGCGCCGCCCTCGCCGAAGCCCGGGGGCAGCTGCAGCAGCAGGACTCGGCTCTTGCCACGGCTGAGGCCCAATTAAAGACCTAGGGCGAGGCTATCGACCTGCTCACTGTGACAGTGACGGAGGGAGATGTTGCCATCACGGAGCTGTGGGCCTCAGTCGAGGCCCAACAAGGCGAGATGGCAACGCTCCAGCAGGAGGTCAGCACTGCCCAGGAGGCCCTCGCCGAGAAGGAAAAGCTGATAGAAGGTAAGTTTGGTATGAACTTATCCTTAATTTGAATTCCCAGTTTTCAAAAACTTATCTGATTTTGCTTTTGGGCTTTCAGAGCTGTGGAGGGCGGCGGAGGAGACTTCCTCACAGGCGGAGTCGTTCTAGGTGGCCTATTCGAAGGCCCAGGAGGACCTCGAGGAGCTACGAGAAGTAGCCCTCGCCGAGGCATAGGTCGAGGGGCCAGAAGCCCCCAAGTCCCAGTCGGGCAGCTCGGTGGCCAGTCACCTAAGGGCCTTGGGCGGCTCTGTTGCCGAGCGCTTGAAGGGGGCCCTCCGCCTTGGCATGCAAAAGACCCTCAAGGTGATCTCAAAGCACTTTGTCGTGGACCTCGAGGCGGTGAGCGGTGGCTATGTGGTGGCGGACGACCTCGACGACGACGTTGCACTAGCCATCGTGGAGAGCACCGACGCCAGTGCCTCTGCTCCTGCTGCCACCTTGCGCAGATCTTCGAGAGCGACCTCCTTCCCGACGCGGAAGATGAAGACGACGCCACCCCCGAAGGTCCCGAAGACCCTACTCCCTGAGTAGTTTGGTGGTTAAACAATTTCATGTTTCAAGCGCACATTTGAGTTTTTATTTGAATTATGGTTTTCTTTATCACGTTTTTCTCACTGAATTTGCAAGGGACTTGTCGAGGAAAATATCGTTCATAGACTAACTTTAGCGTACGGTGGCGAGGGGGATGCCGTATCCTTTCGAAGGCGTAGGCGGTCCCTCGACTCGGCCGGCCCTTGGCCTTAGTCAATCTATGCCTCGAACTGCCTTTTGGCAATTTACTGGAGATGATTGTCATGAAAGGATTTTGAAGAGAAAACCTTAAAATTGGGAATATTTTTAGGAGGTGGTGCCCCCCCCCCCCGAATTAGCCCCCGAGTGAAACTTGGCTTTTTTCGAGGGTAAGCCTAGTCTTACTCATTTTAAGGTCCTTCTTTATTCATTTATTGAAATAAGTACAAATGTACATGAATGCTTGGAAGCTTACGGGTAGAAGCGACGTAGCTGTTGGATGTTCCAGGTGTTGGCGAACACTTCGCCTTTCTCGTTCGCGAGCTTGTATGTGCCTGGTTTGAAGACCTCGGTGATGATGTAGGGCCCTTCCCATGGTGGTGTGAGCTTCTGGCGTCCTCGATTGTCTTGTCGCAGCCTTAGCACCAGGTCCTCCTTGTTGAGGTCTCGTCGTCGAACCTTTTGGGCTTGATATTTTCGGAGTGACTACTGGTACCGTGCTGAATGTAATATCGCCACGTCTCGAGCCTCATCCGCTTGATCGAGTGAGTCTTCACGAGCTTGCTTGTTCCTTTCTTCTTGGTAGGCCCTGAGCCTCGGGGACCCATATTCCAAGTCTGTGGGGAGGATAGCCTCGGCGCCATAGATGAGGAAAAATGGGGTGAAACCCGTGGCTCTGCTTGGGTCGTTCTAAGGCTCCAAATTACCGAGGGTAGCTCTAACACCCATTTTCCGCCGAATCTATTCAGCTTGTTGAATGTTCTTGGCTTGAGGCCTTGTAAAATCATGTCGTTGGCACGTTCTACTTGGCCGTTTGTCTGTGGATGTGCTACGACCGACCAATCCACGCAGATATGGTGATCGTCACTGAATTCCAAGAATTTCTTGCCCGTAAACTGGGTGCCATTGTCAGTAATTATTGAATTAGGGACCCCGAACCTGTAAATTATATCCGTGAAGAACTGCACAGCTGTTGACACTTCTTACGATCCAATATCAGGATTGAGAATCCCGGTACTGGGGTAAGGAGTGTTTCAGTGGTTTTCCTTATGGCTTATTAAAATATATACATATTCTGCAAGCGCACAGAACCACTGCTGTAGCACTTCACCTGGGAGTATCCCTAGGTATCGTAATTTATATTTCCGCAGGGAAGCTTTGGCAAGAGTACAAGTAAACAGGTATTCAAGACTATCAGAGAAAGGTACACAACTAAACAAGACAGGGGATAACGGTATTGGATATGAGTGGATATACAGAGCTCAAGGGAGACTTAGGTAAGAGAGAGAAGGTATAGATAGCTGGGAGGACAACGAGAAGAGATAGAGGATTCCTATGGACTTTATCTGTATATGTCACTCGGGCTTAGAGATACAGCGGCTAAAGAGCCGACACTGGAAGGTCTGGGTTAACTCTAATGTCTTAGCATCGGGACAATGGACACCAGTGAAACGCAGAAAGGTATGAGAAGGGGTGCCGCCATCTCCACACTGGGGGATCCTATAGGCCGAGACTAACGAGGTGGATTACAAAGACCGTATAAGGTTGTCACCACCTAACGGCTACCACACGTTCGTTGAATCGGGGGCAAACCAAGGCCACTAACTAGTCTGGGTACCACACCCACACTAACCAACGACTACTTACTTCACTAGCAAAAGCAAGCAACCCGTCAATACCCCCGGTGACAGTTCACCGGCAAATATTGAGCTAAGTCGAAGAACCAGCTAAGACAAAGACTTAAACAAGAACTAGAAGCACTAGAACAAGAACCGACTATAGTCTAAACACGATATAGATGCAACTAGAATCAAGTAGAAGCAAGCTATAAATGACAAAGGCAAGATGATAAAGATAATTATATTGATAACTCAAGTCTTGCAAAAGGAAAAGGAAAAGATACAAGAGCTTATACCAGAACTTCTGAAGACGACTCCGGAACCTCCGAGGCAAAGCTCGACTCGACTCTAACTCTCAACTAAACTATCCTAACTCTACTAGAGAGAAGTGGAAATGAGAGCTCCCTGGCTTGGTGTGTGTTGAAATGAGCCGTGGACACCTCCATTTATAGCACCAAAGGGCAGTTGAGTGGAGTAACCGCCACGGGACGTTGTGGCGGTTACCGGCCAGTTCGGCCGAACGTCGGATTCAACCGCCTTAACCTTCTACGGCCTTGATGCATCCTTGGAGGCAGTTTTGGGTGCTCGGGGCGGTTCGGCCGAAACCCTACAGTTCGGCCGGACTGGGCTTCTGTCCCAGGGCCGCCCCCGTGCACCGCCTCTGCATCCTGGGCCTCCTGGCTAGCTTGTCCTGGTGTTCTTCGGTGAATTTGGCCCATGGAATGACGTGGTGGGAGTCAACGTGGCTTGCACGGTCACCGCATCGTCATTGCTGATGTGGACGACACCTCGTGTGCTTGCATGATGGTTAAGGGGGGTGGTTCAGTCGGAAACCGGAAGGTTTCGGCCGAACCGGAGTTTTACCCCCCCTTAACGGGCTTTTTCCGACTCGGTCCTTGAAAATGAGACACTCATCAAAACTCGTGGAACTTTATTAGAAGTAAAACCTAAATGCATGAAATGTTACATAAAACCTCTTTTGTTCTCGAGAGTTGGTGGTTGGATTCATACCGTAACGACCGCCAACAACAGCTTGTTCGGATCTGATGCTGCTGATGGGTCGAGCCTCGATCCATTTTGAGAACTTGTCGATGGCCACCAGCAGATGTCTAAAGCCCCTGGGCGCTGCTCGCATTGGCCCGACGAGGTCGAGCACCCACACTGCGAATGGCCATGTGATAAGAACGGTTTGCAAGACATGGGCCGGGAGGTGAGATTTGCGTGCGTAGAAATGACACCCTTAGCAAGTGCGCACAATTTCGTTGGCGTCGGCGACAGCCGTGGGCCAGTAGAAGCCTTGGCGAAACGCGTTGCCCATGAGGGTACGGGGCGCCGCGTTGTGGCCGCATACGCCAGCGTGGATGTCTCGAATGAGCTCCCTTCCCTCTGGAATTGGAATGCATCGCTACAAAATTCTGGAGGGGCTGCGCTTATACAATTCCCTATTGATAATGAGGAATGACTTGGCTCTTGTCGCGATGCACCGGTCCTCGATTGGATCCAAGGGTAGCTCCCCTCGGTTGATCCAGGCAATATACTGGTTACACCAATCGCGAGATGATGGGGCCTCGTCAATCTCCAGAATTTCACCCTCGTCTGCCGAGGATATCTCCTGACTTGAGGCTTCAGGTTCCTCTTTCGAAGGATCCTCGTCCATGGGCTCGACGCCCGCAGTCCCCGAGGGTTCGGTCCTCGAGGAAGCATCAGGAGCTCTGGGAGTTGGCTTGAGGTCGATGCTCGGCTCTGCTAGGTCACGACGAATACGTTTGGTGGAACAGTGATCCGACCTGACGCAATTTTGGCCAATTCATCGGCCTCCTCATTGTATATTCGCGTGATGTGGTTGAGCTCGAGGCCATGGAATTTGTCCTCGAGTCGGCGTACCGCGTTGCAGTACGCTTGCATCTTGTCGTCGTGGTAGCTCCTTCATAACCTGATCAATGACCAGTTGTGAATCTCCCCGGATGTCGAGGCGTTTGACACCCAACTCTATAGCTATACGAAGGCCAGCTAGCAAGGCCTCGTATTCGGCCATGTTGTTGGACGCCGGAAAGTGCAAGCGTACCACGTGTCTTAAATGTTCTCCGAGGGGTGAGACAAAGAGCAGACCTGCGCTCGCGCCGGTTTTCATCACCAACCCGTCGAAGTACATGATCCAACATTCAGCTTGGATCTGGGGTGGGGGCAGCTGTGTGTCGGTCCATTCTGCCACGAAATCGGCCAAGATTTGCGATTTAATTGCCTTGCGAGGGGCATAAGTAAGGGCTTCACCCATCAACTCCATGGACCATTTGGCTATTCTACCCGAGACATCCTAGTTGCAGAGTATCTCCCCCAAGGGGAAAGATGAGACCACGGTGACAGGATGAGCCTCGAAGAAGTGGCGCAATTTGCACCGAGCTAGCACTACTGTGTAGAGCAGCTTCTAGATTTGTGGATATCGCGTCTTGGTTTCGGTCAGTACCTCGCTGATGTAATATACCGGCCTTTGAACGGGCAGAGCGTGTCCTTCCTCAGTTCTTTCTACGACAATGACTCCGCTGACTACTTGAGTCGTTGCGGCTACGTAGAGGTGGCGTTAAAATTGGCGCTCGCGCAAGTGATGCTTTTAGCCCGTCGAGGACTTTCTGAGCCTCGGGGGTTTAAGAAAAATGCTTGTTCTTTTTCAGGAGTTGGTACAGGGGCAAGCCTTTCTCACCGAGACACGAGATGAACCAGCTTAGGGCTGCTAAGCATCCCAATACCCTTTGTATTACAATCATTACAAAAATCCAAATCAAGCATAATCATAATGACAAGCATTTCAACCACCTAAAGACATGATTCACACAAGACTCGACTAGATTTAAGTTTTGAAAAAAAATGAATCTAGACGACATAAAACATAATCATGGTGGTCTCCTAAGATTTGTCAACCGTTCTAGCTAGGCTGCGATCCTATGTGTGCCACCCGGATTTTCACAAAAACCCGAATGCGGCCATATGTGTGCCCAGGAAGTCATAGCACACATATAGCGAACAAATATGATAAACAAAGAACATATGCTGGAATAAATTCTTCATTAAATAAAATGTTTACATCATAATGCTTCATAAATGATCTAAACAATAACAGTGGAAGACTAATAAAACTCTCAACTAATGGAGCCGCAATCCATAGGGACTCTGACTGGGAGATCACAACTCAGTAGTACGGTAAATCTTCTGGAAACTCAGCAGCAGACTCATGCCCAGCCCAATCTGTTTACCCATCCGGGATTTTGTTGAATAAAATAGCAAGTGTAAGTAAACAATTACTTAGCAAGTATAGCACGGGTATGAAGGCTCAAAATAGGCTAGACACGGCTTAACTGCATTAGCATTTTTAGTTGGTTCATTTTAACATTAACCAAATTACTACAAGTGAATGAAAACCAAGTTGTAACCAAATTAATAAGTATAAGTGACATTAAGCATAAATAAACATCATCTTCTAATCAAAAAGGATCCAGGTCGCTCGTGACCCTGAGCAAGGCTATCATGATAGATTGCACACTCTGCAGAGGTTTCGCCCTTTACCCACCAGTCGCGTAAAAGCTCAAACGAACTTTAAACTTAACCACGCACGTCAACACTTCTGAGGTGTGATTGCATAGGGACGCTGCGAGGTTTTTGTCACACCCTGAAATTTTTGGATTTCAGGATGTGATTTTAAAGAATAATTAAATAAATAATTTCCCATAATTTTAAAATATTTTCTCAACTTTATTTAAATTTCAGGGAATTTAGTATAAGGAAAACCAATTTTCTAAATTAAATTAAAACAACATAGGTTTAATGTTGAGTGCCTTGCATTCATGCCGGTTGCATTTAGTGGTTTTATGTGTGCAAGTTTTCTAAAAATACGTTTAGAAGCCCTCCGGGAATTTTCCAGATTTTTCTGGGATTTATTCCTTTTTTCCTTAAGCTAATTCCAATTTTTGGAAGGTGCTAAAATCTTTTTCATGAGCTCCAAATATTGTATTTGGGTTCCTCGTGTCCAACTCTACCTCTGGGATTTTTCCTGGAATTTTCGGAGTATTTTTCATGGCTTAAGTGATTTATCTAGAATTTTCTAGATTTATCTTTGCACAAAAAATAATTTCTGAAAATAAAAAGGAAATCTAAAATCCCTAAACGGGCCGAGCCCAACCCCTAACCCATCTTCCTTTTACGCTTTTGCCCCTCAGATTCTTTCCCGGTTCAGGCCCAGCTAGCTAACTCCGGCCTAGTCCGCTTTTGCCCCTCAGATTCTTTCCCGGTCTGCTTTTGCCCCTCGTTCTTTTCCTCGGCTCCGGCCCATCTCCCCGCCTTGGCCCAGCCCACTCCCTCTCTCCCGGCCTACTCCCACCCCCCCCCCCCCGCTCGGCCCGCGCCCCCGAGCCAGCCCACCCCGCACGCGCGTCGCACGCCTGCCCCCGCCGCCGCCGTGATAGCTGCAGTCCGAACCCGCCCCGCCCTAGCCCCCCCTCGTCCGAGTGCCGCACCGCGCGAGCTCGCCGCCGACCGAGCGCCGCCGGCCGCCGTTCTCGCCGCCTCGGCCATCGTCGGGGCCATCCGACCCAACCACGAGCCTCCCCGCGTCGAGGTTAAGCCGCGCCACCGGTCGTCGTCGTCGATTCCTCACCGGAGCGCCTCCTCCGCGTGAGCCGCCCGCTGCCGGCCGTCTTCCCCGCCTCTAGCCATGTTCCGACCAAATCCTCCCGTCCCCTTCGTCGGTGAGCACCCTCGCATGATCCCCTCATCTTCCTCTACGTGTTGCACGCGTCGCCTGAGCCCCTAGCCCGCTGAAGCGCCGGCGAAGAGCTCCTGTGCAGCGTCGAGGAGGAAGACGACTCCCTTTTGCGAATAGGCCCCCGGGAAAACACGAAACTTTTAGATCCCTCCTGTGTCTTGCGAAAATTGCAGATAACCCCCTGTAAGTTTTTCCCCTTCACTCATAAACCCAACCCGAGCCATTTTTACGGAGCTAACCCCAAGTTTACCCATATTCTCAGCAATTATTCACTGAGTCTTGCAAATCTTTCGAGCTACCCCCTGCCGGCTACAGTTAATCGCGTTTAGGTCCCTGAAATCCCGTTTAACCCCTAGATTGTGCGTTTTAACTCCGATTCGATTTGTTCAAGTTGCGTTAGATTCATACCAACATGAACTACGTGTTAGCACTGACATTTACCATGTTATTTATTCCTGAATTTTAATAAAAAATTAATTTGACTAAAGGTTATTGAAATATGTTTTCTATACTAAAATCTAATTAAGAATTATACTCGGCTTTTATATGTTAATATAAATTTGATTAATACTTATTCAATTAGATTTATAAATAAAAGTTGACTAGATTATATCTCGGTTTTCAGAAATAAATTTTAATTTGATTAATGTTTATTTAAAGCTATCTTTTTCGAATTTAAAATTCTACGTAGAGTTAAACTCCGAGTTTTCATAAATAATTATCAATATTAATTAATAACAACATGAATATGTTTTTATTATAATATTGACTAGTTCAACACGAAATATCTTATTATTCGGTTAGATGCTCGCACATATTTTATTTACTTAAACTTAAATGTTTAATTGTATAAATCCTACATAAACATTTATAAATAATAAAATATGATTAGTTTATTTCTAGCTTTTACAAATTCAAATGAAATTGAATTAATTCCAAAATAAGATGTTTCTCTGAAATAATCTTTCATATTATTTATCTAATTAAAATTAATCAAGCAAATATTCTTTTGTTTTCTTTTATAATACAAATCTTCCGATAGTTGTATCTTCTCAATCGTAGCTCCGTTTTCGGCAATTCTTGTGCTCACGTGACCGTAGCCTCGAGCCCTATCCTTTAGCGCACTCTTTTAAAGCTTTTATTTTGATTGGTGTACTGTTCTTAGTTGTATATTGTTTGCTTGCTTGTTTAGCTGCATGTTGTGCTCGATGATTGCTGCGAGTAGAGGAACGCCATCAGGAGATTGCAAGAACAAGATTGAAGACTCTGAGTAGCGGTATCTTTGTTGGATAAAGGCAAGTTATAGCACGGACAATCCCTGCTACCTAAACACACCTTTTTATATTCATATACTTTCATATGCATGTGTCTAAATTGATGTCCCATTAAGGTTGTACCTAGTTTTGTATATCATGTACATTGATAACCTTGGGCTTATGCATATGGGTAGAATCTTTTGCTATGCGCAGCTACTGTCACTATTATTTAATTGTTAATCTTGACTTAATGGTTCACTTTAACATTTATGATAAAACATGCTTTTTAGCAACTTGGTTTAGGGAGCTAGAGCATGTGCTGTGTGCTTTGCTCTAATGTCTCTCCGTAAGGTCCGGTTCTCAAAGCGGCAACCCAGGAGCCTGTCTCCACCGCTAGAACTATTATGGCTCTGGTCTTGGTCAAGTAACTTGTACGGCTCTAGCTTGCCAGTGGCTACCATTGGGGCCAACGGCGTCAGTGGACACAAGGTGAAAGGGTGTTTCCGGATTCCACCGAGGACGGGCGATCCGTCGGCTAGGTCATGTTAGACCCAGTCCCGTGTTGGGAGTCCCTGTGATGGGGAACTCCACACGTTGCGCATGGATGGGTGCAATGCCCGCGCTCTGGACGCCATCGACCCCCCTATGGTGTGACTCCGTAGGCGTACGTCGATCTCGGTGCCTATGGTCTCACCGCCTTGTTAAACTAGCGGCTACTGTCTGGTTAGGGTGTCTTGTGAAAAACCTCGTAGCGTCCCTATGCCGTCATACCTCGGAAGTGTTGATGTGCGTGGTTGGGTGCAAAGTTCCTTTGAACTTTTACGCGACTGGTGGGTAAAGGGCGAAACCTCTACAGAGTGAAAAATCTATCATGATAGCCTTGCTCAAGGTCACGAGCGGCCTGGATCCTTTTTTATTAGAAGATGATGTTTCTTTTATGATTATTGTCACTTATACTTATTTCATTCACTTGTAGTAATTTGCTTAATGTTAAAATGCTAATGCAGTTAAGCCGTGTCTAGCCTATTTTGAGCCTTCATACTCATGCTATACTTGCTAAGTAAAACTTTTACTTACACTTGCCATTATTCAACAAAATCCCGGATGGGTAACAGATGGATCAGTGATACTTCTGAGCTGTGGTCAACCAGTCGGTGTCCCTGTGGACTTGAGGCTCTACCCGTCGAGAGAATTAGACTTCTGTTGTGTTTTATTTAGGTAAAATCTGATATAAACTATTTTATTCGAGCATATGTACTCTGATTTTCCATATTTGTAAGTTGTATGTGTTCTGTGGACATCCTGGGCACACATATGGCAGCATTCGGGTTTCTGTGTAAATTCGGGTGTGACAGTTTTTCACAAGACACCCTAACAAGACAGTGGTCGCTAAGGTACAATAAGGTGGTGAGACCATAGGCACCGAGATCGATGTACGCCTACGGAGTCACACCATAGGGGGTCGATGGCGTCCAGAGCGCGGGCATCACACCCATCCATGCGCAACGTGTGGAGTTCTCCGTCGCAGAGACTCCCAGCACGGGACTGGATCTAACGTGACCTAGCCGACGGATCACCCGTCCTCGGTGGAATCCGGACACACCTCACGGCTTACTTCCCCTAACGCCGTTGGCCCCGACGGTAACCACTGACAAGCTAGAGCCGTACAAGCTACTTGACCAAGACCAGAGCCATAATAGTTCTGGCGGTGACGACAGGCTCCTGGGTTGCCGCTTTAAGAACCGGACCTTACGGAGAGACACTGGAGCAAAGCACACAGCACATGCCCCAGCTCCCTAAACCATGTTGCTAAAAAGCAAGTTTTATCATTAATGTTGAAGTGAACCATTAAGTCAAAGTTAACAGTTAAATAAAGGTGACAGTAGCCGTGCATAGCAAAATCTACCCATATGCATAATCCCTAAGGTAATCAAAGGATAGGGAAAACAAACTAGGTACAACCTTAATAGGACATCAAATTTAGACGCATGCATATGAAAGTAAATGTATCTAAAGAGTGTGTTTAGGTAGCAAGGATTGTCCATGCTATAACATGCCTTCCTCGAAGGGCGGCTGCTGTTGTTGCTGCTGCTGTGGGTCCTGCTACGGAAAGTCCCCCACGTACTCGAACTCCAAAGCGTACGGCTCACCGACTGGACACGAATCACCAAACAAGCGAGCACGCAAACAATACATACAAACAAACAATAATGTATTAGAACAGTACACCAAACAGTAGAAATAGTACAAATAAAGCTTTTAGAAATAATCTACGCTTTACTACAAACACATGAGCGCGAAAATCACACTAATCGGAGCTAAAACGAAAAAGATATGGCTTTTCTAAGTTCTAAGGACCTACTGACAAGTTTTAAAAGTTTCCAGGGGCTTATTTTGAAGAAACCAGGGACCTATACATAATTATGCGTTAAAACAGGAGGACCTATGCGTAAAAATGTTTAGATAGGACTGCGGGTTCTAATACTTAAAAGCTCAGGGGGTTTTTCAAAGAAAACAGGACCCTATCGTAAATACTTTTAAACTAGAGTGGACCGCGGGTTGATATCGGAAAAACAGAGGGGCTCTTTAGAAAAAAAAGGACCATGCTGACTGGTACGCCTCAGTTTGACCGAGGGCTCGGGCGCACGGGAGTCTTCGGATCAAGATCGGACGATCCAGGCGCGTCGGAGGGAAATGGGTGGCTGCCGGCGGCGGTCAGGAGGGCGGTGCCGCCCCTTGGCGCGGCGGGGGCTCGCCGGCGCGAGCTCAAACTCAAGCTCCAGGGCTCGGTTTGCAGCGCAGCCATGCCCTACGGCATCGTGGGAACATGGCGAACATGGCTAGGGGGCTAAGGGCGGCAGGCAGGGCACCAAGGCGGCCAACAAAGAATATCGGCGGCCGAGTACTCCGGCGAGGCGGGTGGCCCGTTAGGAGGGGTGAGAACGGATGGGAGACGGCTGGGAAGAGTGCTTACCAACCCGTGCAGTTGCTCCGGGAGTTGGATTTGGCCGAGGCGGCTCCGGCGAGGTGCTTCGTGGGCAACCGGGGCTCGGCGGCGGCGGAGGGCGAGGGAAAAGGCTGGGGTGGGCTCGGTAGCTCGGGCACGGGGTGGTGGGGGTCTTGGGGCTTGTTGGCCCTGCTTATATAGTGCTCAGGGGGCTTAGGAGGGGGTAGAGCAGCGGGGTTCCGCAAGTCGAGGCCGAGATTGCGGCGGCGCTCTCCTTCCATGTGGGAAGCAACCTGCCAAAAGAAGAATGGCGCCAAGATGGAAGGAAAGGGGTGGGCGAAACTTCACGGAAGCCGCCAGGGGATCCACGGCGCGGGGGAAGGCGGCTCGGGGTGCGGGGCCACGGCGCAGGCACGCGGGGAGGAGCTCGAGGGAAAGTCGGGAGCTCTGTCGGGAGGAAGAATAGGAACCTGGTGGGCGGGCCCCACTGCGCAGAGAGAGAGAGGGAGAGGGGGAAGCGGACGCGCGCTGGGCCGGGGTTGCTGGGCCTGCTCGGGGAGAAGGCCCAAGTGGGAAAGAGGAGGGGCGAGCTGGGCCGGGGTGGAAGTAGGGAGGGAGTGGGTGGCGCTGGGCCGACTCGGGGAAAAAGACGGGGGGCTGGGCTGGATTGAGGGAAAAGGTGAAGGGGGGAAAGTGAACCAGAGTGAGAGCTTGAGGAGCAAAAGCAAACTATGGGCCTAACAACTTTTCTACAGCTCAAAACAAGGTGATTCAAATTTGAATTTAAATAAATTTAAATTCTCGTTTGAATCACAAGCAATACAAGAAAAATAAATGCAGCAGCATGAATGCAACAAAAATATTTCTACAACTTATATTTGATTTTAATTTCCATAAATAATTCATTTAGCCTATATTAAATATGAACAACTTAATTAAATGCCAATTAATTACTAAAAATTTTTAAATAGGAAATTTTTGGGTGTTAAAACCTACCCTCCTTAAGATGAATCTCATCCTCGAGATTCGGAAGTAGAGGCGAAGAGCTGTGGGTACTCGGTCTTGAGATCTTCCCGTTCCCATGTTGCTTCATCCTCCGAGTGTCGGGTCCACTGTACCTTGCACATCCGGATGACCTTGTTTCTTGTCACCCTCTCAGACACCTCCAGAATTCTGACCGGATACTCCTCATAAGTGAGGTCCTCTTGCACATTCAGCTCATCTATCGGGATTTGCTCTTCAGGCACCCGCAAACATTTCTTCAGCTGTGACACATGGAACACATGGTGCACTCCGGCCAATCTCTCGGGTAGTCCTAACTGATATGCCACTTCACCTTTCCTTTCAAGTATCTGAAAAGGTCTGATGTATCGAGGTGCTAGCTTTCCCTTGACATTGAACCTCTTCACACCCCTCATCTGTGATACCTTGAGGCACACAAAATCTCCAACTGTAAAGCTGAGATCCCTCCGTCTGACATCAGCATAACTCTTCTGCCTGGACTGTGCCACCATCAAATTCTGCCTGATCACTTGCACTTGGTGATGAGGACATGACACCCATACATATGTCCATGAGGGGTGCATGGGGTGGAGAAGAAAGAGACCAACAAAGTTTTCCAAGTCAAGAAGAAGGCCCAAGGCTAATCCGATTCGAGTCCCCAAGGTGGAGGCCCAAAGAAACTCAAGTTCGAGTCCGCCTCGGAGTCCAGAAGCAGCCCGCACTAAATTTGTCGCCCAAGTTGCATACGGGATCGGTTTTTGACGTTCTACATATGCTTGAAAAGCTAAGGAGATAAGCTTTCCAATAGCACTGGTCCGACCTCAAAATTCCTTCCGAGTCATCAGGAATCGTCGAAACAAGTAGACGTCAAGAATCTGTCAGGGTGCTGCGCCGCCATCTTTTGGGCTGTTGGCCCGTGTATCATGTTGGGGTCCATTATGGACGTGGTTAGGGGGTTATGCACGCCCCAACCCTCATATAATCAGTAGCCACCGCCACATTAGGGTTTGGGTTTTGCTTAGATTAATCTGTCGAGAACAGTTTCGCCGTTATCGGTTTGTAGAACCCCAACTTTTGATCTTAATCATACATCTGCAGTGTCACTTCCTTTGAGAGCCGATTCTTTCGAGTTCTTGCTTGTGTTCTTCATTTCATAGGCAAGGATTAGCCTTCTTGGTGAAGTCAACCGGGTTGTGACACCGGAGTCGTGGTGCTAAGATTGCAGGGTTCGAGTTTGCTGACTTGAAGCCGGATCGGTGAGTTGCGCTCCGCCCAAAACGAGTTATCCTTCACCTGACGGAAGATCGGGAAACCCTAGTTTCCATTAAGTGGTATCAGAGACAGGTTTACCGTCAGGTTCGTGCTTTCGCCTTTGTCCTATAGTCCAGAAAATAGCCCTACAAAAATATTTGTCATCGTATTCCGCTGTCCTAGTACCCCTTTTAGCCTTTGCAATTTCGTTTTAGTTTCGCTTTGTTGAGTTTGTGTCCGTGGTCAAGTCTCGTTGCTGGTTTTAGTAGTGTTCGTGTCGTAGTTCAATCGCCCGTTGCTGTGATTCCTTTGTTTCCGCCGCTATGCCATCCACGTTCAGTGGTTTTCCTTATGGCTTAGTAAAATATAGAAATATTCTGCAAGCGCACAGAATCACCGCTGTAGCACTTCACCTGGGAATATCCCGAGGTATCGTAATTTATAATTCCGCGGGGAAGCTTTGGCAAGATTACTAGTGAACAGATATTCGAGACTATCAGAGGAGGGTACACGACTAGACAAGACAGGGGATAACGGTATTGGATAGGAGTGGATATACCAGACACACAGCTCAAGGGATACTCAGGTTAGGGAGAGAAGAGATAGATAGCTGGGAGGACAACGAGAAGAGATAGAGGACTCCTGGATTCTTTATCTACCTATGTCACTCTAGCTTAGAGATACAGCGGCTACAGAGTCAGCACTAGGAGATCTGAGATAACTCTAATGTCTTAGCTTCGGGACAAGGGAACCGGTGAACACACAGAAAGGGATGAGAAGGGGTGCCACTATTTCCCAACTGGGGAATCCTACGGACCGGAACTAACATGATGGGCTACGAAGACCGAAAGGGCTGTCACCACATCCCGGCTACCACCTCCGTTGCGACGGGAATAAACTAAGGCCACTGACTAGCCTAGGAACCACTCCTACACTAGGCAACGACTACTTACTCTGCTAGCAAGAGCAAGCAACCTTGTCAATACTATTGGTGACAATTCACGTCCAGTATCAAGCAAGATCGAAGAACCAGCCAAGACAAAGACTTAAACAAGACTACAAGCACTAGAACTATAACTGACTATAGTCTAAATAAGATATATTTGCTTCTAGAATAAAGTAGAAGCAAGATATAAATGACAAAGGCAAAGTGATAAAGATAACTATATTGATACTCAGTGTCTTACAAAAGGTAAAGTAAAAGATACAAGAGCTATTACCAGAGCTTCTGAAGACGACTCCGGAACCTCCGAGGCAAAGCTCGACTCAACTCTAACTCCCAACTAAACTATCCTAACTCTACTAGAATGAAAGTGGAAATGAGCTCCTTGGCTTGGTGTGTGTTTACAAGTGAAGTGTAAGGTCCTATATATAGTGCTCCAGGGTCGGTTCAGGTAGGGTAATGGCCAAGGGAGGGGGCAGAGGCGGTTGCCGGCCGTTTCGGCCGAGAGGGTCGGTTCGGCCGAACGCCCGATCCACCGCCTTAGCCACCTACGGCCGAGATGCATCCCCTGGAGTCGGTTGGGCAACTGGGGGCGGTTCGGGCGAACCCCCCAGTTCGGCCGAACTAGGCTGGGAGCCCAGGCCCGCCCCCCTGCACCGCCTTCGGCTCTGGGTCCCTCCTGGGCCGGCCTCTACTGCTTGGACTTGTCTTGATTCGGCCCTGGTTGACGTGTCGGTGCTCCGGGACGTGTTGGCGGTCGTCCACGTGTCGTGCATCGTGTTTTCTTGGTCATCGGTAACGTGGACGGCTCCCGGTGGTCTGTACGGCTAAGGGGGGCTAACCGGCCGAACGGAGTCGTTCGGCCGATTCGGTCATTTTTGGCCCCAATAGCGCGTATTTGTCGTAGTTGTACCTGCACAAGTGACACTCACCAAAACTCGTGGAACTTTATTAGAAATAAAACCTAAGTACATGGAATGTTGCATATAACCTCATTTATTCCCGAGTATTGGTGGTCGGATTTTGGCTGTAACGACCGCCAACAGGCTCCCCCAAGCTTAGCTTTTTGCTCGTCCTCGAGCAAAGATATAAACTTAGGCTCGGTGGATCGGGAGTTGCTACAATGTCATTTCTTTTGCAGGTAACTTATAAACAACTAGTCCTCAAAAATACTTGAATCATAGGCAAAGTTTCAAATCACCTTTTTACCTATGGGGCTTATAACAATCTCCTTATCTTGGGCGGTTGAAAGGACGAACAGTTTAAACTCAGTTTTATTCCACTCTACTCCTTTCAGGATCCCATCTCGGAATTTTTTCACAAGTTTTGAAAACTACAAATCGTTCCTCATTGGCATACTCAATCACTCAAGTGTATTTGAATCCTCACCAAAGGCTTGTGCCTTCTTTTCATCCTAACATCTAATATGGATTTTTGTGTGGCTCAGGGACAAAGGATGAAGGCATGCATGCATCTTATATTTTGCTAAGTCAAAGACCGGATCTCTGAGGAGACAAATCACATGTTAAGATCGAGACGTGCAAGTGTGTGGATATGAATGGAGTGGAATATGGTGGAATGGTGGAATGGAATATGGTGGAACTCCTTGGATGAAACTCCCTCTCCTTGATTTATTTTCGAGAACATGGGCTATCTTTTATTCTCATATTTTTGCCATGCCACTTGGCATGCTTTTCTTTTTTTCTCTTTCTTTTTGCCATGCTCTTTGGCATGCTTTTCTTTTTCTCTTATTTTTGCCATGCTTCTTTGGCATGCTTTTCTTTTTACATAGCCCATGTCTCTATCAAGAATATTTGGAGAGGGAACTCATAGAACATGGAGCATTTATTTTTGTGGATGGATGATGGAAAATGTTTGCTAACTCCCAGTGTAGGAATTGCAAGTGAGAGGTGGTGTGTGTACGTGGGTCTCGATCTTTAAGAATCTGAAAGCTTCACTCAAATGTCACAACATTTTGACAAAGCTCACTAAGATAACAAGCAGCATATGAGTAGAAATTTTCAACTAAGCTTATGAATCATAGGCAAAGTTTCAAATCACCTTTTTACCTATGGGGCTTATAACAATCTCCTTATCTTGGGCGGTTGAAAGGACGAACAGTTTAAACTCAGTTTTATTCCACTCTACTCCTTTCAGGATCCCATCTCGGAATTTTTTCACAAGTTTTGAAAACTACAAATCGTTCCTCATTGGCACACTCAATCACTCAAGTGTATTTGAATCCTCACCAAAGGCTTGTGCCTTCTTTTCATCCTAACATCTAATATGGATTTTTGTGTGGCTCAGGGACAAAGGATGAAGGCATGCATGCATCTTATATTTTGCTAAGTCAAAGACCGGATCTCTGAGGAGACAAATCACATGTTAAGATCGAGACGTGCAAGTGTGTGGATATGAATGGAGTGGAATATGGTGGAATGGTGGAATGGAATATGGTGGAACTCCTTGGATGAAACTCCCTCTCCTTGATTTATTTTCGAGAACATGGGCTATCTTTTATTCTCATATTTTTGCCATGCCACTTGGCATGCTTTTCTTTTTTTCTCTTTCTTTTTGCCATGCTCTTTGGCATGCTTTTCTTTTTCTCTTATTTTTGCCATGCTTCTTTGGCATGCTTTTCTTTTTACATAGCCCATGTCTCTATCAAGAATATTTGGAGAGGGAACTCATAGAACATGGAGCATTTATTTTTGTGGATGGATGATGGAAAATGTTTGCTAACTCCCAGTGTAGGAATTGCAAGTGAGAGGTGGTGTGTGTACGTGGGTCTCGATCTTTAAGAATCTGAAAGCTTCACTCAAATGTCACAACATTTTGACAAAGCTCACTAAGATAACAAGCAGCATATGAGTAGAAATTTTCAACTAAACTTATCATATGGCTCTGGTAGGTATTTTGACCAATGAGGAACTTGTTTCATTTTGAAAGCATAAATTTCCGAGATTTTCCCCGTACTAAAAGCAGAATAGAATTTAACCAAATTCTCACTATATCAACCCCCACAACAACTTAAACATGGAATAAAGCATGTGCTCCCACAAGGTTTTTAGGATCATTTTTACTCATGCCAAATAACTCAAGCACAATCTAGCAACTAGTTGAAACAAAGTACTTGCAAAATTAATGACAGAGCAACTATTCATCATTTCCAAGGTGAGAGGCATATGATTCATTCCATGCATAGTTGGGAGTTATTTTTATTCAAGGGAAATATTGTTTAAGGGAAATATTTTTGGTATTTTCATTTTTTTAAATGCAAATTATCATGAAGGAAAATGAAAGGGAAATTAAAAGATCAAAGTGCTGGATAAATCGGGACATACCTGGTGGGGGTCCTCCCCCAAGCTTGGACTTTCACTGGTAGGGGTTGAGCCTTGAAAGGTACTGGCTCAGCTGTTCTGCTTGCTCGTGGACGTCATGCTGGATGGACGCTACCATCCCGCTATTATCTTGATGGTACTGAGAATGGCGGGCTAGAGTGTCTTGAATCTCTCAGGTACGGTCGTCGATGAGCTCGACTCGGTCGGAGATGTAGGACAACTCCCGGCCGTAGTCAAAGTGTGCGGACTGTGAGTATCCGGGGTAATATGGCTGGGAGGCACTGTCATACCCTCCTCCATACCGACTCTCGGACCACTCAGAGTCCGTGTCCTGGCCGTAGTCCCAGCGTCCTGAGGTGAAGTAGTTCGGCTCCTGGTGTTGCCCGGAGCCTCCCAGCACCGGTGTACTTGTCGTAGGTGGCCTCAAAAGCGGAAGTGTGTCGGTGCGGCATTTGTGGTGCATCTTCCGGCTCCTGTGAGGTGGCGAGCCCAGCATCACGCCTGGCTCGTCCCCTCGTGACGGTCCGTCACCTGCAACGTTGTGCCGAGCGTGCTCTCTCCAAGGTGGAGAATCGTCCGACTCGGTCCTCAACTGAAGAGTTAGTTTCGGCGTGGTATACAACCTTAGTGCTGCACAGGGCAAAGGCACTTCAGTTGTATATCCACGGTAAATCATTGCCAGCGTTGCGTCAGGCATCCGCCGTATCATGTGGGCCTGCACGAAGTGCTCGGTATCCACGACGGAACGCGCTATCTCGATGTACGTGAGCCGGGCGCCTTGAAGGACGCCCATGTGGTTAGCGAGGCTAGTGACTAGAGAAGTCATCGCCATGCTACCCGCACGAGAAATATGAGACAGCCAGTGACCAACCATGTCTTTCACAGGTGAATAGGGAATCTGCTTGACCATGGCAAAAAGAACCCGCAACTCGATGGTGTTGACAGGGCGCAACTCTGCCCGGGGGAATACCGTCATAGACACCCAACGATGCATGAAACGCAAAGTGGGGTTATGTATGCTGTTTGTGCGTGGCGCATGACAGTTGGTATTCCCCGAAATCTTTTTCCAAAATGCCACCCGGTCAAATCTTTTAAGCGCTTTGTTCGGGTCTAAGGAACAACGGCTTGAAAATCCAAGACCCGAACTAAAATCCCTCCAAGAGCAGAAGAACTCTTGGTTGAAGAATCGAAAACGAATTCCCCCAGTTTCAGAAACCAAAGTCGAGAGGAATTCAAGGGTGAGCAGGTACGAACCTTCTTCGTTGATGTGCCAGAAATTCTCCCAGCCAATGGCTTGGAAGATTTCTGTGAACTCTACGTCCATCCTCGTGTCCCTGAGCAAATCTTGCTCAAACACACGGGTGTGCTCGAACTCCTTCAGTCGAAGCTCGTTGAAGGTGTTCTGCTCCCGTTCCCTCCTGAGGTTGATGTCACTCTCGCTCAGGAGCTGCCTGGCCGGGGGCGTGGCATGGCCCCTTCCCGAGCCGGCTGCTCCGTACTCGTCCGTGTCCATCCGGCTCGAGCCTCGAGACGGAGTTGGGGAGCTCCCAGCATCGTCCGATCGTCGGCCTAGCCGGGCAGAACGATGGAGCGACGTGAAGAACTTCGACATGATTCTTGCAAAAGGTTAGTGCAACAACAACTACCCGAATGACTGAATATATATGGTTAGCACAAGAAAATCAAGTCAGTCGTTCAAGATAGTTAGTCGTTCTTGCGGGGATGAAAACCACCACAAAAAGTTAGTCGTTCTTGTGGGTGTCGGTGACCACCACAAAATCGTCCAGAAATTCAGCACAAAGATCACAACAAAAGCAAAATATTTTTTTTTGGATTTTCTAGTGATGCAAGTAAACCAAAACTTGAGCAAGAACTTGGGAAGAACTTGAGCAAGCACTAGAGCAAAGGACTTGAGAGAGAGGGAGAGAGCTCCTAGCAGAATTTTTTCTGAGTGAATGAGTGTGTGAGGAGCTCACAAGCTTGCACCAGCATTTATAGGCCGAGGGGGGCAGGCCCCTGGTTCGGCCGAATGGCCTGGTTCGGCTGAACCGGGCAGGTGTGGCCTGGCCACTCCATGTGAGTGCAGCCCCCTCCTTTGCTTTGATTCCACGCCAAAATGTGTGGCCACAAAATTGTTAAGTCATGTGAGTGGAGTTAGTGGTAGGTGAGATGCAAAATTGACATGACCAAAGTGGATTTTAGTGGAGTCACCCCCATGCTGCCATGTTTATGATAATTGGTGAGTGTGCAGCCAATTTTAGTGGGGTAGACATGTTTGGTGCTGGTTGGTGGTGATGGTAAATAATTGGAGATGTTCTAGAGGGGATGAAAATGATAAAAGTTACCAATTACATCCACCCTAGGTAAAATTTCAGCATGTGTCCAATTATTTCTAACCAAGCTTGCAAAATTTTCTACTCTCTCTCAAATTAATTACTCAAGTGGTTCATTTATTTTGGAAAGGGAAACATGCAAATGCAATTGAGAATTTAAAAATTGGAAGGGAAATATGGGATACATACCAGTTTTCCTCGCGGCGAGAGCTCAGCTTTTAAGTCCGCGAGCGGGACTTCTCCTGTCTTCAGTTGCTCTTGTCATCGTCCGGTCCCGGAGTGGATGACTCGGACGATGCAACCTTCTTCCGCCACATTTTCTTGTTCTTCTCCTTCGGTGTCGGTGGCGGTGGGATCGGCGTCTCTGGAGAATTCCAGAGGGCTTGTTCTTCCTCATATTTCTTTACGAGGAAATCCATTTCTTCTGCACTTGTCGGTTTTGTCGGCTCGTTCCACTTGAGCTGCTCACCACCTAGTATTTCCAACTCTCCATTAATGAGAGCCTTAAGGAAACACTCGGCGCTCCTCTGCTCCGGTGTGAGTGGCTCTGTCTTCTTCTCTTCCCGGGGTTGAAACTTGAAGTAAGTCAACCTTCCGTCGATACGGAACGAGATTTCTCTCGCATCCATATCGATCCTAGCCCGGGTGGTGTTCAAGAATGGTCGGCCCAACACAAGGGGAAACGAATGCTCGTTCCCCGTGTCGAGGACAACAAAGTCCACAGGGACATATCGTCCCCAGATCCGGACCGGTACATTCTCGATCACCCCCTCGGGGTAGCGGATGGTTGAGTCCGCAAGCTGTACCTGGGCAGTAGTAGGTGACAAAGTAGGGTAGCGTAATTTCTTAAATAATATCTTAGACATGATGTTGACGCTTGCCCCCAGATCACAAAGTGCATCATCAATGCGACGATTCCAGATCGTGCACTGAATGATGGGCACTCCGGGATCTTCCTTCCTATCCGGAGAGGTCTTGATGATCGCCCTTTTTGCAGCTCTCGGCAGGTAGGTCCATCTTGGTGTCAGCACTTGGATGCGTGCGACCTTCCCTGCATGGTTAGTTCGAAAGACACTACGAGGCATCTTACCATGCCTTGTAGTGACAGCTTTCACTGTCTCGATGGAAGGTTCGGGTTGCCCTGGAATCTTCCCCGATTCAGTGACAGGAACAGCAGCAGCTAACTGAGCGACTTGAGTTTCTATCATTTTATTAAAGCTCAGTTAACTTTTCATGGCAGAAGAAAATGATTCCATCCTAGAGTCTATGCTTTCCAGAGTTTTATCATTAGCAGCAAGCTTTTTATTGATGTTTTCAGTTATTTTCATCTGGCCAAACACAAGATCTCTAAGAGACGGCTGATTATTGAAATTGCTGGAATTGAAATTGTTACATTGTTGAGGCCTCTCAAAAGGGAGGTTTGGGCGCGGATTCCAGCCTTGGTTGCCGTAGTTGTTCGGTCGGTACCCGTTGTTGTTGGAGTTGTTGACGTAGTGGGCATCTTCTCGCGTTTCGGGGCAGTCATTCCCCGAATGGCCAGTGTTGCCACAGACTTCACAGGTCATGCAAGCGTCCATGGCTTGCAGCGTTTCTTGAGCAGGGGCCTCCAGTTTCTTCATCAGGAGGTCCATCTTGGCAGCGAGCATGTCCAAAGCTTCAGCTTGGTGAACTCCTCGGGTCTTTGGTTGAGTCCGGTTGTCGGACCAACCTTGGTTCTCGACCATCTTCTCTATGAGGGCCTTCGCACGACTCTCCTCAAGAGAGAAGAACGAGCCTCCAGCAGCAGCATCCAGGTACTCACGGGCAGAATTTCTCACCCCGTGATAGAAAGTTTGGATTATGAACCAACTCTGCATACCATGGTGAGGACAAGTAGAAATATAGTCCTGGAGGCGATCCCATGCCTCCGGGACTGTTTCATCTTTTAGCTGCTGGAAACTAGCTATTTTGTTTCGGAGGGCGTTGGTTTTCCCAACCGGAAAGAATTTTAGCAAGAAAGCGCTAGTGCATTTATCCCAGGTATCTATTGCTTCGCGATTAGCATAAAACCATTGTTTTGCCTTGCCTAATAATGAGAATGGAAATAAACGAAGGCGAGTGGCATCGATACTTACTCCGCGGATGGTGAAGGTGTTGCAAATCTCCTGGAAATGCTGGAGATGAGCATTGGCATCTTCGTGTGGCATGCCGCAGAATGGGCTAGCCTGCACCATGTTGATGAGGGCTGGCTTCAGCTCGAAGTTACCATCTCCGACTGGCGGAGCTGGTCCAACACGTACGTTCTCGCTTGATGGAGCGGAGAGCTCACGGATCGTCTTGGTTGCCATCCTCGATGTAGCCTAGTCAACGACGGGAAGGACTGGGTTCGTCGGAAGGAGTTGCTTCTGAGGAGGTACAACACGGGGTCGTACTTTCCTCACAAGTGACTCCGGATTTTCTTGGAAGTTTGACGGTAGTTGGAAACCAGTCATGCACTGCTCTATTCCACAAAGACCAATGAACAGAGCAAGGATAAACCCGCTTGAGTAGCGGTACTCAACTAAGATAGCTCAAGATAAAAATTCAAAAGTAATCTAGCCAAAGACTTCCCCGGCAACGGCGCCAGAAATGCTTGTTGGCACTTCTTACGATCTAATATCAGAATTGAGAATCCTGGTACTGGGGTAAGGAGTGTTTCAGTGGTTTTCCTTATGGCTTAGTAAAATATAGAAATATTCTGCAAGCGCACAGAATCACCACTGTAGCACTTCACCTGGGAGTATCCCGAGGTATCGTAATTTATAATTCCGCAGGGAAGCTTTGGCAAGATTACTAGTGAACAGATATTCGAGACTATCAGAGGAGGGTACACGACTAGACAAGATAGGGGATAACGGTATTGGATAGGAGTGGATATACCGGACACACAGCTCAAGGGATACTCAGGTAAGGGAGAGAAGAGATAGATAGCTGGGAGGACAACGAGAAGAGATAGAGGACTCCTGGATTCTTTATCTACCTATGTCACTCTAGCTTAGAGATACAGCGGCTACAGAGACAGCACTAGGAGATCTGGGATAACTCTAATGTCTTAGCTTCGGGACAAGGGAACCGGTGAACACACAGAAAGAGATGAGAAGGGGTGCCACTATTTCCCAACTGGGGAATCCTACGGACCGGAACTAACATGATGGGCTACGAAGACTGAAAGGGCTGTCACCACCTCCCGGCTACCACCTCCGTTGCGACGGGAATAAACTAAGGCCACTGACTAGCCTAGGAACCACTCCTACACTAGGCAACGACTACTTACTCTGCTAGTAAGAGCAAGAAACCTTGTCAATACTCTTGGTGACAATTCACCTCCAGTATCAAGCAAGATCGAAGAACCAGCTAAGACAAAGACTTAAACAAGACTACAAGCACTAGAACTGACTATAGTCTAAACAAGATATATTTGCTACTAGAATAAAGTAGAAGCAAGATATAAATGACAAAGGCAAAGAGATAAAGATAACTATATTGATACTCAATGTCTTACAAAAGTTAAAGTAAAAGATACAAGAGCTATTACCAGAGCTTCTGAAGACGACTCCGGAACCTCCGAGGCAAAGCTCGACTCAACTCTAACTCCCAACTAAACTATCCTAACTCTACTAGAATGAAAGTGGAAATGAGCTCCTTGGCTTGGTGTGTGTTTACAAGTGAAGTGTAAGGTCCTATATATAGTGCTCCAGGGTCGGTTCAGGTAGGGTAATGGCCAAGGGAGGGGGCAGAGGCGGTTGCCGGCCGTTTCGGCCGAGAGGGTCGGTTCGGCCGAACCCTAGCGTTCGGCCGAACGCCCGATCCACCGCCTTAGCCACCTACGGCCGAGATGCATCCCCTGGAGTCGGTTGGACAACTGGGGGCGGTTCGGGCGAACCCCCCAGTTCGGCCGAACTGGGCTGGGAGCTCAGGCCTGCCCCCCTGCACCGCCTTCGGCTCTGGGTCCCTCTTGGGCCGGCCTCTACTGCTTGGACTTGTCTTTATTCGGCCCAGGTTGACGTGTCGGTGCTCCGGGACGTGTTGGCGGTCGTCCATGTGTCGTGCATCGTGTTTGCTTGGTCATCGGTGACGTGGACGGCTCCCGGTGGTCTGTACGGCTAAGGGGGGTAACCGGCCGAACGGAGTCGTTCGGCCGATTCGGTCATTTTCGGCCCCAATAGCGCGTATTTGTCGTAGTTTTACCTGCACAAGTGACACTCACCAAAACTCGTGGAACTTTATTAGAAATAAAACCTAAGTACATGGAATGTTGCATATAACCTCATTTATTCCCGAGTATTGGTGGTCGGATTTGGGCTGTAACGACCGCCAACGCCATACAACAATTCGAGCCACCACATTACTCTATTTGTCTCACTAGCCGCCTTGTGTGAACTCTCGCCATGCAAGCCCTAGATAGGTTGCAAGCTGCTTTGATCGCTTTTGCATTGCATACTTGATCCTTGTTTCATCTGGCGAATACCTATTGCTTGCTGCTGCAGACACTAGGAGGAAGTTTACCCTAGCCGCTGCTGTTTTTCGTGCCTTTGAAAAACATAATTTGAGATACCTTCCATAAAATAGGCATAACTTTTCACTCGGTGATCTGTTTTGGCTCAAATTTTTACAGCAGATTCGTGACTCCATTCGGAGGTGAACCAAACTAGCCTTTGGCTTGTTTGGTCGAGTCAAAAAATTCAAAAAGAATTAGGAAGATAAATAAAAAATTGATCAAGTTGTTTCAGGGTTTTCAGAGATTGTTCCTGAAATTCCCTAGGCCGCATCTCACCTCAAAAACGGATGCAAATTTTTATGGTTGGAGCTTTTGATATCCTTATTCAGAGAAAAATATAAAAACAGTAGTTGAGAAAAATAAAACATCTTAATTCCTACTAGTCCTACAGAGAAATTGCTGAAAAGATTAAAAAACAATTGTATAGATTTTTGTTTTGCTTGTTCTGTGAGCTTTATCCATCGTTTCTTGTTCCAACTTGTTGTGCTACGCCTAGGACATGTCTGAGCAAGCAATTGTGACTTGTGCTTTGGATACTTATTGAACTTTGCTATTCTGCATTCGTTATTTGCTACTCCTTGCTACATATTTGGCCTTCCGAGCTCCACAAACTATACTTCAGGTCAGTGCAGCGAAGGACCCTTGCAATCTTGGTACTACTTCCTCACAGGTATCACAAACCAGCCACCGGTTGTACCATCCACTGTTTTGCTTTTGTAAGAACATTTGTAAGAATTTGGTAAAGCACATGAGAGAGTGTTTCCACTGACACACATATAGTAGTTGATAGGGATAAACTTTTGTGTTTTCTCTTGTCTACATACTAACAATGGCACGGAGCAATGGGATTGTTCGAGAAGTACTAAGTTCTCAAATGGAGAAAGCGGAGCAAAATCAATTCAACAATTTATTCCAGATTTTCTTTGTTGTGATGGAGAGACGTTGCCGAGTCATCATTGATGGTGAAAGTTGCAACAACCTTGCAAGCTTAGAGCTGGTTAAGAAGCTTGGTTTGACCACAAAGCCACATCCACATCCATACTACATGCAATGGATAAATTCTTATGATAAGATAAAAGTAACTAAAATTGCACATATTGAATTTAGCATTGGTTCTTATAAAGATAGTGCTGATTTTGACATAGTACCCATGCAAGCATGTCATTTGTTGCTAGGCACGCCTTGGATTAATATAAATAATGTGGTACATAAAAAAGTTGTTAATAAATATTCCTTCAAGTACAACGGTAGAAAAATTACACTTGTACCTTTGACTACTGTTGAAATTTTAGAAGCTGATCTCCAAAGGGCGGAGAGAAGAAAAAATGAACCTTTTAGAAAAGAATGGGTTGTTTTCAATGACACAACAAATTCATCTAAATCTGAATTTTTAAAAAATGATGATATTGTTTTGCCTATTGTTGGAACTGATACTTTGCAGCATTTACATAATGAAGATGACCATACAAATGAACAGGAACATGTAAAATTTTCAGGTAAACGCTCTCTTGATGTGCTGAATTTGCCCTCCAATGAAGCAAATAATGTTATACTAGAACCTTCTCTTGTATTATCTTTGTCACAAATAGAGAAGGAGCATGATACTTTTGATTTGAAGCAATATACATGTGCTGAAAATAATAATATTATGCCGATTACTTGTGCACATGACGAACTGAAATTATTATCTTCTGTAAACACTTTGGGTTATGTTGAGTTTGATAATTTATGTGCTCTTAGTGGTTTGGAAGAGAAATTTAGATGTGCTGAGTTGTCATGTTTGTCTACTTGTACATATCATTTTATTGGTAAATATAATTGTAAAGGAGAGTACATGGTGCACCGAGTCCATATTTGTGCAAATCTGAAATCTCCTTTTGATGTACAAGATTGTGATCAACTAGATTGTCTATCTAGTTTTACTATAACGAATCGGGTTCACTTTCAAGAAGGGGAGCATTGTTGGCTATTACCTATGTGTGCTAGTGCTGATTTTTCTTGTATCGAACAGATACTAGCGGTTATGCAACCATCTATGCCTGCATTGTGTTTGGTTAGTGCTAATCATTTGCAGGATAGTATTGACAAAGATCGTGTGTGTTTCGATCAAGGAGCCTACGTATTTGCCGACAACTCTATAGGAGAAGATGCTTTGAGAGATTGCAAATATGGTCATGTCACTCCCCACAATATTCTCAGTTCCTATATTTTCCACAACCTCGTGTTTCTTCGTGTTGTACAGGGCCATCTTAGAGCACAAACGACGCCGAGGACGGCTTTTCGTCAAGAAGGGGAGGATGATGAGGACATGACACCCATACATATGTCCATGAGGGGTGCATGGGGTGGAGAAGAAGGAGACCAACAAGATTTTCCAAGTCAAGAAGAAGGCCCAAGGCTAATCCGATTCGAGTCCCCAAGGTGGAGGCCCAAAGAAACTCAAGTTCGAGTCCGCCTCGGAGTCCAGGAGCAGCCCACACTAAATTCATCGCCCAGATCGCATACGGGATCGGTTTTTTACGTTCTACATATGCTTGGAAAGCTAAGGAGATAAGCTTTCCAATGGAACTAGTCCCACCTTAAAACTCTTTCCGAGTCATCGGGAATCGTCGAAACAAGTCGACGTCCAGAATCTGTCAGGGTGTTGCGCCGCCATCTTTTGGGCTGTTGGCCCGTGTATCATGTTGGGGTCCATTATGGACATGGTTAGGCGGTTATGCACGCCCCAACCCTCATATAATCAGTAGCCACCACCACATTAGGGTTTTGGTTTTGCTTAGATTAATCTGTCAAGAACAGTTTCGCCGTTATCGGTTTGTAAAACCCCAACTTTTGATCTTAATCATACATCTGCAGTGTCACTTCCTTTGAGAGCTGCTTCTTTCGAGTTCTTGCTTGTGTTCTTCGTTTTGCAGGCAGGGATTAGCCTTCTTGGCGAGGTCAACTGGGTCGTGACACGATTGATAACCAGAGGAGTCGTGGTGCTAAGATTGCAGGGTTCGAGTTTGCTGACTTGAAGCCGGATCGGTGAGTTGCGCTCCGCCCAAAACGAGTTATCCTTCACCTGACGGAAGATTGGGAAACCCTAGTTTCCATTACTTGACGTTCTGCATCCCTGAGTATCTCAAGTCCAAAGACTTGACTTTCTCCAGTCTGGTTCCAGAACAGTGGTGTTCTCACTTCCTGTCATACAAAGCCTCGAATGGGGCCATCTGCAGACACTTCTGATAGTTGTTGTTGTACGAGAATTCCGCATAGGGTAAACTATTGTCCCAGCTAACACCATACTACAGTGCACATGCCCTCAACATGTCCTCCAGAATCTGATTAGTCCGCTCTGTTTGTCCATCTATCTGGGGGTGGTAAGCTGAACTGAACTGCAACTTAGTATCCATGGACTCATGCAGCTTCTGCTAGAAGTGTGAAGTGAACTGAGTACCACGGTCAGACACTATCCGTTTTGGCACTCCATGCAAGCATAAAATCCTCTCCATGTATAGCTCTGCCAGTCTGGCTCCGGTGTAGGTGGTCTTCACTGGAAGAAAGTGTGCCACTTTAGTCAAGCGGTCCACAATCACCCAAATGGAGTCAAATCCTCGCTGTGTGCGGGGTAGACCAGTGATGAAGTCCATACCAACTTCTTCCCATTTCCATTCCGGTATCTTAAAGGGCTGGAGTAATCCGGCTGGTCTCTGATGTTCAGCCTTAACTCTCTGACAAGTGTCACATAGCGCCACATGTGTCGCCACATCACGCTTCAATCCGTACCACCAGAATCTTTCCTTGATATCCCGGTACATCTTGGTGCTTCCTGGGTGGATTGAGTATGCCGAGTCATGCGCTTCTCTTAGGATCGTCTCCTTGATCTGCGCTATATCGGGCACACATATCCTCTTCCCGTGCCACAAGGTTCCCTGTTCATCAACTCGGGATCCAGGGGCCTTTCCTAGGGCAACATTCTCCACAATTTACTTGATCTTTTCATCACCAAGCTGTCCTTTTCGGATCTCCTGTTCAAGAGTCGGTTCTACCGTCATCTCCGTGATGCTGGTCACGAACCCCAGACTCATCTTCTCAAATTCCCAACTGAGTTCTTCAGGCAAACAATGGCCGGTGATCTTGTTCATATAGCTTCTTCTACTCAGAGCATCTTCTATGTCGGGCAATACTAGTACAGGTGCTGTTGTCAGCCTCTTCTTCAACTCTTCGAAGCTGGTTTGGCACTCCTCTGTCCAGATGAACTTGGCATTTTCTCCAGTAACGCCGTCATGGATTTAGCAATCTTGGAGAATCCTTCAATGAAACGCCGATAATATCCGGCCATTCCAAGGAAACTCCTGATCTCACTGACATCCCGAGATGGGTTCCAGCTCAACACATCATTAACCTTCTTCGGATCAACTGCTACTCCTCCATTGGACAGCACGTGTCCTAAGAATGTCACTTCCTTCAACCAGAATTCACACTTGCTCAACTTGGCATATAGTCGATGTTCCCAGAGTCTCTGCATCACCATCCTCAAATGATCTTCATGTTCCTCTTCATTCTTGGAGAAGACCAGTATGACATCAACGAACACCACCACGAACTTGTTAAGGTAGTCCATGAAGAGACTATTCATCAAGTACATGAAGTATGCAGGAGCATTGGTTAGTCCAAAGGACATAACCGTGAACTCGTACAACTCGTACCGAGTAGTGAAAGCCGTCTTGGGTATGTCCGACGACCGGATCCTCATCTGATGATAACCCGATCGAAGGTCTATCTTGGAGAACACACAAGCTCCCTTCAGCTGATCAAACAAATCATCAATTCTTGGCAGCGGGTACTTGTTCTTGACGGTCACTTCGTTGAGGGCTCGATAGTCCACACACATCCTCTGTGTCACATCCTTCTTGTCCACGAACAGTACCAGTGCTCCACATGGTGAAGCACTAGGACGAATATACCCCTTGGCTAGCAATGACCTTAATTCTTCCTTCAATTTCTCCAGTTCCTTCACTCCCATTCTATATGGCCTTTTAGCTATAGGAGCAGTGCCAGGTTTTAGTTCAATAATGAATTCAACTTCACGTTCCGAGGGCATACCTGGCAATTCCTCAGGAAACATGTCCGGGAACTCGCTCACCACCCTGGTGTCGGCGGGAGCTGCTCCAACAGCTTGATTGACTTGATTGTGCTCCAATGGACTGGCTGCCTGGTACTCCACCTTATCTCCGGATGTTGCCATCAGTTGTACCGTCCTCCTGGCACACTGGATCACTGCATCATATCTGGCTAGCCAACTCATATCCAGAATCAGGTCAAAACCAATAGACTCCAGGACGATCGGGTGTGCCTCGAAGTCTACGCCCCTTATGGTGACAGTAACACAGGGACAGCGTAAAGTGGCGCGTTGTTCCCCTCCTGGTGAGCTAACTAGCATAGCATTCTTCATGGGCAGTGATGCCACTAAGTTATTTTTCACAAATGCAGCAGATATGAAAGCATGCGAAGCTCCGGAATCGAACAAAATAGTCGCAGGGGTGGAGTTGACAGGGAACGTACCCACTACCGCATCAGTAGCTCCCTCAACGGTCTTCGCCCCAGTGTGGTTGAGCTTTCCTCTGGCGGGGTTCTGCGGAGCACGGTTGGCCTGCTGCTGTCCGGCCTGCTGGTTGGCGCTCTGGACCTTCTTGGGGCAGACATTGGCATAGTGCCCCTGCTCCCCATAGTGATAGCACACTCTGGGGGCCATTGGCGTGTCGTTGACGGGGTTGGGGCGTTAAGCGGGGCCCTGTTGCGCTGGGTTGCGCTGAGCTAGAGCATTCTGCAGCTGGTTCTGAGGACGTTGCTGCTGGGGCGCCATGGGGGTACTGGGGGCGCTGCTGGTGCTGGCCACGGTTGTACGGGCCCTGCTGACTCTGGAAGCGTTGCTGGCTTCCCATCTGCTGACTGCCCTGAGGAGGAACGAAATGGGGGCGACTGCTGCTCCCGATCTGTTGGCCCTGGAACTTCCTCTTCTTCTCCTCCATCTCACGGCGCTTGTGTTCCAGCATCAAAGCACCGTCCACCAGTTCCTGGAAGTTGGGGAACCTGGTGCACATCAGCTGGTACTGCAGGGCATCCTGCAAGCCGTCACGAAACCTGGACTGCTTCTTCTTGTCGGTGTCCACGTCTTCCGGAGCATAGCGGGCCAACTCGATGAACTTGTCACGATGAGCGGTGACACTCATCCCTTCTTGCTTCAGTGCCAGGAACTCCTTCTTCTTCATGGTCATCAGGGCTTCTGGCACGTGGTAGGAGCGGAAGCTGCTGCGGAACTCCTGCCAGGTGATCTGAGTACGGTCGATGTGAGCGTACTGGTACGAGTCTCACCAGTCCAATGTCGGTCCCTGGAGCTGTCCTCTGGCGTACAACACCTTCTCCCAGTCGTTGCACTGGGTGATGTCGAGCTGTCTCTCCACCGCCTTGAGCAAATCATCAGCGTGTAGGGGGTCGGTGGCCTTGCTGAAAGTAGGAGGACGTCCCTTCAGGAATTCACCCCTCTTGTCACGGGGCGGCATGTTGTGCTGCGGTGGATTCTCCTGGTTCTACTGCATCATCGCCATAGTCTGGGCCATCTGCTGCATCAGCTGGGTCTGCGTGAGATCATCTGCTCGATGGTGGGAGGTGGTGGTGGCAGTCCGCTGGCACCGGGGTTGCTCCTTGTATTCACCATCTATCATCAATAAATAATTCTCGTAAAAACTTTGATGGATTCAGAGGTTTATCAATTTGTCAGGATGGAGGGCTTAAATAGAAAAAGAGCGGGAGAAATGAATACCCCCCTCTATTTAATCACTAAAGTCCTTAAACCTTAGTCCTACATCTAGATGGTAGTAGACTTGCGTCTACGCCATCACAATCATTAAAAAAATCCAAATCAAGCATAAGCATAATGACAAGCATTTCAAGCACCTAAAGACATTATTCACACAAGACTCGACTAGATTTAAGTTTTGAAAAAAAATGAATCTAGACGACATAAAACATAATCAGGGTGGTCTCCTAAGATTTGTCAACCGCTCTAGCTAGGCTGCGATCCTACAGTCAGCACGGCTCTGATACTAATATGTCACACCCGGATTTTCACAAAAACCGGAATGCGGCCATATGTGTGCCCCGGAAGTCATAGTACACATATAGCGAACAAATATGATAAACAGAGAACATATGCTGGAATAAATTCTTCATTAAATAAAATGTTTACATCATAATGCTTCATAAATGATTTAAACAATAACAGCGGAAGACTAATAAAACTCTCAACTAATGGAGCCGCAATCCACAGGGACTCTGACTGGGAGATCACAACTCAGTAATATGGTAAATTTTCTGGAAACTCAACAGCAGACTCATGCCCAGCCCAATCTGTTTACCCATCCGGGATTTTGTTGAATAAAATAGCAAGTGTAAGTAAACAATTACTTAGCAAGTATAGCACGGGTATGAAGGCTCAAAATAGGCTAGACACGGCTTAACTGAATTAGCATTTTTAGTTGGTTCATTTTAACATTAACCAAATTACTACAAGTGAATGAAAACCAAGTTGTAACCCAATTAATAAGTATAAGTGACATTAAGCATAAATAAACATCATCTTCTAATCAAAAAGGATCCAGGCCGCTCGTGACCCTGAGCAAGGCTATCATGATAGATTGTACACTCTGAAGAGGTTTCGCCCTTTACCCACCAGTCGCGTAAAAGCTCAAACGAACTTTAAACCCAACCACGCACATCAACACTTCTGAAGTGTGATTGCATAGGGACACTGCGAGGTTTTTCACAAGACACCCTAACAAGACAGTGGTCGCTAAGGTACAATAAGGTGGTGAGACCATAGGCACCGAGATCGACGTACGCCTACGGAGTCACACCCTAGGGGGTCGATGGCGTCTAGAGCGCGGGCATCACACCCATCCATGCGCAACGTGTGGAGTTCTCCATCGTAGAGACTCCCAGCATGGGACTGGGTCTAACGTGACCTAGCCGATGGATGATCATGGCGTCGTCAGTCGCGCCACCCAATAGACAGGCGAGGCAATAGTTGTTGAGCCACACCTTTGGGTCCGTCTCCCCCGAGTACTTGGTGATGGTCGTCGGCATCGGGGCCACACGAATCTACCGACCAAACACCCGGGTTCCCGGGGGCTCTGGTGTTGGGCTCTTGTCTTCGTCGCTGTCGTAGCGGCCTCCACGGCGGGGGTGGAAACCGCGGGAGTGCCATCCCGCCTCTTTCTGTTGAGGGTGTTGCGGGCATCGTTGTCGCTGGTGTCACCGCGTGTGTCAAGGATTCGCTCCTTGAGAGGCTTCCTCCCGATGCGTTCGTGCACCGAGGGTGCCTTCCCCTTATTCGACGGCGGGGGTTTCATTGGATTGTCCTTTCGCAGGGTCTGTGCCGATGCCTCGTGCTCCCACGTTGCTCCACTAGTTTTTGGGCCGGCAGAATTGCGTATGCGAGAGGCTGAGCTTTCGGCTTGCTGCACATCCGCTTGCTTGATGACGAGCTGCGCCTCTCGACGCAGATTTCGGCCTTCGGGCGTTGAGGGCTCTAGCATGGCTCGGATTAAGGTCTCTGCAGCGATGAGCTTTTGGCTTGCCCTGGCTAACGCGAGTGGGTCGTCCACATCGTCATCAGCCTCGATGCGGGCTCGTGCTACGTGCCCGGCCTCCCTGGCACGCGCGCCGCGCATAGGGCGGTTGTCCTCAAGTGTTGCCCGGAGCTCTCGGACCTGTCGGCATTCTTCCTCGAGCTTGGCTTCAAGTTCGCGGACTTGGGCTAGTTGTGCTTGTGCAAGCGCAGCGTTGCGAGGCGCCTGCTCATGATCCCTGGCCTGTGCTGGCTCTCCTGCCCCGTCATCTCCGCCATCCCTTCCCGGGAGGACAACGAAGCACTCCCTGGCGGGATCGTAATCCCCCTCGCTAGAGTCGTCGGAGCAGGTTAGGCAATAATCTGCCGCAGCCTGGAATGATAAAAAGACCTCACGATCGCGAAGCCCTGAGTAGTCCCGTTCGGGGACCCTCTAGCCGCTCTCGTGTGCCTCGCTGCCAGAGTCAGGGTAGTCGTCGTCTGGCGATGTTGCTATGAGGTTGCGAATTGAGAGCAGGTGGTGCCCTGGCAAGTCCTCATACGTCATCATGTCCGTGTCAACTGATGAGGAGTTGGTCACGGTTGTGGTGTGTGCCTCACCAGGGATTCGCCACGGGTCGACCGTGCTATCCCTGGCCAAGTGCGACGTTGTGGCGGTGTTCTTTGCCCTTGTCGTGCCGGTCTCACCCGTTCGGGGGAGCCGGCGCGGGCCGCTCTGCGTTGCTCCGCGCGCGTTGACGTGAACGCTTTTTGCGTGGTGGTGGTGGTGGTGACGGGAGTGGCGGTGGCATGCCCATGCTAGTGCTCCTCGTTAGGAGCTGCATGTTATAGCCATCGCCAGTCTCCCTGAACTCGAGACTCCCGAACCGGATTTCGAATACGGCAGGAAGTTAGTCCGATGTCGGCATCGGAAGAAGATTGTCGCGTACGACTCGAGTTGCCATCAAGGGAGATGGTGGATGAAATGGTCGATCACAGCGCTACCCCCTACCTGGCACGCCACTATCAGTGTTTGGAAATCGTGGTCCTGACACCAACTAGAAATGCGTTGTGTTCCCTCCTCTAATCGTTGATGCAAAAGGTAATGCAAGACACGGATTTATCCTGGTTCCGATCGCAAGACCATACTTCCAGCGAGGTGGTGCGTGCGATGTATTATTCTGCACCGAACTGCAAGTAGTAGGGGATACAAGCAGGTTGGGAGAAGAGGCTAGACCTCCAAGTCCCAGATGATTGAGGCGGAGTGCCAATATCGCGGTTTACGGAGTGTGTACGAGTGTTCTGTGTTCTCTCTCTCTCTTCTCGATCGATCGCTCTCTCTTCGTTCGTGGGCGTGCCCTCTCCTTTTATAGGCCAAGGAAAAGGGGTTACAGGCGTGTGTCGCTGTGCAGTCATAGTTGCCGCACAGTAGTAGGACTGGCGCTGGGTGTGCTTCTTTGTCCTTGGCCACTGTTACGCGGTATTGCGGTCCCTGTGATCGATTCTTGTACTGGTGATGATGCCAGAGAGTGGTTTCGAGGATCCGAGCTGTCCTTCATGTGGTAATGCCTCGCCCGTACACCATTTTGAGGGACTCCCATGCTTGTGTACAGCCCATTCTGTAGGGAATCACTGTGGGAGTTGGTAACACAAGGAGTTGGAGTGACCCGGCCCTGTTCGTATAGTGACGACATGTGCGCACAGCGCCAGGGATGGTCGCATAGTGCTCGGGATGGCCCGTCATGCCTCCACCGTCCTCTCTCTTCTTCTCCTGTTGTGTGCTCGAGGGTCTCGCCCGCCCGATGGAGGGCTTCGGGTCGTCGGAGTTGGTAGCACAGGGAATTGGAGTGACGGGCTCTGTTCGCACAGCACTGGCATGCCCGCACAGAGCCTCGGTTGGCAGCATAGTGACGGGAGTTGGCGGATGCGATGGGGAGGTCGTGGCTGACAGGGCGGCATGGCGAGAGATTTGCCTTTTGACTTTGGATGCACGGTGGTGGTGAGCACCATTAATCGTTTGTCGGAGCGGGGGTCTCAACCGAGGCGGAGCTCTCCCCATTTCGTGGGTTGCTCGAGGCTCGATCCTCAAGCCTCGACCGAGGCGGAGTTCTCCGATTCGCTCGAGGGGTCGGTTCCTTCGAGCGAAGCGGAGATTGAGGTGCGCGTCGAGGCGCTCCATGGGGTGTCTTGACTGTGCCTTCGTCCATTGCTGGACCGTGGGCCTTAACTTCCGATCTCTTTTTCTAGTATGTGCATGAGTTTAATGTTTAACAAGGGTGATTATCCCATAGGTTTGGGTACCCCTAATGATCGCCCCCACCAAAATGAGACTTTGGGGATAGGTGGAATACCTCATGAACTAGTCATGGCTCCGAAATCAACTCCCAAACCAGACCGAATCAAGAGGAATCGACAATCAAAGGCATGAACTCCCTTTTCTCGGGTTTAACCAAAATCCACCAAATCGAAAGCTTTTCCCGAGGACTCAGGGGGGCAAATCACTAGAAAAGGATCACCAAAGACACATGAGTGAATCCCCAACAAAATCCCGCGAAGAAAGGACCTCAAATCCGATGAACGAAAATCTTTCCAAAAATCATCCAAAATCCATAAAAATGTAAAACATGAGAGAGGCAAGAACACAAGGATTCACCACCAAGAATTATCTTCACATAACGAGGTCAACTTCTTTACAAAGGCTAACCTCCTCCCTTTATCCAACCCACTTGAAACTGGAGGAAAATAGAAGTGGAGAAGTCATCACCTCTCTTCCTCACAACATGAAGCTCATGGCTAGCCTAGGAAAACAAAGAGCAAATGAACTAGGGTTCCTAGAGATGGCTGCCATCTCCCACAAGGTGAGTATATATGGCCGCCGACGAAAGACGAAACTACACCTACAACTTAATTAGACAATACATGCCCTCATGGGCAAAACTGAAAGTTGTAGATATTTCTCCTCCGGCTGGGCACACATCCATCTGGAGTTGATTCCCTCCGACGCAACCTCCACGATCACGACGCGTGTCCTCCGCTTCCAAGCTTCCCGACGCGCAGACTGAAACCGGTCAGACCGGTTCTGCAAACCGGTCAAACCAGATTTCTGAAGCCAAACCGGTCAGACCGGTTCGCCCAACCGGTCGGACCGGTTCTGCCACGTCAGGTCTTCGGACTTGGTTTTGAGGCCCAAACCAAGAAACCATCCTCCATTGGTTTTGTGGCCAAACCAAAAAAAACCCCACGTACTTGGTCCAGCCTTCACGCCAAGCTTCGAGCACACCAAGCCTTTCACCTCCGGCGCCCGGACGGTCTACTCGGTCTTGCCTCGTTCCTTGACTCGGTCGCGCCCAATGTACCGGCTCAAATCATCTTCTTCCATGTTGCCTTGCTTGTTCTTGCACCATGTGAACCGCACTTGATCCCATCGGTCGTCGGGTCCTTCGAACCAAGCTTACTTGTCTCTCCACTCCAGGGAGGCTGCTCCGGCAAAGACCTTTCACGCTTGTTCTTCACCTGCACCAATGCAAACCTAGCCGCATTCTACATCTGCAATACTTGAGCCAAGACGAATGTCAGTCCACACAACATTGTCAATCACTCATCACAAGGAAGCGACCATCCACTCGGTCCCTAGGACACACATGGTCCTCAATCTCCCCCTTAATGAGTGCATTGACAACACACACAGCACAAATCGATTGAAATAGAGAAACTGGAAATGACTAAGACACAAAACTCAATCAAGTGACCCAAAGCGACTACCAAACCGGCTCCTCGAGAAGAGGCAAATGGGCTCAACACCACTGGCTAAACTCCAAAACACAGCACAAACAAACCAAAAAGTCCCCCCTGCACAAATGCAACTCCCCCTGAACAAGTGCATGCAATCAGTTTTGTCAGCGCCAAACCGGTCTGACCGGTTTCCCAAACCGGTCTGACCGGTTTTGCCAAGACATAACTGACCAAAACTGAAAATGCAAAGAAAATGCACAAAATTTCTCCCACTTGATCTAAACAAGTTCTAAACAGTGTAAGAAACATTTCTCAAGTCTTTACTTCTCCCCCTTGTTGCCAATACATGAATCAAGGGGTCTGACCGGTTTTGCCCAGACAGAACTAACCAAAACTAAAAATGCAAAGAAAATGCACAAAACTTCTCTCAATTGATCTAAACAAGTTCTAAATAGTGTAAGCAACATTTCTCAAGTCTTTACTTCTCCCCCTTGTTGCCAATGCATGAATCAAGGCAAAATGCAAATCAAAATAATCTAGAGCTTCTCAAATATACAATGAGCACTATAAAATGCTATACATAAGCAAATAGCAAGCAAGATAGTCCAAAGTTCGGTACAAGCATTGCCAACAAGATTACATAGGTGTATAAGCATATGGCTAATTAGAAGTTCCAATTCATCAATTTTTGTGAAAAAACCTCACCTCATGAGCAAAATCCTAACCATGATCTATTCAAGCCAAAATGAACTAGATCATTTAAAGATCATACAAGGTCACCAATTCTTATCAAAAGATCATTGCAAACACCCAAAATCTACCTCATGTCATGTCAAAGCCACCGAGTCATATGTCTACTTCTAAATAAGAGTCTTCTCTTGGTAGGCAACATGCAATGGTTTAACACCCAAAATATGTCCATAAAAACATAAATGACATGATCAACATATTTTGCAAGCATCAGCACTTCATTTTCATATTTTAAGCATGGTATATGAAGTGCCTTCACGGTAAAAAGAAGCTTATGCATCTCCAAGATAAACTATAGGCTAAACATTTGTGATGATAAAATGATCTTTCACCCAATTAACAAGAAAAAGATATCCAAGTACAACCTAAGCATGAAAAGGCATTTAGGTTTGAATAACACATGGAAAATCATTTACTCAGGGGTGAGATCAAATTTAGCATTTCTTTCCAAAAAGTTAGCAAGCTCATCATAAGTATACATCAAAGCAATCAAGAGCTTAGCTAAACTTCACCAAGGTACTACAAGCATGTTCACTAGCTCAAATGTAGCAAGTTATAGTAATCAATCCATATAGGAGAATCTCATCCTAAAAATGCATCAAAGTAGATATGTACATCAACAAGCCCCTAGATATATCACAATGCAAGCTATATGGCAAATGCAAGACATATCACACAAAAGCAAAAGCAAAATGTACAAGAAGCTGATATCATACAAAGATACCATTCGACATATGATATAAAGATGATACAAGAACACTATACATATGCTACAAAATGAGCTCCAAGAATCAGCTTAAAAAGGACAACACACTCCAAGCTCTCATCGCAAGCGGGCAAAGGTTGCTTGGTCAAGTGGTTTAGTGAAAATGTCAGCTAGCTGGTCTTGAGTGGAAACATGGGATAGCTCTATGTGGACTTTCTCAACATGATCCCTCATAAAATGATACCTCACCTCTATGTGTTTGGTTTTGGAATGAAGCACTGGATTTTTCGCTACGCTTATGGCACTAGTGCTATCACATAGAAGTGGAACATGGGAAAACTCAAGCCAAAGTCACTCATGGTGTACATGATCCAAAGGAGCTGTGAACAACAACTAGCGGCTGCAACATACTCGGCCTCTGTGGTGGATTGAGCAACGCTAGACTGCTTGCGAGCAGACCAAAAACCTGACACGGACCCGAGGTAGACTTGCGGTCCAAACGACACCTAGCAAAATCAGCATCAGAAAATCCATGAAGACTGAGTGTCGAGGAGGCAGAATACCAAAGACCCAAATCAGGAGTGTATTTCAAGTACCTAAATATCCTCTTGACGGCCTGCCGATGTGAAGTTCTCGATGAAGCTTGAAAATGAGCGCATAGACAAACGTTGAACTGAATCTCTGGCCTCGTAGCCATCAAGTAGAGGAGGGAGCCGATCATGCTCCAGTACTCCTTCTGGTCCACGGGTTCGTCGTCTTCATCAGCATCCAAAGCCGTAGTGGTACTCATCGGCGTCGACATCGGCTTGGAGTCGTTCATGTCAAACTTCTTCAGCATGTCCTTGGTGTACTTCACTTGATGCACAAATGTCCCGTCCTTGACTTGCTTGATCTGCAACCCAAGAAAGAACTGCAGCCCTCCCATCATCAACATCTCGAACTTCATGCTCATATCTTCAGAAAACTTTGCAACAAGATCATGAGACGAGCCACCAAAGATAATGTCATCCACGTAAATCTGTACGATCAAGATATCTTTGCCATCACAAAGTAAGAACAAGGTTTTGTCTACGGTTCCCATCACAAACCCCTTACTCAGCAACAACCCTCTCAACCTACCATGCCATGTCCTAGGTGCTTGCTTTAGGCCATATAATGCTTGGTGGAGTTTGTACACTCGGTGTGGGTACTTCTCACTCTCAAACCCAGGTGGTTTCCTCACATACACTTCTTCCTCTAACACCCCATTCAAGAAGGCACTCTTCACATCCATTTGGTGCAACTTGAACCCTTTAGCAATAGCAAATGTTAAAAGGAATCGAATCGCCTCCAAACGGGCTACAGGAGCAAATGTCTCCTCATAATCTATCCCCTCTTTCTGTGAATAGCCCTGGGCAACCAACATAACCTTGTTTCTCACGACCTCTCCATCCTCTCCCTGTTTGTTCTTCCAAACTCATTTTGTTCCTATAGGGTTGCAATTTGGTGGAGGCTCAACAAGTTCCCACATTTCATTCCTCTCAAAGTTCTCTAGCTCTTCGTGCATGGCATTGACCCAATTCGCATCAGATAAAGCATGTCGAATATCTTTAGGCTCAAAGGAGGCAACAAAAGCAGAATGTGCAAATTGAGAGTTGTTCCTTGACCTCGACCTTGTAGTGCATTCATTGATGTCTCCTATGATCCCTGAAGGTGGATGAACAGCCTGAACATGTCTTGGTGCCTCGCGCCTCGAAATCACCTCCCCCTCAGTAGCTGCTTCCACTCGATCTCCATGTAAAGTGTTGATGTAGAAGTGGGGGATGGACCATCGTCAACCGTAGTCGTCGTAGTGGAAGTAGTAGGTACAAGCGCCATAGGAGTATCACCATCTCCATCATCATCTTCACCATCCGCATCCTCGTCATCAAAGATTGTCCCATCTCTTAATCACCTGCACAGTCAAAGACAGTAGAGCTACACGGAATCGTCTCATCAAATGTTACTTCACAAGTCTCCATGATTTGGTTAGTAGCAAGATTTAGCGCACGATATGCCCTAGAGTGACTAACATAACCAAGGAAAATACCATCAAGAGACCGAGACTCAAACTTATCCAGATTACCCTTCTTTAGAATAAAGCACTTGCAACCAAAAACTCGAAAGTGACTAACCTTGGGAGGTCTCCCATGAAAGAGTTCGTAGCAAGTCTTCTTTTTGAACGCACGAAGGAAAATCCGATTAGACACATAACAAGCGGTGCTCACCGCCTCGGCCCAAAACCTCCTAGAAGTCCTATACTCATCGAGCATCGTCCTGGCCATCTCACAAATGGTCCGATTTTTTCTTTCCATAACACCATTCTGACAAGCAACATAAGGCAAGGGAAATTGATGCTCAAGACCAAGATCACCGCAAAAGGCCTCAAAACAAGCATTCTTAAACTCCGTTCCATTGTCCCTGCGTATAGCTCGTATGGCATCTCCATTATGCTCATTCTTTAACCTCAAGATCAAATCTCAAACAAAACCAAAAGTCTCATCCTTAGCCACCAAGAAAAACACCCAAGTATAGCGAGAATAGTCATCAACAACAACAAGGAGATACCACTTCCCACCGACCAAGCGAACGCGAGCTGGACCAACCAAATCCATATGTAAAAGCTCCCCTGGACGCTCAATCATCACCTGAGTCAAAGGTGGGTGGGAAGTAGCAACCATTTTCCCATGCCTACAAGGTGCACACACCAAATCCTTCTCATACCGAAGCTTGGCCAATCCTCGGATAAGGTCAAGACTGCTCAAATAAGAGAGCAGATCAAAGCTTAAATGACCCAACCTCCTATGCCACCTCCAAAGCTCGGAAGAGGAACCAACCACAAGACAACGAGCATGACCAAAAGACCTCGAGAAATCAGCACGGAAAACCTGACCCTCTCACCTCGAGAATCAATAATCCGAGAAGCATCACTCACAAAACGCACTTCAAAACCCTCATAAAGAAACTGAGAAACTGAAAGCAAATTAAAGCCAAGTGACTTGACGAGAGCAACACACTTCAACACAAATTTCTCGCTCACCTGAATATCACCCTATGAGAGCACTCTACCCTTACCATTATCCCCAAAAGTGATGTACTGCCTCGTCATCACCGGGGTGAGGCTTGAGAACCACCTTCGATCTCCGGTCATGTGTCGAGAGCAACCGGAATCGATCAACCACACACTCCTCAAGCCTCCCACCTGCAAAATAAAAAACGAGAACGGGAGTGAGCAAACGACTCAACACTGGGGTTAGAACAAAAAGAGTCAAATCAGTGCTGAGCCATCTGCTCAAAAGAAGGGTTAGCAAAATCCACTCTACCACTACTAGCAAATTATGGAACCCTCTCACGTCTCGCAAGCGGAACTCTATCACGTCTAACCGGAGGAACACCACGCGGGGGAAAGTGCGGCCTATACTCCCTCCGAAACCCAAAGCTACAGTCATCCCTCCCAAACTTGTACTGACCACGAGGAGGAGAACGCCTAGCATACTCACCATGCCCAAACCCAAAGCTTCTATCACCACCTCTCTAAGGAGCACCTGCACGACTTGCAAAACCACGAGCACCCTCTCTAGGAATCGAACGCACAACTCCCTCACCCGTAGCTAAAGGTGCACGAGGCTCAGGCACGCTATGAGACGAGCGGTACCTGTCCCGGTTACCCATTTCCTTCTCACGCCTCACTTCTCACTTCTTCCTATAGCAAAAATCATCCGGGTGACCATCCCTACCACAAAACTCAAAGTGGCAGCGGACTGGTTTTGGCTTTGGAGCTTCTCTCGGCTGAGGCTTCTCACTAGGTTTGAGACCACTCGACTCTCCCTTAAAGATCAATCTCGTTTGGAAATTGTTGGTTTGTGGTGGAAATACTGGAGGATCGGGAGTAGTGTCAAGTTTGTTTCTCAAGTGGTTGGGCTTAGGATCAAAGGTGTTCTTGGCTGTGGTAACTTGTGGTGGAACTGGTATCCTAAAACTCAACTTCTTATTCTCACACACCTTCTCCGAACCAAGGCCACAACTATCTGCACGCCTAAACTTAGCTATCATCATACCAAGTTGTCGCTCATCACCCGACAACCAACCCAAACACTTACGCAACTCATCATTCTCATCCTGCAAGTGGTTAACTATATGCTCAAGCTCAACATTCTTCAAAGCAATTACATCACAACTAGAACAAGCATTTGTAGCAGAAGATTTTAAAGAACTTTCAAGGCTTTTAATCTTAGTATGAGCATCATCTAGTTTAGCATGCAAAACAGGACAAGAAGTACAAGTTCCTAACAAAGCAGATCTAGATTTCTACTCATTAAGCTCAGCCTCAAGCAAATCAAACTCCTCAACTCTAGTCATGTGCTTTTTCTTGATCTCAAGCAATCCATTCATCATAGCATTATAGTCAGTGCATTCAGGCTCATCAGAGACAACAGGAGGAACTTTCAAAGCATCTACCTCAACTCTAGTATTAACAAGCAATAACTCAAGCTCAACAACTCTATCTCTAGACCCAACAAGCAAAGACTCAAGCTCAGCTACCTTCTCCTTTGACTCACCAAGTAAAGACCTAAACTCCCTCTTCTCCTTGTTGATCTTTCTAAGCACATCATCACGATTATCAAGCAAATCATTCAGCCTAGCGTTCTCCTCTAACAAGAAGTCGGGATCATGGTTTAGCTCGTCCTCGGAGTCTGAGTCTGACTCCGGATCTTCTCTTGCACTCTTCTTGTTGTTGGAGCCATGTGCCATGGTACAGAAACAATGGGAAGCCATGCACGCCAGCCCGTTGAATTCCTTGTCCTTGTGCCCCCAGTGTCGACCTTTATCTTCCTCCTCGCTGCTTGAACTTGACAAGGTGTAGCTTGAACTCATGTCGATGTCGCTCGCACTGGCAACCATGGCTCGTGCCTTGTGCTTGTGCTTGTGGCCACCGTGCTTCTTCTTGTACTTGTCTTTGCTTTTGTACTTCCTGGATCGGTTCTTGTGGTCATCCCTCAAGCGGTGCTTGTGCTCGTGCTTGGGCTCCGCCGGCTCCGGACACTCGGCGATGAAGTGCCACATCTTGCCACACCTATAGCATGTACTCCCGACATGCCTTGTACTCTTGTGGTTCTCGTACATGCGCCCAAACCTCCTACTCAGCAACGCGAGATCGTCCTCGCTCGGCACCTCAAACTCCTCATCTGGAAAAGACGCAAGCATAGACAACACAAACTGTCGTGAGGAGTTAGTAAACGACCTAGAACCAGAACCACTCATAACAGCCAGATTATGGGGATCAGTCGGGTTCTCAAGCTTGGCCCTAGCCATCCTATCGACCTCTGAGGACTTGAGCTTGGAGAACAACCCATTAACTATGAGTGTCTCATAGCCATCTAACTCTATAATCGCCTCAACCTTGGCACCCCACACAGATCTATCCAAGCAGTGCAAGAGCTTCAAAGCTCTATCATGATCCGTGTATGGGAGATTGGTAATGTTGGCTTGCATATTGTTCACAATCACCGTAAACCTATGAAATATGGCATCAATTGATTCACTGGGCAGATGAGTGAAATTCTCGTACTCCATCCAGTAAGTCGAAAAGAGCCTAGCCTTAACCAAACTATCACCTCTGTGGGCAATCTTCAACTTTTGCCAAATCTGATAGGCAAGATGTTCATTGAGGACACTATTGAACTCATGCTCGACAAGCGATCAAAACAAATAATCCACGGCTTTGCATTAGCCTCAAAATTGCCATTATCCTCCTGAAGCACTCTAATAGCAGGGATGGTATAGGTAGTGTCAATAGTGTCGTCCCATAGCAATTGTCCCTTCCCTCAGAGGAAAGCTCCCATGCGAACAACCCACATCCGGTAATTCTTCCCATCAAAGTGAGGAGGACCCGAACCCCTTTCACCGTACTCCATCTTTGGATCTTAAGACTAGTTAGAATCACGAAGATCCGTAAACTGCTCTGATACCAATTGAAGGATCAAAATGGAGCCAGAGAGGGGGGAGTGAATGGGAGCCGATAAAAATTCTCTCGATAGAGTGAACCCGGCCTATGTCCCAAAATCACTTCCGACGGCAACCAACTCACTTTCTTGCCAAATCCATGAAGTCACTGAAGTACTTCAGGATCTAGGAACAAGCTCACAATCTATTCAATTAACACCACAAAGCGGAAACCACAATTCAAAATTTAGCGCCGCACACAGACCAAAACCGGTTAGACCGGTTTTTCAAATTGGTCAGACCGGTTTCCCTAGGAAGACACAAGAAAAATCTACCGCGAGAAAAACTCGATCGTATCCTCAACCGATCTCCCGATTTGCTCCACAGATTCAAGTGAGACTTTGGGGATAGGTGGAATACCTCATGAACTAGTCATGGCTCCGAAATCAACTCCCAAACCGCACCAAATCAAGAGGAATCGAGAATCAAAGGCATGAACTCCCTTTTCTCGGGTTCAACCAAAATCCACCAAATCGAAGGCTTTCCCGAGGATTGAGGGGGCCAAATCACTAGAGAAGGATCACTAAAGACCCATGCGTGAATCCCCAACAAAATCCCGCAAGAAAACGGCCTCAAATCCGATGAACGAAAATCTCTCCAAAAATCACCCAAAAATCCACAAAAACGAAAACCGTGAGAGAGGCAAGAACACAAGGATTCACCACCAAGAATTCTCTTCACATAACGAGGTCAACTTCTTTACAAAGGCTAACCTCCTCCCTTCATCCAACCCACTTAAAAGTGGAGAAAAATAGAAGTGTAGAAGTCCTCTCCTCCCTTCCTCACAACATGAAGCTCACCGCTTCGAGCCCCACACCCTTGAGGAGGCCCTCATGTCCGGTTAGTATCACGAATACTAAACCAATAGAGACATCTTCAGCTCCCAAAATGGCGAAATCGCTAGGGATTTAGGGCTCGGTTACTGAGTGAGATGTGCGTTTTGTAGTTCCCGATCTCGAGACTGTCCTGTTCCGCGTCCTGAAGCGCAAGGCCGACAATGAGATAAGAGAGGTGGAGGTAAATGTCGATTTGTTGTTATCAGTCTTCACTTTTCAAGCATGGTTAGAAATTGTGCGAGTGCCGAAATGGAACCGATTGTGTGATTTTGATATGATATTGTCAGGTTGATTGAGTAATTGTGTGTTTTGTTGTGAACTCTGATCAGTCATACTTCGTTGCTGAAACAACGATGCCTGGAATATCCGGGTTTGATTTCAATGGATCGTCTCAGTCATTCAACTTTCTGGCATTATTTATTCGGTAAGGTATTTGCCACGTTTCTACCATGGGTCCACAAGTCCCTTCTTCCCTTGTTTCATTCGATAGTCTGAGTTACAGGGATATCCTAAATCACATAGGTTAATTCTTGATATGTTCCGGCAGAACACAACTTCTGAGCAAATGGAAATGACAACCCCTGTTTTTACTCGTAAGGGTGAGCCCACCAGTGAAACAATGGACATGTTGACCCTGGTGATAACAAAGAAGGTGGGCACTATATGGCTTTCAATTGTGCCATTGTTATTAGCTGTATCCGGTTAGTGTCCTTTAAATCGTATGTTCTCACCTGCAGTCAGCTGGTGAAAATAAATGGAAGATGTCATTTGTGATGCCAGCAAAGTATGGTTCCAACTTGCCTCGTCTTAAAGATTCTTCTGTGACTATCAAAGAGGTGCCCAGCAAATTTGTTACAGTTACAGCATTTTCAGGTCCGTATTTAGTGCTTCTTTGTCATATCCTTAATCCATTTCGTGACTGTAGATTTTACTTTTTCTCTGGTTGATTGAGAAGCTATCTAGTCAAATTCAGAATCATTGGTAAAGTAAATATGTTATATGAACCTTTCCTTCTGTTGACTAAGGAAGATCGTTTGCTGGAGACATCATAATGATAAATAATGAATCAGCCAAAGATATCTGTGGTGCCTTGCATTATCATTAACCGATTCAATCAGGAAATAATTTATAATGATAGGACATATGAGTTGTGATGTTCCTTCGCATTCGAGAATGCTAACATGATCTTTAACATGTGTTGTCCTTTCATGATAATACAAATACAAGCAGATTTGTTTTAAAATATATTGTCAGATCAAAATGATGTCTACCTATTTACCATTTATCTTACTTGAGACCCTGTAGTATTTAGTTTTTGTTCAAAATGTAATAAAAGCACAGTCAACTCTATATTGTTACCACTTTACCCTCGAATTATATTTCACTAGAGAAAGTCTTCACAGCCATAAGCATATCCATTTTTTTTTAATGTTTGGAAGCTAAAATATGGACAGTCTCTCCAAAATGAATACACCCTTCAATCTTTGTTGATTTTTAGCATATCATCACTTACAAGCTCATAAGTTGTAACCATACAGCAATGCAATAATCTGTATCAACCACACTGCGGCTGTCATGATTCATAATCTTTTGTGTTGAAACAGGTTTGGTTACGGATGATGACATAAGCCAAAGGGAATCCAAATTGCGTGAATGTCTTCAGAAAGATACTGAATTTAGAGTGAAAGATGATTCGGTGGTGGAAGTTGCACATGTATAGTCTCTAATGTTATTATGAGCCATATTTTGGACCCAAGCTTATTATCAGAGCCTAATTCTCAGTTTTCTGAATTGCAGTATAATCCCCCTTTCACACTTCCATTCACAAGGCGTAACGAGATAGCAAAGGAGGTTGAGAGGAATGACATGGCCTTATGATGTCCTAGATTAACGAAAGATTGTTAGAATTTGAGAGCGTATACAAATGGCCCCTGATGTATATATTTATTATGTACCATATCTATGTTGCCTATTTTGTATATATGTAGACATGTTATTTATCACATACATATCTTACAGAATTGTAAAGTATTATCTCTGTTCCAAAATGTAGGTGTTATGACCGGCAGATACTACGAGGGGCGAAGGGCTGTTTAGTTTGGGACATGGGCCATTGTTTTTCTCTTATTTTCAGAGTCTTAGGGGAGTTATTAGAAATTAGTGTGAGTCATAAATACTTTTGTAAACTCATCATTGGAGATTAAGCAGAAACAAGTAGATTGTTTCCGGCTTCCTTCGGGGAGCCGGCGCCTAAAACCCTAGCCGCCGCTTTCTCTCTCATGATCTCCTCCTCCCGTGCGCAGCCACGACACCTCGCCGTGGTGTCTCGCGGTTCAAGCCTCGCCCTCCTGTCTCTCATCGCTATAACCTCAGGTCAATTAGGAACGATCCCCCGGTTCCTATCAATCTGGTATCAGTAATGTCAGGTGCTCCTCCACCCGCCTCCGTGCCGCCATCATCCACCACCACGCCGCCACCATCCACCACGCTGCCTCAATCTACCACCACGCCGCCCCCCTCTACTACGACAGCGCCCCTGACGGTGACCACGGCCGCGTTGTCAGCGCCGGCCTGTGTCCCAGACTCCCGGTGCACGCCGATTCATTCGCAGTGATCTCATTCATGAGAATCACCGCTTCCGTCCGCGCGCCCTGCCTCCCTGCCACCGCGCAGGCTGTCGCACGGTTGCCCGCGGGCCGGGATCGGCCTGGCGGACGGGCAGGCAAGTCGAATCCGCTGGGGAGGCATTCATGGCGACGGTGCCACCATCTGTCTCCACTTCATCTCCCATTCGGGCGGCGCACACCATCCAAGCTCCCATAAAAAAAGGTAATGCTTGGGATAGGGCGTCCGACGCATCGAATGCCCCGTCCATTCATTTCCGCGGCGCCGCTGTTCCGCCTTTCACCGCTCGCCTCTTTTTGTATGCCCGCGGCTGTTTCACTTCTGTTCCATCGCGCTCCTCGCGTCCGATGCCGCCTCCTGCTCATCCCGCTCCTTCGGTCCACGCACCGCCGCCGCCTCTTCATCCTCGCTCCGCGCCGCTGCTACTCCATGTGTCGCGCGCCGCCGCGCCGTCCCACCCTGCTCCTCCGCGCACCGAGGCTGCTGCCCTCTCCGTGCTCCGTGGTGAGAGAAAGAGAGACAGGTGTGAAGAGGAGGACGCCGCCGGCCGTGGGGAAGATGGACGTCGACCTCATCTGCGTCGCGGCTCCTCCACGCCGCCCGCCGTCTCCCTCGTCGCCGCTCCTCCGTGTCGCCGCCGCCTCCCTTGTCGCTCCTCCGCGCCGGCGGCAACTCCCCTCCTACGCGTCACCACCGCCACACCTCGTCCCCGTCTCCCCGCGCCGCCGCCGCTCTCCCATCCCCGCTCCTCCGCGTCACCACCGCCACTCCTCCGCGGGCGCCGCCGTCGCCGTGCCATCTCCTCCGCGCCATGCCCGTGCAGAGTCATGGCGACGCCATGCCCGCCAAAGGAGGAATGGAGGAGGGTCGTGGGGCGCCATGGCCGCCGCACCCTAGCTCCTGCTATCACCGCGGCTCGAGCCGGCCATGGATGCGGCGGATCCACCGCCGGCGAGCAGGGGAGAGGGTGGCTCGCTGACGGGAGAACAGAGGGAGGGGCGGTGAGGGGAGGTAGGTGCCGCATTTGCTCTTTTTTTTAGGTTTTCCTCCATATTGCAAGAGCATATTTCGTGTGTTTCGAATGTTCTAGATAAATGTTGCAACTGTTTGATGAGAATGTTGCAAAACTAGATCTGGAATGTTCTAGGGTTTCGCTCCATGTTGTAACAGCATGTTTCATGTGTTTCGGATGTTCCAGAAGAATGTTGCAACTGTTTGATGTGAATGTTGCAAAAATAGATCTGAGATGTTTCGATGTTGCATATGTTTCACGTGTATGTTGCAAGTGTTTCATCCGGATGTTGCATTTTTATTGGGAATTTTTGTCTGCTGCTGCCGTGCGTGGCTGAGTGTTGTGAGCACACCATGTTAATGTTGCAAACGTTGACTATTCATGTTGCGGATACTATTGTTTGATGTTGCATACGTTATTTTTGGATGTTGCAAAAAAAATTATATGTTGCATGCAACATCATGCCATGTTGCGGCGGGATTTTTTTTGCATGCTATGGTACCGTCGGTTACGAATACTTGGCTGTGGTTGTGCCACGTCACCTTCTTTTTTCCCTCTATTCTACCCACGTGTGTACGTAAATGTTTGGCGTTATTTGTCCACGTCGTCCATCCGATATTTGCGCCCGGATCGGATGTCCGGGCGCTAGGGCTACCGACAAAAAATCCGAAATCTGTACCCTTAATTGCCCTGGGGCTTGGCACTTCTACTCCGTAGCCATAGCTGTCAATATCGCCAGACTGTTATACCAACACATATTGACGAAATGAAGTACACGAACACGACACAAGATACATTCTCTACAAAAAGAAAAGAAAAAAAAATGCTATATGCCTATTTCACCTCCTTCCGCCGTGGATTTCCGATTCTACACAGGAAAACCCAATTCCCATCTCACATACACCGCCATGGCATTCGACTCGCACGAAATAAGAAAACGGACTACTACAGGATATATGTCTAACACAATTTCGCGTGCGGTACACATGAGTATTCCTTTGGATTGGACTTTATGTTAGCTTGTCTCGAATTTTATGTTAGCTTTAGAGTTGGAGACCAGGCCTAATAGCTAAAAAATCATAATATTGATCTACAATGGGATATTTCATTGAGTGATGATGCCACATTGTATCAATATGTTCCTCCTCTGGGAGTGTTATCAATTTCTGACCTGACTTTTTGATTCTGGCGTGATAGACATTCATGAGGGTACGGACTTACTACTGTGTTCGATCCTAGGGAGTAAAGTTTAGGGAGTAAAGTTTAGTCCCTCAAGGAAGTGGTAATTAGTAGCATTAAACATAAACTAATTATAAAAGTAATTACATAAGTCATATCTACTCCGCGAGATGAATCTAACAAGCCTAAATAACCTATAATTAATACATAATTATCAAATTATTACTATAGCATTATATTGACTAATTAGGCTTAATATATTCGTATAGTAAATTAGTCCTCACTTATATAATATATTTTGTAATTAATCTATATTTAATACTTCTAATTAGCATTCTTCCATTCGATGTGACGGGACTTTAGTCCCTAGAACCAAACACCTACACTACGGGAAACCGGGAATATGCCGAGTGTCCAGCCCTTTGCCGAGTGCATTCTGTTGGACACTCGGCAAAGAAAGACTTTGCCGAGTGCCCTTGGCAAGGAACTCGGCATAGAGGGGACACTCGGCAAAGAGGTGTTTTGCCGAGTGTCAGGCCAGCGACACTCGGCAAATCATAGCTTTGCCGAGTGTCAAGCCGGAGACACTCGGCAAAGAAGGCGCACGTGCTCGTCAGGCGACACGCCCGCCAACGGCCGTCCGTAGCCGTTTGGGAGGCCCACGACCGTTGGCGGCCGTTTGAATTGTCACAGCTTTGCCGAGTGTCCTCAAGGCGACACTCGGCAAAGAGGTGAAAATTTGAAAATATTCTTAAAAAACTCGGAATTCAAACATAAAAGTTTCAAAATTTAAAAATATTTTTGTAAAACTTGGTGGGTTTGCCGAGTGTTCACGAGGCAACACTCGGCGAAGCTATCCTTTGCCGAGTGTTCATCACTCGACACTCGGCGAAGCTATCCTTTGCCGAGTGTTCATCACTCGACACTCGGCGAAGCTAGACTTTGCCGAGTGTTTCGTGGTAAACACTCGGCAAAGTCAGGACCTTAGTTTTTAAACTTATGAGTTTGGGGTCCAAACTTTATTTTTTTCTAGTGATACTTGTCAAAGGCTCTTTATATCTTATGTGGAGCCTGTGGGAAAAAGTTGAGATGATTTTGAAAAATTTATATATACGACCCTTTCCAATCGGAGCATATCCCCATAGAAGTTTCGGAGAGTTGAGAAGGAGACAGCTGGATTTCGAAACGAAGTGAAGTTGAATTAGAGTTTGAGTTCATAACTTTTTCTATAGGCAATAGATGACGTAGATTGCTTCATTTGAAGTTATCATATTTTTCCGGACCCATTTGATATTTTTTAAATTATTTCTACGCCCTTCTCCGCATGAAATAATGAAAGTTATGAAGAAATTATGAGCTATATAGGCATGAAATAATGAAAATATTTCATTGAAGCATAGAATGTGCATTGTTGAATGTATTTGACAAGATATTTTGATGTGTATTTGATCAAATTTGACCGAGTGCTGGATCTGTTTGCCGAGTGCTGGATCTGTTTGTCGAGTGTCAGATCCAAGACACTCGGCAAACAGGGGGTGCGCCGGGGTACTTAACCGCCCACGCGCGGCCCCAACCCTACACAACCCGCACACACGCACGCCGCCGCCGCCGCACCACGCCCCGCTCGCGGCTCGCCGCGCCGCCCGCCGCCGCTCCCCGCCCCGCCCCGCCCGGCGCCGCTCCACCGCTCCGCCCGCCCGGCGCCCGCCCGCTCCACCGCTCCGCCCGCCCGCCGCCGCTCCCCGCCCCGCCCGCCTGGCGCCGCTTCCCGCCCCGCCCGCCCGGCCCACCACGGCCGCCCACCACCCGTGCCGCGCCGCCACTGCTGCCCCGGCCACCGCTCCAACCCGACGCCGCAGGCCTCCTCGCAGGGCCGGCCGCCTCTCCGCCCCGGCCTTCGCCCGAGCCTGTCGCCCCGGCGGTCGCCCCTCCGCCCGTCCTGCCCCGGCGGTCGCGCAGGCACGCCGCCCCGGCCGCCGGCGCCTCTCCGCCCGTCCTGCCCCGGCCTCCGTCGACGCCTCTCCGGCCGATGAGCGATGCCGACGCCGCCCCATTCATCTTCTATTGGTGAGTGCGCTGCTCCTCTTCCTTGATCTGTCTCCAATGCAAATCGATGATTGTTTTCATATAGACATTTTCAATTTCTTGAATCCAACATAAATAAATACAAATTGTTATAGGAATGGACGATTTATAGTTGTGAATGTGTATGTGGTATGTGATTGTGAATGCGGATTGTGAACATGGGACCAACAATATTTAATGTTTGAATTATTCCAAATATTGAACAATGTGGATGTATATGTCGGCCTTCGTGCCATGGTTATCTTTGTATATGTCGTTGTCGGCCTTCGTGCCGTGTTTTTTTGCAGGATGGGGTTTCAGAAACCTCCCCGTGCAGGGGAGGTGCTGCCGAATTTTTAATTTGACAACATTAAATTCGTAGATTCATATTTAAGTTGTGTACCTTCTTCGTCTCTTGTATTTATCTTTACCGTGTGGCTTCTTTGCCATGTTCTTGCGTTTCCTACAGTAAATAAGATGATATGACATCTTATTTACTGTAGGATACGCAAAGACATGACAAAGAATTCATACCGTACAGTTAAATACAGCAGGCCAAGATTGTGCACAATTGTGTCACGTAACCTATTTTGTTTTTTCGGGAGAAACGCCCTGCGCTGCTGCCCGGCGTCGACGGGCATCGGAGTTGCCCACACTGTGCACGAGGCATTGGTCCTCGACGACTTCGCCATGGAAGAGCTCCGATTCTACGAGGAAGGGGACTACTACAACCAAGGCCTCAAGCTCCATGACGACGAGAGCTACTAGTAGCTCTCGTCGTCATGGAGCTTGAGGCCTTGGTTGTAGTAGTCCCCTTCCTCGTAGAATCGGAGCTCTTCCATGGCGAAGTCGTCGAGGACCAATGCCTCGTGCACAGTGTGGGCAACTCCGATGCCCGTCGACGCCGGGCAGCAGCGCAGGGCGTTTCTGCTGCCATGGCCTAAATTTTTGCCGAGTGCCAGGACAGACACTCGGCAAACAAGTGTCGGCCCCAACCACCTTTGCCGAGTGTGGCACTCGGCAAAGGCCCCGTGAGCACTGACGGACGGCCGCGAACGTCGCCGTGCCGTCCGCGGCCGTCCGTTAGTGCTTTATTTTGCCGAGTGTCGGCTTTTGCACTCGGCAAAACCTTTGCCGAGTGCCCGACAAAAGACACTCGGCAAAGGGCCTGTTTGCCGACACGAGCTATGCCGTAACCCCTTTGCCGAGTGCTCGGCAAAGCCTTTGCCGAGTGTATTTCGGGGTTTGCCGAGTGCCCCAGGCACTCGGCAAACTCCGGGTTTCCCGTAGTGCTAGTTATTAGTACAGTACGACGGTGTCTCGCAACCTAGGCTTTGTTTAGTTTTAAAGTTTGGACACCCAAATTTGACACTTTGCCATAAATACGGCACTGTAGCATTTCGTTTGTGTTTATGAATAATTGTTCAAATATTGATTAATTAGGCTCAAAATGTTCGTCTCGCAAAGTATAATAAAATTGTGCAATTAGTTTTTTATTTCATCTACATTTAGTACTTCGTACACGTGCCGGTATTTTGATGTGATGAAAATCTTCTTTTTGTCTAGTGGAATCTGGGGGTGGAATTTGGAAACCAAACGCCCTATGTATTGAGTACGGGCGGAACAGATCGATATAGGCTTCGCGCAGATTTCATCTGAATCATCAAGAAATTAAAAAAAAAGATACTACTGACAGTTGACAGGATACGTATCAAGACAATTAAGCTCAGCGGGATACACATCTTAAGGAACCAAAACTTGCTAGTGGCCAAAGGATCATCAGCCACTGTAATTTCCCTTTAAAACAAATAATTCCGCCCTATTCGTCTGGTTTATCAGCAGCCAGCCAGCAGTATTTTTCTCTCTGCACAAACTAGCACTAGCCACCGGTCACCAGCCAGTCAGTAGTATTTTTCTCTTAGCACAAATTAGCACCGGCCACCTGCCACCACCCGTCAGCCAAACGGGACGCGCTACCAATAATAAGCCTACAGCTATTCCTGCTACTAGCTAGTTCCTGCGAATGGCATCAAAACTAGAAAACCCAAAGCACTACTAAAGCATCAAAGCTGACACTACACATTTTGCAGCCTAACAGCTACTCTAAGTGGCTACGTCTACTATAACTGCGAAACGCTAGTAATAATCTGACTGTGGTGGCCGGTGCTCCAACAAGAGTTCAGTGCAGCATCCGGGTGGTTATGCGGGAGATGTCCGACGGCCTGACGGGCTTGAGCAGGAAGTCCTCTGCGCCTTCTTCCAAGCACCTGAAAATTTTAATTGGACAGAAATTTAGATCGTCATCGTCTTGCATTAGTTTGCATGTATCAGGAATCAGGGGACACTACGGACTGACAGTGACATTGCTTAGTTTGGTTCAGAAGCAGACCTGGTGATCCTGGTTGGCACGTTCTCGGAGGACATGATCACCACGGGGATCTGCTTGAGCTCCGACGATTCCTGGTTAGGAAAAAAAAATACATTTCGTCAGATGTGATGTGCATGAGCATGGCATTTTTGTAAGAACTCTTAACCAAGTGATGTCAACGCTTAGTTACCTTGACCTTCTTGAGCAGGTCGTAGCCGGTCATCTCCGGCATCCAGTAGTCCGTGATGATCATGCGCACATTCGGCTCCTAAATCCCAGCAAAACATAGCCAGTGTTCAGCGAAAGAGACGACCAGATTATTGAAGCCATTCTGTTTTGTCTGTCGTCGGTGAATGAACGTTTCGTAGACAGAATAGAACGCATACCGAGCCCAAGATCTCCAGTGCCTTCTTCCCGCTGTCCACGGCCGTGACTGCATCAACAGAGTGCCAAGGTTTTTAATGGGAGTTGTAAACCTTGTTCTTGTCATGTACTAGTAAAATGAAGCAGAAAGGAACCTAAATGCGGCACGCAGCCGCAGAGGTATATCATATATGGTGCCTGACGTACTACCTCTGTACTTGGAGCGGCGTAGCAGCGCGGTGACGAGGGCGCGGTCGACGGAGCTGTCGTCGACGGCGATGACGCACGGCTCCACCACCACCTCCTCCGCGCCTTCGCCGACGACGACGACGGGCACCACCCTGCCGCCGTCCTTCCTCTCCTCGCCGTGGCCTTCCCCGCGTCCACGGCAGGCGCAGTCACCCTGACGGTTCATCGTCGTCCCCTCCGTCGTCGTCGTCTTCTTCGGCGACACCTCCTCCATGTATCGGTGTATGATGATGTTGTATGGCTGGCTGCGGGATGTGATGATGGGCTGATGATGGCGATTGGCAATGAACCACAGGCCAGGGCGTTGCTATTTATACGGCGACGGCGCGCTGGCGGGGGCCGGGAGGCGAGTATGCACTATGGCAAGGGATCGGTCGGCGGCGGCGCGGTGCATGCAAGGGGATCGGATCGGGTGGGATCGGGACCAGAGATCTCGCGGCGCGGCAGTGAATCTCCACGCGGCCGTGGAGGCGGAGCTGCTGGTAGCTGGACTGCGGGATATGATGATGATTTGGTAGAGTTGAGGCTGAGGCGTGTGTGTATTTATCCGATCCGATGCAGCGTATCCCCTTCCTAGCTGGGGGACTACGGCGCTGGGATCGCGTATCCCCGCGTATATGGTACGGACGGATCGTACGGGCGGATCGCGCTCTCGCGCCATCTCTATCCTCTCTCTGACCGTCCGGCCGCGCCGCGATCTCACCTCACGCGGGTGGCTGTGGCCGGGGCGCGCTGCTGGGTTCGGGTTCGCAGCGAGGTGCTGCTGCTGCCTGCCGTGCCGGCCGGCCTCCCCCCGGCGGCCGAGCAGGCAGGCTGTCGCGCGGCCGTGCGGCTGCCGGCGCGCGCGGGGCAGGAGGATCGGATCCGCATCTGCTGGCCACATGCATTGATTGCGCTGGGGATGTCCCTCCCTCTTCTGCTCTCTGTCCTGCCCGATTCGGATCGCGATCCCGGAGGTGGGGGGCAGCTTTGTCGTACGCGCACCGTACGGCGCGCCGCGCCGCTTCACGCGTGCCGTGCCGGCCCGGGACACGGCACCCCCGCCCGCTGCGCCGCTGCGGCTTGGCCGAGCGAGCACCGGGGAAACTACACAGGGTCCGATCGAGACGGTCCGTCCACACTCGGCTCCTACTCCAGTCCCGCCGTGCCATCACTCTCACAGCGTCCTACTTGCTGAAGTAAAATGGCGACCGCCCTGGCAAAAAAAAAATCTTTTTTGGGTCCGTTGTACGGCGTTGTGGGCTCGTGGCAAGATTGTGTGATTGGGGACCGTACCGTCTCAGTATCTGGCAATCCTTTGGACCTGATATGGTGCGGATATTAAATTTAAGAAGAGTATCACGCAGCTCGATCTAGACATACGATCGCGTGAGATTGTACAAAATATGCACGTACGATCCTCCTCCTTAGGCTAGGTGAGCCATTATATATCTAACCATAAAATATGCCTAAATTAAGTAGTACGTATAAAATTTGGATTACCTTCTATTACCTATGATTTTACTAGTGTAGTTTACGTCTCTATGAGTCATTCCCAATCTTAGCAGCCTCCCATGATAGAGACTTCTTGGAACTTGGGATAAGCATGAGCATGATCCCCACCATGCCTATACATTGTTAAACAAAATCACATTGCTATGTAGGGTGCATAAGAAATGAAAAATAGGACAAAATGTTACAGATCATGCAGATTCATCAACAAAACATAATAAAAGACAATGTTCATGAAATTTTACTAATTTCAATAAATATGCACAATGTAGACCCATGTATTGTTAATATCCGATCTAACCTGAAAATTGTCGCTACAAATAGATTCCATCAGAATTTGTTGTTCATATGTAGTCGTGATGTGGTGCACGTGATATGGCAAAAACTGACATTGAAAGAGTTAGGAAAATCTAACCACCTCTAACACCTCAATTCACAACTTTCGCACACCAATTCACTAGAAAGATGGCACACTAACACTGTGCGTGTACAGAGAATTCTGTGTATAGCTAATATTAATGGACAGAATATATGGTGGACAACAAATGGAGTCAAACTAACAAAATGGATCCACAAAATTGCAGGGGCACGGATGATGCAGAGGCAGATCCAAGAAATGAAAGAAGTCCATAGCATAAACAAAAAAAAAGACAGACGAAGCATTGACAGCAGCCCAAACCAAGCAAACAGAGCTGCGTATGTATCCCCTGTCCAATGCACGCCGCAACGGATGTGTGCTCACGGTACGACAAGAAGGCATGTCGAGGAACGCATGAAGCATCACAGTTGGCATAATGGACAGAGGACGTCCGAAGCTAGCAATCCTTTCAGCCATATAGATCTAACTATTACAAAAAACTATACTACATGCACACAACCTACATCCCCATACATGGCTAGACCTAGGAAGAGCTAAGCAAGGGCATATGCCCCTACTTAACTTTACCGTCTCAACCATTGCTTTACCCATGTGAGTTAGATCATAATGTTGCAAGGGAGATCAAATTCGTACATGACATGACGTCAAAGAACACGTCATTATAGTTCGATACACCACACCACTGGCACCTTAGTTGGATAAAAACACCATGTAATTAGAAGACATAATAATTAATGAAAACGGCATGTAACAAGGAGATATTATTAACAAGTGCCGAAGAACTCTTACCAGCATCGGTGAGCTAGTAGCCACGATATGGGTCAATGCAATGGACAAAGTGGCGGGCAGGAAAGCTACCGATTGGGCTAATAATAGTGTGACAAGGCCCAAAGGGATCAAGCAACAACGACAAATAACCGCAAACCATACACAACAAGTGAAAAGAAACAACAAAACAAAGATTGCTACTCTTGTGCCCACCACTCCTGCACATTTGTCCCTCCACCCATCTGAAAATGGATCACTTTGCCTCGTTGCGAAAAATGACAAGGGCACTACTCCCACTCTCGGGATATTGTGTATCAAACAACACACACTGTCAGCCAACCTCCTCCTGCATGTCCACAACTCTATCTTTTTTTTAGATTAAGGAAAAATATCCGGTCTTGAACATTCATAAGTGAATGTCTACAACCATGCAAGATACATGGGTACTTAGACTACAAGCCTCAGATTGAGGAATAGAAAAAACATGAAAGAAAATGCTAAGAAAGAAAGCTAGAAAGACTAAGCTCCAACCTTCTTCTAAGTCCTTTGTACAACCATGTCTTGATCCTTGAGCAGCATCAGAATTCTTCACATCAGCTCGTCTTCTTAGAAACTCCTGTTGTTATGATCGTCCAGCATAATTGCCAAATGCTACATCATGATCTCTTGTCGTGTAGACACCGCACTGAGTCGATCTCTACCACGAACACCAGCAATCCCACTTCAGAACCAATGAAGCTCAATCCTGCAATCATCATCACAAGGACTCCAAAGCAACACCCCCGCAGGAGAGCAACATTAAAATGACATCGCCGTCCAAACCACCAACTTGTTCTTGGTTTTCACCTGGAGAATTCCCTGGGGGTTGAGGTCCTCATGCCGACGCCTTCAAGAAGGAAAAGGATGCCCCTGGCACCATCATCGCCGACTCAGTCAAAGACCGAGCGTAGCTTTTGCCCGAGAACTTGCACAACCTGACGACTACAAGCTCTGTCATCCGGTACCACTGTTGCACCACTGCAGGTCACAGGTCCCCCAAATCCACACCACACACTTAGGCGCCGGTGCCGGCGAGGTCTCCAGTGTCCAAGCAGCGCACCACCACAGACACGAGAAGGCAGAGCCAACTGCACGCATCCAAAATCGGCCGAAGTAGAGGAAAGGTCCTCACCACACTCCGGTCGGAAGTCACCACCGCCATGAAGCAGGTGGACGCTGGTCGTGAGCTGCCTTGGACGTTGGCAAGAGAAGTTCACTGGACGACGCATCCGGGTGGGGCGGATTTAGATCAGCCGCCCAAATCTCGAACCACTGCCGCCGCCACCATGGCTCCTCGGGGCAGGACAGCAAGGCGAAGTTGAGCCCCACCGCCGTCCTCACCACGTCGCGGAGCCCCAGATTCGGGTGGGGCGGATCTCCGCATCCCAAGCCCCGTCCGCTAGCCCCGCCAACGTCAAGTCTCGCCGGGGGAGGAGGCCCAAGTGGAGTCTAGCTCCGTCGCCGCCCTCCTCATTCTCGTGGAACCCGGCGGCACAACGAGCTTGATGATGAGGATTCGGTCGGCGAAGCGACGAGCCTCCCCATCCCGAGCAGGGAACGAAGAAGCTTGCCCTGCCGCCGCCTTCCTCACGCCCGCGCGGACTTCTGGCGGCGGCTAGGGTTTCCGCCCGTGCCGCCCCGAGAGGGCGACGTGGGGGCTGAGTCGGTATACCACTGATCAGTATACACCCATCAAATTAACAAATGCCATGGAAGAACATTACTATGGGGCTGGTATGTGGCATAAAATAGGAGGCACATCATATATTAACAAATTCACCTAGTAGAGTTTCCCCAATCCAAACCACATCTTATAGGGAGAGCTGGTTTGATTGTTTCATCTACACTGGAGGACATAACTCCATTAACACGAACTATGGATTGATAAATAGTTTCTAGGAACATGGAGTTATATGCAAACTTTAAATCTTAATAAGTTAAGAAAAAAATGATATATTCCACCCATAATACCGATTGACCATGATCAATTTCTCTAAAAAATAGTTTACCATGAACAGTTTCTAAATTGGATGGGAGGGAGTACCATTTAGTTTATCATGATCATTGAAAACAGGAAAAAAAACATTTACTTTTTAACAGGAATAATTTCACTAGAAAAGGTATAAGTTTACAATGAATAATGAAAACAAAGCCTCCAATTTTAATAGGAACAATTTTACCAGAAAAAAATATCAGTTTACCATGAACAAAACAAAAACAAAAATTAACTGAACAAACAATTTCTCTGAAAGAAAGAAAACAAAAACATAACAAAATCTGCCCCCATGCAGGATCGAACGACAGACCTTCAGTTTACAAGACTGACGCTCTACCACTGAGCTATAGGGGCCAATTTTATTTACCTTTTTCACGTTAGCCACATATCGACATCGCAAATTCAGCCACATATCGAGATCGCCAGCTCAACAGGTAATTGCCCTAAATTATCCACTACTGACTACTGCATTGGCCACAAATTTTATCTCTGGAATCCAGATAGTCTGTGTGAGGGTTTCGCTGCTCACGTATTCTCGTGTCGCCGTGGTTCAACTTTCATATGCGGCGGTGCACATGAGAATGGCCACGCGCCGCCGGGCCAGCATGCACGCGCAGGGACGACACCTCCGTTCTCGACCCGGCCGAGTGGCGATGGTGGTGTTGCCGTCCACTCCCCTGGCTTACCCTCGCAGAGTACTCCACCTTAGAGCTGACCCTCTTGAGGTGCAGGGACTGCCGGATCCTGTCCTTCCTCCTCTCCCGCACCGACGACGAAGACTTCCCCCTCGACCTGCTGCTCGGCGCGGCGCCCCAGCTGCGACGGCCACCGTCGGAGGATGATGGCGAGCCCGTGTCGTCGCGGCTCGTGGTGGACTCCCCCAGCTCGACGTCGCGCTCCCGCCGGCCGCGTCGGCCGCGGTAAACGCGCTTGGTGTCACGCACCTTCTCCCAGAGGAGGCAGCACGCGCCTCCGAGCGCAAGGCAGCAGGCTGACAAGGGCTTCCACACCACACCTTGCAGGCGTTCTTGGCCACGCACTTGACGACGCCGAGCTTCACCAGGAGATACCCGAACAGAAGCACTGCCGTGAACAGAGATAGAATTAGCAGATGGGGGTTACGATGATTAGAGAAGAAGACTTGCATCGTTGGGCTGTTGTTATATATGATAGCACTGTGGATCTGTAAGGGAGAGAGTGTTGCGCGACTGACCGACGTAGGTGACGACGATGACCACGAAGAGCTTGGCCAGGCTTAGGAGGCACACGTGTTCGATGAAGCAGGGCAGGTCCCATGTCCCCGAGCAGACGTTCCTGATGGACCGGACTCTGCTGAGCAGATCAGTGATGGTTTGGAGGCCCAATATGACAATGACGCAAGCCCGCGCGTCCTTCCTTTCTTCTGTAGGTCGGTTAGGACTTGTGGTGGGCCCGACCAGCAGGAGGCACCCGTGGGCTAGCACTCTTTTGCCCCCTCTCCGTTTCCGGGCACGCGACGCCGACGATCCTATAGCTCCGGAAACTTTTTTTTGTTAAATGGCTTCAATGTGTAAGATTCGTGTTGTTGTGTTTGGACGATCAAGATTGCATTTAACGCGGAGAAGACACGCACGTAGAAGCGGAAAGATGACGCCAGCATGCAGCAGCAGCACATGGGAGATACAGTAGGCAATAGGATTCGACTGGCGAGACAGAAAAATACTAACCAATTTCAAACTCCAATCAATCTTTTCTATTAAATTATGCATCCGATTTAAAATCCGTTTTGACCATAGTATTTTTTGGAATTAATGCAACCAAATGAGATCCAATATGTTATTATAAATTTAAATTTTGTATTTCAATATTTTGATATAGTACAACAACAACATAGTCTTTTGTCCCAAGCTAGTTGGGGTAGGCTAGAGGTGAAACCCAAAACGTCAAAAAAAACAGAAAAAGAGTTAGAGGAAAGCAGAAAAGAAAGCAAAGATCACGGCTCAGGCACATTAATTGCTAGTCTCCAAGCGCTCCTATCCATAGCTAAATCCTTAGAGATATTCCACTCTTTAAGGTCTCTAATAACCGACTCGTCCCAAGTTATTTTGGGTCGACCTCTACCTCTCTTAACATTATTGGCCCGCTGTAGAACCCCACTACGCACCGGCGCCTCAGGAGGCCTCCGTTGGACATGTCCGAACCATCTCAACCGATGTTGCGTCAATTTCTCCTCAATTGGTGCCACTCCGACTCTATCTCGAATATCTTCATTCCGTATCCTATCCCTTCTCGTGTGACCACAAAACCAACGCAACATACGCAAGGCTACACTCAGTTGTTGTATATGTCGCCTTTTTGTAGGCCAACATTCAGCACCGTATAGCATCGCCGGGCGAATCGCCGTCCTAAAGAACTTACCTTTTAGCTTTTGTGGTACCCTCTTGTCACAGAGGACACCAGAAGCTTGACGCCATTTCAACCAACCGGCTGAAATTCTATGCCTAACATCTTCATCAATGTCACCATCATTTTGCAGCATCGATCCTAAATACCTAAAGGCTGATATAGTAATTCAACATTTTAATCGTATTGTTTCAACATTTGTAATGTATTATTTCAACATTTTCTAAAAATGTTGAATTGATTTTTTAAAAAAATATTGAACCCGTTTAACAAAAATGTTGAATATGGTATTACGGAGGTTTAATAGAAAAATAAAAATATAAGAAATAGAAAAAAAAATATGCTCACCGATTGATTCTCTTTCTCTGTTGACAATGGGTCTGATTGGTTCCTTGCCAAAATTTTGGCATGCCATAATATTGGCAAGCCAAAATCTAGGCAAAGAATTTGCCAACATTTTGATAGAAAAAATGTGTGATATGTCCAAAATTTGGTACTAAACCAATTCGTGGCCAAAGAATTGGCATGCCCAAACTTTGGCCGGCCCAAGAATTGGTCACCAACGAATCAGGCACAATAAAGCAGCAACAAGCTATGGCCCAATAAAGCAGCAACAAGCTATATGATTGTTGGTTATCCACTGTATACAGCTGTCTGGCTAATGCATGCTTCTGTTATGTTGTTAGATGGGCCGTAGTGGGCCGCGGGCTGGATAGCTTATGTAGTTTGCCGAAGCTATATAGGGACCCCCCACGCGACGCTGGAAAGAAACCCCAACCAAACCCCCTCCTCCCTTCTCCAAGCTGCCGCCGGAAACCCTAGATCGCCGGTCCAATGGATCCACAGCAGCCGGAGCCCGTCACCTACCTCTGCGGAGGTAAATCCTCTCGCTCCCTATCTCCACCTCTTAGGTCACGCTGGCCTTGCGACGGTTGACCTCTCTAGCACGGCAGCAAACCAGGGTCTCTAGGCTAGGATTATTTCGATTCCTTTCTGGAGCCGCCGAATCGTTCTTCTTTTTATTCCCAGTCTTCGAATCCGCTGCTAAATCGAGGGTTTAAACTGGGATTATTAGTCCTGAAATTGGGGATTCTCGCGACTCCCGGCATGTTCTGCTCTCCTACGACTTGTAACGTTTAGTTTTGAATTTTTTTATCCCCACTGTTTTGCTCTGTTTATATATTTCCGTTGGAATAAGGATAAGCTGGATCCCTCTTTGACAAACGATTTGCTTCAGATTGCGGAAATGAGAACACCCTGAAGGCAGCAGATGTCATACAGTGCCGTGAATGTGGCTACCGCATCCTCTACAAGAAGCGGACTCGCCGCAGTAAGACCACATCATCCCTTTCTTTCTTCAAATCCATTATATGATGTCTTGCGTTCTCGCTTAGATTGAGTTGGAACAAACAATGCTCCCTGTAAAAGTGAACACCTTATTCTGTTTTGGGGGCAGCTGATTAGTACATATATATACCTTATAAAACATCCTATGCATGGTTTATCTTGACAGCACTGTCACAATGTGAGACGGGTACTTGGGATAGTATGATGAGTATCAAGTGCCAAACCTTAAGGTGTTAACAATAATGTTATTGAAAGGGCTTTGAAAAGTAGTGTCATATAATGGAATAGATGGTTAGTTGATTGGTTTACTCAAGTATACATGTTACTTGTTAAAACTCAACTTTTCTTGTAACAACTTAGGCCACTATTGGCTGGCTGACTGGTCAGCTAGAATTTTTTTTAGATCATTGCTTGCAACCTAAGTTAGGTGTATCTTGGCAGTGCATACATATTTGTTTTAGAGCATTGATGTCAACTATGATATATTTGTCTGAGAATTGATCTTTCTAGCTTCTGCGTCTTGATTTACAATTCCGTAAGGAATCTCAGATTTGTCATGTTATGAGCTCTCATATTGTTCTTTTAGAAACCACGTAACTTGAATGTTGTCAAGTCTCTATGCATTATAAAAAGGGGAGGGAGCTAGGAGTTAGTTTAGATATATACATAGGTAGGAAACAAATTGTACAACAACAATTACTGTATACTTTCTTCAAGGCAAAGTAAAGTGAGTATCATTTCTCAAATGCTGAACTTCCATATTCTAGATGCCAACAATTGTTCCCTTCAGTTGATACAGCAGCTCGTTACATTTCTTATCCATATTTTATATTAGAATAAGTGAAACAATCAGCCGCAGCTAGAATTTTGCAGAACTTAATGGATATGATATATTTGTTTCTTTTAAAAAACACTGGTTTTCTAAAAGGATCTTAGATTTCATTAGTTAATGCAGTGGTACTAGTGTCTTTTGAATATCCAGAGAAATAATGCCTATGAGTTCTGTATGCTCTTATCTTCTGGTGGACTGTGTGCTGCTTTTTTCCCCCACCCTTGACACTTGTAGATTATGTTAGATGTGACACATTTGTTTTTATGTGTCTACCTTCACCTGTATTCTTCACAGTTTTAGTTTTTGTTCTTCAAAGTTCAAATTACACTGGTAGCATACTGTATCTTTTCTTGACCCACGGTAGGGCTTCTGATATACAGCTTAGTGAGGTACTACCTCCGTTCGTCAATTGTTGACGTTTCCGACCATGGATTGTACTAGGAATGAACTAATCTACCCTGTCCGAACGTCATCAATAAGAAAACGGAGGGAGTAGCATTTTGCAGTCTGCAGTGCTACACTTAACTCTGGTTGTACAATGAGGTTTTGTAGGACTTTGTCGTACTAGGTTCTGGAATCTGAACATTACAGTAACAGAATGTTGTGGTGATTTGGTGCTATTTTCTTATATCTTATATCCACAGCATTCCATTTTTCTTATTATCTGTTGGTTTTCTGTTACAGTCGTTACGGAAGTGGAATGAAGTTTTCATGCAGCTATTAACCTAGTATGATTGATGTTCACTAAATATTGCCCTTGTGCATTTGTACTTAAGAAAAAGAAATAAGCAAATGATATGTGCACTCTGAAGTAATGATTGGTTTAGGTATTGTTATGGTTGACCATGTTAACTTAAATGTGACCAAAGTCTTGTCATTAACAATTGAGATATAACTGGCTATAAGCCCTTAGAAACAAATATATGGGATATTTGATACAGTAGCCATTGATATATGCTATATGTTTGTCACCCAATAAATAAATTCCCATAGCTGCAGCCTTCAAGTACTTCAAAACATACCCATGGGGCTATGACATACTCGTAATGCGATAACTGAACCTAGTGGTTTAGAAGGCACATTATAGGAGGAAGGTTGGGTCCTGTCTTTTGGTCAAGCCATAGATCTAGTGGATTGTATGCGGCTCACGTTTTAGTGGTGCATCGGATTAACGTAAATATGTGGTTGTGGTGGCATGCGGCAAATATTGGGACAAGCAGTAGTGCAGGGACATTGCCGATTTTACTGCTGTCTCACAGTGAAATGTTGTTCATTTATCAAGGATTTAAGCATGCATCTGATTAGATACTTTAGTCTGTGATGCTTACTGCTTAGGCTGCCTTGTTGAATTTGTTGTCAATATGAATTTTTGAAATATGGGAAATGACGATTTTCATACTGTCCTTAATGGTTTACCATAGTGTAGTGTATATGAACTTACTCTCTGAATGGTAGCTGAAATGAGTGCAAAATATGATTTGATGTTTGATAACCTGAATTTGATTTGCAGTTATCACTTCCTGTTTGCTCCCATGCACAATTTCTTACAAAACGTTTTGTTTCTTGTATAGTTGTCCAATATGAAGCGCGCTAGAGGCAAGGAGAAAATTGTAATGGTGTTAGTCGTCATCCCTCAACCTATGTAATGAGCTTGCTTATGAGTAATGAAAATGTAAGACAATGTTTGGATGTCGCGGCAGTCCATTTGGTTGGTCTGGAGATATCACGGTAATATGATTCATATGTATGGACTCTTGACTATTTGAGTGGTGCGAATGTGTTATATGGACCATTATTTTGCGGCCGGTGATCCAAAAATCACGGCCGGGTTATGTTGTGCGGTAGTTGATGCACTCATGCAGCTAAAACTTTTGAAAACCAGGCGTGATTCTGTATATATAATTATATATGCAAGCATGGTTGCTGTGTATTTATGATTGGGCATAGACAGGCGTTTGGCACCCACAATCAGTCATGGCGAGATTGTCGGTTCGAAATTCTGTATATATGGTTGCTGTGTATTTATGATTGAGCATAGACAGGCGTTTGCCACCCGCAATCAGTCATGGCGAGATTGTCGGTTCGAAATTACATTATTGCGATATGGGGCGCCTTTTTTTTTTGTTGGCTGAGGAAATGTGACGGCACCTCTGGAACGGCAAGATTGAAGAAGGTTGGCAGGATTGAATGTGGCGGTGTGACAGAACTCAAAATAGGATGCCCAAAGCTGGCGGGCATTGTTGTTGATTGATAATTCAAGGGCCTGGGAGGATGGTGATTGACATTTACGGTACTTGTTCTCAAGTTCATTCGAGTGCCCATTAAGCGCGACTGGGCTTTTAGTCCAATGTTAGGACGGTCCAGTGGTACGCTACCCACCAGGGTTTAAATCCACTTTTTTCTGAGATTTTTTCAGGATTTTCCGGCGCTACGTGTTAAGCGGTAAGCGGCGTTCCCGTCGACAAAGAGGTGCCAATGGTGACTTCGAAAATCTCCTGATGCCGGGTGCTCAGTTCTTCGGAGGTGCTTATAGGGGTAGGGTTTGCGTACGTGTATTTATAGGGGTGAGTGTGCGTGCGTGTGTGAGTGTCTGCGTTGTACGGTGTGATTCTAAAAAAAGAGTGCCCATTAAGCAAGTCCGTGGCCGTGAAACAAGCAAATAAACTGGAGACGCGCAGATCACACCCGGACGGTAGGGGGTGCGCGCCCAGACAGTCCACTGCACAGTACACACCCTGCTGCCCTCCACGACAAGCTGTCGCCCGCGCGTCACGGCTTTGTCTGAGCGATTGAGACCCCCACGCGACGCGCCCTCGCCGCTTCCTGCCCTGTCTCGCGGCCGCAGAGGCCACGCTTGCTGACATGCCGCGGGCGCACGGAGCTGCATGCCGCGGCCGCGTCACGCGACGGATCGACAAAACCGCGGCTGCTCCATTCCATTCCATCCATCTCGCTCGAGGACAGAGGACTGCAGCCCGGCCGCATCCATGACGGCATCACGCGTACAGTACGTACGGATATGCTGCTCGCCGGCGCCGGTCCCTCCCATCCCCACGTATACATACTCCCTAGGGAGGGAGGGGACATGGCCACACCCGCGCACGAGAGCCAAGGTGTTCACTGTTCTTGTTCAGTGTTCAGGCAGCGCGCGACGCGGAACCGAACGAACCGGGGGCGATGGCGGCCGAGCCCCGGTGGTGCCATGTCCCGCGGCGGTGTTCGCCGAGCAGCCCGGCGGCCGTCCTCCTCCTCCACCTGCTGCCTCGCCGCCGGCGCAGGCGCCCCGCGCGGCCTGCTCGCCAACGGGCTCGGCCTGACGCCGCAGATGGGGTATGTAATGTAGCGGATGGCTATGGCTTGGCTTCCCCTGCTGCTCTCGGCTGTGTGTTGCTGTGATCTGAGCCTTGGCGCTTCCCCTTTCTGATGATCTCTCGTTTCGTTCGCGCAGGTGGAACAGCTGGAACCACTTCCAGTGCGGCATCAACGAGACCGTCGTCCGGAGCACCGGTATGTACGTCGTCAGAGATGCGTCTCTCTCAACTCGTCTCTTAATTAACACCGTTTCATTAGTTTCTGATATGATGATGCCGTCGCTGTCTGACTGACTGCTCACTGTTAACTTGATACAGCTGACGCGCTCGTCGCCACCGGCCTTGCCAAGGCAGGCTACACGTATGTCAACCTAGGTGTGTTCTCTTTGCTTGCCTGGCTTCAATGCACAGTCCGTACATGTTGGTTATCAGATACATGTATGGCACCGCCGCCGTACCTGGCCTGTTGCTTGCAGATGACTGCTGGGCGGATAACCAAAGAACCAGAGAGGTATACCGGTGCCACATCAGCTTATCTTCAGTTACTGTGTGTATATATATATATATATATATATATATATATATATATATATATATAGTTTACAGTTTACTCTTGTACATACTGAACAATGATGATATGAGCACGATGATGACCAGTTTAGCTGCGACGCAGTACAACAGATCGATTAGCTTAGCTCTCTCACTTGCTGACAGGGCTACATGGTCGCTAATCCCAACACGTTCCCATCGGGGATTAAGGCCCTGGCGGATTATGTTCACAGCAAGGGGCTTAAGCTTGGCCTCTACTCTTCAGCTGGGTACGTTACGTTTGTTTCTTCTTTCTTTCAACAAGCTTATAATAATTCCACGGCGGTTCCTGAGAGGTTGCAAATTATTTCCTGAGCGGTTCCTGTGAGGGCGAGCGCTCTGCCATTATTCACTGAAAAGTAGGAATAAGAAATACAACATGCAGGTTGCAAACAAACTTGCGACGTATTAAATAAAAGACCACAATGACAGCCCCGCTCTCGTGGTATGCAGGACAAGAACCTGCAGCAATAGGATGCCCGGATCTCTGGGCCACGAGGACACAGACGCCGAGACCTTCGCGTCATGGGTACATACATACCCTGCAACAGTGCAAATGTTCAGACTTCGCCCCGTTTGTTTCCCACGCAAAACTTTAGCGCCGTCACATCGAATATAAATATGTTAATTAGAAGTATTAAATATAAATTAATTTAAAAATCTATTACATAAACGAGGAGTAATTTACGAGATGAATCTATTAAGCCTAATTACATCATGATTAGACAATGTAATGCTATCGTAAACGTATGATAATTATGTATTAATTATAGCAAAATTAGGCTTGTTAGGTTCGCTCGCGAAATAGTCATGACTTATGTAATTAGTTTTATAATTAGTTTATGTTTAATACATCTAATTATCACTTAATTAAAACGCTAAATTTTAGCCGGATCCAAACACCACCTTCAGATTACTTGATTCTACTTATTATTCTTCTGATGAGCGCGTACGTGCACAGGATGTTGACTACTTGAAGTATGACAACTGCTACCGAGACGGCACGCCTGAAACCGTGAGGTGCAATCCTGTTTATTTATATATATAATATATCATATCCCCACATCTTATTTTCAGACGTACTATAGTATACCACTGTAAGCTTTTTTTTTCTCGAATACGCGGGCAGCGTATCATTGTATTAAGACGAAGAAGTAATTGATATAAAGTTCGGTTACAACCCATTTAGAACGGACTTCAAATGGACACAAGCCGGCGAGCCAGCTGAACACAACCCGAAATAAAACTCTAACATGAACTACTCACATCCAAGACAATCTACACAACCTAGACGAGATGCTCTGTGCGGAGCCCTCAGTCGACACTGTAAGCTTTGATGCAGGTTTCCGAGGATGTCCCGCGCACTGAAGGACTCCGGCCGCCCAATATTCTTCTCCCTTTGCGAATGGTACGGTACTACACGCCATGCATCCCTGTACCTATGCTTGATTTGATGGAGATGCACCTAGCTACATGGAGGTGTCGAAATGGGGCGGCACGTGCGGCAACAGCTGGAGGACCACCGGCGATATCAACGACACATGGTCGGGGTAAGTGACACGCTCGTCAGACGAGGGTACAGTTAGTACTGTCTCCCTTCTAAACTACTATTCATTTTATTGACTTTTTCATTTAACGTTTGATCATTCGTCTTATTCAAAAAATTCATAAGTATCATTTTTTTTTGTACGTGGCTTGCTTTATCATCGTATATACTTCAAGTATAATTTATTAGTTTGTATATTTAGATAAATTTTTTAAATAAGACGAATGGTCAAAGATCATGAAAAAAGTCAACAACGAATAATAATTTGGAACGGAGGTAGCAGTAATTAACCGACGGGCTGATAGGGTTGTGAACTTGTGATTGATTGTTCTTGGCACAGGATGCTGGACAACATCGACGGGAACGACGCCTACGCCCAGTACGCCAAGCCCGGCGGTTGGAACGGTCAGTTTGCTTGCTTGCTTGTTTGTTAGCTAGGTTCAGTCACATCTCCTCCATCCATCCGCCTGAATGGAAATCGATGGAGCTTTTCCCAGTCATCTGACTGACTGACCGACGACCATTGTGTGGTACCATACATATACATGCACAGACCCTGACATGCTGGAGGTCGGCAACGGAGGGATGACCTACAACGAGTACGTCGTGCACTTCAGCCTGTGGGCGATCGCCAAGGTGCCCATTCATTCCTAGGCTCGTATATATATGTATGAATTGGACATCCATCTATATATGTTGAGAATTACTGAAGGTTGCAGATGTTTCGTTCTCGGTCGAATCCTTGGCTTCAATGTCTCTGCAGGCGCCTCTGATAATCGGCTGTGACATGACGAGCGTTTCCAAGGAGACACTGGGGATCCTCTCCAACGCAGAAGCCATAGCGATCAACCAAGGTCAGACCTGTACTGGACGCAATCTTCTTATTATCAGCATAAATTTCCCCACATCTACTGAAACGTTAGTTCATCAGTTCTTTCTACTCACACGAAAAGGTTGACTTGATTCTTCGTGTGTACTACCAATAATTTGGCGCAGATCGGCTCGGTGTCCAGGCAAAGAAAGTGAGGAAGTATGGCGACGATCTTGAGGTACTGGATCGTGTCAGGATTAGGAACACACGCACATCTCGAAGCAGCAATAATACCTTTGCTTGTCTGACCCTGATCGAAACCCATGGTGTCGATATGATCTGCATGCAGGTATGGGCCGGGCGGCTCACCCGGCACAGGAAGGCGGTGCTGCTGCTGAACCGAGGCGCGACGCGCTCCGCGTCCGTCACGGCGGCGTGGCCGGACGTCGGGATCCGCCGCGGCGTCGCCGTCGAGGCAAGGGACGTCTGGAAGGTACGTGTGCTCGGCCGTGAATATACAAGGCACGCATTACTCGGCCAGCAATCGTACGTGCTCGTGCCATGCGCGGCTGATGTGTGCTGTGGTTGACGTGCAGCGCGAGACGCTCCCGGGGAAGTTCACCGGCAGCCTCACGGCGGTGGTGGAGCCGCACGCGTGCAAGCTCTTCGTCCTCACGCCCGTCCCTCGCTGACGGCGGCAATCCATGCATCGATGGATCATATCGATCGAGCAAGAAAAGTTTGTATACGATTTTAAGATTGCGACTTCTTATACGAGTGACTGGTGTGCGACATGTTGATGATCAACCGTCCGTGCTAAATTGATTTAGGCCGGTCATGATGAGTATATATTCCTATGTGTCAATGAACTTCTCTAAGAAAATTAAGCCATTTTATAAATCATCTAAATCTGAAATCCATGCCCGGCCTAGTCAGTATAAATGGCATATTGTTTTTAAACAACTCTAAAAGATATTGAAGGCATATATGAGTATTAACAAGTCAATTTTCCGATGAGCGCATTACTTTTTTAAAATATTTTATTTAATTTACATAATAAAAGTTACAATTTATTCAGGTATGAATATATATATATATATATATATATATATATATATATATATTGATGATGCAGATGTTGTATATTCTCAAAAGATACCCTACCAATTTATTATATTAAATTATAACATAACTAATTAGCCATTGGACATGTCGTTGTGTCAACAATGCCATGCCACTTAAAACCACCATTAATTTGAGCCAAAGCTTTGATCGTTGATGGTTGAAAAGTAAATGTTTTGTACAAAGGTGTTATAAAATATATTTTTCTTATCTGCCAACACTGTTACCGTGTAAATAGTCAGCTGAGCACGAAGAAGAAGGGGTCCGCTGAACCAGCCTAGGCTTGAGTCGCGACACAACCTTTTTTAAGATAAAAGTTGGGGAAGGGGGCATAGAGAACCTTATCTCCCTTGGTCGAGGCTCCTTTTCTTATCTAAAATATATAGTTGAGTAATTAGACATTAGAGCCCCAAGCATAAAGAACCACATGGTAGCTAGTCCCACTGACTGATTTGTGGGTATCTCCACGAGGAATTAGTTTTAGCCAGTTTTTCTGACAATCAAAGATTCAATATTCCTTAAAAAAAAGAGACCCATAACCACCAACGCTTTTAGATACATTTGCACAACAAATAAACACTTTCAGATACATCACATTACATACCTCAGATCTTCTATATTTATGACAAGCTCGCTACCCACAACGTTTTTCTTTTGAAGCTATAATATTCATTTTTTATTTAAGTTATATTTTCCTCCGTCGTAATTGTAATTTGAGACAGTTGGGAGTACATCCTTATTCGAATTTTCTGAAGATGTCATAAGTTTTCTATTCGTTATTGTATTCTACTTTATTGTTCATTATAATATCAGCCCTTTTTTTAGTCTTTTAGGGCACGTTTGGTTTACTACCAATATTTACCAAACCAAAAATTTAGCTTGCCCTCACCAATTGGCCTCTATTTGGTTCACTATCCAAGATTGGCGTGCCAACAGTTACCAACACAGAGGGCGTGATTGGTTCGGCATAGGAGGGTATTCAAAGGACCATCCCGCACCGCGCCATGCACTTTGGCCTAGTTTGGTTGACCGGCTCGTATGCTTTTCTCGCAGCTTCCCATTCATTTGCCCCCCTCCATCCCGCATCACTCCGTCCGTCCGAAATCCTCTTCCCTCGCGAGCCGGGATGGCTTGATGCACGCATGGTGCATGGGTCCACATGTTAGTCACCTAAAACTTTGATACATGCACGCATCCAAACAAGAACTCGTCTCGTACCGGACCAACAACAAAACCAACCAAACACGACCACCTGCATGAGTTAAGCTTGACTGCTTTGGACCTGTATCCATAGTTGTAAATTCCATTCCGGTACCGGCCGGAATGGCCGGAATGCCCCGTTCCGGTGCCTAAACCGGCATAGAAGGGCTGAAATCCCGTACCGGGTCAAATACCGGTCAATTCCGGCCATTCCGGCCAATACCGGCCGAAACGCCTGTTCCGCTCATTTTGGTACCGGGCTAAAACCAAATGATTGTGTTTTTATTTTCCATGTATGAGCTATGGAGTATGAAATATGGTTATGGTCAGGTGAACTTAATGAATTATATGTGAGTTTGGTAAAAATGTCAGTGCGATGAAGCGCACTTATGCCGTAAATATATATTTATATGAATATTTATGTATATGTATATTCATATATTTTTAATATAATAAAGTCCGGAACGGTACACCGGTATCGGCCGATACCGGAATGTTCCGTTCCAAGAGCAAAAACGGAATGACCTCCGAAATGGAATTTACAAGTACGCCTGTATCGCCTGACCATTGACCGTTCTAGCTCGGATGGTGCATCACAACCAATCACACCCAGAATACACAGCGTGCGCGGGCGAAAACACATGCGAGCAAAATGCTCGCCAACTATTTGGCAGCCAACGTCGGAAGCTGGAGTTACGTGGCAGCAGGTCATTAGCTGCACGTAGCCCAATAATAGTAAGTTCTTAATACTCAAATGTTAATATCTCTCAAATGAATAATCTATATATAAATCCGTTTGCATATTTATGCTGCTCACAATTAAGTCTACGAAACAAGATGTCACATGACTATATTTTAAATAAATAGTAGGGTTACAATCCAAACATAAGTTTGCCAATATTTTGGTTTTACTCTTGATTTGGTCATGACAAATATTTGGTAGGGTTGGAATTGGCATAAACCAAACATGCCCTAGCCCATGATCTGTGGCTGGATTTTCCAATTGCATTTCGCATGCGAGGGATCCTGTTTTTAATGAATAATACGCCGACTATATACTTTTTTTCACTAAACTTTTGTACATAAAATTGTTTCCCTTAGCTTGTGCAGCGCAATTACGCAGATACGGTGTACTGCCGTAGTGTACGGTATATCTCCTTTCCCGACGAATACACCGTACACACACCAGTACACCACTGGTCCCACGTATACGCGCGGCCCAGCGCACGACTGCGGCACGAATGCTTCCTCTCTTGCTTCTCCACCCACACCGATGGACCCCGCGCCGGCGCCTCCGCCCCCATTCGCCGTGCACCTCGTCACCGGCGGCGGGTCCTCGCCGGAGCTCGCCCACCTTCTCCGGTCCCTCGCCAACGCCCGCGTCGTCGCCCTCGACGCCGAGTGGAAGCCGCGCCGCCGCGGCAGCCCTGCCGCTGCCGGCCCGGGCGACGCCGCCTCTCCGGCGACCGCGCCTGCTCCAGCACCGCCGCAGTTCCCCACGGTCACGCTCCTCCAGGTGGCCTGCCGCGGCGGTGACGGAGTCGAGGGCGAGCGCGACCGCGACCGCGGCGAGGTGTTCGTCGTCGACCTCCTCGCCGTGCCGCTCGCCGACCTGTGGGCGCCGCTGCGGGAGCTGTTCGAGCGGTCCGACGCGCTGAAGCTCGGGTTCAGGTTCAAGCAGGACCTGGTGTACCTCTCCGCCACCTTCGCCGCCGCCCTGGGGCGCGATGCCGGATTCGATAGGGTAAGGGCGCGCTGACCAGATTTCGTGGGAAGCCTCGAATTCATTTCCTCGAGGCGACATTAATGTAAGTTGGATTAGGTTAGTGATTCCCACGTAATTGATACTATTGTGCTGGGATAAGCTTAAACTTTGCACTGCTTGCCTAAGATCTATTGATTTCTACTGGGTCAACCTCCTCTGTCTGCCGAAGCTGTTGAAATGTTTCGAACTAGCAGACTACGGCCCCCCAGCTATGATCACTGTCGGTTCAAATGACACTATTTTAGAAACAACTAGTTATAGTCCTTGCACAACTGGCATTTTAGAGAATATGTGCCTGATAGTAGTCATACGTATACATCCACTGTATACAGAACGGATTAAGGATTTTGTTGTGTTGGTCCAACAAAGTGAGCAAAATTTGAAGACCAGCCAGATTTTAGCAATAGACTGCCGATCATGTGGATCCCAATACATTAGTTGATTGCTTCTTATGACCCACAATCACAATTACTTTGCTGATAAAATATAGGCTTACTCCATGCTTGAGTTTTCATATCCTGCACCAGAGTTATCTCCCCAATCACTGAGCCATCATCATACCACATCATCTACCCATCATAGTTTGATTACTTTTCTCCTAATTAATACACTGAACTATGAACGCCGATGATTATTCATGGGTGCATGAAAATATCTTTATCCCTTTGTATATTAATGAGAGACTTCTAGGATGTTATCCTTCTAGAATTGATTTCCATGATTTTACAATGAGCACCATCTGGTATATGTTAAAATAACACCATGTTGGCATTCCTCTGTGCAGGTGGAGCCTTTCTTGGATGTCACCAACGTTTATTACTACCTCAACGGCCATGACAAGCAGACGAAGCTTCCAAAGGAGACCAAGAGTTTAGCAACAATTTGCGAGGAACTGCTCAGTGTCTCTTTATCAAAGGTTAGAGTTGATCAGATGTCTTGCCTTCACTTTTAGAATTTTTTATTGTCGAATATGCTATGCAACTGTTGAGAAATAGTTATCATAGGAAATTATTCTCTTTTAAGTACTTTATAAGAGAGTGCAGAGCACAGACATAGGATATACCATACACAACATTGTGACTTCGTTGATTAAGGCTATTGTTCTTTTTCCCTGTTACTTCAATCAGTGCGTATCCTATTGAAACTTCCTGTCTAATTGAGTTTGTCGTAGCCTTTCTTCTGGTTTCGATAATGATTACATACTCAGTAAGGTTCAATGTTGTACCTGGTTAACTCACATTTCAAGTGCTTAATCCCTTTTGAGCATTCCAAATTAAAGGAAAAAAGGGGTTCACCATGTGCCTGGTTAGCTCACATTTCATTGTGGTTATTGCAAATTACCAAAATCATCAAAGAGATTCCTCAACATGTAACCAGAATTACAATTGCTTGGATAGGAAATGAGGAACCCAATATAACATGAGCTGCAAGAGGTGGTTGGTGATGGGTGGGCAGATTAGCTGGCCCTCACTGACCTCCTCCATTGCCAACGTTATACTGGCTCATCTGCTCTTAGCACATGTGAGCATTGGGATGAGATAATCTAGGTTTGAGCCATTCTGGTCTCAAAGCACAGCTCAGTCATTACAAAAGCTTGCCTGTTTTTATATGCAAGTATGGTTGGCACATGACCGGCATGATTTTGCTCTTGTATATTGCCAGTACTCAGGACGGATTGCTTTAATGGATTTAACATTCATGCCATGCGTTCAACTGCGATATGAATTTTAAGTTTGTTATAATTTTGAGATTGTAGCTTGTCCTCGGATTGGACTTTTTAACTCAAATTTATGAAATAAATTTGAGCTTGATCTTCCTGCTCTGTCAGGGCTCTACAACATAAGTAATGTTCTTTAAAAAACATTTGTGTTATTTTGCCTAATTGTTCTCCTTGCCTTTGTTTTACTAGGAACTCCAGTGTAGTGATTGGTCATGCCGCCCCTTGAGTGAAGGGCAAATACACTATGCTGCTTCGGATGCCTACTACTTGCTAGACATATTTGATCTGTTTAAACAAAAGATCACAACGGAAGGTACTTCTTCTCAAGTTCTTGTTCTTAAAACAACTGTTTGGTTGCGAGAAATTGTCATTAATTTCTTTTTCTATTTCTTGTAAGAGAACATTTATTTGTTAGGTCATCTTTAAGTACCAAGAATGACTACCATTTATGAATTATTCGTGTAGCTTTTTAATTGTTAATTCTGTCGCAGGAAAATGGTCATCTACAATGGAACTAACTTCAGATAGACATTGCTCACCAACAATGATAGAACACTCATCTTCTGGATATGACATTTGCTCTGGTGGTTATTTGATGTCCATAGTAACTAACTACAGTGATAAGATCTTGCTGACAGAATCTGATACAAAACCACGCTCCTCGAGACGAAAAGAAAAACTGAAGATTCCTACTAATGCTAAATGCAAGGATAAGGTGGATCACAACACTGATTGGCAGGGTCCGCCTCCATGGGATCCTTCCATTGGTGGGGATGGACACCCCAAGTTCTTGTGTGATGTGATGGTAGGTTCTCCTTATCCTAGTTCCAACAGCTGTGTAACACATAATTTCGTTTGATTAACACTCTGCAGCAGATAAGATGAACTTAGGTTTAACAAAGTTACCACCATACATGTCAGTTATGTTCCCTCTGGATTTGATTTTGAGTAAATTTGAACAGATTGAGGGCCTAGCTAAGCATTTGCGTTGTGTTGGAGTAGATGCTGCAATTCCATCATTAAAGAAACCTGAACCAAGGTCTTCCTATACTTTCTGTGACAATGTTTGGAATGTTTTTGATGCAATTTTGATTAACAGTTTTCAATAACTTTTTCTTGTGCTGTTTGCCACCTATTTTACTCAACTGTAGGGAGCTATTAAACCAAACATATAAGGAAGGAAGGATATTATTAACACGGGATGTCAAGCTCTTGAAATATCAGTATTTAGCGAGTAACCAGGTATACAGAGTGAAAAGTCTGCTCAAACATGATCAACTAGCTGAGGTATGTGCGTATTTATCATTTCCATCTTAAAACTAGATTAGTCTGCATGATACTTAACAAGTTAATTTTAATTCCATGGCCCAAGCCCATGTTAGTTCTATTATTAACTTCGTCAGCAAAATGTACCTTTCCCTCTTGTTGGTTAATCTTTAATGATGTGGTGCCTAGTAATTCATCTTTCTGGCAGTAACTAGTCCAGTATTAGCTGAACAACAGGAGAGAAACCTTCAAGTTTCAACATATGGACCAATCAAAGCCAAACCAAGGAGTTTTTGTAGCTTCTAGCAAGGCTAAATGTAAAATGCAGATCGATGTTTACTTATTTACTTACTGTTCTGATTAAAAACATATTTGATTCCCTTATAAGTCAGCCATGCTTTATAACAGGATTAGAAAAAAAAAGATGAGAACATGATATTTTTCTTTTTTTCTTGAACACACAAGAGAGATGCGTATCTGTTATGACTGGCATACCCTACGAGAGGCGTGCACGTCGTGGCTAGGAGGGCTGCGCGGTTTGGGCCTTGGGCTTGGGCCTTTGGAGGCCGACGTGCTACAGTACCCGTGAACAGTACCGCGGCTGTAGCCTTATAGGTTAAGGTTAGTTAGAAATAATAGTCCCAGATTGGGAGTCTATGGCTTAAGGTCAAGTATACCTCTCTATTTAAAGAGAGGAGTTGAATCAATCAAAAGTAAAACGTTATATTGTTTCCGGCTTCCTCAGGAAGCCGGGCGTCCAAACCCTAACAGCCTCACACGCCCTTCTTCCTCCTCGCGAGCAACCACATTGCCCGGCCGTCGTCCTTCGCGACACAGACCACGTCCTCCGACCTCACATCCCTATAATCTACGATCGGTCAGGAGCCAACCCCGGTTCCTATCAGTATCTTTATATTATAGAGAGAGAACATGATATTTTCTGAATAGATTTAAGGAATTCACCATGTTCTAGAAATGGAACTTCTAAACTAATGATAAAGAATCAGGATTATATGAAGAGAACAATATCTTGAGTACCATCTCAAAGATCATAAATTTGAAAATTCCACATGAGGCCAATTGCCCTTGGTTCACGTGTCAGTGACGCCTATGGTATTTTCCAACCCAAAAGGCATATTTGTGAATTGTGATAGTATATGGAGGATTCACCCAAAGCTGGCGATTGTTTTTCCTAGCATGTTTGATTTGAATACTGGATCATTCCCATCAAGAATGGGATAGTACCAATTAGTTATTGCCTCTGATTAGGTAGCCCGTATGACAAATTTCTATTTGAGTAGGCAGAGGAACTGAGGCAATTCGGGGGCTCACAGATTTGTTTGTTAACTTGCTTGTTTTAGGTGATTGACACCTTCCGGTTAAAGATCTCTGAGGACCAACTTATGTCAAGGTGTACAAAGTGTAATGGTAGTTTTATTCAGAAACCACTCACCCTTGAAGAAGCTGTTGAAGCCTCCAAAGGTTTCCAGGTTATTCCTTCGTGCCTGTTCAACCGGAATCTTGAGTTCTGGAAGTGCACCGATTGCAATCAACTCTATTGGGAGGTACTTATTCTTCTACCGTATACAATAGAGACTAGATTATACGGTTTCTCCATTTATTGTAAGCTGTTATCTATGCATCTGCAGGGAACTCAATACCACAATGCAGTTCAAAAGTTCATGTCAGTCTGCAATATTAGTGAATAAGCAGTGTGGCTTCATTGTGCCTGTAAGGTACTAAGATTCGATCACTCTTGGTTGAGAGAAATGAACTGGATAATCACCTGAACCTGATCTTTGGGATCCAATTGCGCGTGATGAAGCAGACCTCCGATTTTAGTGGTTTGCAGTTTATCACTGAGTTGTTGTACAATGTAAATAGTCAATCATATTTTCGTTTCAGTTACCGGAAGTCTGGAACTATTTTGAAACGTGTTACTTGTTGCTGCTTCAATGCCTCCCGCTCTATCTTGTCTACGTTCACAACGTGACTTTGCTGCATCCTCGTCACCAGGCCTGACTTGACTACAACCATTGCTGGGTGACTATTACTAATCATGTGATGTTCAGATGGTTTATATGTGCAACATCTGTATCTGTGACAATCGATGTCTGATAAGCCTGCTTACATGAGAGCTAGATTTGATGTCCTCTTACGTCTTCAAGTAACGATTTACATTTATAGTGCTGAAATCATATTGTTTAATTGAATTGTGATCGCCTTGTTCTAATTGGATAGATCTGGTTTGCGTGCTGCTTGAAACAAATCATACCTCTCCCTGTTGTTTGTAGTGTGTAACGCATGGGTTTGTCCATGTTTCATATGGTTTACTTGCAATTTTTTTAGAGCATGCTTGCTTGTCACAGTACACCACTACAGCCAGCGATTGAAAAAGAAGATTGAAAAATTATTTATATATACAAATTGTTAATGTTAACTCAAACGTACAAAGCCAAATTGGCCCACAACAATATTCGGTCTTAGCTTCATCTAAAGCACTATATATACAGCTAAAAGCAGTGAGAATATTAAGAAAACAGGCACCGGTGTCAAGATTTCGATGATCGACTGGCACCATCGCGGCGGAAGCAAAAGATTAGAAACGCCATCATCAAAATTAATACGAGAATGACACCGAGATGCGATATTTTTTAACCAGGTTCGGCCACGTGGCTACATCCTCGGGGCATGACTACGGGCGCTCCTCCCGATAAACAACGGTACAAAGCCAAATCGGCCTACAACAATATTCAGTCTATCTTAGCTTCATCTAAAGCACTATAGCTAAAAGCAGTGAATTCTATCGTCTACGTATTGCTGGTGACGCGCGCACCGGCCGGTGATATGGAGCTCGCCGTCGTAGCTGGCTGTGCGGCATAAGGATCCGTCCAGGATCTGTCCTCCGTGGCGGCCTTCTTCCACCTCCGGTTGAAAATTTGCATCTCCTTGAAGGATCGCATCCTCACCGCGCCCCGCCCTGCAGACGGTGTGGCCTCGCCGGCGTCGCTTAGCATGGGGACGCCTCGGTGGAGCACGTACTCGCTGTCCACGACGCCGACGTTGTTCATACGGTCGCCCTGCGCGCAGTATCCAAGTTTATAGTCGAGCCCCCACCCATGGATGAGATCGTTCTGAAGCATGCGCCACGCGCACCGCCACGCTTCCCGCGAGAACACGGGCACCATCACCTCCACCCACCCGGCGCACGGCGGCCCCGTGCTGTCGCCGTTGCAGCGCGTGTTGCTGACGCGCCGGTGCACGCCGTCCTCCGTCGGCAGCAGAGCGCGCGCCGTAATGGCGTGGTGGATCTCCGATCGGCGGTCAAGCGCCGGCTGCGACACCTCTAGACCTTCGCGCCGCACGACGTCGAGGTACCTGAGGGGGTCGAAGGCGTCCAGCTCGATGTCCTCGTCCCAGACGAAGACGTAGTCGTACTCCGCCACGACGTCCGGGTGCAGGAAGCGCTTGGCGAACCACCACTTGGTCTGGCCCTTGGCCGCCACGTGCACCGCGCGGCCGGACCAGTCCATGTCGCCCCACTGCTCCACCGCGCCGTCGTAGTGGAACAGCATCACGGTGAAGTCGCCGGCGGGGAACTTGGACACCAGCTTGTCCACGACCTCCTTGTTCTTGATCCCCACGGGGACCGCCAGGAGGCTCTTGGGCTTCGGTGGCATCTCCTGCTGCTTCGTCCGGTGCTCCGGGTCGCCGGCCAGCGAGGCCTCCATCTCCAGGTTGGTCCTTTCATGGGCGACGCCTCTCGGCAAAGGCTCGCAGCCTGAGGACGACCGGCGTCCGGTTGCGCAGCGGTTCCTTCTGGATTGGGCGCGAAGTATCTTGCGCGGCGGCGGAATCCGTACCGATGTGTTGTTGTCCCCGTGATGAAGGGACGCGACTCCGCCGGCGACGATGAGGAGCAGCACGACGCAGACGAACGTCGCCACCGACCCGATCTTGCGCAGGGACAGACCCTGCTTGCCGTTGTTCGACGAGAAAGCGGAGCCCATGGCGGCAGTTTTGCGGGCAAGGGATCGATCGGAAGGGAGGAGGGAGGTTACTGCTGCGTGCTGCCTCTGTGTCGTTGCTGCTGCGGGGATGGTCTTGTTTGTCTGGTTCATCGTTATATATATATATATATAAAGGTGGTGTCGCGGGGTCGGACATCCGAGTCCGATCCAGTAGAGACATTCCGAACTACTCCGTAGGTAGATACGGCTAAGTCGGATCCAGGACGAGTACGGTGGTACGAGTTTGGAAGCTGCAACTTTAGGCCGAAACTGCAGACTCTTGCCATTGGTCGGGTGCGAGAGCTGCAAAACATTGGAAGAAACGAGTTATTCCTGCCTACTGTGTTCGTGAAAAGCGATTGCAAAATCAGAAAGAGCCTTGCATATAGTGATGTTCGGTAACTGAATCCAACTTTTCGTGTTATATTATACTAGTAAATTTGCCGGTCTGTCGCAACGAGTAACATAGTTTGATTACATAACAATTGCTGTAGCTTTTTTGAACTTCCCCGAAGTGCAACACATAATTGTTGATGGATTATCTCAAATGATGAATCAGAGGGTGAATGAAATGGTGCTACGTGAATGCAGTGATTGCTCGTTCCCTCACCGCTCGCCACCGCACACGCTGACACGCCAGCCGATGCTTCTACAATATCATAAATTTAAGTTTTGATTGTTCTTTTTTATTTGACATTGTAAATTCATAACTCATTAAACACCAAGATTAAAGATCAACAAGCCAATAAGATTTATAGTATTTAATTTTATTGTTTGCAAGTAAAATAAAAATCTAGTTTTTTATATGTAAAAAAATTAAAGTTGGAAATTTTAGAAAAAAATAATTAAATTATTTAGTTTTATCTATTTATAATTTAAAATAGAAATTTGAGGGTGTGACATTTACTTTCTAGTAGCAAGCAGTTATACTACTTTCAGATTCCCATGGCAACGTGAGTAGTTACACTGTTATAATAATGTTAAGCCCAAGAAAAACTATTCTACTCGAGAAATTAAATGATCCAGCTAAACAAATCAAATGTGCTATAAAAATCCAACAAGATTTTATCATTTCGCTCACTTTTACCGACATATGGAGCGTTGGATAGACAACTTGGAGCTGAAATCTTTCAACGCATAAATATCAAAATCATTCGTCCTAGGCTCGGAACTTTATGGCATATGTGAGATCGAGGGCCATATGCATGTATGGGGTGACCGCCATGCACCCGGCTGTTACCACCTTCAGCGCCGGCAAAGCGGCGGCGGCGTCTTCACCGGCACCGTGAATCCAATCTATGCACTCCATGATGCCGGATAACGCAACGCTAAGCCAGTTCATAACTTGAGAGTGCTCCCACTCGAACTCGCTCTTACTGCTAACACCAGCAACAAGGTTGTTGAAGTAGCCAAGAGTGTTGTTGGCGTCCATGTCACTTCCCTCTACCTTTTGAACGCAGTCGACAAGCGTCATATCTGTCTGCTCCCGGCTCCCATCCATTATTTTCGCACGAGCTCCATTGCCCCTACAAGTTGAACACCAAAACACGTCCAAATTAAAACATGAGTACGAAAGTTTCTTAAAATTATAAACCTACAACTTTGCTATAGATCAAATATTCAAATTCGAAGTGCTTTTGTCCAAAACTATGATCAAAGATTGTAATGACACACCTCCAGTTACACATACAATTTGAATGCCATAACGTGTTTAAATCAGATGTTGAATACAGAAGTCCTTCAAAATTTCAAAGTCTACAACTTCACCAAAATTTCAAATTGGAAGCGCTTTACTGCATATCTAAGATCAAAGATTAGAGGGAATTAAAATCACATAGCTTATTAAAAAAGCAACCATTGCACTTAAAATACGAATACCAAAGCATAGTTATATCAAAAGTGTTTAATGTAAAAGATGCTCAAAATTTAAAGTCCTATAATAAACTAGGAAAATTCAAACTAAAAAGTATTGATAATTAATTTCCCAACCATTCCGAGTAAATCCAAAATCAGAGCTCGAAAAATGGAAAATCTAGAAATTTGAACAACGTCTCCTAAACTTCAGCCTAAAATTTAAATTTAGATAATTTAACAAGCTACTTATTTGAAATAAATGACTTCCTCAAACCCTCGACTGTTCTAACAAGAGCTAAAAGAAAAACTCAGGAAGATCTAAATATTAAAATTTATTTTAAACTTTTACATATAGCAAAAATTTACGGATCGGAGTATTTTAAACTTTTACACACACGAAAAGCAGGGCCGCGCTCAAAGTTTCTATTATTAGTGACTAATTTTGAATCGCACAAATTTATTATATATCAAATAAAAAGTCTACCGGTCCCACTCTCTCTCCTTCGACTCCCTCCGGTTCCTTCCTGCGAGACAGGTCACCGGTCTATCAATTAAGCATGCTTCAATCCACACTCCTCCGGCGAGCCACGCCCTCCACGGCCTCGCTCCTAGACTACTCCCTTGGGCTCGACCGGCTGAGAGCGGCGGCGCACTCAGGCGGCAACTATGGCCCGTGGCACAGGAAGGGTTGCGGGTGAGCGGCAGCGCGCTTCCCCGTGCCGTGGGCCGTGGCCACCATGTTCGGATTGTCTCTACTCGAATCGGACTCGAACGTTCGTGTCCGATCCGATCCCGCGCGACACCACCAGCCAACTCCAAGTCGCACGGCCTATATGACGATGAACCAGCCAAGACATCCCCGCAACGACACAGCAGCAGCAGCAATCTCCCTCCTTCCTTCCGATCGATTCTTACCCGCAAAACTGCCGCCATCATGGGCTCCGCTTTCTCGTCCAACAATGGCAAGCAGGGCTTGTCCCTGCGCAAGATCGGATCGGTGGCGACGTTCGTCTGCGTCGTGCTGCTCCTCATCGTCGCCGGCGGAGTCGCGTCCCTTCATCACCGGGACAACACATGGGTACGGATTCCGCCGCCGCGCAAGATACTTCGCGCCCAAGCCAGAAGGAACCGCTGCGCAAGCGGACGCCGGTCGTCAGGCTGCGAGCCGTTGCCGAGTGGCATCGCGCATGAAAGGACCAACCTGGAGATGGAGCCCTCGCTGGCCGGGGACCCCGAGCACCGGACGAAGCAGCAGGAGATGCCGCCGAGGGCCAAAAGCCTCCTGGCGGTCCCCGTGGGGATCAAGAACAAGGAGGTCGTCGACAAGCTGGTGTCCAAGTTCCCCGCCGGCGACTTCACCGTGATGCTGTTCCACTACGACGGCGCGGTGGAGCAGTGGGGCGACATGGACTGGTCCGGCCGCGCGGTGCACGTGGCGGCCAAGGGCCAGACCAAGTGGTGGTTCGCCAAGCGCTTCCTGCACCCGGACGTCGTGGCGGAGTACGACTACGTCTTCGTCTGGGACGAAGACATCGAGCTGGACGCCTTCGACCCCCTCAGGTACCTCGACGTCGTGCGGCGCGAAGGTCTGGAGGTGTCGCAGCCGGCGCTGGACCGCCGATCGGAGATCCACCACGCCATCACGGCGCGCGCCCTGATCCCGACGGAGGACGGCGTGCACCGGCGCGTCAGGAATACGCGCTGCGACGGCGACAGCACGGGGCCGCCGTGCGCCGGGTGGGTGGAGGTGATGGTGCCCGTGTTCTCGCGGGAGGCGTGGCGGTGCGCGTGGCGGATGCTGCAAAACGACCTCATCCACGGGTGGGGGCTCGACTACAAGCTCGGATACTGCGCGCAGGGCGACAGAACCGTCAATGTCGGCGTCGTGGACAGTGAGTACGTGCTCCACCGTGGTGTCCCCATGCTCAGCGACGCCGGCAAGGCCACGCCGTCGGCTGGACGGGCCGCGGTGAGGATGCGGTCATTCAAGGAGATGCAGATTTTCAACAAGAGATGGGAGAAGGCTGCCGCGGAGGATCGAACATGGACAGATCCTTATGCTGAACAGCCAGCGACGACGGCAAGCTCTCGATGATCGACACGGCGTGCGTCACCAGCAGTATCCGTTGCTGCTAAAATATGGACATGGTAGATTGATATATAGATCGATGCATATTATTCTCACTGTTTTTGGCCATAGATCGAGCTTAGATGAAGCCAAGGCTGAACTGTGTTGTAGTTTCGCAAAATATTTCAACATTTTCTGATGACTTGGTAGAGCAGTGCACTGTGACGTGTATTTGAACAAAAAAATTTGCAGGCACAGTAGACCAAATTATGATATTGCACAATTACACTGTATTATGTTCTCCGTCGTATCACAAAGACATGCTAGTTTGTTTCAGTTATATATTGATGGCAGATATATATTGACATAACAAACAATCTTGACAAATCTAGAGAAAAGACAAGACACCCATATGCAACAAGGAAAACCCATGCGATACATACTACAAACGTGGTGAATATGCCGGGGGAACTTAACAATTTGGTATTGGTAGTTCAAGCATCAAGTAAACTAGATCTACTCAATTATAAGTTTAGAACAAGACGATCACAACTCAAGTAAACCATGTCAACCTGTTACTGTAAGATGTACAATACTAGCTAGTAGAGGAAATCACATCTACTTCTCATGTAACCAGGATTAACAGCACATAATCCATTGACATAGATGTCGTTGCATATATAGAAACCATCTGAACATTGTAGTCGGGTCAGGCCGTGACGAGATAGGCAGTGAACAAGCGGTCACATCTGAAGCCCCTCCCCAACATATTTGCGCGTGCTAACATAAATTTAGTGCAGTCATGCAAACTTCCAAAACAATCGTGCAATCATATTTAAGTACGAACCAGTATTTGGTGTACTTTAAAGTTTAAACTTCTAAATCTTCAAGGTATATGTTGATCCAGACCGGCAAATTAAAGATATTGAACAGAGATACCGCGCATTCTGTTTTTCTTTTGCCTCTTATAAAACAAAAGGAACATGTTACGAAGTAGTTTCATTAATTGAACAAAAACATGTTTGACTATTTACAGCAAGGCCGCGTTTGGCTGCACTCCCACTCAGCTCCTCTCCACGCTCCCCCCTGCTCCCACTCCCAACCACGCTCTCGCTCCCCCTTATACCCATTTGGTACAGCTCCTCCTTTAGCTCTGGCTCCAGGCAGCGATGAAGAGCACGTGGCCACCGGTGCACGAGCGTGAGGAGGAGACGGACAGCATCGCACGAGCATGAGGGGAGGCTTGGGCGCTGGAGAAGGATGACGGCTCCACTTCAAGCTCAAAGCCACAGCAGATCGCCGACCGGCAGCCGTGAATTGAGCGGATCGACAACCGGCGGCTGCGAATCGACGACCAACAGCAGCCAATCGAGCAGATCAACGACCGGGCAGCCGGGGGCAAGCGGCAGTGGACGGCGGGGACGAGTGGGCGGCGAGCGGCGGCCGGGAGAGGGGAGTTCGCGAGCCGGCAGATGAGCCAGAGACGAGCGGGTCGGTGGACGGGCGGCGGCGATGGACGGGCGGGCGTGCGGAGCAGGAGCGAATCCGGGGGAGCAGGTTTTTTTCGCTCCCCCGCACAGTCTATTTTCGGGAATCGCCCAAGAGCAATTCAGGGAAGGAGCGGGCGCAGTTTTTCCCGTTTGACAACGCTCCGTGGAATCTGGTGAGAGCGGAGCCGGAGGAGCGCTGCCAAACGGATCCTAATGCCAAGTCCCAGTGTACTGTTTTATAACTAAAAAACTAGGTAACCATGTTAAATGAGTTTCACTCCCACATGCTATGAAACTCTTTCTTCTCCGTCCTTTACCACATCAATGAATTAATGCTATGAAACTCTCAATTAAACCCCATTGAGACACTAAAATCGGAGGTCTGCTTCGTCACGTGGAACGGAATGATAAGATAAGATCTATTATGTTAATACAATATAGTATTGACATAAGCTAACACGTTCGTCCCCTGAGGGTCAAAAAAATTCTCATATCAATCAAAAAGAAAAATAACTTACATCCCGTTGGATTTTATAATGATCTAATCATCCAGACGAACCCAAAAAGTTCATATCCAATACGATTAATAACATAAATTTAGTGTTAAATATCAATTTCCAGTGTTGAACTAATAATAGAATATTCAATTGGTATTTTTATCTGACTTGGCCTCAATATTTCCATTCGTTAACAAACAGATAAAGAGTAAATTTCTTCGAACGCAGGCCGCTTACTCCAAAGCTAGAGCAGCTAGGCACCTAGGCTTCCTTGCGTTCCCATAACTTGTAGATATAAGCCGTATATGGAAACCTTTCAATCGCGAACATTGCTTCACTACATGCGAGGCCACATAGCATGGCATCAATAATCTAGTCACAGCTCGAGAAACACATCGGCCTTTTGATCATATTCACTATGGGAGACAGCTTGTTTGCCAGAGTGCGGCAAAGCCGCAAATGAATTCGGCAAAGTGTTTGCCGAGTGCCCAACATAGTACACTCGGCAAAAGTCAAGACACTTGACAACTATGGTGTTTCCGGTAGTGATTATTATGACTAATCGCTTATGTGAGAATAAAAATAAGAAAAACTATAGTGATTTGATTACCATATGGGAGCAAAATATATAAATAAGGTGCCAATTAAAATATACTAATCAAAACTAAAATTTTTAATAAAATTATATTTTCATGATGCATTTTCGATTTCATCTAAAGACAAATCAAGCGTCTCATATAGTTTTAGTTAGGTCAATCATAAGGGTAGAGTTATAAAGAAGGTCATCTCAGCAACAACGCCATCATTATTAAAATTGATATAAAATCTTTAAAAGAAGCACAATGTCCATGGGGAAAATAATTTTAAAATAATTAAACGACTTCTCTGATGTTTATAGTAATATTAAGCAGTGAAGAAACAGAATACTTATGACATTGATTTTAACATGTTTATAAGTACTACCTAGAATTAAGAATGAACAAAACGATAAACATTGGTTTAAAGGGGAAAACATAATCTCATCACCTCATATTTGTAGAAAACAAGTTAGAAAAAAGAACTGGCAATTCATGACATCTATATCGCTTTCGCTACAATAATCATGGTCAACATCATCAGTGCAGGAAGAGGACTCAGCCGTAGCTCAATTGTGAGGATAACGTAATAGAACAAATGGAGCACGTAGAGTCTAGGATGGTCCTTTTTTTTTTGCTACCTCCGTAGAGTAAGGAAATTTTTTGAAATAAAATGTTTATTGAGTCCATTAACTATTTTTTCTCTTGAGATGATTGAATACCTTTTATATTTATTTTTATTCTCTCTCTACTTATTGTTATGTCTATTTTATACAACAAGGACCTGTTCCAAATTATAGGCTGTCATCCGAAAAAGGCTCCCGCGTCTCCCTGGGGCGGCTCGGGCGGCTCCCCCCACCGCCGCCGCCAACCACCCTCCCCACTTCCCTTCCAACCTCGCCGTCGCCGGAGCGGTGCCCCGGAAGCCCGTGGGCCTGCTGGGAAGGCGACGGCGGGGCTTCTTCGGCTGTTCCTGGCACCTGCCCGGCTCCTTTGTTCTAGCGGCGCCATCCATGGTGGTGGCGGCGGCGGCGGATCCGGGCTGGATCTACGCTGAGCGGAGGCCGGTCGGGCTTTGGTGCGGCGTGACGGACGACGACGACACGGGCTGCGGGCCCCAGCGCAGTACGGGGTGGAGGAGGCCGGCGGCGACCAGGGTGTGAGGAGGAAGGCGGCCACGACGCGGAGAGGACAGCGGCCGGCGCGTGGGGCCAGCGGCGCGAGCTGCGGCCGGCGGAGCAATTGCCAGGCGCGCGGCGGCCGGCGGTGTGAGGCTGCAGGCGCAAGGGCGGCCCCGAGGCCCTGAGCGACATCAGCAGTGCACAGGCGTGGGCGGACGGGTCATCGACGCGGCCTCGTCGAGCGGCGAAGGCGGTGAGGTCGGCCGCGGGCGGCGAGCAACGGCAGGTGCGGCGGCGGTGGGCGGGGTCGGTGGAGGCCGGGAGCTCGGCGGCGTGTAGGGGGCGGTGGCTGCACTGAGAAGGAGAGGGGATGCAACACGACATGCAGGATTGCGGCGGTGGCGTCACTCGGGTGGGGTGGTCGCGGCGGTGATGCCGATCTTGCTGCGCCGCGTGCGTGCAGGGTGGGTTGGATGCTCTTGGCGAAAGCCCTTGCTAACTTCATGCTGGCGGATGGCAGCGACGTCCACACGTCGCTTTCCCTCTTGGGGGCACTATTGTGGAGCTACAACCCCGATGCACGAGATCTCTGGGTGAAAACCCTGTCCAATTTCAGGACGAGCGACAATAGCGCCATTGGCGTCATGCCCTACTTGGAGGCGTCGTCTCTAGAGATCCCGCGCGGTTGGCAGTACGAGCGGTCCACTGTCATTGGCGACCTCGACCGGTGTTGGCAATCCCGTCGTGGGGCATGCAGAAGGGTGTTGGTCCGCTCCCGCCGAAGCGTCTATTTTCTTGTTGGTGGCCAAGGGTCGTCGCTTGGTTGCCGTTCGACTGCTCGCAGTGGACCAAGGCTGCCGACGTTGCCTAGCAATCGTCAGTGCGGTGTGGGACTGCGTCGGAGGACGGCGATTGCGGCAACGGCGACGGGAGACGACTCGGCCTGTAGCGGATCGCGGCGGTTTGTTCGGCATGGCTGAACCTACCCGGTGCGGTACAACGTCGGAAGACGGCACAGGAGACAACCTTGGTCTACTGGTTTGAAGGTAGTGGTTTCGTGCGGAAGGAAGCGACGTGGTGAAGTCGAATCATGGCGGCGGTCCGGTCACTTTGGTAAAGTCCTTTGGTGGTAGGGCAGCCTTGCTCGCTATCCCGACGGTAATTCAAAGAACGAGTCCGGAGCATGGAGTTGTGGCGGATGTGGCAAGGCCCCCGCGCAAGAGAGAGAGGCGTCCAACGGCGGACGAGGCGAGGCCCCCACGCATTGTGTTTGCTCAGATTCTGTGGGTTTCACCCCCGTCAGACGGTGTGCACTGCTGTGGCGGCACCATGGCAAAAGGTCCTGCATAGCGGTGGCCTTCTTGGTGTGGTGGCGTCTACCCTCTTTGTTCTCTATCGATGCTGGATCACATCGGAGGTTTCGATGACTGCAAGGGTGCAGAAGATGGATGGGAGCTGCGGTTTGTTTTTCTTCTCCGTTGTCCTCCGCGTGGGTTGTGGCCGGTCGTGTTGAGCTCCCAATCCAACCGACCGGCGAGTGGTTTTGAGTGGTACCCCGCGTTGATGTCCCAATCCAACTGGGGGAGTATAGTTGTTTTTCTCTTTCTTTTCTGTTTTCCTCGCTATAGCCTCCCAGGGTCGTAGTCTTGTATTTTTCTCTCCTTTATCAATGAAACACACTAGTCTGAACCTAGTTCGTTCAAAAAAAATTATACAACAAGCAATGCGATATAGGTAGTAGGGTATGTAAAATATTTTACACAAAGTCAAAATATGGTTGTAGGGGTACGTATCTCTAATCAAATGGATTATATGATTAAAACATATTGAGACTAGTCGGAATATATACCGGGAGGTCTCCAAAGACTGGTAAAAGACCAAGACGCCGACACACTGTGTGCTGTTATGCCTGGTCTCTGGAACAAGCACGGATGGATAAATCTCGAAGAAACTCTAATAACGGACATAGCTGAGCCTAGATGACGCTGACTTGAGCGGCCTGTCGAGGTGATGGTTCGACGTCTCAAATGAACCGGGCATAGTGGAGCCACCGTGGACCGCCTTGTCACCGCCATTAATTTGGCGGGCTGTGCACAAACGATTTTGTCAAACGAGGCATATCCGATCAAAGCAGGAACCGTTGAGGCCGGTCGGTTGCTGCCTCCCGCTGACTTGCGAGTTGTGTTGTTCACGTCGGCCTCGTTCCATATCGCCGAGATTAGTTGACCTCATCAAGCCGTGTGGCAATCAATTTATCGAGCAGGCGAAGATCATCAGCATAGGCCATACAAAAGTTGACCTGTACCTGTGATGTGTGTGCGTGTGTGAATTTTCTAGCAGGTGAACACTGTCTCGCCTCAAAAGAGAAGTGCCAGTGAACAAGGAAGAAAATGGATTGGATCGGAGCGGATGGTGGTATTTCCAAATCTCAATCCTCTTTCATTTAGTCGGATTCAGAGTAGAGTGGATATTGCAGGGATTCGAATATCATGCGAATTTTTTCGGGTGTCAGAAATGGTGCTGAGTCGAATTATAATTGTACTGGATAAGGACTTAAATAGTCACATAATACGTGCTTCTATATAGAAGTTCATAATAAATATAACATGGTTAGAAAGCACAACTAAATCCTCGATGGAAGAGGAAAAACTCAGAAAAGTGAACAAATAACATAAGCAAATTAAACCATCCAAATAATAATGACTATAGTCGGATATCTTATTATATAAGCGGGATAATCCGCTTCTAATTATTGGACAACCATATCTATTGCATTGTTGCCATACCTTATCCTATTGCCACATATCCATCATGAACTCATAATATGATTCAGATCCTAGAACCCAACCTTATTCTTAAAGTTCGAATTTGGATCAGACGTGAAAATTATCCACGCCATGTTCACCTCTACTACTGAAATAGATTCCACATATTGCTTGGCCTTGTTTAGATCCCAAATTCACCCCCAAATTCTACTATACAAAAAGAAGATTTCCATCACATTAAAATATCATAACATGCATGGAATATTAAATATAGATGAAATCAAAAACTAAGTGCACAGTTTTGTTGTACTCTGCGAGACGAACATTTTGAGCCTAATTAATCAATTTTTGGACAATTTTTCACACATACAAACGAAATGCTACAGTGGCGCACGGACCCCAAAAGACCAAAGTTTGGCTCCCAAATTCAGGAACTAAACAAGGCCTGGTATCTACACATTCTCTTTCGAGGATACATCAATCACGATTATCATATCAAATGTTACAAGAAAACATGCATGTGGTCGGGGAACACTGGTGTACACTTAAAATAAATAAAAAGAAAAGAAAGAAAATTAAGATCTCCAAAATGCAGTTTGCGTAGTGTTCCTTCCGTGACTTAGCCCTTGTTTTAGTTTCTAAATTTAGAAGCCAAACTTTGGCTTTTTAGGGTGCGCGCGTCATTGTAGCATTTCGTTTGTATGTGTGAAAAATTATTCAAAAATGTTCGTCTCGCAGAGTACAGTAAAACTGTGCAATTAATTTTTGATTTCATCTATATTTAGTACTTCATGCATGTACCGACATTTTGATGTGATGTGAATCTTCTTTTTGTATAGTGAACTTTGGGGGTGGAATTTGGGATCTAAACACGGCCTTATTTCCTAACATCAGCTTCAAATTAACCAGCTTCACAACAACCCGTTGCAAGGTTTTATAAAGTAGATTTCAGCAATTATTGACGATTTTTAAAATTATTGCACTGCTAGATTTAGAGTTTCTTGTCCGGTTGAACCCTTCAGTTGATAGAGGCCCGAAAGGTCGTGTTTGGATGTAATGTTCGGCCAACTGCATCCTTGATTGGCACACAGGCGACAAGTTGACATATAATGTAGTGCAAATGTCGTTGCGTTGTGTTTCAGACAGAGACCCTTGCACATCAAAGCTGACCCATGCACATCATTAATGATTTCGGTCACTTGTCAACTTGCTAATTTCCGAATGAAAACTCTTGCTCTGTAATTAGTTATGGGACCGCAGGTCCAACTCTGTAATTGCAGTTTAAGATTACACAGTAGAGCAATCCAAGTGTCAAAGCTTTCAATTGGATTAGAGCAATCCCCTGTCTTTCATTTCATCAGCTGGTCTGGTGGGGGTAGAGCAATCCAAGTGTAAACACGTCGGGCTTACGCTTCCTACGTTTCTATAAATACCAACACCAACTCACCAAAGTCTCTCCAGCTTCCCATGCTGCGCCGCTACTGCATAAATCGAAAACAAGCTGGGTTCCACGCAAATACTAGTAGGTAGTGTCATCTTTCTATTGCGGTACGTTTAATTAGTTCTGTAAACATGGCGAGAACGATGAAGAGAAGCGGAGAAGAGATGAGCAGGAAGCTGTTCCTGTACAACGTCACCTTTGGGCTCTACGTCATGGATTGGTGGGAGCGATACCTCTTCAGTATCCTTCATTTCCTCGTGCACGTCTAATTTTTTCTCAAGCTCTCCTCCATATGTTCTCTTCTCAGTTTCTCTTTTGATTTTGCATCATTTTTGTTCTCAAATTATGGGTATTTTATTTTATCTGTCTCCATCAGTCAGCGCTGAGTTTATCCTTTTTGGGAGTTCCAAGGTACAAATTTTCATTTGAAACAACACCAATCTCATTTTTTTAGAAAATAGCCAAAATCAAAGGTGAGCAGTCGTGGTATGTGCATGCCTCGACAATTTTTTTTTCATGCATGATGATCTTTTATTTTTCTTCATGAATTCATTGCAAAATAGTGTTTTGATTATGTCAGTTTTATAGATTTAGCAGGGACCAAATTCCAATCCAAAGCTTGAAAAGAGGTCCAAAATGATCTAGATTAAGTCATGAAGATGTGATATCCCAATTAGGCATTTCTATCAGAGCTGGCATCATACTATGACCATAAAATGGATCATTATTTTCTCCAGCCTATGTGCTCATATGAGCATGACAAGTGGTTCAGGTCACCTTGCTGGCGATTTAGCAAGCTCCACGTTATTAGGTACTAGGTCAGTACGATTCAGAAATTTGACCAAACTGACCGGCCTACAGCTGCCATACACACCTGAGGTACAGGTGACCAAAATTACGCCATTTAGTTTGTGTTTTTTGGGGAATGTTTTTTTAATTGTATGGTGTTGATTGGGTATTTGAATCAAATATGGAGCCATTCTGGTTATTCTAATTACTTTCCTTATTGGTGTACTGTTGCTTGGCCTTAACTTACAGTAGACACTATTGTCTTGATTCTCTTGTCGTTCTTATGCTACAGTACAACTAAACCTATGTGGCAGGCATTTGACAAGTAAGTTCCTTTCTCCTCCTCAATCTTCCTCTTATCCTAATTTATAAAGATATAGATAAATTAACTAGAATAAGCATATGTGTGCATAACATTTTTTTGTCCCACATTGAGCCTATAATTTGGTAGATTATTTTAACTATAGCACAAATGATATATCATGAACATCTCTTCTGTGTTTCAGTCATCTCAAGAGTAGCATGCAGCTTGCCGCAGGAACCTATTCCATGGTGGCTCTGTCCTAAACTATAGTTGGTTTCTGCGCAAAACTACACATGCCAAGAAGGCGATATGAGACAAGTCTGTACGCTAAACAACTATGTGTAAAGTGTTAAGAATTGTCTCCAGTACCCAAACAAGGTTGATGTGCTATGCTTAAGCACTCTCCAGCATGTATGTACATGTAGCACTTGAGTAGGAATCGAGAAAAAATGTAATTGCTTTTTTTACCTTTACTACAGATAGTTAAAAGCCACTACTATACTAGAAAAAAGTACATCAGCACCCGTCAATAATACCGTTGGGGCCGATCATTAGGGGTACCCAAACCTATGAGATAATCACCCTTGTTAAACACTAAACTCATGCACATACCAGAAAAACACATACGACGAGAGAACACAAGACAGAACAAGAAACAACACTCACGTACACTCCACACTCCACGATATTGGCACTCTGCCTCAATCATCTGCGACCTGTTGGCCTAGCCTCTTCTCCCAACCTGCTTGTATCCCCTACTACTCGCAGTCCGGTGCAGGATAATACATTGCACGCATCATCTCGCTAGAAGTACGGTCTTGCGACCGGAACCAGGATAAATTCGTGTCTTGCGTTACCTTCTGCATCAACCATCAGGGGAGAGAACACAGCGCATTTCTGGTTGGTGTCGGGACCACGATTTCTTAACACCGACAGTGGCGCGCCAGGTAGGGGTCGCGCTGTGATCGACCATACCATCCACTATCTCCCTTGATGGCAACCCGTGTCGTACGCGATGATCTCCTTCCGATGGGGACATCGGACCCACTTCCCGTCGGATTCAAAATCCGGTTCGGGAGTATGAGGATCTGCCGGGGCACCATCTGCTCTCAATTCGCAACCTCATAGCAACTTCGCCAGACGACAACTACCCCGACTCTGGCAGCGAGGTACACGAGAGCGGCCATAGGGTCCCCAAACGGGACTACTCAGGGCTTCGCGATCGTGAGGCCTTTTTATCATTCCAGGCCGCAGCAGATTACTGCCTAACCTGTTCCGACGACTCCAGCGAGGGGGATTACGATCCCTCTAGGGAGTGCTTCATCGTCCTCCCGGGACGGGGCGGCGAAGATGGCGGGGCAGGAGAACCAGTGGGAGCCAAGGATAACGAGCAGGCGCCCGACAACGCTGCGTTTGCGCAAGCACAACTAGCCCAGGTCTGCGAACTTGAGGCCAAGCTCGAGGAAGAACGCCAACAGGTCCGGAAGCTCCGAGCAGCGCTCCAGGACAACCGCCCTGTGCGCGGCGCGCGTGCCAGGGAGGCCGGGCGCGTAGCTCGAGCCCACATCGAGATTGATGATGATGTGGACGACCCACCCGCGTTAGCCAGAGCAAGCCAAAAGCTCATCGCTGCGGCAACCTTAATCCGAGCCATGCCAGAGCCCTCAACGCCTGAAGGCCGGAACCTGCGCCGAGAGGCGCAACTCCTCATCAAGCAAGCAGCTGTGCAGCAAGCCGAAAGCTCGGCCTCCCGCATACGCAACTCTACCGGCCCAAAAACCGGTGGAGGAATGCGGGAACATGAGGCATCGGCGCAAACCCCGTGAAGGGACGATCTGATGCCATCCCTGTCATCAAATAAGGGAAAGGCACCCTCGGTGCACGAACGCATCGGGAGGAAGTCTCTCAAGGAGCGAATCCTTGATACACGCGGTGACACCAGCAACGATGATGCTCGCAACATCCTCAACAGAAAGAGGCGGGATGGCACATCTCATGGTTTCCACCCCCCTGTGGAGGCCGCTACGACAACGACGAAGACAAGAGCCCAACAGCAGAACCCCCGGGAACCCGGGTGTTTGGCCGGGAGATTCGCGCGGCCCCGATTCTCACATGGTTCCGGCAACCGACGACCATCACCAAGTACTCGGGGGAGACAGATCCAAAGGTGTGGCTCAACGACTATCGCCTCGCCTGTCTACTGGGCGGTGTGACCGACGCCGCCATGATCATCCGCAACTTGCCGCTCCATTTGGCGGATTCTGCGCGAACATGGCTCGAGCACCTACCCGCGAACCAAATTCACGATTGTAACGACCTCGTGAAGACATTCGTGGGTAATTTCCAGGGCACTTACGTCCGCCCTGGAAATTTGTGGGACCTTCGAGGGTGTCGCCAAACATCCAATGAGTCCCTTCGTGATTTCATCCGCCGCTTCTCCAAGCGCTGCACCGAGCTCCCAAGCATGGGTGATTCCGAAGTCATCCACGCCTTCCTCGAGGGCACGACCTACCGGGACTTGGTGCGTGAATTAGGACGAAGTCCTCCTACCAGCGTCAACGAGTTGTTCGATGTCACCACCAACTTTGCCTCTGGCGAGGAGGCGGCTGGAGCCATCGTTGATGGTAGGAGAGGGAAACGGACGGAGGAAACGCTCGCGGAGGGCAGCAAGTCCAAAGGCTCTGCAAAGAAACAGAAGCAAGGCAAGAAGGGGAAGAAGCCCCAAAAAGCCTCGCACCGACAAGAGCGGACTGAGGACCCCGACGAAATTCTCATAGTCGACCCTGCGCCCAAAGCTCCTCGAGGCCCCCCTTGAGGAGGTGGCATCTTCGATGACATGCTCAAGAAACCTTGCCCTTACCACAAGGGCGTCGTGACCCACACCCTCGAGCAATGCGGAATGCTAAAGAAATACTTCAACCGCGCCGCTTCGAAGGATGAATGGGGAAAAAGGACGCGGGCGACGGGGCAGGCCAAGGCTTCCCAGAGGTGGAGAACGTCTTCTTCATCTTCGGGGGGCCAACGGCGAACATGACGCCTCGACAGCGCAAGCACGAGCCCCGAGAGGTGTTCTCCATACACAAGGCCGGGCCATCCTACCTCGACTGGTCTGAGGAGACCATCTCCTTCAGTCGAGAGGATCACCCCAACTACATCCCAAACCCAGGGCAGTACACGCTCGTCGTTGATCCTATCATAGGCAATACCCGGTTCTCCAAGGAACTAATGGATGGAGGCAGCAACCTCAACATCATGTATGTCTTGACTTTGGAGCTCATGGGCATCGGGAGGGACAAGCTACGCCCCAGCAAGGCGCCATTCCATGGCGTTGCGCCGGGAAAGCGAGTTCAGCCCCTTGGGTAGATCGATCTGCCAGTTTGCTTCGGCATGCCCGATAACTTCCGCAGGGAGACCCTGGCCTTCGAAGTGGTGGGATTTTGAGGTGCCTACCACGCCATCCTTGGCCGCCTATGCTACGCCAAGTTCATGGTCATCCCGAACTACACATACCTCAAGCTGAAGATGCCGGGGCCAAAGGGCGTCATCACGGTGGCCCCATCGTTCGAGCATGCCTACATCTGCGACGTGTAATGCGTCGAGAGCGCCGAGGCGCTCGCCGAGGACGAGGCTCTCATCGCGGGCCTGGAGAAGATGGCGAACGAAACCATCGCCTCCACTTCGAAGCATGCAGGCAGTTTCGAACCTGCGGAGCACACCAAAGCTGTGCCCCTCGACCCCAGCGACAAGATGGTGAGGGTTAGCTCGACCCTCGACAGCAAATAGGAGGTGGTGCTCGTCGACTTTCTCCGCGCCAACACCGACATCTTCGCGTGGAGCCCCTAGGATATGCCGGGCATACCGAGGGAGGTCGCCGAGCACTCCCTTGACATCCTGCCCCACTCCAAGCCGTTGGTTCAATGCCTGCGACGCTTCGACGAGCAAAAGCGCAGGGCCATTGGCGAAGAGTTGCGCAAGCTCCTCGAGCCTGGATTCATCAAGGAGGTATTTCACCCTAACTGGCTCGCTAATCCTGTTTTAGTTAAGAAAAAGAATGGGAAATGGAGGATGTGCATAGATTATACTGGTTTAAATAAAGCATGTCCAAAAGTCCATTTTCCCTTGCCACGTATCCATCAAATTGTGAATTCAGCTGCGGGATGCGAGCTATTATGTTTCCTTGATGCTTATTCTGGTTTCCACCAAATTAAGATGAAAATTTCTGACCAGCTCGCAACCTCTTTTATCACGCCTTTTGGCATTTTTTGCTATATCACGATGCCATTTGGTCTTCGAAATGCCAGAGCCACATACCAATGGTGTATGCTTCGTGTTTTCGGGGATCATATTGGGCGGACCGTAGAGGCATACGTTGACGATATCGTTGTAAAGTCCAAGAAGGTGGACGACCTGGTAAACGATTTGCGCATTGCATTTGATTGTCTCCGGGCCAACGGGGTAAAACTAAATCCAGAGAAATGCGTTTTTGGGGTGCCTCGAGGCATGCTCTTGGGTTTCATAGTCTCTCAACGAGGCATTGAGCCCAACCCTGAAAAAGTCTCGGACCTCGAGCAGATGGGACCAATCCGAGACCTAAAGGGGTACAAAGGGTATTGGGATGCTTAGCAGCCCTGAGCTGGTTCATCTCGCGTCTCGACGAGAAAGGCTTGCCCCTGTACCGACTCCTAAAAAAGAACGAGCATTTTTCTTGGACCCCTGAGGCCCAGAAAGCCCTCGACGGGCTAAAAGCATCTCTCGCGCGAGCACCAATTTTAACGCCACCTAAGGAGGGCGAGCGCCTCTACCTCTACGTAGCTGCAACAACTCAAGTAGTCAGCGGAGTCATTGTCGTAGAAAGAACTGAGGAGGGACACGCTCTGCCCGTGCAGAGGCCGGTATATTACATCAACAAATTATTGACCGAAACCAAGACTCGATATCCGCAAATCCAGAAGCTACTATAAGCAGTAGTGCTAGCACGATGCAAGTTGCGCCACTACTTCGAGGCTCATCCTATCACCGTGGTCTCATCTTTCCCCCTAGGGGAGATACTCCGCAACCAGGACGTCTCGGGTAGAATAGCCAAATGGTCCGTGGAATTGATGGGCGAGGCCCTCACCTATGCCCCTTGAAAGGCAATCAAATCGTAGATCTTGGCCGATTTCGTGGCAGAGTGGACCGACACACAGCTGCCCCCACCCCAGATCCAAGCAGAATGTTGGATTATGTACTTTGATGGGTCGGTGATGAAAACCGGTGCAGGCGCGGGCCTGCTCTTCGTCTCACCCCTTGGAGAACACATAAGACACGTGGTACGCTTGCACTTTCCGGCGTCCAACAATATGGCCAAATACGAGGCTCTGCTAGCCGGGCTTCATATAGCTATAGAGTTGGGTGTCAAACGCCTCAACATTCGGGGAGATTCGCAACTGGTCATCGATCAGGTTATGAAGGAGGCAAGCTGCCACAATGACAAAATGCAAGCGTACTATAACGCGGTACGCCAGCTCGAGGACAAATTCCATGGCCTCGAGCTCAACCACATCGCGCGAAAATACAACGAGGAGGCCGATGAGTCGGCCAAAATCGCGTCAGGACGGATCACCGTTCTAGCAAACGTATTTGCCCATGACTTAGCAAAGCCGAGCATCAACCTCAAGCCAGCTCGCAGAGCTCCTGACGCTCCCTCGAAGGCCGAACCTTCGGGGGCTACGGGCGTCGAGCCCATGCACGAGGATCCCTCTAAAGAGGAATCCGAAGCCTTGAGCCAGGAGATATCCTCGGTGGACGAGGGTGAAATTATGGAGATCGACGAGGCCCCACCATCTCGCGATTGACGCGTTCAGTATATCGCCTGGATTGACCGAGGGGAGCTACCCTCGGATCGAACCAAGGCTCGACGCGTCGCGAGAAGGGCCAAGTCATTCGTCATTATCGACAGGGAATTGTATAAGCGCAGCCCCTCCGAAATTCTACAGCGATGCATCCCAATTCCTGAGGGAAGGGAGCTCATTCGAGACATCCACGCCGGCGTCTGCGGCCACCACGCGGTGCCCCGTACCCTCGTGGGCAACACGTTTCGCCAGGGCTTCTATTGGCCCACGGCTGTCGCCGACGCCAAAAAAATCGTGCGCACATGTGAAGGGTGTCAATTCTACGCACGCAAATCTCATCTCCCGGCCCATGTCTTGCAAACCATCCCTATCACATGGCCATTCGCTATGTGGGGGCTCGACCTCGTCGGGCCAATGCGAGTAGCACCCGGAGGTTTCACGCATCTGCTGGTGGCCATCGACAAGTTCTCGAAATAGATCAAGGCTCGACCCATCAGCAGCATCAGATCTGAACAAGCCGTGTAGTTCTTCATGGATATAATTCACAGGTTCGGGGTCCCTAATTCGATAATTACTGACAATGGCACCCAGTTTACAGGCAAGAAATTCTTGGAATTCTGTGACGACCACCATATCCGCGTGGATTGGTCGGCCGTAGCACATCCACAGACAAACGGCCAAGAAGAACGTGCCAACGGCATGATTTTACAAGGCCTCAAGCCAAGAATATTCAACATACTGAATAGATTCGGTGGAAAATGGGTGTCAGAGCTACCCTCGGTAATTTGGAGCCTTAGAACAACCCTGAGCAGAGCCACGGCTTCACCCCGTTTTTCCTCGTCTATGGCGCCGAGGCGATCCTCCCCACTGACTTGGAATATGGGTCCCCGAGGCTTAGAACTTACCAAGAAGAACGGAACAAACAAGCTCGTGAAGACTCACTCGATCAAGCGGACGAGGCTCGAGACGTGGCGATCTTACATTCAGCACGGTACCAGCAGTCCCTCCAAAAATATCAAGCCCGAAAGGTTCGACGTTGAGACCTCAACAAGGGAGACCTGGTGCTAAGGCTGCGACAAGACAATCGAGGACGCCACAAGCTCACGCCGCCATGGGAAGGGCCCTACATCGTTGCCGAGGTCCTCAAACCAGGCACATACAAGCTCACGAACGAGAAAGGCGAAGTTTTCGCCAAGGCTTGGAACATCCAACAACTACGTTGCTTCTACCCTAAAGCTTCCAAGCATTCATGTACATTTGTACTTGTTTCAATAAATGAATAAAGAAAGATCATAAATGAGTGAGACTCGGCTTACCCTCAAAAAAGCCAAGTCTCACTTGGGGGCTAATTCGGGGGGCACCCCCTCCTAAAATTGTCCCAATTTTAAGGTTTTTTTCTTCAAAGTTCTTTCATCACGTTCATCTCCAGTAATTGCCAAAAGGCAGTTTGAGGCATAGATTGAATAACGCCAAGGGCCGGCCGAGTCGAGGGACCGCCTACGCCTTCGAAAGGATACGACATCCCCCTTGCCACCCTACGCTAATGTTAGTCTATGAACGACATCTTTCTCGACAAGTCCCTTGCAAATTCAGTGAGAAAAACGTGTTAAAGAAAACCATAATTCAAATAAAATTCGAATGTGTGCTTAAACATTAAGTTGTTTAGATTCCAAGCCACAAAACTACTTATTACATAAATGTTCCTAACTATTCAGGGAGCAGGGTCTTCAGGACCTTCGGGGGTGGCTTCCTCTTCATCTTCGGCGTCGGGGAGGAGGTCGCTCTCGAAGATCTACGCCAAGGCGGCAGCAGGAGCAGAGGCGCCGGCGTCGGCGCTCTCTACGATGGCCAGCGCAGCGTCGTCATCGAGATCGTCCGCTACCATGTACCCGGCGCTCACCGCCTCAAGGTCTATGACGAAGTGCATCGAGATAACCCCGAGGGTCTTCTGCACGCTGAGGTGGAGGGCCCCCTTCAAGCGTTCAGTGACACAGCCACCCAAGGCCCTTAGGTGACTGGCCACCGAGCTGCCCGATTGGGACTCGGGGGCTTCTGGCCCCTCGACCTCCTTGCAGACGGCGAGGGCTACATCCCGTAGCACCTCGAGGTCCTTCTGGGCCTTTGAATAGGCTACCTGGAGTGACTCCGCCTGCGAGGAAGTCTCCTCCGCCACCTTCCATAGCTCTGAAAACCCAAAAGAAAAATCAGATAAGTTTCAAAAACCAGAATTTGAATTAAGGATGAGTTTGTACTAAACTTACCTTCTGTCAGCTTCTCCTTCTGGGTGAGATCCTCTCGGACGGGGCTGACCTCCTGCCGGAGTGTTGCCATCTAGCCTTGCTGGGCCTCGACTGAGGCCTGCAGCTCGGTGATGACAACTCCTCCCTCCGCCACCGTCACGGTGAGCAGGTCGACGGCTTTGCCCTGGGTGTTCAACTGGGCCTCAGCCGCTGCGAGAGTCGAATCCCGCAGCTGTAGCTGCCCCCGGGCTTCGGTGAGGGCGGCACGCTCCTGTTGGAGTTCTACCTCGAGCGCGGCCAGCGCCTAGGTCCGCCAGTGGAGATCACCCCCCTGCCGGAGGACCTCGTCGGCCGTCTCCACTGCGAGGGCCCTCTCGCAGTTGCGCTCCCGCTCGGCATTGGCCAGAGCCTCCCTCAGCTCATGCAACTCGTTGTGCACGTCAGCAAGCTCGGCGACCCTTCGACCAGCCATCTCCCTCAAATTCTGCCATTGGCGCATCAACAGACAAAAGTAAGAAAAAGAGGAAGATAGAAAACATGCAATGAATTTAGCAATTAGACCCCTTATCAGATGGAGGTCCAAGCCTCGGCTGAGGTGGAGCTCTAGGATCTGCCTCAAGGCCTGCTGGATCGTGGTCCCTAGGCCCTACTGCTCCTCCCAGAGGAGCCGCTCAGCTTTGGCGGCCCTTGCCAGGCCAGGGGGGACGCAACGCCGGCCGAGCCCCTGATCGCGTCAGGCCTCAAATGCCGAGATCCCGGGCAGGGACCCCACCGTCCTCTCCTCCCAAGGGCTCCACGTCCCTTCCTGGAAGCCCGAAGCCTCCTCCTCCTCTTGGCCGCCGTCGACGGTGGCCAAGAGGGTCATCAGTGCGGTGCCCGCCTCCAACCCTCCCTCCGCCTCCGCCGTGCCACTACCCCCGGCCGCGGTCTGACCCGCGTCTCCGGTGCGGCCCGCACCTTCTAGTTCCTCCGCGCCCTCAGCCGGCACGGAGGTCTCACTCGCCCCCGCAATGGCGGGAGCTGCCTCTTCCACAAGGGAGGCCGGGGTCGTCTCCCCGGCCTGGTCCTCGCCCGCAGCCGCCGATGCTTCCGCGGCCACCGCCTGCCCCCTCGATCGGGCGACCCCTCGCGCCAGGGTCGCCTGATACCGGGCGACGATATCCGTCGCCTGGGGCACTCCGGACGGGGGCGGCGCCACCGAACGTGGCGTTGAGCGCGTCGACACCTTCAGCGCCTTGGTGGGCGCCAGCGGGAGCGATGCCGGCGGTCTGGGTTGGCTAACAGATAATCAAATCGAAAGAATTAGATTAAAAACGACCGACGATTTACGATCGATAAAAGAGAACGAAACTTACCTAACCCGAAGGAGGCCGCTCAGCCTACGCTTCTTGCCGCTCGGCGGTAGGGACCCGCTCGTGGGTCTCGAGGCCGCGGGTGCAGGGCTTTGAGCCCTCATGGCCCTTGGGGCCGTGGCACCCTTGTCCGCCCCAGGCGCAGGCGAGCTTCGAGCTCGAGCCCCCGGGGCGGTCACCACGGTACTTGGGGGGTGGCTCGCGCCGTCGAGGGCGCCGAGCAACTCGAGGCCCCTACCCCGCAATGACGCCGGGGTCTCCTGGCTTCGCCCCCTCGGGGGCGCGGTCGCTTCGGCCGCCACCGGCGCAGGTGGCGGAATCTCCACGAGGTCGTCCATGGAGGACGCCTCTATGCTGTCGGTGGCGGAATCTCCACGAGTAGCAGGGGGGAGAGCCCTCCCTTGCCCGATGGCGGCACTCCTTCTCATGCGCCGCTTTTCGCTGGCGCCTCTGCTCTTTTTTCTTTTTGGCCGCATCCTTCCGCGCTTTCTGCCTAGGCGATTTGCTTCACGGACCTCACGAAGAGGAGGGGCGGAGCGATACCCCTTGTGAGATAAGCCCTGAAGAAAAAGATTGAGGATTAGCAGTCAGTAACTCTCGAGGGTAAAAAATTAGATCAAATCTAAATCGAACTTAACAAACTTACAAATTGTAAGTACCCCACATCGGGGCGCATCTTGATGGCAAATAGGGCCGCCTCCTTGCAGTCGAGCTTGGACACCTCCACAGCCTGCCGCGCTCGGTGCATGCAGTGCTCGAGGAGGAGTGTTCCCTCCTTGATCTTCGAGCCCTGCCAAGGTGAATCCGCCTTGAGCTGGTCGAAGGCGTTGCCCTGAGCTGGTCGAATCTGCCCCAGTGCAAAGCCCTCTCCATCAACGGCAAGACATGCCACTGATTGAAGTTGGCTATTACAACTGCCGCAGTCAGTCCGGCCCTCGACAGCGCAGCGAAGGCGTCAATGAAGACCTTCAGTTGCTCCTGGCTGTCGACGGGGGAGACGCCGTAGCTCCACAACTCCGGCCACTCCCGCAGCACCCTGGCGGTGTACGCCGGGAGCTTGTTGTCGATGTTGCGGAGGTAGAACCACCCCTTTTCCCAGTTGGCATTGTTGGAGGTCATGGTCGCTAGGATGTACAGCCCGCTGCGCTGCCCCCAGACTTGCAGGGTGAGGCCCCCGGCGCGAACCGCTCGGCGGACCCCTCGAGACTCACCGGCGGCCGTATGAAGCTCACCCCGGAAGAGGTGAACCCATAGGTCCTAGTGGGCCTCTATCCCCAAGAACGCCTCGCAAACGGCGACGAAGACCGCCGCTTGCGAGATGGCATTGGGGGCGAAGTTGTGGAGCTCCACACCATAGTGGAGGCACAACCCGCGGAAGAACGCCGAAGCGGGGATTCTGAACCCCCGCTCGTGCAGCCTCGCCAGGCTCACCACGAAGCCCTCCGGCGGAGAAGGCTCGTGGTGGTTGGATGGCGGCGCGATCCACATGGGCTCCTCCGGGTTGCTGCTCGCCGGCAGCACCCTGGCCTCCACCAGCCCGGTGAGATAGTCATCGGTGGCGATGGAAGGGCTCCACGGAGCGGGGTCGATGATGGTCACCATGGCGAATGGCAGCGGCGAGAAGCGGAGTTTGTGCGGGGAAGACGAAAGGCAAGAGCGGCAGCGCTTAGAAGTAGTAGATGCAATCTGAAGGCAAGGGCTTGGTAAGCCGAACCTTTCCCCCTGCCTCTTTATTTATACTCTCATACGAAGCCCAACCGGCATCCCAGCCACGTGGAATCCGCATTCAATACGGTTGGTACCGCTGTCACTGACGGACCGGACCCCACCAGTTGGGATAACCACCACGCGCGAGAACCCAGGCGTCGCAGACGCCACGTCCCATCGTAACTGCCCACGCCTCTGCCGCTCCGCCTGAAAAGGCGTGCCCGCTTCGCATGCTCCGCGCCACGTCGGCCATGATTTCTTAACACCGCTCGAGGCTAGCAGGAAAGCTTGCAAGGTAAGACACCTCTCCTCGAGGCCCTACTGATTAGGGGTCCGAAGCCCTGGCCCCTCGAGGCTTCGATAGGCAGCTCAGATCAAACAGAGTCAGGGACAACCGGGGGCGCACGCAATCGAACCTATCCTCGAGTGCAAAGTTCGAGGGCACCCCCCATGTTGTATTCAAGGCCAGATGAAGGCAGCTAGTTGAGGGATCCCACCGAGGGAGAGCAACGAGCCCTCGACCCCTATCGAACGGGGTCGAGCCCTGCCTAGCAAACCTTCACAAGTGCTCTTATGAGACGTGTCTCCGGACCACGAGCCGACCTCTATCAAAGGAGGCACGGACGTCCACTTGAATTACCCGCTAACAGCTCACAGAGGCATCCATGACTCGGGGTCCGCTCGAGGGAGGCATGGATTGCCTCACCCCTCCTCCCCATGAACGGGGCGACGAGGGTCGTAACTCAAAGTCGAGGATCGCCCCAAATCGACCTTGCTAGGGCCAGGGCTCGGGGGCTCTTCGTGCCACAAGATCGAATTCCTTGAAGACAGGATATGCCGTAGCTCACGAAAGCGAGAAACGCTGACAATCCTTGTAGGAGTATATCCACTCCTCCAAGGCCTCGAGGGCTACACCCGTGGGTGCGCTAACGCGCACCCAGCGAAATTCTTTAAGGAAAACCTTATTAGAAGCACCCACGATGAAAAGTCTTTGCCGGATTAAACCTACTCCAACAAAGGCTCGAGGGCTACTGTTGGGGGCGATCATTAGGGGTACCCAAACCTATGAGATAATCACCCTTGTTAAACACTAAACTCATGCACATACCATAAAAACAGACGACGAGAGAACACAAGACAGAACAAGAAACAACACTCACGTACACTCTGCACTCCACGATATTGGCACTCTGCCTCAATCATCTGGGACTTGGAGGCCTAGCCTCTTCTCCCAACCTGCTTGTATCCCCTACTACTCGCAGTCCGGTGCAGGATAATACATTGCACGCATCATCTCGCTGGAAGTACGGTCTTGCGACCGGAACTAGGATAAATTCGTGTATTGCGTTATCTTATGCATCAACCACAGGGGAGGGAACACAACACATTTCTAGTTGGTGTCGGGACCACGATTTCTTAACACCGACAAATACGCGTTAGTATCGGTCGGCCTAGCCGCTACTGGCTGGTCAGCACCAACATATAAGCCGTTTAGTACCGGGCTGCCCAGTCCCATACTAAACCTTGATATTTAGGGCATGTTTGGCATAGCTCCAGCTCCAAACTTCATTCTAGATTTGTACTTTCTATACTAAATTAATATACTTTAAATATTAATATTTAGTATAAACTATTAACAGAATGAATCATCTAAATACTCTTTATGTAATCCCAACTCCAACTTCAGGATTTCTTGGAGCTCCTTATACCCAGCTCCAAGAACTCCATAGATTTTCTGGAGTTGGAGCTGTGCCAAACAGGACCTGAAGTTGGAGGTGGAATTGCATAGAGTATTTAGATGAATTATTTTGTTTATAGCTTGTACTAAATATTATTATTTTAAAAAAATATTAATTTAGCATAGAAAGTGCAAATCTAGGCTGGCGTTTGGAGCTGGAGTTGTGCCAAACAGGTCCTTAGTATCAAAAGAATGTTCAAACACTGGTTACTAAGTCACAGGTGATTTTTTTTCACACGTAAATATCCTTGTGTATTACTTTCTTAACATCCCACCTATACATCACATGTGATTGAGTGAGAGATATTTTCCTTTTGAAGTAACCCGTAGAGACCCATTTAGTACCGGGCCAAGACATCAGCCGGTACTAAATGTCGCATTTTAGTACCAGTTGGCGTTATTGGCCGGTACTAAATGGTCGTGACCCGGTACTAAAATGGCTCCGTGCCACCTTTAGTATAGTATCTTTTATGCTCGGCTAAATGTAGGTGCACAAATGCGAGTTTTTCTATTAACGGGGAAGTGCATTTTAAGAAAACATTTCGAAAGCAAAAAGTTCTAATTATACCCGATCCAGCTATATGTCTATCTCATTTATTCATTCTAATTTCTTGACTGGATTAATATCACAAACAAGAATTTTTTACAAGGTGTACGTGCTTGTAATTACTAGTACGGGAAAACAATCTCAAATAATCTGGCTGGATTATTCTGTTTTGGGCTGTTCGGCCTAGGAGGCCTGTTGTAGCCCATTAGAGTTATGGGCTATAGAAATTAAATTCGTGTTGTTGGCCTGTTTATGAGGTCGAGTTGCAATGATTTTCATTTTAAAAAAGGGGCGATTCTCTATTAAATTTATACTAATTTACATGAACCTCTGAAATGTGGCTCCATTTTATTCCACCATCCAAATTTGATGCAATAAGTTATTTGAATTGTAGGGTTGTGTGGGAGCTGATACAGTAATAAAATCCTTGCAAGAACCAAAACTGAAGATGACAATGGCCCGCCATAAGAAATCATGCATAGATATAGAGGAACAAAAGGGGCTGCTGATAGAACCTGAAGAGAGATCAAGAGATGGATCGAAGTAGACTGTTCCTGTATCCCTGGACCCTGATTAGTGACGATCATAATTAGGGCACCTCCATAGTCTCGGCCAATTTTGCTCGGCAAAATCAGTAATGCGTCATACAGTTCAATGTTCACAGCGTGTGCATCGATTTTATAGGACCTATCACCCAATAGTCATCCAATTAAACCTCTCTGTACACATGTCAACTTGTGTGCTCACTGCTGAAGCTGGCTCCTGACTTGTCTCCGTTCTGCTGTGCGCCCATGAGTTTTTTTTTAAACGAACGTGCACAGACTGCACCCTTTCTATTAATAAAGGAGAATTACAAGCAAAGGCCCCAGGGCCAATACAGGTGTGAAGGAAAAGGAAAAAATCAAACCCTATGAAAAAAAAGAACAGGATCAAAACTATACGTCCTGGGGCAAACAAGCAGACAAATGCCCGCCAAACATCAGGTTCTGACTTCCTCTTTGATCTTGCTGAATAAAGCTAGGGCCGATAGTTCCTTGCCATTGAATGTTCCCGCATTCCGCTCATTCCAAACTTCCCAATTTACCAAGAGCATCAAGGTCCGTGCGGCCTTCTTTGGCGTTCCCTCTAAAGTTTCCATCACTTGCCACCATTCCTTGACGGAGCCTGTCTGTGGCCAGGTCTCCGGTTTTAGTTGTGGCCATGCGATCCAATTCAAGATTAACCCCCATAAGCTTCAGGTAACCCTGCAGTCAACGAGCAGATGGTGCGCCGTCTCGGGCTCCTGGCGGCAAAGCGGGCAGGCCTCATTCCGTGGCCACCCTCTTCTTGCCAACCTATCACATGTCCAGACCCTTTTTTTTTTGTAACCAGCCATGCAAAGAATTTGCATTTCTGTGGCGCCCACGGCTTCCAGAATAGAGCTCGCTGCACTGAGTCCACGCTTACCTTGAACTGCGCCTGATAAGCTGAGGACGCCGAGTATTCGTCGCTCTCAGTCCACTTCCATGCAATTGTGTCCAAGATGGCAGGGTTTAGATTTACATGTCGCACCAGCGTCCAAAGAACCACATATTGCTGCAGCAGGGTACGGCGAGAACGACACTTTTTTCCCATTTCCGCTGGCTATTGTGGTTGACGCCGCGAAAAAGAGCTTATCCGTATCAACACACGGCGTCACCAATCCAACCCACGGCTTATCTGGTGCTTATTCGGCTTGGTCAACATCGAAACTTTATCTTGACACAGAAACATCGACCGCCTGACACAGAAACATCGACTGCCACTGTGTTGTCTGGTATTTTCAACGCAAAGATCGATTTAAGGCTGTGTTTTCTCCCAACTTTCCAAACTTTTCCTCACATCGACATCACATCAAAATATTAAATATAGCAAATAACGCATGCATATGCATTGATCATTAAATATAGGTAAATAAAAAAACTAATGGCATAATTTTGATGGAACTCCATTGAGGCGGAGAGAGATCCATAAAGTTGTCTAATATTTTGTCTAAAATAAGAACCAGTACTAGAAATGACTGACATTCATGAATGCCCTTAACGAGGGTAGCATAACTCACAAAATCAATTCAAAAAGAAGAAATATTAGGCATTTTCTTTGAAAAATACTCTACACTAGCTAAGTAGCCTTTTGTCGTTCTTCAAGGGACCTACTCCCGCCGCCGTACTAAAAACACAAAACATTTTAGATGATGTCACGCCCCAAGATTTCTATTTTGGGTTACGAATAGATAACACAGATAACGCTAAAAATAATATTTTTAGGGTCCTTTTACGGTGGTTGGAAGGTACCTCTAAGTACCTCTTAGTACCTCCCGAAATTAATTCCATTAGATAATTTTAATCCCTCGAGGGTAAGAAGGTCATTTGTCCACCCAACACCTCCTCCCCACCGGCCCACCCCTGGCCCACGCCCAGGACGAACCCCAAACTGCACGCATTGCCTCTAGCCGCCCGCGCCTCCTCTGTGACCAAGCCCCCGCCGGCGCCGCCGCTGCCAACTCCCTACACTCGTTGTCTCCCTCGTCGTCGCCCTACACTTGCCAGCAGCTGCCGCACTCCGCTGCCCCGTAGCCTCTACGCGGGGGTTCCCTAGTCGGCGCAGCCGTGCTCCGCCGCAATCGCCCACCTTGCCGGTTATGTTCCATGACTTCGTCGCGCCCTTGCGGCCGCTGCACCAGATTCAATTGAGCAGGCATTCAGCAGGCCACAACCCATAGGTTGGACTCCGTCGTTGGCTCAAATTTCGTTTCTTGATATGGCGGTGTTCATCATATGGCAACTTGCGTTAGACAGTGACAAAAGGTGTGAATTTGTTACGTGGATATCTAATTTGTGTAACGCTCTTGATGGCTGCAGGAGTCCTTGCTGGAGATGGCGAATATTGGGTCTTTGATGGAGTACAAAATTGTTACGACAACGTTCGCTAGTGAAGATGAAGAAATTTAGTTTTACAATGCATATGCTCATGAGAAAGGATTCAGTGTGAGGAAGGGCTATGTTAAGTGGGACGCTGGCCATAATCACGTGATCCTTAGGAAGTTATATTGCAATCGTGAGGGTTTTCGTGCAGCGAAGCACTTGATCAGGGAGGATAAGCAGCGCAGGCCACGAAATATAACTCGTATTGGATGCCCTGCTAGATTTTTTATTGCACAAGATAAGAATACGGGGTAGTGGTTTGTGAAGGATTTCATCGACGAACACAACCATCCTATGGCGCCAAGTGACCTTAGTTGTCTGCTGCCTTCACATCGAAGAATCAGCTATTAGCAGAAAGCAAAAATTCTCGAGTTGCAGATTACTGCTATCCCTAAATACCTGATATACGAAGTTCAGGAAATACAGTACGGTGGGTATGATAAAGTTGGCTACACACAACGGGACTTGTACAACTTCTTCCATCGTGGTAAGGAGGAGTCAATTTCTGCTGGTGATACTCAAACGGTCTTCAGACACCTTAGGGAGCGTGAACTGTGAGACCCTGGATTTTTTTAGGAGCATGACTGATGGGCAAGGACATCTGGTGGGACTGTTCTAGTGTGATACTTAGTGCCTGCTTGATTATGCAGCATTTGGTGGTGTCGTTGTATTTGATAGCACCTACAAAAAAAATTGGTACAACGTGCCCCTAGTTCCTTTAGTTGGGGTGAATCATCATCAACGCACTGTTGTTTTTGGGTGTTCAATAATTTCTCATGAGAATGCAATATCATATGAATGGCTGCTTAGAACAGTTTTGGACGCTAATATTCAGAAGCATCATATTTTCATGATCACTGATGGAGACCTTGCTATGCAGATAGCAATAAGGACTGTGTGGCCGAATACATCGCATAGGCTTTGTGGATGGCATATTGAGCATAACCTTATGTGTAATATTAAAGATGACAAGGTGAATGATGTGTTCAGGGTCTTTATGTATGACTGTTGCTCCATAGAAGAGATTGAGAAGAAATGGTTGGCATTCCTTGCAGAGTATGAGGTTACAACAGACTCTTGGATTTATCTGATGTATGAACTGAGGAAAATATGGTGTGTTGCGTATCATGTGGGTAAGTGCTATTTAGGAATTAGGAGCAACCACGGAGTGAGAGCCTCAACGCTAGGCTTCAGATGAAGCTGAATCCTAAAATGACACTGTTACAAATGGTACAGAGCTATGAGAGTTGCCTTTCAAGGACGCGCAGAAATGAGGCTAATCATGATAAAATTGCCTTGCAATCTGAGCCATTCACAGCTCCAGATGCTCCAATTCTTGAGATAGATGCAAAGAAAAGGTTCACACCTGCTGTTTTTTTATAGTGCAGTTTAGCATACCAGCATCAAGCAAGTGTCATCTGATTGAGATCCAAGATGGCGATGATACAAAAGAGTATATTATCGGCAGGAACGACAAAGGAGACATCTGGTTCTATGTGAAATGTGAATTGAACGCAGAGGGCAATTTGGAGGGGATCTCTTGTTCTTGTCGTAAGTTGCAATCCCTTGGCCTCCCCTGCTCACACATGTTCTTTGTATTGGGCTATCATGTTGAACGCAAGCTTCTAGACTGTTGTGTTTTGAATAGGTGAACAATGCGGGCAAAGAGTGCATATTCGCCGATAAGGAAGAGCACCATGTACGAGTATTCCGAAACCCTACTAAGGTACCATGAACTACGCAATATGAGTCGCGCTGCATTATTTGCAACATCTCTTTCAACTAAAGGATATGAATGGTTCAAAGCCATCCTTGCTTAGGAAGCTATTCGGATCCTGCCAAATGTAGGAGCGAACCATGGCAGGTTGTATGGACCGGTGCTGCCACAAGCCCCGAAGGCTGATTGTGAAGACATCACAGATGTCTCGGATACCATCGTAGTTCCTGGCAGAGGGGCTCTGAAGAAAAAGCTCAAGTCAAGTACCAGTCAAAACAAATCTAAGACTAAATGTTCGCTTTGTAAGCAGGAGGGTCACAATCGGCGAAAATGTCCCCTGAGAGAAGAGATATTTGTCGGTTCATCAAAACTGACAACATGTCGTTTTGTGAGGCATGTGTAGTTATGACTGTTGGCGGTCGTTACGGCACGTTTTCGACCACCAATACTCGGGAATAAAAGAGGATATATGTGACATTCCATGTACTTAAGTTTATTTCTAACAGAGTTCCATGAGTTTTTGTGAATTACACTTGTGCAGGTACAACAACGAGAAATACGTGCTATAGGGGTCGGAATTGACCGAGTCGGCCGAACGACTCCGTTCGGCCGGTTACCCCCCTTAGCCGTACAGGACACCGGGACACGTCCACGTCATCGATGACCAAGCAACAACCGTGAGTGACACGTGGATGACCGCCACCTCACTTCCGGGCCAAATCAACACGAAGGACATCAACCCAAGCCAGCCCAGGAGGTCCACAAGCAAGAGGCGGTGCTGGGGAGGCCGGCCACGGGCCAGGCCCAGTTCGGCCGAACCCAAGCCTTCGGTCGAACCGCCCCCAGCTGCCAAACCGACCAAGGGAGAGCATCCAAGCCATCCAGCATCCAAGGCGGTGGATCTAATGGTTCGGCCGAATTGGGCAGTTCAGCCGAACCAATCCATTCGCCCGAATCCCCTGGATTCAGCCGAATTGGCCGGGCCACCGCCTCTCACTCCCTTGGCTGCCACTCCACTCCCACCGACGTGCTCAAGCTATAAATAGAGGAGTACTTCACTTGTTTCACACACACTCAAGCTAAGGATCTCTCATTCCACTTCTTTCTAGTAGAGTTAGGATAGTTTAGTTGGGAGTTAGAGTTGAGTCGAGCTGTGCCTCGGAGGTTCCGGAGTCGTCTTCAGAAGCTCTGTGTCACACCCGGCCCAGTTTGTATGGCCCAGTAGTGGCCCATGAGTGCGGGACGCACGTATTTAGTGCCACATTGCTAGTAGAGCAAGGTTGGAGGCAACTTATAAGCCTTTGTCTTCCAGCCATAGCACCTTCGGGTTAACCCTTTTACACGAAGCGAGGACGAAAGTGTAAGCAGGGTGCTATGTGTACGCGTGCGCGCCCCTCGGAAGGGTTGTGAGGGGCGGCTCGTGGAGGGCAGGGTGTTACAAATGGTATCAGAGCCGACCCTCGCGGTTGCCCGTACGGGTTAGTGTGCGGGCATAGGGCGCATGGCGCGTATGGCCCGGGTAGGGCATACGGCATGGACTATGGTGCCGGCACTGGACGTACGGACGTGCGCTAAGAGGGAACGGTCCTGGACATTTGCCAGGGTGGGTGAGTTGCGCCGACGAGGACGTCGGGTTCTTTGAGGGGGGGTGTATGTCACACCCGGCCCAGTTTGTATGGCCCAGTAGTGGCCCATGAGTGCGGGACGCACGTATTTAGTGCCACATTGCTAGTAGAGCAAGGGTGGAGGCAACTTATAAGCCTTTGTCTTCCAGCCATAGCACCTTCGGGTTAACCCTTTTACACGAAGCGAGGACGAAAGTGTAAGTAGGGTGCTATGTGTACGCGTGCGCGCCCCTCGGAAGGGCTGTGCGGGGCGGCTCGTGGAGGGCAGGGTGTTACACTCTGGTATAAGCTCTTGTATCTTTTCCTTTTCCTTTTGTAAGACTTTGAGTTATCAATATAGTTATCTTTATCACTTTGCCCTTGTCATTTATAGCTTGCTTCTACTTTATTCTAGTTGCATCTATATCGTGTTTAGACTATAGTTAGTTGTAGCGTTAGTGCTTCTAGATCTTGATTAAGTCTTTGTCTTAGCTGGTTCTTCCATCTTGCTCAATACTTGTGGTGAATTGTCACTGGGGTATTGACAATGTTGCTTTCTCTTGCTAGCGGAGTAAGTAGTTGTTGACTAGTGTGTGAGTGGTTCCCAGACTAGCCAGTGACCTTAGTTTGTCCCCACGTCTGCGGAGATGGTAGCCGTTAGGTGGTGACAGCCCTATACGGCCTACGTAGTCCATCATATTCGTCGTGGCCTGCAGGATCCCAGAGTGTAGGATTGATGGCACCCCTTCTCATCCCTTTCTGCGTGTCATAGGTTCTATTGTCCTGACGCTAAGACATTAGAGTTAACCCTGATCTCTATGTACTGGCTCTTCAGCCACTGTATCTCTAAGCCCGAGTGACATAGGTAGATAAAGAACCCAGGATTCCTCTATCTCTTCTCGTTGTCCTCCCAACTATCTATTCTTTCTCTTTCCTATCTGAGCCACCCTTGAGCTGTGTGTCACGGTATAACCACTCCTATCTAATACCGTTTATCCCCCGTCTTGCTAGTAGTGTACCCTTCTCTGATAGACTCGAATATCTGTTTGCCAGTAATCTTGCCAAAGCTTCCCTGCGGAAATACAAATTACGATACCTCAGATTACTCCCTGGTGAAGTGCTACAGCGGTAATTCTGTGCGCTTGCAGAATATTTATATATTTTACTGAGCCATAAGAAAAACCACTGAAACACTCCTTACCCCAGTACCTGGATTCACAATCCTGATATTGGATCGTAAGAAGTGCCAACAATGACTAATATTCCTCTTCATTTGTAGGCAACAAAGCTCCCTGAAGATGTGCTCGATGACTGATTTGTAGGTGAGGTGGTGCATCATACAATTTTTTCCTCTTCTTCGCTCAGAAACTCCTCTTTACAATGATTGAATCTTTATTTTCTCTACTTAAACAGAACAAGGCTGGTGATCTACATCTTCTTCATGCGCGATTCGTGATATCATGGGGTTCTAATCAAAGAGATGGTTCAATGGTAGTAGTGGATATTAGTGGAGTTGGGTTTCATAGTTATTAACTCTCCTTTTGTTAGCACATTCATTATACTCTGTTTACCATGGTTGTATGTCTAGACATCTTCATGTTGCATAGAATGCCCATGAATTCCTGAATTATTTGTGAAACATATGATGTGTGAAATGTGTGGATCGATCTGATACCTTGACAACATTTCTCATGAGATGGAGTTCATTTGTTCCTCTCCCAATGCACCCACCGGTCCGACTGGTGGGACAACATTACCGTTTAGTTTACCTTTACGTAAGATTCCATTGGTATTGTGATGACAACGCACTACTTGTGCCGGTGAGCAACCTGGCAGTCTCGCACAATGGAATTAAGTTACGATCCGGTGATCACCTTATTGCACTGGTGATCATCATCGGATATGATCACTCTACTGATCATCACTGGATATGATCATTGTATGGCACCTGTGATCACCGGATATGATCACTTTTTGGGTCCGGTGATCATCACCGGACATGATCACTATATGGTCACCGGAAAGGATCACCATATATCACTTGTTTAATACTGAGATAGTCTCATGCACTCAACTCTAAATCGTGTGAGACTGACGCATGGGATTTATAGATGTATAAGAGCTAGCATCTGACTCTTGACAGGATACTCTTCTAGATGTATAAGCTAGCAGTTGGCTTAACCATTGGAGAAGGCTGGTTCAAGTGATAGCCTCCCTTGGACAGAGGCTGGTTGCCGCCTCTGGTGTCAACGTGGCCCCTAGCAGGCGTCTGACGCCGCTCTGCCTGAGGGACCCGCGCACCTTAGATGTCGTCAAGATCTGGGGGTGCTACCTGTATCCCGAGATGTCTCTGCGTCATCCCAGGCTAGTCATCCCGGGCTGTCTCCAGGGCAGCCTAGGACCCTGGGGTCACCTGCCCACGAGTCCATGACTGATGAAGCGTCAGACGCCCTATGAGGTGGGCTCTTCTGAGCCTTTCGTTTGAACGGGCCAATGGGACGGGTCGGGGACCGTATCGAGGCGCTGCCACGGCCACCTGCCGCACGCCTCTCCATAATCATGTTGATTTATGGGGAAGTCAAGCTATCCCTGCTTTGTGTCAGGCGGCGGCATGATGAGCACATTGACCGTGGCGCTCAAGGCGGGTTCCTTCTCCTCGAAGGATACCGAACCGCCTGGGTGAGGGCCCAGGTCAAATTAGTCCAAGTAGGAATGGTGGTGGACCACACTCGGTTTAATGGTCGTGGGCTCTTTGGAGATCGTGCGTGACGTGCCGGGAGTCGCTATCCATCGCCTTCGTCCTTCTCGCCTGTCACTTACCATCGCCTTCCTTGCCTTCATCTTCCAAGCGCTTGCAACCCCACTCAGGATCCCACCATGACGCGCAAAGGCCAAGAGAGCGGCCCCCGGGTCCTAGACTGCACCGCGTCCACCGTGGATGCAACCGCGGTGAGCAGAGCAAGGGGCCTGGTCCCCGCCGACACCGTGCTCCGCACCGGCACGGCCTTCCCTGACTACCGTTGATCGAGGGAGATCGTGGTCTTCCTCCCTGCCAGGTGGTGGTGCTTATGCCCCGTTCTTGCCCTTCCTCATGGCGGTGCTTGAGGCCTTCAGTGTCCATATGGTGCACCTGCAACCACACGGCTTTATGATCCTGGCAATCTTCACACACTTTTGCAAAGCCTTCGTTGGGGTCCAGCTATCGGTGACCCTCTTCCGCCACTTCTTTCCAGGTGTGTCGGTCAGGGCCAGCGTCATCTGGTCCAGGCATGACTACCATCCCCTGCACGGTGGGCGGGTGCTACTTTCAGATCCGCCCGGTGAGGCGCGACTTCATCCCCCTCACCCTTCGCGGCAAGTGGGAGAACTGGGAGCGGCAATGGCTATACATGGAGGTGGACTCTACGGCTCCCCGGCTCTGCCTCCCAGCCGGCCCGCTGAGAGTTATCTCTGCCAGGGCAGATCCGACACCGGTGATAGGTGTGGCATGGGACCCGTTCTAGGCAAGGATCACCAATCTCCGGGACCGGGGCTTGATGGGCGCGATGGTGTCACTGGACTTCTTCCGCCGATGGATCGCCCCGCTACAAGGCCGTCCACACCGGGGATGATGACAGCAGTCACATCGTTCGCGGTGCTGCCTTCAACCCTGACTATGAGGCGGTGTGATGTGGCTGAATTAGGTGCTGGAGTTCAAGGACTCGGCCAAAGCTATGCTGCCGGAGACGATCCTCGCATTGAGCGACGATCCTGCGCGCCACGTGATCCTCACTGAGATGTCGGCAACCGACGAGCAGGGCCTGGTGGTGGCTGGGGCGCCTGTGCCGGCGGTTGAGGTCCTGTCGTTGGTGGCCGAAGAGGTGCTGCCGGCCACTGGTGCGTCCGCTGAGCTGGAGGGGAATGGGAAGCACGTGCGCTCGCCCTTCCAGCCAGTGGTGGTCGTCTCTACTTTGCTGTCCCCCGTGTCATCGCCACCACATGGAGTCCCTAGACAATGGAGCTCCGGCACAAGGGGCGGGCCCGCCACGGCGAAGCACATCCGCATCGTGCCACTGGGGTGGCGGTTCACTGGCCTCGGGCCTAGGTGAGTGACCCTTCTTCTATTCATGCTACGCCAGCTGACACCTCCATTTGCTGATGAAGTCATCACGGCCTCACGGGGTTTTATTTCTGTAGGATTTCCCCCGCCCCTGTGACTGCAACAAGGGGAAAAAAGTCTTCTTCCACCGTGACGGCCGCTCTAACACTTCCCGGTGTGGCCGGATAGGAGCACCGCCATGAGGAATTGAGGGCCAGGAGCAAGTGGCCGCGGCAGGAGCGGCCACGGCTTGGAGGCCCCCGATGGTCGTCTCGTCGCCTGACGACGGCGCAGATTGGTTTGTTGGCCGCGCGGCTATATCGCTTTCATCGCCGGTTTTGGTCCATATCCCCACGACGGTGACGGACATGCGGCCTTCCTTGGTGCCCCTGGATCTGATCCATGCTGCACTGTATTCGGCCCTGGCTTCCCTCCAGGCGTCGGCCGTGGTCGGTGCCGCCTTGCTAGGCCGCGACGTCACCGCCTGGGAGGATGAGGTGCACCGCCGGGACGAGCAGCTTCAGTTGCTGGCCATTGACCTGTACGGTAGGGAGAAGGCCTTGGAGGTGATGGAGGCACAGACTGATCGGGAGCTGGTCTCATTGCCAGAGCAAGAGCGCGCTCTTGCACAGCAGCTCTGCCAGGTGTGGGAGCGCGAAGCACAGATCCGATAGCGGGAGCTGCTTCTGGAATCTGAGCAGGCTACCCTCCATGAGCGTTCTAACCGAGTCGAGAACCATGAGGCGGCCGTAGCGCAAAGGCAGGAAACACTCTGGCGTCGGGAAAAGGCGGTCTCCGTTGAGGCCGCTACTGTTGCCGCTGTCTCCGAGCGGGTGGTCGAGGCCAAGCGGAAGGCCAGCGAAGAGATTGCTGCCGCCCACCTGGAAGCGGCGGGCAAGGTTCAGAATGCCCAGAACGCCCACGAGGCTGAGCTGCAGGAAGTTTAGGCAGCACTGGAGGCTCAACTCCAGGAGGCGCGCCGTCAGGCGGAGGAGGCTTACGATCGTGCCTCCACTGCCTTGGCGCGAGCGGTCTCCACCGAGGCTGAACTCACCGAAGCCCGCAAAGCCGTTGCAGAGTACCATTCACTGTCACAGGTGGAAACCCTTTGGGGAAGCGTGTTGGGCCTCACCCACGAGCTCCAGGTGATGCTACAGCGCTTCAGGTCAACCTGGGAGCTGGCGGGCTTTGAGCAACTGAGTCTTCCTCCCCGGGGCATCGACGACGGCCCGAGAGGGTTCATGCCCTAGCTGAAGGAGATCACCTCCCGCTTGGAGGGTCTGGGTGACTCTATCCGGTGGCCGCCCTGGCGAGCGCCCGCGATCTAGCCTCGCAAGCGGTGGAGCACACCCTGGCTAGCCTCAAGAGCCGGCTCCCCAACATGATCCTGGAGGAGGCGCGGATGGGCATCATACCCGGGGATGAGGAGGCTACCCGCGAACAGGTCAGGTACCTGGCCTGTGACATGGTGGCCATGTTCGCCCCAGATGGAGAAGGTGCACCCCCGGCGGGAGGAAGCAGCGGCAACGATGGAGCTGGTGACGACGACGAGGAGGTGGTTCCCGACGATGACGAAGACGACGATGAGTAGGGCCATTTTATTTCTGTTCCTTGGAAGAACCGATTGGCGTTGTGTGAAAAACTTGATGGGAGGGCCTTGCCCTACCCTTTTTGCTTGGCGTTAAAAGCCATCCGTGGGTGTATGTCTAGACATCTTCATTGCACATAGAATGTTGTAGTTGGTACTGTGATGGAGTTACCGTCTACTTTAGATTCCGTTTGTACTGTGATGTCAACACACTAGTTGGACCCGTGAGCAACCTGACAGCCTTGCACAACGGAATTAAGTTACGATCCGGTGATCACCGCATTTGACCCGTGGACTGGTTATCCTAATCAACCCAAGGCTCCGGTGATCACCGTATCCGGTGGATATTCCCTGTTGAATCCACCGATCTGACCGGTGAGTTCTGTCGCGCGATAATGACTAGTTACTTAGTTTGTGCATTGAATTTGTCCGTCTGATCTGTGTTGTGTTCTTGAAACCCGTCCGGTGACATACACAAGTTGAAAAGCATTCAATTCGTCCATCTGATCTGCGTTGTGTTCTTGAAACCCGTCCGGTGACATACACAAGTTGAAAAGCGTTGTGTTCTTGAAACCCGTCCGGTGACATACACAAGTTGAAAAGTGTTGTGTTCTTTGAAACCGGTCTGGTGACATACTATTGGGGGCGATCGTTATGGGTACCCAAACCTATGGGATAACCACCCTTGTTAAACATTAAACTCATGCGCATAACCAAAAAAACAGAAACGGAAGTTAAGAACCACGGCCCAGCAACGAACAAAGGCCCAGTCAAGGCACCCCATGGTGTGCCTCGACGCGAACCATAATCTCCGCTTCGCTCGAGGGAACCGACCCCTCAAGCGAATCGGAGAACTCCGCTTCAGTCGAGGCCTGAGGATCGAGCCTCGAGCAACCCACGGAATGGGGAGAGCTCCGCCTCGGTCGAGACCCTCGCTCCGACAGACAATTAATGGGGCTCACCACCACCGTGCGTCCAAAGTCAAAAGGCAAATCTCTCGCCATGCCGCCCTGACAGCCACGACCCACCCCCCCCCCCCCGTCGCATCCGCCAACTCCTGTCACTATGCTGCCAACCGAGGCTCTGTGCAGGTAGGCCGGCGCTGTGCGAACAGAGCCCGTCACTCTGAGCTCCTGTGCTGCCAACTCCGATGACCCAAAGCACTCCGTCGGGCGGGAGAGACCCTCGAGCACACAGCAGGAGAAGAAGAGAGGACGGCGGAGGCATGGCGGGCCATTCCGAGCACTATGCGACCATCCGTGGCGCTGTGCGAACATATCGCCACTGTGCGAACAGATCCGGATCACTCCAACTCGCTGTGCTACCAACTCCCACAGCGATTTCCCACTGGGCTGTGCACAGGCATGGGAGACCCTCGAAATAGTGTACGGGCGAGTCATTACCGCACAAAGGACAGCTCGGAACCTCAAAACCACTCCTCGGCGTCATCACCAGTACAAGAATCGACCACAGGGATCACAATATCGCGCAACAACGGACAAGGACAAAGAAGCACGCCTGGCGCCACTGCTACTACTGTGCGGCAACTATCCCTATACAGCAACACACACCTGTAACCCCTTCTCCTTGGCCTATAAAAGGAGAGGGTGATCGATCAAGAAAAAAGAGGAGACACAGACAAAGAGATCGAGAATTCGCACACACTCAGATAAACCACGATATTGGCACTCCGCCTCAATCATTAGGGGCTTGGAGGTCTAGCCTCCTCTCCCAACCAGCTTGTACCCCCTACTACTTGCAGTCTGGTGCAGAATAACACATCGCACGTACCACCTTGCTGGAAGTATGGTCTTACAACCGGAACCAGGATAAACTGGTGTCTTGTTTTATCTTCTGCATCAACCATCAGGGGAGGGAACACAACACATTTTTTGTTGGTGTCGGGACCACGATTTCTAAACACCGACAGTGGCACGCCAGGTAGAGGGCTCGCGTTGTGATCGATCGTTTCAACCACCATCTCCCTTGATGGCAACCCGAGTCGTACGCGACAACCTTTTTTCGATGCCAACATCGGATCAACTCCCTGCCGGATTCGAAATCTGGTTCGGGAGTCTCGACTTCAGGGCGACTGGCGATGGCTACAACATGCAGCTCCTTACGAGGAGCACCACCATGAGTATGCCATCACCACTCCCGTCACCATCGCCACGACACAAAAGGCGTTCGCGTCAACGTGCGCGGCGAATGCGCGCGGAGCAACACAGAACAGCCCGCGCCGGCTCCCGCAAATAGGTTGAGTCCGGCACGACAAGGGCAAAAAATTCCGCCACAACGGCGCACCCCGCCAGGGATAGTGCGGTCGACCCGTGGCAAATCTCTAGTGAGGCACGCACCACAACCGTGACCAACTTCTCATCAATTGACACAGACATGACGGCGTACGAGGATTTGCCAGGGCACCACCTGATCTCAATTCGCAACCTCATAGCAACATCGCCAGACGACGACTACCCCGACTCTGGCAGCGAGGCACACGAGAGCGGCCGGAGGATCCCCGAATGGGACTACTCAGGGCTTCACGATCGAGAGGCCTTCTTATCATTCCAGGCTGCGGCAGATTATTGCCTAACCTGCTCCGACGACCCTAGCGAGGGAGATTACGATCCCGGTAGGGAATGCTTCGTTGTCCTTCCGGGAAGGTATGGCGGAGATGACAGGGCAGGAGAGCCGGCGCACGTCAGGGATCATGAGCAGGCGCATGACAACATTGCGCATGCACAAGCACAACTGGCCCAAGTCCGCAAACTTGAAGCCAAGCTAGAGGAAGAACGCCGACAGGTCCGAGAGCTCCGGGCAACGCTTGAGGACAATCGTCCTATGCGCGGCGTGCGTGCTAGGGAAGCCGGGCGCATAGCACGAGCCCGCATCGAGGCTGATGACGATGTGGACGACCCACTCGCATTAGCCAGGGCAAGCGAAAAGCTTATCGCCGCGGCGACTCTAATCCGAGCCATGCCCGAGCCATCAACGCCCGAAAGCCGAAACCTGCGCCGAGAGGCACAACTTCTAATCGAGCAAGCGGCTGTGCAGCAAGCTGAAAGTTCAGCCTCTCGCATCCGCAGTTCCGCCGACCCAAAAACGGGTGGGGCAACGCGGGAGCACGAAGCATCGGCACAGACCCCCACGAAGGGACAATCCAATGCCACCCCCACCCTCGAATAAGGGAAAGGCACCCTCGGTGCACGAACGCATCGGGAGGAAGCCTCTCAAGGAGCGAATCCTTGACACACGTGGTGACGCCAGCGACGACGATGCTCGCAACACCATCAACAAAAAGAGGCGGGATGGCACATCTCGCGGTTTCCACCCGTCAACGAATTGTTCGATGTCGCCACCAATTTTGCCTCCGGCGAGGAGGCGGTTGGTGCCATCTTTGATGGTAGAAGGGGGAAGCGGGCGAACGAAACGCCCATAGAGGGCAGCAAGTCCAAAGGATCTGCCAAGAAACAAAGACAAGGCAAGAAGGGGACGAAGCCCCCAAAAGCCTCGCGCCGACAGGAGCGGACCGAGGACCCTGACGAAATCCTCACAGTCGATCTTGCTCCGCCCAAAACTCCTCGAGGCCCCCCTCGAAGAGGCGGCATCTTCGACGACATGCTCAAGAAACCTTGCCCTTATCACAAGGGCGTCGTAACCCACACCCTCGAGCAATGCGGAATGCTAAAGAAATACTTCAACCGCACCGCTTCGAAGGACAAAGGGGGAAAAAGGACACGGGCGACGGCAGTGGCCAAGGCTTCCCGGAGGTGGAGAACGTCTTCTTCATTTTCGGGGGACCAACCGCGAACATGACCCCTCAACAGTGCAAGCGCGAGCGCCGAGAGGTATTCTCCATACACAAGGCGGGGCCGTCTTACCTCGACTGGTCAGAGGAAACCATCTCCTTCAGTCGAGAGGATCACCCCAACTACATCCCAAATCCGGGGCAGTACCCGCTTGTCGTTGATCCCATCATCGGCAATACCCGGTTCTCCAAGGTACTCATGGATGGAGGTAGCAGCCTCAACATCATGTACGCTTCTTCCTTGGAGCTCATGGGCATCGAGAGGGACACCGTGGCCCCATCGTTCGAACATGCCTACATATGCGACGTGGAATGCGTCGAGAGCACCGAGGCGCTTGCCGAGGACGAGGCTCTCGTCGCGGACCAGGAGAGGATGGCGAACGAAACCATCCCCTCCACTTCGAAGCATGCAGGCAATTTCGAGCCCGCAGAGCACACCAAGGTTGTGCCCCTCGACCCCAGCATCCCCAGCGACAAGACGGTGAGGGTCAGCTCGACCCTCGAAAGCAAATAGAAGGTGGTGCTCGTCGACTTTCTCCGCGCCAACGCCGACATCTTCGCGTGGAGCCCCTCGGATATGCCGGGCATACCGAGGGAGGTCACCGAGCACTCCCTTGATATCCTGCCCCACTCCAAGCCGGTGGTTCAACGCTTGCGACGCTTCGACGAACACAAGCGCAGGGCCATTGGTGAGGAGCTGCGCAAGCTCCTCGAGGCCGGATTCATCAAGGAGGTATTTCACCCTAACTGGCTCGCCAATCCTGTTTTAGTTAAGAAAAAGAATGGGAAGTGGAGGATGTGCATAGATTATACCGGTTTAAATAAAGCATGTCCAAAAGTCCCTTTTCTTTTACCACGTATCGATCAGATCGTAGACTCAACCGCGGGATGGGAGACGTTATGTTTCCTTGATGCTTATTCTGGTTTCCACCAAATTAAAATGAAAGTTTCTGATCAACTGGCAACCTCCTTTATCACGCCTTTTGGTATATTCTGCTATGTCACGATGTCGTTTGGCCTTCGAAATGCCGGATCTACATACCAGCGGTGTATGCTTCATGTTTTCGGAGATCATATCGGGCGAACCATAGAGGCATACGTTGACGATATTGTAGTAAAATCCAGGAAGGCGAACGACCTGGTAAACGATTTGCACATTGCGTTCGATTGTCTCCGGGCCAATGGGGTAAAGCTAAATCTAGAAAAAATGCGTTTTTGGGGTGCCTCGAGGTATGCTCTTGGGTTTCATAGTCTCTCAGCGAGGCATTGAGCCCAACCCTGAAAAAGTCTCAGCCCTCGAACAGATGGGACCGATCCGAGACCTAAAGGGGGTACAAAGGATATTGGGATGCTTAGCAGCCCTAAGCCAGTTCATCTCGTGTCTCGGCGAGAAAGGCTTGCCCCTGTACCGACTCCTAAAAAAGAACGAACATTTTTCTTGGACCCCCGAGGCTCAAAAAGCCCTCGACGGGCTAAAAGCGTCACTCGCGTGAGCACCAATTTTAACGCCACCTAAGGAGGGCGAGCGCCTCTACCTCTACGTAGCCGCAACGACTCAAGTAGTCAGCGGAGTCATCGTCGTAGAAAGAACTGAGGAAGGAAATGCTCTGCCCGTCCAAAGGCTGGTATATTACATCAGCGAGGTACTGACCGAAACCAAGACGCGATATCCACAAATCCAGAAGCTGCTCTATGTAGTAGTGCTAGCTCGGCGCAAATTGCGCCACTACTTCGAGGCTCATCCTGTCACCGTGGTCTCATCTTTCCCCTTGGGGGAGATACTCCGCAACCAGGATGTCCCGGGTAGAATAGCCAAATGGTCCGTGGAATTGATGGCCGAAGCCCTCACTTATGCCCCCCGCAAGGCAATTAAATCGCAAATCTTGGCCGATTTCATGGCAGAGTGGACCGACACATAGCTGCCCCCACCTCAGATCCAAGCCAAATGTTGGATCATGTACTTCAACGAGTCGGTGATGAAAACCGGTGCGGGCGCGGGCCTGCTCTTCGTCTCACCCCTCGGAGAACATATAAGGCACGTGGTACGCCTGCACTTCCCGGTGTCCAATAACATGGCCGAATACGATGCCTTACTAGCCGGCCTTCGCATAGCTATAGAGTTGGGTGTTAAACGCCTCGACATCCGGGGAGATTCACAACTGGTCATCGACTAGGTTATGAAGGAGGCAAGCTGCCACGATGACAAGATGTAAGCGTACTGCAATGCAGTACGCCGACTCGAGGACAAATTCCATGGCCTCGAGCTCAACCACATCGCACGAAAATACATCGAGCAGGCCGATGAATTGGCAAAAATTACGTCAGGGCGGATCACCGTTCTTCCAAACGTATTTGCCCGTGACCTAACAGAGCCAAGCATCGACCTCAAGCCAACTCCCAGAGCTCCTGATGCTCCCTCGAGGTCCGAACCCTCAGGGGCTGCGTACATCGAGCCCATGGACGAGGACCCTTCGAAAGAGGAACCGGAAGACTCAAGTCAGAAGATATCCTCGGCGGACGAAGGTTAAATTATGGAGATCGACGAGGCCCCATCGTCTCGCGATTGGCGCAACCAATACATTGCCTGGATCAACCGAGGGGAACTACCCTCGGACTGAACCGAGGCCCGGCGCATCGCGAGAAAGGCCAAGTCGTTCCGCATTATCGATAGGGAATTGTATAAGTGCAGCCCCTCCGGAATTTTGCAGCGGTGCATTCCAATCCCGAAGGGAAGGGAGCTCATTCGAGACATCCACGCTAGCGTATGCGGCCACACCGCGGCGCCCCGTACCCTCGTGGGCAACGCGTTTCGCCAAGGCTTCTACTGGCCCACTGTGTTGCCGACGCCAACGAAATTGTGCGCACCTGCGAAGGGTGTCAATTCTACGCACGCAAAACTCACTTCCCGGCCCACGTCTTGCAAACCGTTCCTATCACATGGCCATTCGCCGTATGGGGGCTCGACCTCGTCGGTCCAATGCGAGCAGTGCCCGGGGGCTTTACGCATCTGCTGGTGGCCATCGACAAGTTCTCAAAATGGATCGAGGCTCGACCAATCAGCAGCATCAGATCCGAACAAGCTGTGCAATTCTTCACAGATATAATTCACAGGTTCGGGGTCCCCAGTTCGATAATTACTGACAATGGCACCCAGTTTACAGGCAAGAAATTCATGGAATTCTGTAACGACCACCATATCCGCGTGGATTGGTCGGCTGTAGCACATCCACAGACAAACGACCAAGTAGAACGTGTCAACGATATGATTCTACAAGGCCTCAAGCCAAGAATATTCAACAAGCTGAATAGATTCGGCGAAAAATGGGTGTCAGAGCTACCCTCGGTAATTTGGAGCCTTAGAACAACCCCAAGCAGAGCCACGGGTTTCACCCCATTTTTTCTCGTCTATGGCACCGAGGCTATCCTCCCCACGGACTTGGAATATGGGTCCCCAAGGCTTAGTGCCTACCAAGAGGAAAGGAACAAGCAAGCTCATGAAGACTCACTCGATCAGGCGGATGAGGCTCGAGACGTGGCAATCTTACATTCAGCACAGTACCAACAGTCGCTTCGAAAATATCAAGCTCAAAAGGTTCGACGACGAGACCTCAACAAGGGGGACCTGGTGATAAGGCTGCGACAAGACAATCGAGGACGCCAAAAGCTCACACCGCCATGGGAAGGGCCCTACATCATCGCTGAGGTCCTCAAACCAGGCACATACAAGCTCGCAAACGAGAAAGGCGAAGTGTTCGCCAACGCCTGGAACATCCAACAGCTACGTCGCTTCTACCCTTAAGCTTCCAAGCATTTATGTACATTTGTACTTATTTCAAGAAATAAATAAAGGACCTTAAAATGAGTAAGACTAGGCTTACCGTCGAAAAAAGCCAAGTCTCACTCGGGGGCTAATTCGGGGGACTCCCCTCCTAAAATTGTCCCAATTTTAAGGTCTTTTCTTCAAAATTCTTTCATCATGTCCATCTCTAGTAATTGCTAAAAGGCAGTTCGGGGCATAGATTGACTAAGGCCGAGGGCCGGACGAGTCGAGGGACCGCCTACGCCTTCGAAAGGATACGGCATCCCCCTCGCTACCCTACGCTAAAGTTAGCCTATGAACGATACTCTCCTCGACAAGTCCCTTGCAAATTCAGTGAGATAAACGTGATAAATAAAACCATAATTCAAATAAAAACTCGAATGTGCGTTTGAAAACATGAAATTGTTTAAACCACTAAAGTACTTATTACATAAATATCCCTAAACTACTTAGGGAGCAAGGTCTTCGGGGTCTTCGGGGGTGGCATCTTCTTCGTCTTCAGCGTCGGGAAGGAGGTCGCTCTCGAAGATTCGCGCGAGGGTAGCAGCAGGAGCAAAGGCAGCGGCATCGGCACTCTCCACGACGGCTAGCGCAACGTCGTCGTTGAGGTCATCCGCCACCACGTAGCCACCGCTGACCGTCTCGAGGTCCACGACAAAGTGCGTCGAGATCACCCCGAGGGTCTTCTACACACCGAGGAGAAGGGCCCCCTTCAGGCGCTCGGTAATGCAACCGCCCAAGGCCCTTAGACGGCTGGCCACCGAGCTGCCCGACTGGGACTCGAGGGCGTCTAGCCCCTTGACCTCCTTGCAGACGGCAAGGGCTACTTCCCGTAGCTCCTCGAGGTCCTCCTGGGTCTTCGAATAGGCCACCTGCAGCGACTCCGCCTGTGAGGAAGTCTCCTCCGCCACCTTCCGCACCTCTGAAAGCCCAAAAGCAAAATCAGATAAGTTTTCGAAAACTGAAATCCACATTTAGGATGAGTTCATACCAAACTTACCTTCTACCAGCTTTTCCTTCTCGGCGAGGGCCTCCCGGGTAGTGCTGGCCTCCTGCTGGATTGTTGCCATCTCTCCTTGTTGGGCCTCGATAGAGGCCCGCAGCTCTGTAATGGCAACATCTCCCTCCGTCACCGTCATGGTGAGCAGGTCGATAGCCTGACCCTGGGTCTTCAATTGGGCCTCATGTAACACCCAAAAATGGCCCATTTAAAATTTTTAGTAATTAATTGGCTTTTATTTTATTTGTTCATATTTAATCTAGGTTAAATGAAATATTTATGAACATTAAAATCAAATATAAGTGTAGAAACATTTTTGTTGCATTCATGCTGCTGCACTATGTTTTGGTTGTTGGTAAATTAAGTTGGAATTTAAATTCTGTTTAAATTCAAATTTAATTTGTATTTGTTTCAGCCCTAGAAAAGTTAATTCAAGCCGAGTTCACTTTTGCTCCCTAAGTTTTTTCCCCGGCCCACTTTCGCACCCGCTACTCTTCCTCCCGAGCCAGCCCAGCCCCTCACCTCTTTCCCGGCCCAGCTCACCCCCCCTCTTTTTCTCCTCGGCCAACCCCGACTCGGCCCAGCAACCAACCACCCGGCCCAACACCTTTTCCCCTCGCTGCGGCCCGCAATGCCCCTTCCCTCCTCTCCCTCTCTCACTGCCGCCCAGCCCCACACGTCAGGGTTCCCTTTTCCCCCTTCCTTTCTTCCTCGCGCGAATGACGCCGAGCACCGGCGATGGCAGGGCCGTTCTTCCCGCGCCGTAGGCCCCCGCCGAGCCACCCCCCAGCCGCGCCGAAGCTGCGCCGAAGCTTCCTCCCCGACCCCTTTCCTTTCTTGGCTGCTCCACGCATGGCAGGACCCCTCCCCGATGGAAACCCCCCCCCCCCATCACCGCCGGCCGCCGATCCTCGCGCACCGTGCACCAGGGACCCCCTGAGCCCTATTTAAGCCGCGCACCAAGGCCAAGGAGCTCACCCGGTGTTGGCACTTCTTACGATCCAATATCAGAATTGAGAATCCTGGTACTGGGGTAAGGAGTGTTTCAGTGGTTTTCCTTATGGCTTAGTAAAATATAGAAATATTCTGCAAGCGCACAGAATCACCGCTGTAGCACTTCACCTGGGAGTATCCCGAGGTATCGTAATTTATATTTCCGCAGGGAAGCTTTGGCAAGATTACTAGTGAATAGATATTTGAGACTATCAGAGGAGGGTACACGACTAGACAATATAGGGGATAACGGTATTGGATAGGAGTGGATATACCGGACACACAGCTCAAGGGATACTCAGGTAAGGGAGAGAAGAGATAGATAGCTGGGAGGACAACGAGAAGAGATAGAGGACTCCTGGATTCTTTATCTACCTATGTCACTCTAGCTTAGAGATACAGCGGCTACAGAACCAGCACTAGGAGATCTGGGATAACTCTAATGTCTTAGCTTCGGGATAAGGGAACCGGTGAACACACAGAAAGGGATGAGAAGGGGTGCCACTATTTCCCAACTGGGGAATCCTACGGACCGGAACTAACGTGATGGGCTACGAAGACCGAAAGGGCTGTCACCACCTCCCGGCTACCACCTCCGTTGCGACGGGAATAAACTAAGGCCACTGACTAGTCTAGGAACCACTCCTACACTAGGCAACGACTACTTACTCTGCTAGCAAGAGCAAGCAACCTTGTCAATACTCTTGGTGACAATTCACCTCCAGTATCGAGCAAGATCGAAGAACCAGCCAAGACAAAGACTTAAACAAGACTACAAGCACTAGAACTATAACTGACTATAGTCTAAACAAGATATAGCTGCAACTTGGATAAAGTAGAAGCAAGATATAAATGACAAAGGCAAAGTGATAAAGATAACTATATTAATACTCAATGTCTTACAAAAGGAAAAGTAAAAGATACAAGAGCTATTACCAGAGCTTCTGAAGACGACTCCGGAACCTCCGAGGCAAAGCTCGACTCAACTCTAACTCCCAACTAAACTATCCTAACTCTACTAGAATGAAAGTGGAAATGAGCTCCTTGGCTTGGTGTGTGTTACAAATGGGGGTATGCCACTCTATATATATTGCTCCAGGGTCAGTTGAGGTAGAGTAACCGTCAAGGGAGAGGGCAGAGGCGGTGGCCGGCCGTTTCGGCCGGGAGGGTCGGTTCGGCCGAACCCTGGCATTCGGCCGAACGCCAGATCCACCGACCTGGCCACCAAGGGCCAGGATTGCTCCCCTGTGGCAGTTTTGGGCAGTGGGGGCGGTTCGGCCGGAGGCCTCAGTTCGGCCGAACTGGGCCTGGCAGCCCCCCTGCACCGCCTCTCCTCCTGGGCCTTCCTGGGCTGCTCTGGGTTGATGTAGTCCGTGTACTTCTGTTGTTTTAGCCCAGAGATGACGTGGCAGTAGCCCGGGATGAGTTGGCGGTCGTCCACATGTCGTGCATCGTGTTCGCTTGGTCATCGGTGATGTGGACGGCTCTCGGTGGCGTGTACGGCTAAGGGGGGTAACCGGCCGAACGGAGTCGTTCGGCCGATTCGGTCATTTTCGGCCCCAATAGCACGTATTTGTTGTAGTTGTACCTGCACAAGTGACACTCACCAAAACTCGTGGAACTTTATTAGAAATAAAACCTAAGTACATGAAAAGTTGCATAAAACCTCATTTATTCCCGAGTATTGGTGGTCGGATTTGGGTTGTAACGACCGCCAACACTCGGCCTTCACCCCGAGCTCCAAACCACCCAGCGCCCCTCTTCGGCTGCCATTGTCCATCCTCGCTACCATCGCCCTTCCCTCGTCGGGAACCCGCCCAGGAGTCTCCCCGGGAGGTAATTGAGCCGTCCACACAATCCCGCTCCCTGTTTTTCCTTGAATCCGAGCCTAATTGCTCGCCGCCGTCTTTCCAGAGCCGCCGAGCTACTGCCCCACGCCGACCGCCATCTCCGTCGCCCCATCATCATCGCGATCATCTCAGGTGAGCTCGCCATTCCATCCCGGTGCTGTAGGATCCAACCGCGTGGCAAATGGAGGCCTGTAGCTCGAGTTAAGTTCATCTCCGGCGATCCCCCGCCGTCGACCAAGCGGCGCCGCCGCATCGGAGCGCCGCCATGCCCCCTCCCACGACTTGGTCTGATCTGGACTGTTGGATCCAGATCCAACGGCCGTCAGCGCGCCCCACCCCAGGTCAAACCGGCACGCACCGGTCATCCTTGCCATTTTTTCTAAAGAGCCCCTGCATTTTTCAAGATTCAACCCGCAGTCCACTGCCTTTAGAAAATAATTACGATTAGGTCCTTTCTTTAGTGAAAAACCCCCTGACCTTGTTAAATTTAGAACCCGCAGTCCTGTCTTCGTTATTTCGGGCGTAGGCCCTTGGGTTTTTATATGAAATTATGTTTTAGTCCCTGGTTTCTTCAAAATAAGCCCCTGGAACCTTTTAAAAATTACCAGCAGGTCCCTAGAACTTAGAAAAGCCATATCTTTTTCGTTTTAGCTCCGATTAATGTGATTTTTGCGCTCATGTGTTCGTAGTGAAGCGTAGAATATTTCTAAAACCTTTTCGTGCACTATTTCTACTATTTGGTGTACTGTTCTAATAGAATATTATTTGTTTACATGTATTGGTATGCGTGTATGCTTGTATGGTGCTCCGTGTCTAGTCGGTGAGCCGTTAGCCTTGGAGTTCGAGCTCGGTGAGGATTTTCCGGAGCAGGACTCGCAGCAGCAGCAGCACTTCGAGGAGGGCAAGTTATAGCATGGACAATCCTTGCTACCTAAACACACCCTTTACAATTATTTAATTTCATATGCATGTGTCTAATTTACTGTCCCATTAAGTTTGTACCTAGTTTTGTATATCCTATTCCTTTGATAACCTCGGGTTAATGCATATGGGTAGATTTTTGCTATGCGCGGCTACTGTCACCATTATTTAACTGTTAATTTTGACTTAATGGTTCACCTCAACGTTAATGTTAAAACTTGCTTTTTAGCAACTTGGTTTAGGGAGCTGGAGCATGTGCTGTGTGCTTTGCTCTAGTGTCTCTCCGTAAGGTCCGATTCTTAAAGCGGCAACCCAGGAACCTATCGCCACCGCTAGAACTATTATGGCTCTGGTCTTGGTCAAGTAACTTGTACGTCTCTAGCTTGCCAGTGGTTACCATTGGGGCCAACGGCGTTAGTGGACACAAGGTGAAAGGGTGTTTCTTGATTCCACCGGGGACGGGTGATCTGTCGGCTATGCCCCCGTGAGGCATAGTCCCGTGCTGGGAGTCCCTGCGATGGGGAATTCCACACGTTGTGCATGGATGGGTGTGATGCCCGCGCGTTGGATGCCATTGACCCCCCCCCCTCATGGTGTGACTCCGTGAGCGTACGTCAATCCCGGTGCCTAGGGTCTCACCGCCTTGTTAAACTAGCGGCTACGGTCTTGTTAGGGTGTCTTGTGAAAAACCTCATAGCGTCCCTATGCCGTCACACCTCGGAAGTGTTGATGTGCGTGGTTCGGTGCAAAGTTCCTTTGAACTTTTACGCGACTGGTGGGTAAATGGCGAAACCTCTGCAGAGTGTAAAATCTATCATGATAGCCTTGCTCAAGGTAACGAGCGGCCTGGATCCTTTTTTATTAGAAGATGGTGTTTAGTTATGATTATTGTCACTTATACTTATTATTTGGGTTGCAACCGGGTTTCATTCACCTGTAGTAATTTGTTAAATGTTAAAATGAACCAACTAAAAATGCTAAAGCAGTTAAGCCGTGTCTAGCCTATTTTGAGCCTTCATACCCATGCTATACTTGCTAAGTATTTGTTTACTTACACTTGTCAATATTCAACAAAATCCCGGATGGGTAAACAGATTGGGCTGATCAGGAGACTGCTGCTGAGTTCCCTGAGGACCTGCCATATTTCTGAGTTGCGCTCTACCAGTCAGAGTCCCTGTGGACTGTGGCTCCGCTTACATTGAGAGTTATAGACTTTCGTTGTAATAAATATTATTGATATACTCTAATGTAAACTATTTTATTTCGAGCATTTGTACTCTGTTTATCATATTTGTTCATTGTATGTGTTCTGTGGACTTCCTGGGCACACATACGGCCGCAGTCGGGTTTTGTGAAAATCCGGGTGTGACACCTCAGCCGCGGCAAGCACCGAGCCCCGCTGCTGCAACTGCCCCCGGGCTTCGGCAAGGGCGGTGCGCTCCTGCTGAACCTCGCCCTCGAGCGCCGCCAGCGCCTGCGTTCGACGATGGAGCTCATGCCCCTGCCGAAGGACCTCCTTTGCCGTCTCCACGGCGAGAGTCCTCTCGCGCAGGCGTTCCCGCTCAGCATGGCTCAAGGCCTCCCTTAGCTGATGCACCTCGACATGCGCATCAGCAAGTTCGGCGACCTTTCGCCCGGCCATCTTCCTCACGTTCTGTTATCAACACAACAGATAGAGATGAAAAAAGGGGGAGAGACGCAAAATATGCAACAAATTTAGTGATTAAGCCACTTACTTGGTGGACGTCTAAGCCCCGACCGAGGTGGAGTTCGAGGACTTGCTTTAGAGCGTCTTGGACCGTGGTCCCCAAGGCCAGTTGTTCCTCCCATAGGAGACGCTCGGCCTCAGCGGACTCGGCCAGGCCAGGAGGGACGCCGCGACGCCCGAGCCCCAAGTTGCGCCAGGCCTCGAAGGCCGGGACGCCAGGCAGGGTGCCCATGGTCCTCTCCTCCCAAGGGCTGCAGGTCCCGTCGCGGAATCCTGGAGCATCCTCCTCCTCATCCTCCTGACCACCCTCGAGAGTGGCCGGGAGGGTCATCATTGCGGAGCCGGCCCCGGGCACCTCCTCCGCCTCCGCTGTACCGCTGTCTCCAGTCGCGGTCTGACCCGCGTCTTCAGCGCGGGCCGCACCTTCCGCCACCCCCGTGCCCTCAGCCGGCACGGAGGTCTCTGTCACCCCCGCAACAGCAGGGGCCGCATCCTCCACAGGCAGAGCCGGGGTCGTCTCCCTGGCCGGCTTGTCGCCCGCTGCCGCCGATACTTCTCCAGCCGCCGCCTGCCCCCTGGATCGGGCGGCCCCTCGCATGAGGGCCGCCCGATACGGCGTCGACAATCTCCGTCGCCTGGGGCGCCCCGGATGGGGGCGGCGCTGCCGAACGAGGCGTGGCGCGCGCCAACACCTTTAGCGCCTTCGTTGGCGCCAACAGAAGCGATGACGGCGGTCCGGGTTGGCTGACAGAAACCAAGTCAATAAAATTAGACCAAAAACAACCCATGAATTAAGCTCGACAGAGGAACAACAACTCACCTAACCCGAATGAGGCTGCTCAGCCTACGCTTCTTGCCACTCGAGGGCTGCCGAGTCCCCGAACGACCACGGCCCCTCGGCGGCAGGGTCTCACTCGCGGGCCTCGAAGAGCTTTGCGCCCTAGTGGCCCCTGGGGCAATGGCCCCATTGTCCGCCCCAGGCGCCGGCGGGCTCCGAGCTCGAGCCCCTGCAGCAGCCCCACAGCAGCTCAAGCCCGACGATGGCATTCCTTCTAATGTGCCGCCCTTCGTTGGCACTTCCTCTCCTTCTTCTGCTTGGCCGCATCCTTTCGTGCCTTCTGCCTTTCGACAGAAAGGCGATTGGCCGCACGGACCCCACGAAGAGGAGGGGCGGAGCGATATCCCTTTTGAGACAAACCCTGAAGAGAAAATCTAAGATTGGCGATGAGAAACCCTCGAGGGTAGGAAGCAAGATTGAATCTAAATTAAACTTAAAATGGAACTCACAAATTGTAAATACTCCGTTTCGGGGCGCATCTTGACGGCGAATAGGGCCGCCTCCTTGCAATCGAGCTTGGAGACCTCCACAAGTCGTCGAGCTCGATGCATGCAGTACTCGAGGACGAGGGTCCCCTCCTTCATCTTCGAGCCCTGCCAGGGTGAATCTGCCTTGAGCAGGTCAAGGCGCAGCGTCCTCTCTATCTGCGGCAGGACATACCGCTGGTTGAAGTTCGCAATCACCACCGCCACGGTCAACCCTGCCCTCGACAGCGCGGTGAAGGCGTCGGTGAAAACCTGGAGTCGCTCCTGACGGTCGGCGGGGGAGACACCGTAGCCGCACGACTCTGGCTGCTCGCGCAGCACCTTGCCGGTGTACTCTGGCAGTTTGTTGTTGACGTTGTGGAGGTAGAACCACCCCTTGTCCCAGTCGGCGTTGTTGGAGGTCATTGTCGCCGGGATGTACTGCCCGCTCCGCTGCCCCCGAACGTGCAGGGTGAGGCCCCCGGCGCGGACCGCCCGGCGGAACCCCCGAGACTCACCTACGGCCGTATGCAGCTCACCCAGAAAAAGGTGAACCCATAGGTCCCAGTGAGCCTCTATCCCCAAGTACCCCTCACAAACGGCGACAAAGACCGCCGCTTGCGAGATGGCATTGGGGACGAAGTTTTGGAGCTACACACCGTAGTGGAGGCACAATCCGCAGAAAAACGGCGATGCGGAGACTCCGAACCCCCGCTCGTGTAGCCTCGCCAGGCTCACCACGAAGCCCTCCGGCGGAGAAGGCTCGTGGTGGTTGGACGGTGACGCAATCCACATCGGCTCATCCGGGTTGCTGTTCGCCGACAGCACCCCGGCCTCCACCAGCTCGGCGAGATAGGCGGCGGTGGCGATGGAGGGGCTCCACGGAGTAGAGTCAACCATGGTCACCATGACGGGCGGCGGCGGGTAAAAGCGAAGTCTACGCGGGGAAGACGAAAGGCAAAGAGCGGCGGCGCTTGGAAATAGCAGATGCAATCGGAAGGCAAGGGCTGGGTAAGCCAAACCTTTCCCCTTGTCTCTTTATTTATAGTGTAATGCGAAGCGCAGCCAGCACCCCGGCCGCGTGAAATACGCATTCAATGCGGTTGGCACCACTGTCACTGACGGTCAGGCCCCACGGGTAGGGATAACCACTACGTGCGAGAATCCGAGCGTCGCAGACGATACCTCACATCGTAACTTCCCACGCCTCTGCCGCTCCGCCTAAAAAGGCACGCCCGCTTCGCATACTCCATGCCACGTCGCCCACGATTACGAAAATAAACGCTCAAGGCCAGCCAAAAGGCTTCTGAGGTAAGTTATCTATCCTTGAGGCCCTACGGATCAGGGGTTCGAAGCCCTGGCCCATTGAGGGTTCGACAGGCACCCCAGATCTAACAGAGTCAGGGATAACCAAGGGCACACGTGATCGAGCCTATCCTCGAGTACGAAACTCGAGGGTGCCCTCCATGTTATATTCAAGGCCAAGATGGAGGCAGCTAGTTGAGGGATCCCACCGAGGGAGAGCAACGAGCCCTCGACCCCTAACGAACGGGGTCGAGCTCTGCCTAGCAAACCTTCACGAGTGCTCTTATGAGACGTGTCTCCGAACCAACCTCCATCGAACGAGGCACGGACGTCCACTTGAATTATCCGCTAAGAGCTCATAGAGGCATCCATGACGCGCGGCCCGTTCGAGGGAAGCATGGATTGCGTCACCCCTCCTCCCCACGAACGGGGCGACGAGGGTCGTAACTCAAAGTTGAGGACCGCCCCTGATCGATCTTGCTAGGGCTAGGGCTCGGGGGCTCCTTGCACCACAAGGTCGAGTTCCTTGAAGACGAAACGTGTTGTAGCTCACGAAAGCGCGAAACACTGACAGCCCTTGCAGGAGTATATCCACTCCTCCAAGGCCTTGGGGGCTACACCCACAGGTGCGCTGGCGCGCAACAAGCGGAATTCTTCAAGGAAACCTTATCAGAAGCACCCACGACAAAAAGCCTTTGTCGGATTAAAACCTACTCCATCAAAGGCTCGGGGGCTACTGTTGGGGGCGATCATTAGGGGTACCCAATCCTATGGGATAACCACCCTTGTTAAACATTAAACTCATTTGCATAACCAAAAAAACAGAAACGGAAGTTAAGGCCAACGGCCCAGCAACGAAGAAAGGCCCAGTCAAGGCACCCCGTGGAGTGCCTCGACGCGAACCATAATCTCCGCTTCGCTCGAGGGAACTGACCCCTCGAGCGAATCGGAGAACTCCGCTTCGGTCGAGGCCTGAGGATCAAGCCTCGAGCAACCCATGGAATGGGGAGAGCTCCGCCTCGGTCGAGACCCTCGCTCCGACAGACAATTAATGGCGCTCACCACCACCGTGCGTCCAAAGTCAAAAGGCAAATCTCTCGCCATGCCGCCCTGACAGCCACGACCCCCCCCCACCCCCCCCACCCCCCCCCCCCCGCCCCGTCGCATCCGCCAACTCCCGTCACTATGCTGCCAACCGAGGCTCTGTGCGGGCAGGCCGGCGCTTGGCGAACAAAGCCCGTCACTCCGAGCTCCTATGCTGCCAACTACGACGACTAGAAGCCCTCCGTCGGGCGGGAGAGACCCTCGAGCACACAGCAGGAGAAGAAGAGAGGATGGCGGAGGCATGTCGGGCCATTCCGAGCGCTATGCGACCATCTCTGGCGCTGTGCGCACATATCGCCATTGTGCGAACAGGGCCGGGTCACTCCAACTCCCTGTGCTACCAACTCCCACAGTGATTTCCCATAGAATGGGCTGTGCACAGGCATGGGAGACCCTCGAAATAGTGTACGGACGAGTCATTACCGCACAAAGGACAGCTCGGATCCTCAAAACCACTCCTTGGCATCATCACCAGTACAAGAATCAACCACAGGGATCGCAATATCGCGCAACAGCGGACAAGGACAAAGAAGCACGCCCGGTGCAACTCCTACTACTTTGCGGCAACTATCCCTGTACAACAACACACACTTGTAACCCCTTCTCCTTGGCCTATAAAAGGAGGGGGTGATCGATCAAGAAAAAAGAGGAGACACAGACAAAGAGATCGAGAATTCGCACACACTCAGATAAACCACGATATTGGCACTCCGCCTCAATCATCAAGGACTTCGAGGTCTAGCCTCCTCTCCCAACCTGCTTGTACCCCCTACTACTTGCAGTCCGGTGCAGAATAACACATCGCACGTACCACCTTGCTGGAAGTACGGTCTTACGACCGGAACCAGGATAAACCCGTGTCTTGTTTTATCTTCTGCATCAACCATCAGGGGACGGAACACAACGCATTTCTGGTTGGTGTCGGGACCATGATTTCTAAACACCGACACATACACAAGTTGAAAAGTGTTGTGTTCTTGAAACCCCTCCGGTGACATACACAAATTGAAAAGCGTTGTGTTCTTGAAACCCTCCGGTGACATACACAAGTTGAAAAGTGTTGTGTTCTTTGAAACCCGTCTGGTAACAAACACAAGTTGACAAGCGTTGTGTCATACAAAAGTTGAAAACAAGTTCAAAACATGCACAAATAGTAAGATGCACAAACTCAAAAGTAGCATTACAGCATTCATGCACTCTGAATAAAGTTCAAAACCAGACAAAAGATTCAGGAGAATGCATTCCTGCCTAAAATCATTCATGTAGGGGGCATCCGCCTACATGCACTTGCTACTACCCCCTTCTTCGGTGCTCTGACCACATTGTTTTTTCTGTGCAGGCGGATAGACATGTTCACCATCCGAATGGGTGCCCGACGATGCACCTGATAGAACACCATGTATGTCCTGCGTTGCAAGTTCATTCAAGGTAATAACATCAATGCATGCATTGCAAATTCTAAGTACAATGTTGTGAACAAGAACATATACTCACCCCGTCCACATAAGGATAAGCCATTTCATCAACAGCCGAACCACTGATATAGTCCCCACTGTTCAATAAGTAGAGATGGCAATTCCTGGTCCCATGCTCAGCATGAGCGGCCAACATTTTCATTATGTCTTCTTCTCCACCGATAGGTACTCGCCTGTTGGTGGCTTACTCAATGGTGGGAGGTAGTACAACTCTGCACTTCCTCTGTATCCATGAGTAACCAAACATGTTAAAATAGAGTCGTAATGAACAGTAATCGGCTTTACAAATACAAACTGACTCAGATGGTCTCGACTGTCATCGTACTCCCGTAGATCAGAATATACTTCCTTCACATAGTGAGCCTTAAATTTCATCATCACATGCTGCAAGTATTATGGATTAGACAGAACAAGGTAATGTGAGACAACAACTTTTCGTTCTTGCAAAATAAAATTTCATTAACCGAGGGATTCTCGGTGTCGAGTAATATGTCAAAGTTATGCCGTGACATAGAAAGAATATCATCTTGTTCCTGAAAGTGCAAACATTCGAGGCATTCACATAGTTGAATACATAGTGCAAAATATAATTAATATATTACCATAGTTATCTCGACTTTCTTCTTGCCACGAGCCTTCTCCTGCAACTCAAGACGGGACCTCAGGATCGAGTGGTCCAAGGCCAAAGCATTGAACTGTGCTTTCAACTGGGCAATAGCCAAGTCCATTTTTTCTTCATCTATCTTGATGTTGGCATTATTTTGTTCCATTACATTAGTATACCAATTGTATGCGAAGACATGTCCCCCCTTTAGATAGCGGTCAAGCAATTGTTCACGCATTTCTTTTGTTGCTCCTTTCACATGGTCCACCACTAGTATCTCCAATTTGTAGGCCCATTGATCAAGCTCCAGTTCTAACTGTGTTTCCACTGCAGCACGTGAGGAGAGTATGTACTGGTCAGTGTCTTGACGTTCCCATCTCCGCATGACGATTGTTTTGCTATTGTCTAGATTTATGTTTAGATCCAAGTCACCCCGGACCGACCTCAACTCTTCCATCATCTCCTCCACCTCGTTTAGGGACTGCTGAACTGGATCCATGATAACTAGGGATACATGCAATCAAAAGATATACTACAAGTCACATGCTATAACAGTCTCTTTAAAAACTACATTGGATAGAGAAAGCACTACAATTTGTACAAGACTAAACTAGGACAATGTAAACAAAGACCAAAAAAGCATGTAATCTTCGTGATGCCTAGGTTTGTTAAGTTACAAATTTGAAGAATCCACGTCAAATCGTACACAATGTGATTGCTTAGAAACTACCGGCGGGTTGTATGAACAACAAGATGGCAGAGACAGTGCTCACCACGGGCTTGATGAAAAATGGGGAATGTCATTTATAGCTTGCTTCTACTTTATTCTAGTTGCATCTATATCGTGTTTAGACTATAGTTGGTTCTAGTTCTGGTGCTTCTAGATCTTGTTTAAGTCTTTGTCTTATCTAGTTCTTCGATCTTGCTCAATACAGGAGGTGAATTGTCACTAAGAGTATTGACAAGGTTGCTTGCTCTTGCTATAGCTTGCTTCTACTTTATTCTAGTTGCATCTATATCGTGTTTAGACTATAGTTGGTTCTAGTTCTGGTGCTTCTAGATCTTGTTTAAGTCTTTGTCTTAGCTGGTTCTTCGATCTTACTCAATATTGGAGGTGAATTGTCACTAAGAGTATTGACAAGGTTGCTTGCTCTTGCTACTGGAGTAAGTAGTTATTAACTAGTGTAGGAGTGGTTCCTAGGCTAGCCAGTGACCTTAGTTTGCCCTTGAGTCTGCGGAGGTGGTAGTCGTTAGGTGGTGATAGCCCTATACGGCCTTCATAGCCCATCACGTTCGTCTCGGCTTGTAGAATCCCCCAGTGCAGGGTAGATGCCACCCCTTCTCATCCCTTTCTGTGTGGCGTAGGCTCTGCTGTCCCGAAGTTAAGACATAGGTTTGACCTTGACCTCTGAGTGCTGGCTCTTCAGCCTCTGTCTCTCTAACCCCGAGTGACATAGACAGATAAAGTACCTTGGAATCATCTATTTCTTCTCGTTGTCCTCCTAGCTATCTATTCCTTCTCTTTCTTACATGAGCCTCCCTTGAGCTGTGTGTCACGGTATATCCACTCCTATCCAATACCGTTATCCCCCGTCTTGCTAGTCATGTACCCCTCTCTGATAGTCTCGAATATCTGTTTGCTAGTACTCTTGCCATAAGCTTCCCTGCGGAAATATAAATTATGATACCTCGGAATACTCATTGGTGAAGTGCTACAACAGTAATTCTGCGTGCTTGCAAAATATTTGTATATTTTACTGAGCCATAAGAAAAACCACTAAAACACTCCTTACCCCAGTATCGGGATTCACAATGTTGATATTGGATCGTAAGAAGTGCCAACACTCCAATGGAGATCCCTAGCTGCAGGGGTGTTGGAGCACCCCCACACCGATGCTATAACCACCCTCGGCTATGGTAGTACCACTAAGTCCTTATTTCTCTGCGTCCACCGATCATACCGGTGTTGACACCGGTCCAACTAACCGGAGTACTTGCATGGGCTTGGTAGATTGGGCCCCTTTTCCGATTCTCCTATTGGACCGGTGATCATCGAATATGTTCACTGGACAATCTAGCGCAGTACGGACCTGAGGACAATCTAACATGGCAAGCATGAACACCCTTCTACTAGCTCTAGGGTTGAGCGGCGGCCGTGGATGGTAAACTCACCCATCTTGTGCAGGTGGTGGGCCGAATGGGCTTGTGCAGGCTTCCAAACATGGGTCGAAATGCATTATTTTCTTGGGCCTGTGCAACCAACCAATCAGACCCTCTATGAATGCGGGTAACTATTATTTGCATGCACTCGTTCGACCGCGGTAATGCTCACCAGACATGTTGCCAGGGAACCTGAGTGAAAGCATGTTGCCACCCGAGAAGACGCCAAAGTAATCAGTAACATGATACTCAACTGAGTTCGTAGATGTGCTCACCCTCGAGGGATACGGACGACGGCGGCCGGGCATCGGTCCATGGCGGAGGTAGTGGGTCGGTGGTGAGCGGCTTCTGCGGGGATAGGTGCTTCGGCGGGGAATTGACGACGGCGACCAGCGGCGCGGCTTCACCTCGATGCAGGGAAACTCATGGTGGGGTCGGATGGCCCCGACGGCGGCCGAGGCGGCAAGACGACGGCGATGGCCTGCGGCGCCTGGTGCTCTCGCGGGGAGTCTTCTCCGGTGAACGAACGGCGGCGATGACTGGCGGTAGAGCTTCGTCTCGTCAAGGGGAAGCTCATGGCAGCCTCGGTTTTCCCCAACGTGCGGCGAGCGCGGCGAATCGCTGGCAATGGCGGGCGGCGGTGCTTGGTTCGGTCGGCCGGCGGCACTGCACATGGGTGCAGAGGCGAAGGAGGAGCGGCGGCCGAAGCTCGCATGGTGAAGGCCTCGGGTGCTCGCGTTTTATAGGGGCGCGGAACGCAGCCCCGGGGCTCGCTCGCCGAGGTGGCACGCTCGCCAAGGATGGCCTGGCGGCGGCGTGACGCCTAGCAGTGGGAGGAGGCAGGCGCAGCGGGCTGATGGGACAGCTGGGCCGCGCGCCGGTGGGAGCGAGCGCTGGGCCGGGAGTGGGGGAGTGGATGGGCTAGAGGCGAGCTGGGCCAGAGTGGCGGTGGGAGAATTGGGCCGTCTCGTGGAGAGGGATTAGTGGTTAGGCTGGGTCAGCTGGGCTGGGTTTCGGCCTGGTTAGGTTTTAGATTTATTTTTCCTTTTTATTTTCAGAATACATTTTCCAGGGCAAGAATAAATCTAGAAAATTCGTTTAAGCCATGAAAAATACTCAGAAAATTCCAACAATCTCGGGAAAAAACCCAGAAGTAGAATTGGACATGAGGAACTCAAATAAAATATTTGGAGCTGATGAAAAAGATTTTAGCACATCCCAAAAATTGGAATTAGCTCTAGAAACTTAGAAATAAATTCCAAAAAAATCCAGAAAATTCCTATTAGGCTTCTAAACGCATTTTAGAAAATTCTGCACACATAAAACCACTAAATGCAAGCCGGCATGAATACAAGGCAAGGAATATTAAACCTATGTCATTAAAAACCAAAATTTCCTATACTAAATTCCCTGTTAATTATATAAAGCTTGGAAAAATTTTAGCAAATTGAGAGAATCATTGTATTAATTATGCTAATTAATCACATCCCAAAATCCAAAAATTTTGGGGTATGGCAGGAACGGACGTACTATTCATCGACAAACATGTCAGTCCCTTGACACAGGTTGTTGGATGCACCTGCATGCAGGTTCACGAATGTATTATGCATTGGATTTTTGCTAGGACTCATCTTCCGCATTATCTCAGCAACATGGTTGATTCCCTCTCAGTTTTCAGTTGCACTATCACCTGCCTGAGATCTCCATTTTCCTCCTGAACCTGCTCAACCTGCTGCTGCTCCTCTGCTTTCTTCCTCAGCTGCCAAATAGAATCCCGAAGATCACACAGCAAAATTCTCTCATACTAGGTGGCCTCACGATCAATCCACAACTAATAGCTGCAATCCTCGGGCTTCTACACTAAAATTGAACAGCGAATCAGAAAATCAATCACAAAATGGACCAAATCTAAGGAAAAACCTAAAGAAAGGCTTACCAATCCTGAAGGGCGTCTATAGTACCTCCGGCCATGGTTCGCATCGCTCCTTGATGTCCAGCAAGGCGCCGTCCTATTGCACTTCACCGGCGGGGAGTAGTCATACGGACCTACTCGGTACGGTACCGGCGCCTCCTCTTCCTCTCGACGACGATGCGGACCACCGTGGCGAGCACGAGCTTGACGACACCATGGCGGCAGCCTCCCTCCCGCGTTGCCTTACCACGCCCCCTCATTGGCAGGAACCCTAGGTCCGCCACGTACCCTAGGTCCGACCTACGGATCCAAGCAACCTTACTGGGCTCAAACTATATTAGATCAACCATTCAATCCAAACTATACTACCAAAACGTTATTCCAATCATTGTGGATTGACTATTTTACCCTTGGTGCAAAAACTTAATCCCGGAATGACAATTACCCCCGCACTATTTTTTTTGCGGGCCCCACCAAAACAGTATGCACCTGGTGCATACTAGGTACCTCTCTTTTGGGTACCTCTTGGTACCTCCTCTGCTTACAGCCGTCGGATCGAGCGACGTGAGCCATCCAATTTTCCTTCAACCACTGTAAAATGATTCTATTTTTTATTTCTCTAAAATTTCCAATATTTAATTTTTTACCATGCAAATAAATAAAATCGTTGTCTATTCAAAAAAATATGTGGGATGTGCCATTCCTGCTCTGCATTGTATTCTATTTTAAAAATACGATTAGATTTCTGTCTAGTTCGTAAATTTCAATCGTCCTTAAGTATTTTTTAACCCATGTTTCAAATAATAAAACTCACTACTACATAAAAAACTTACATTCGTCCACTGCATTTCGTACCGGACATAGTACTGGGTGTAAACATGGAAGCCCCCAGAACAAATTTACCAGCCAGTACTAAATGATCCTCCACGAATTACTTTAAAAGGAAATCATCTCCAACTTAGTCACATGTGATGCATAGGTGGGATGGTAAGAAAGCAACACGTGAGCTAGAGGTCATGGGTTCAAATCCAAGTGGTTGCGCATGCGTATTTGCTCGCGTGACTTGTGACGTTGCGCGTGTGCGGGCCTCCCAGGTGTTTGAACCTTATTGCTAATGTTGCACGTGTGCGGGACTCACACGGTTGCCCAGCCGGTACTAAATGGCTTGCACGTTAGGATTTTTGGCCGATACTGATAAAGATTTTTGTAGTAGTGTCTTAGCCCTTACTAAGCTGCATTGATTATTTCCTTTTCTATTGCTAATGTATGCACTAGCGAAGCTTAGAGCAACTCCAGCAACCCTCTAAACAAACATCTATCTCGGTTTACATTGTCAAGTAAAAAATTACACTCTGGTAGACCCTTGACCCCATGAGTTATTGTTGTAATTTAAACAAGTTTTAAAGGTCTAATTTATGAATTATTGCTGGAGTTGCTCTTACCCTATCTTCTCTATATTTCTTTTCCCTACTAATCTATTTCCTTCCTCTTATTCCTTTGTTGTCGGCCTTTACTACTAATTAGTCCATCTCTTCAAGTGAGAATCTTTTAGCAATCTGGCCCGTTAGCAATCCAGCCCGAGGTAAGCAAGCAATCAACCATGTGCCATGACCAACCCCTTGAGCTCACGCAGGCAGTCAAAACAAACTGACTTGCTCCAATATCAATTTCCACCACCAGTAATGCAAATTGTCCACCTTAGTTGTATATCAGTCGAGAGCTCCCCTTTAACTTTCATATGACCCCTCCTCCACTCTTCCTGGGTCTATTAAAGGCACGGTGATTTTCCTTTCGCCCTGCTAACCCGAACCTCCTCTCACTACCATCACGCCGCCCTCCACTCCTCCAGCATTGAGTTGCATGCTATCATCTTCCCTGTGGAGAACAGCAGGTTGCTCGGTGTGGTCGGATGTTCCTCAAACTGGGCTAAAGGCCCTATTTTAGTCCCGGGCGAAGCCCCCTGACCCGGGACTAAAGGGTGAGCGTTTAGTCCCGGGCGGAGCCCCCAGCCAGGACTAAAGGTCCCCCGCGCCACCAGCGGTTGGGGCCGGGACTAATGCTCACATTAGTCCCGGCCCTAATTTCATCCGGGACTAAAGGGGTGGATGGAAAGTCACTTCCCTACTAATGATCATGCATCATCGCCACCAGCAACTATCATGGGCTGGTCAGAAACATCGTCACCATACTGCCTTCTTTCTGTTATGTGAATGCACGAAGGCTCTATTATTGCATAAGACACTAACCGGTGTGCTTAGCTTTGTGTTTGCACCGGCCATCTGGGCAATAGCCCGCATGCAATCAAACATCGGTCAAAAAACCAGTAGACAACCATAGAATAATCACATATTCAATACTTGATGACTTGTGTTGAAAATGTCCGACCTCCAGAGTGTAAAACTAATATATCAGCAGTGCTCATGGTAAAGAGTGTGGCTTGGGCTTATTCGGGATTAGTGGTGCTCATGCTGGTGGTTGGTTAGTGGCTCGAAAGGATTTCGGAGGGGTGCATGAGGTTGGCTCGGATGGATTTCCGTAGTTTGGGCTGTTCTTTAGAACACCGTGGTTTGACATAGGAAATATTCCCTATATCCCAAAAAAATATATTTAAACATCTAAAATTTGTCCCACAAAAAATTGATGTTCTGGCATGCATATATGATTAAATGGAAATAAATCGCATGAATGTATTAAATGGAAATAGATTTTTTCAATTTTTTGTATCTAAACTCAACTAATTAAGGGCCCATGCAGTCTTTTTCATCCACCTCTAAAATATTTGAAAAATTATAGAACATCATTCTTATTAGGATGGATAGAGTATGTGCTAACTACATGAGGTTAACATTAAGGATATGTTGCTTAAGTGCGGTTCAACCCAAAAGCCCTCCAAATTACCTCACATTGTATTTTTACTACACCTGCGTGGTATAATTCATTGTATTCACCCCTTCTTTTCCCCTTGCTATCCCTCCACCACATACTCCAGGGACAAGTTCATTGAAGATATGCCTTCGACCAGATACTTCGTTCTAGGCTAGTGTGCCATCGATCAGCTGGCTATTGAGTTAGAGCCCCATTCCACTGAAGACTTCGATATAGTTATATTTTTCTTTCAAACCATGGGTTATTTTGTGTCACACCCGGCCCAGTTTAGTGCCACATTGCTAGTTGAGCAAGGGTGGAGGCAACTTATAAGCCTTTGTCTTCCAGCCATAGCACCTTCGGGTTAACCCTTTTACACGAAGCGAGGACGAAAGTGTAAGCAGGGTGCTATGTGTACGCGTGCACGCCCCTCGGAAGGGCTGTGCGGTGCGGCTTTGGAGGGCGGGGTGTTACAGGTGGTATCAGAGCCGACCCTCGCGGTTGCGCGTACGGGCGCAGTGTGCGGGCATAGGGCGCATGGCGCGTATGGCCCGGGTAGGGCATACGGCATGGACTATGGCGCCGGCACTGGACGTACGGTCGTGCGCCAAGGGGGAACGTTCCTGGACATTTGCCCGTGTGGGTGAGTTGCGCCGACGAGGACCCTCGCGGTTGCGCGTACGGGCGCAGTGTGCGGGCATAGGGCGCATGGCGCGTATGGCCCGGGTAGGGCATACGTCATGGACTATGGCGCCGGCACTGGACGTACGGTCGTGCGCCGACGAGGACGTCGGGTTCTTTGAGGGGGGTGTATGTCACACCCGGCCCAGTTTAGTGCCACATTGCTAGTTGAGCAAGGGTGGAGGCAACTTATAAGCCTTTGTCTTCCAGCCATAGCACCTTCGGGTTAACCCTTTTACACGAAGCGAGGACGAAAGTGTAAGCAGGGTGCTATGTGTACGCGTGCACGCCCCTCGGAAGGGCTGTGCGGTGCGGCTTTGGAGGGCGGGGTGTTACATTTTGTAAAGAAATCTATCATTATATAATAATATTGGAATGATTCGCTTATGAAGTCAGCATATATATGAATTAGCTGATCCTAAGATACATGTGATTGCCACTCGATTTTGTTTATAAAATCAAGTGCGCAAGATGATGAATATATTTCTAGTGCCACTAATTAAATAGATTTCATATATTGGTGAACTAGGCTGTTATCCTATTCTCGAAAGTGGACATATCATATGACCGTTATTATATGAAAGAAAGTTACAAGAAATATGTAGTCAGTGTATCAAAAAACCCTCATGTACAATTAAAAATAAACAAAAAGAAAAGAAAGAAAATTGAAATCTTCAAAACGTAACTTCAGTAGTGTTACTTTCATGGCTTGTTTCGCAATGTTGACTTTAAATGAATCAACTTCACACCAATTTGTTGTATGGTTCTTCTAAAGTAGGTTTCAGAAATTATTGACAAATTGTATAATGATTGTGCCGCTAGATTTAGGGTTTGTAAGAGCATCTTGAAGAGTCTATCTAAAATATACTCTCCAAATCATCATTTGAAGAGTAGTTATTTGAGTAAAAGTTATTTTATATATCTTTATACTTTCCAATAGCTTTTCTATATCTTGTGCGCAGTCTAGAGAGTCGATTATCTCGCTCTTCATCTTTGGCTAGCGAGAAATCTGGAATAGAGGATATCTATATTTGGATATCCAATTGAAGAGGCCGTTGAAGGGTGTTTTTTCACCAAAATCTCTATTTCTATAAGTTAGAAAAGATATAAAGAGTCTCTTAGAAAATGCTATAAGCCTTCAGTAAAAAGACGCCCGAAAGGTGCAATTGAATGTAATGTTTGTTTTATATCATCTCCATCATATCCCAATTCCAAATCCAACTATTGCATTGGGAGAGTTGAATATCTTTCCTGTTTTTCAATAATTATCGAGACAAAGCAATAATACACCCGACGCCTGTTCAGCTGGCTGATGGACAAACTATTTGGATTGGGATGATATTATTGGGAGCTGCAAAAACAACTACCCCAATAACCATGAAATAAATATTAGGACGTCTCTGTTAATCTGTTATTGAAAAAGATTATTATTGGAAGACGATGTGCTAACTTACATCTTAATTTTGCACAGGGGCAACGAGTTGACGTGTGCTAGCTAGGGCATACAGCTATGCCGTTGCGCTTCGGTCATAGACGCTGGCACGTCGAATCTGACCCATGATCATCATTAATGATTACGGACACCTAACATCCTTTTTTGGAAGGAAACATTGCTCCAATAGGCCATGCCTGTTTCTTTGGGGTGAAAATATTTTTTCACCCTCGTTTGACCGATAATTAAAAGTATTAAATAAAGTCAGTTTATAAAACTACCTACATAATCCAGGTTTAATTCATGAGACAAATCTAATAAAGCCTTTGATCATATAATTAGAGGATAGTTACTGTAGCATTACTGTAGTAAATCATGGACTAATTAGGCTCGTTAGATTCATCGCGCAAAGTTTCATTCATCACTAAAAAGATTTTGCAAATAGACTTCATTTGATACTCCATGCATGTTAAAAGGGTAAAGTGGTGGGTTTCGGATAAGTGCTACGAGGTTCCATTTCGAATAAAAACGGGATCCTGCTTTCGGAGTAAAAATGGACTTCTGCTTACTGTACCAAGCAAAACAGTCTCTTTTACTCATAAAGTATAGCTTGGGCAAGGCGAGCTGGTGATAACTAACTGAAACTACAGATGTGTTTTTTACCTCGTTCTTTTGGGCTGGCGCAGCGTAGCACGCCACTCTACCTAGCTAATGGATCAGTCAGCGCATGCTAATCACCGCCGCCGAGTTCATGCTGCACAAGATCATCTCGTGTGTGCTCCCACCCATTCCCCATGCTACCGCTTGCAAAATAATAATAATAATAATAATAATAATAATAATCAAAACGTGCACGAAAACATCAACCAAAAATACGATCCTGTAGATGATTTAAAGATGCATACCCATGCATTTCTTGTGGCTGAAAAGGAATTTGTGCTAGGAGAAAGAAAAAGAATAAATCAGCATGTTAATATGCATGGGTTGTACGTAAACAGTGCACCCCACCCAATAAACATATATGCTGAGTTTCTCTTTTTTTTTTGTTTCTCCTTTCACAGATTTTTGTTTGTCCTCAAATTTTGCACGATCATACATCTTTGCATCACCTATCCATCTTTATTTTTTGTAGAATTTTTTCATACACATTTGTACGGTTATTGTGTAGTAAGTGGGGATATGGGAGGATGTGGCCCGGGAGCTGAGCATGTCAGACGGCTACATTCTGCATGCATCCCCTTGTCTTCGGGTGTGTTTAGTTCCCCTGAAATTCTAAACTTTCCATCACATCGACATCACATCAAAACGTTAAATATAGCAAATGACGCATGCATGGAACACTAAACGTGGGTAAATAAAATAACTAGTTACATAGTTTTGATATACACGACGATACGAATATTTTGAGCCTAGTTAGATCATGGTAGGACAACGTTTACCACAAACAAACGAAAAGTGCTACAGTGTCCGATGCGACTTTTTCGCCAAACTTTTCGCGGATCCAAAAAGAAGATTCTCATCACATCAAAATGTCATAGCACGCATGGAGTACTAAATGTAGATGAAATCAAAAACTAATTACACAGTTTTGTTGTACTCTGCGAGACGAACATTTTGAGCTTAATTAATCAATTTTTGGATAATTTTTCACACGTACAAACAAAATGCTACAGTAGCACACGCACCCTAAAAGACCAAAGTTTGGCTCCCAAATTCGGGAACTAAACAAGGCCCTAAGTGTGAGTGGCTAGCCAACGAGCGCCACACCTTCTGAGTAGGCTCAGCTCATCACGTCTCCGTGTAAACACATTCGTCTTATGCTTCCTTCCCTTCTATAAATACCAACACCAAGCCTCTCCCCAGCTTCCCCTGTCCCTGCACTACTACATAAATCCAACACAAGTTGAGTTTCCAAGCAAATACTCCGTAGTTCCTAGTGTCGTCTCTCTAGATCGCTCGCTTGGTCCAGTAATGAACATGGTGGGAACGACGCAAAGGGGAGGAGTAGGAGAAATGAGCTGGATCAGCAGGAAGCTGTTCCTGTACAACGTCACCTTTGGGCTCTACGGCTTGGACTGGTGGGAGCGATACCTCTTCAGTATCCTTACTTCCTCATGGCTACCCACAGTTTCTTCTCAAGCTAGCTCTCCTCCATGTGTTCGCTCCTCAAGTTACTCTTGCGATTTTGCATCATTTTGCTTTCTCAAGTTATGTATTTCTGTTCTACTTTTTACCTGTACGTCTCCATCAGTTCACTGAGTTTTTCCTTTTTGGGAGTTCCAAGGTACGAATTTTCATTTGAAACAGCAGGAAGATCGATTTTTTCAGAAAACGGTGAAACTCAAAGGGGACCAGTCCTAAATGCAGTATTGCATTTGAAACACATTTTCATGTTTATGTATGAAGGATTTATTCGAAGTTATTATATACTCTCTCGGTCCCAAAACACAAGTCCTCTATAAAGAGTAAAAATACATTGGTGGTCCCTCATCTTGTCATGCGATATCATTTAGGCCTTTGAACTCTCAAAATCTATTTTTGGATCCTCGATGTCCATGTATGCCATCTAGATCCTTAATGTCTCAAAATTTATTTTTAAATTCCTGAACTTGTCCAAATATGTCATGTAGGTCCTGAACTCTCAGAATGTACACTCACATAGCTGAATTTATCATCTGCATGTGGCACTACTTTGGACTAGTGATGACACCCATGACGAGAATAAGAAGGAGTCCTCATCTTCCCACATGTTTAGACTAGTGACGACACCATGACAAGTTTATGAAAATGCATTGTGGGGAGTTTTGGGACTTAGATTAAATTTCTATACAAGTTCGAGGTTCAAAAAATATGTTTTTATAGTCAGAAACATATGACACATCAGGACAAGTGCACTAGTATAGAAATCCATTTTTGAGAGTTTAGGAATCTATGTGACAACTGAATATAAGTTTAGGGACCGTCCGTACCCTCTTCTATAAAATGATCATGCAACCCCTGTTGACTTGAGGCTGTTCCTGTAAAAATGCTTGGTTTTTTTAGAGACTAGATGCAAACGCTCACACGCACGTGCACTCACCCCTATGAATACAAGTACGCTAACCTTACCCCTATGAGCACCTCTAAGAGACTGGACCGACAGATTCAATCTTGAGATTCACAGTCACCACAGACGTCACGCTGTCAACGGGGATGTCGCCCCACCACCGAAAAGAATAGCGTCGGTTAATTTCTGAAATAAATCTAAGAAAATACAACATGCCGGGACTCGAAATAGGTTGGCAGGTTCCACCACAAGTAACATTACCAACCGATATATGATCTATTCGCATAAAACAATGCTTGGTTAATGTGGTCAAAATGTCCAAAATCTATAATGACTTGTTTTGCGTGACAAAATGTTGAATCCTTCTTTGGGATGGAGGGAGTATGAAGAGAGCTTTCAAAAATATATTTGATTGGCTAGCATGGATTACGACAACTCATTTTTTCCAACCTGTTTCAATCGTTTTCTTTATATATTGAAGATTTGAACTGCCTTAATTGGATGGGAAATGAGCACGCGACCTTCCAAATTGGACCTCTTCCATGGTGATACGATCATTCTGAAATTTTTTCCCAAATTAAATGAGTTAAATAGGTAATGTTTATTGGGCATTTGAGCCAAATATAGGGCAATTCTGATTGTTGTAATTACATTCCTGATGGTGTACTGTTGCATGGCCTTAACATAAAGTAGACACTGTTGTCTTAATTATCATGTCGCTCTTCTTCTACAGTACAACTAAACCTATATGGCAGGTATTTGACAAGTAAGTCCCTTTTTCGCCTCCTCCTCAATTTTCCATCAGTCCTGATGAATAAAGAAATGCATAAACTAGAATAAGCACATGAGCACAACTACGTTTTCTTTTTTCGCCCACATGCATCGTGCCTATGAATTTGGTGCATTGTTTCAATTAGTTATAGCACAAATGATATATCATTACAAAACAACATTTCTTCTGTGTTGCAGTCATCTCAATTCTCAAGAGTAGGTGCACCTTGGGGCAGGAAACTATTCCATTGTTTCGCTGTCGTAAATTATATTGGTTTGTGCGCAAAACCATGCATACCAAGAATGGCGATAAAGAGAAGTGTGTACGCTAAACAATTATGTGTAAAATATTAAGAAGTGCATCCGATACCCAAACAAAGGCATGCTCCCTCTACAGCATATATGTACATGTAGCGCTTGAGTGAGAATTGAGAAAAAAAATGAAATTGTATCGTGTACATTTACTACAGATTAGTGATAAAAAAAGGAAGTGCATTTAAAAAAACTATTTAAAAGCAAAAAATTCTAACTATATCCGATCCAGCTATATGTCTAACGTATTTATTCAACCTAATTCATTGGCTGCATTAATACCACAAACTGCAATTTTTTACAGTAATTACTAGTATTTTAAGGGTTCTAGATACGGGAAAGCAATATCAAATTATCAGGCTGGATATTTTATTTTGAGCCGTTGGGCCTAGGAGGCCTATGGAATCCCTCACTAGAGTTACGGGCTAGAGGAAATTCATGTTGTTGGCCTCTTTATGAGATCGAGTTGCAATGAATTTAATTACAATAAAAGTACTGTTTCAAAAAAAGGGAGATTTTCTTTGAATTTTAGCGGTGGCTTTATACTAACTTAAACTAACCTCTAAAATATGGATCCAGATTATTCCACCATTCAAATTGGGCCTTGTTTAGTTCCTAATTCCACCCCAAATTCTACTGTGTAAAAAGAAAATTCTCATCGCATCAAAATGTCGTCACATGCATGGAGTACTAAATGTAGATGAAATCAAAAACTAATTGCACAGTTTTGTTATACTTCGCGAGACGAACATTTTGAGCCTAATTAATCAATGTTTGGACAATTATTTATAAATACAAATGAAATGCTACAGTGTCGTATTTATGGTAAAGTCTCAACTTTGCATCATCAAAGTTGGGAACTAAACAAGGCCTTGGATGGTCAAAGTTATTTAAATCGAAGTCCTTACACGGACCAAAATTTAAGACGAGAATGGCCCGCCATAAGAAATCAATGCATATATGTAGCTATCTCCTCTCATTTGGCGAGAAAAAATACATAGATATCTTTAACCGTTCTGCGTTGCTGATTTTGGGGTGCTTGATAACTTGAGAGGAAACAAGACGACACATTAAACTCGAAAAGAGGAACCAAACGGGGCTGGTGATAGAACCTAGATAGAGTTTAGTCCATTAAATAATTAATAATTAGAAGTATTAAATATAAATTAATTATAAAACTAATTGTATAAGTCATTGTTACTATGAATTTAACAAGCCTAATTAATCTATAATTAGTACATAATCATTATATATTTACTGTAGCATTACATTGTTTAATTATGATATAATTAGGCTTAATAGATTCGTCTCGCAAATTAGTCCTCAATTATATAATGGGTTTTTTAATTAATCTATATTTAATACTTTTAATTAACATATTTATATCTGACGGGACTAAGGGTCTGTTTGGGAGTGCTCTCCTCCAGTTTTTTCAGCTCTGCTCCACCAACTCCATCGTAGAGTGGCTCTGCTGCAGAGTTTCAGGATCAGGTGTCCTGTTTGGCACCTAGCCTAGCTCCAACTCCAGGAACACAAGGTTTCGCTGAGAAAGGTCTAAAGTAGGTCATCCTGATGTGGAACATTGGATCTACCACCTTCAGCCATCACCTCACCCGAGAGCTCGCCGTGGTGGCCGGAAAAAGGAGATAGGGTTTGGGGAGAGAGGCGGCAGGGGCGGGGGAGAAGCGCTCTTGCGACGCGTGGGGGGAACAGAGGCGTCGGGGGTGGGGGAGAGAAAGAAAACTATTTGTTTTCTGTGTAACCAATGGCAGTGGTGGGTAATTACCCCGAACTCTATGAGGACATATGAAACGTTGATTTCTGGAGTACCTCTTGAGGAGCTCCCTAGAAAACGTGGAGTTGGCCCTCAACTCCACTTTTTTTTTTGAGTAGAGTTTGTGGAGCTAGATCTGTTTGGCTGGATAGTTTAGGAGCAGAGCTGTAAAAGTCGGAGTGGAACATTCCCAAACAGGCCCTAAATTTTAGTCAGTGGAACCAAGCATCTCCTTAATGAGATGGATCGGAGTAGACGGTTCACCTAATCTTGTATCCTTGATGAGTGACGATTATAGTCTGCCAGCTTTTACATATCGGTTCAGCTCATCCGATGCATATATACATTCCCATGAAACTTGGTGATGTGGCAAAAAATGGTGAAGATACACACAAGATATCGCAGAGCATCCGGGGCATGCCAAACGCACCCCCTGTGAGAACATCTCTAGTCTGTCGTGAAAAGCTTTGGAAGAATTAAGGTCAAAGTAAATGGCCTCTGCAGATTCTGCCAGCCATGACAAAGAAGAATCCATGGCTCCTTCAGAGGACTGAAGAACAAAATTGACCGGCTCCCACTAGAGCGACTGCACGTTTTCTATGTAGTAGATAAAAAATATCTAAAACAGAGCATATGGGGGGCCACATTTCAGCGTAGCTGCCTCACATGTGGGCCCTGAAACCAGTCGTGCTCGACTGCCGTCGCAGCCGTACTACAAGAAAAGTCCACTGATTGCAGCTGCTGCGCCTGCGATCTCAGCGGCCAAACTGGACCCGGCTGGTGCTGACTTCAAACTTGAGTGGCTGGGCCTAAAACAAGAAGGAACCGGTCCAGTAAAACAAGGCAGGCACTAAACAAGGGCACACGGCTTTCCTTTCCTTTCCTTTCTTTTGCTCACAAGCCAGATATGATTCTTGCAATTGCATATATGCCCCTGTGAGCTTGTAGTGTTGTGTCTTTGGGTTAGTTCAGACATCCATAGAACCATGATGTATCTGAAGTACAAGGAAAAAGAATTATGTTAATTCTTTTTATTTTTTTTAATTTTTTTTAAAAATGCTACCTCAGTTCCAAATTACTATTCGTTGTTGACTTTTTCTCATAACGTTTGACCATTCGTCTTATTCAAAAAATTATGCAAGCATCATTTCTTTTATTCGTGGTTTACTTTATCATCATATATACTTTAGATATGACTTATTTTTTCGTATGTTTGGACAAATTTTTTTAATAAGACGAATGGTCAAACATTGAGAGAAAAAATCAACAACGAATAGTAATTTGGAACGAAGGTAGTACCAAAGTAAACCTATGCAAAGAGTACTTTTCACATATATGGCTCGATATGTTAAACATTATAGTTGTAGTGGAATACATAGCTTTTGTTCAAGAACCAAATACTGTTCTGTACAAATAATGTAATAATGGGATCTAGCAGGGGTTTTGGTGCACAATCCCCGTCCGGTTCATCATTTATAACGACAACCTCTGTACCCCCAACAGAGCACCATCGATCCAGAATTCAGACTTCAGCTAGAAACAGAGGAGCACGCGCGCCCCGATTCGGAAAGGTTAGCACCCCCGACGAGGAAGACTACCGCAGCGGAGATGGCGGGCGAGATGAGCTGGGTGGGCAAGAAAATCCACCTCTACAACGTCACCATGGGCCTCTACATGCTCGATTGGTGGGAGCGGTGCCTATTCAGTATCCTTCCACTGCTTCTCGATCCGAATTCAGTTTCTAGCCATTCTCTTTGTGAATTTCATCCTTGCTGGGCTCAAAACTGTCGCCACGTTGGGTCTTTGTTAGATCCATGTTTGGGCGTTTCAGTTCCACCAAAAATTTTAGATTTCGGTTGGGTACTGGTCCAATTCGTTCATGTTGGGGAAAAAATCCCATTTCTGAATCGGCCACGAGTGGCGCGATTTCCTCTGGATTTCCAGCATTTGTTCCAGTTGGTTGTGCATGGTTATTGATTTGGTTAGTCGCATCAAGTAACTTCCTAAAAGACTACTAGGCTTAGTTTGGTACAATATCCTTTGTGTCAATTGTTTGTCCAGTTCTTGGAATGTGCATCCTTAACTGTAGCAGACATATTGGTACTGATCCTGCTCTGGTTCATTTGCTTCAACGGCTCGCGCTTCGCCACTGATGTCTACGAGAGGTATCTATCACAATCTCTAATCTTGTATGGTCAAATAAGACTTTAGAATTGCTACAATCAGATTTTAGTTAAGCTCTGAATCTGCAAGTTCCCAAAATGAAAAGAGGAACATAAACTGCTAGGGCTAGTAAGTCTAAACTCTCATGAATCTGTTATCTGACGGTTTATAGCTATATATGGTCACAATCTCTAATCTTGTATGTTCCAATAAAACTTTAGAATTGCTAGAATCAGATTCTGACCATTTATAGCTATGTTCATCACATGCATGTTTAGGTGGTGTTCTATGTGTGTGAAGATGTTAGTCCATCATTACAACCACAGGTTATTGGGACATCGATTCTAGTTTTGCCCAATCCATTCTAAATTTAAAGCTGCATTGAGTGCAGGGGACTATTCTCCTTAGACTTTAATTGTGAAATGTTCAGTCCACATTGAAAAAGAGAGAAAGTCATCATCAGAAAAGAAAAGAATGAACTAAATGAAGGTTAGGGAAATATAAACACAGGTTGAAACTTATAATGAGCAAGCTCTAAGCCTCTAACTAGGCCAGCATTTTCCTAGCACATTTGTGTAGTTTTGCTAGTCATATGCAAGATAATGTAACTGAGCAGTGACTAAATATGTTCTTCGATTGATGGCAAAGTTCCAACCCTCACCCAGTTGCAACGCTAGGCTGTTGAAACAAAAGGATTATGTTACAGGAATGCTGATTTATCTATTGGAAGACAATTTAATCACTGGCTTTCAATGCTAAGGTCGATTCTTTTTAGTGCACTAATTGAACTGATTTTTTTTGGGTGCTAGTTGCAACTTCTCTGGATCTACCTTTAGTACTTTGTCAAGCACAAAAGGGATCAACTAATTGTTATAACCTGAATGTGACATGGGATATTCCCTTCTTACTTACAACTGGGGTGTTGAAATCCAGAAAAGTATTTTCCAGTCATGCACATATTTTTGCTAAGCTTGAGTCCGACAGTTAATTACAATCATAGAAAATTAGTAAACTACTACCTTTTCTTGCTGGTTGCCCATCTCCAACAAATAGACTGCTAACATTCCGTCTACAATATTTCTGTCAACATCTCATCATCGCTCGAGGAAAAGCGATCCTCCTTTTCCCTTTTTTGTTAAAATATCAACCATGGTATACTTTGCTATAATTATTTTCTACACCTAAATTATTTTTTGTTAAAATATCAACAATGTCATACTTTGCCATTTTTATAAGATGTGTGAGATTGAATAATAATCAAACTTCATAAATTTTGACAAATAAATTAATCGAATCATATGCATGTTTGTGCAAAAGCTGTATCTTTAGCTTCGTATTTTGATGTGCTTTCAATATGCTGTTGACTTTTAGCAAATAGCAATATATTTTTAGAGAAATTATAGGTCAAAATCCATTTTTGAAACCCTAATCCATGGTTGTGATACCATTTTACCTTGGAATGATTTGTGAGAGGATACTGCTGTCCATAGAGGCTTGTATATAGTCCTGATGGTCCATATGGGCCTTGATATATTTGACAATCCTTACCAAAATACACCCTAGGTAATGGATGGAGGAGCAGCTACAAACCCACCTCCCATCTCATTTTTTGGCTATAAGTCTTCAGTTTTGTTAAATTTCCTTTCGCTAATCATATAAGGAACTCTTAAAGCTGTAGCTAGTATGAATTCATGTAATTCATGAGCCATGGACTTCTTTATTCCTAATCATTGCTTTCTAATGAACCTCTTTCAGCCACGTGAAGGCATGGATTCTCCAAGGCACGAATTACGGCATGGGAATTGGCACACCCTCCTCCTAAGCCTGCATTGTAAATCTGCTGGTTCTGAAATCTGAATGTGATTCAAGTAATTTGACACTTGTAGTTGTGCGTACGAAATAGCTCCAACATGTACGATGCTTAAGGTTCTGATTGTTTTGTTATTCTCGTACCTTGTTTGGTCATAATTTGGGCAGCACGGCATCACACCAAGTTCATACTGTAAAATCAATTTTATTTTATCTGTATAATATGTTTTGTTACTCTTGTACAGTGTGTAATCATAGTTTTAACCGCACGGTATCACATTCAGATTTCAAATTGGAAACTCATTTTCCCAGTATAGTACATTTCGGCATGCACCTTTTCTCATCCTCTACTGTCCTGGCCTGCATGCACTTGTTCGAAAGTTTTTTTTCTCTGATATCATAATTTAGCAATATTACCGCTACAACATAGCAGTTGAAATGAAACTCCAAAATAGTGTTGCTGTAACGTTAAAAGTTCTTCCATGAGGTTAGAGTCCTCTTATTTTCGCCCGGCCTGGCCTGCACGCACTTGTTCGAAAGTTACTTTTTTTTCTCTGATATCATAAGAAATCCTTTAAAAATCCAATTGAACATTTCGTAGGAATTTGGTAGGAACACTAGGGTTCAATTATTTATTCTGAAACAGCCACGCAGAACCTTGTTTTTCTCCAAAGGATTCATTCTCGTAATTTCCATCGTTTTTGAGAAATATTGGAACATTCTTTAGATATACTAAGACGATGCTGCGAATTAACAGTTGGTAAAGTTCCACCTGGGTTTGAGTCCTTGACGCAGCCACATTTCTCTGGATTTATTATAGGATTCAATCGGCACAATTTTTTAAGTGGTAAGCGGCATTTGTGTTGACAGCGAGACGACTATGATAACTTCGTGAATATGTAGATTAGAATATTAGATATACCGGCCTATTCTCTCACGGGTACTCATAGATTCTTACGTACGCGTATTCATTAGGTGTGTGTATGCACGTCGGTGTTTTGTTTGTGTTTTGGAAAAAGAAATATATGGAGACGATGCTACCCATGAAACGTTGGAAACTACTCTGTGTATGTTTGTTTGTCGAGAGTAATTTCCTCCGGTTTACAGGAAGATCTTCAGGACTCTATTTTGAGCTAAGGAGAACTAGAGGATCTCTAACGATTGAACCCTGATTGAAAATTTTCATACAAAAAGCGCTTTGGAAACAAAGTTTTTTTTTTTTGAGAAATGGAAACAAAGGGTTTCAACCGTGAAACTTACACATGGGCTGTCTAGTTTGTGCTCAACAGCTCTATGATCCGCTAGCAGACATCGTTCAGTTCCCAGGTGCCGAATCTCTTTGTATCTTTCGTGACGATGACAAGGACTACGTCGTTGGGTATCTTTGTGTGAGCCGGGAGATCACTATTGGCTCGACAGCTGAGGAGATTGAAGCACAACTCTGCCTCTACTGCTCCTACGATTCTAGTTGGGAGATGCATGCACTACCCATCTTCTGTCAGCCCAAGCATATGGATGCGTTATTCAGCTGGTCCACCAAGACCGCACTAGCCTTTGGGACATACCTTTGTTGGATCAATTACCAGTGTGGCATTTTGTTCTGCGATCTGTCTCAAGAGGACCTTGCAGTTTCTTATCTTCCTCTGCCTGTGGATCATCATCTTGCTCCAAACATATGCATGAAAAACTACCGAACCATCTCCATAGTACAAGATGAAGGTGTATCAACAATGAAGTTTGTCGACGTCAGACCATCACGTGGCTACGTTAATAGGCCACGTCCGGATGGTTTTGAAGTAAACTTTTGGACCTTGGTTGTGGAAGATGGTTGTATGAACTGGAAACATGAACATGAATTTGTGCTTCGAGATAATGAGCTATGCATTAGCAAGCTTGTTCCAACTCCTCATGGGCCGTTGATGTTACCTATTGTTAGCATGGAAGACCCACATGTAGCATATTTTGTGATTTGTGAGCTAGGATATGATGCCAGAAAGGCCTGGTTGGCTCCTATTGACTTGATCCATAGGTCAGTGCTGTATCTGCTACCGTATCACAGTGGAGAGGATGATCTTGCCGATGATACTGATATGGCTAGAAGAAATTGTCAATGTTTAGGACCTTTCCTTCCGAGTGAGATCACCAAGTTCTTCCTACAAGTAATTGCATATCACTTTCCTTTTCTTTGTTAATATGTCACTGTTTCATCACTCCATACCTAAAATTCATCTTTATCATATTTCATAAAATATAACTGCTATTTTTTATAAGTGAACAGGAATGGATCATATATGCTGGTACAAAATGTTCTGAGCACAGGAATCATGATCTAGGACAGCTAATGAATCATTCGACTAAAAAATATTCGTCCTTTTTGCACTCAAAAACTAGTATAGAAGTAGTGAACCCGAGTGGTATCTGAGATTTGGGCTAATTTTTAAAATGGTAATCAATATTATCTGGGGCTTTTGAAAATCTTTGGTCTGGAGAACCTGTTTTGTTCATTTTGAATATGATATGATTGTTTTGAAGCTTTTTATTTATTGAGACGTTGAAACTGAATTATTTAGTTTTAGTAGTGTGTTCTTCTTGCGTAATTTTCAGGTATGAGGTAGCTCGAGATTTGACTGCTGTAATGGAGGCTCGTGATGACTTGTCTAACTGTGTCTTCAAGGTGACATACCAGTAAACAGCTTAGAAACTTCTGTACATAAAGAAGGCCCAGCGCACATGGGTATCTTCGTATGTGCTTGAGCCTGATGTGGAAAGATTGCACTCAGAAGCATCAATGGAGTTTGCACAAAACAATATTCCTCAATTTGGTTTCCCTCAAGGTGTTACAGAAGATATTCAAACTAAAGGTTGATCTGAACCCTAGCAGCCCGATCTCGCCAATAGGCGGCAGCCGGACCACAAGAGCGGGGATAGAAGAGGCTAACCTTAATACTAATAGATTGATATTCTCGTTGCTTGCATTTGATCCATACATTTGCCTTCCTTTATATAGAGAGACTAACTTAATTTCTAAGTAAGTAATCTAATCTTATATCTAACCTAACCCTAATGAGCTTGGTCCAATAGGCCCAGATGGCCCAACCGACCCCCTTGACACTACTCCACCTTTTTTTTTGAGCGGCTCATCCTCGAGCTGCAGCCAAAGATTCTCATTAACCTAACACCTAAGGAAAAAACCATTTAAATCTCGGCTTATTTTTTTGCATTCTAAAATCCAAACTAAAACACAAAATAAATCTTGACTCTCTATTCGCGGCGTCACGAATGCATGAATCTGTTAGCAGTAACAACCTGTAGACATCCATTGCAGGCATGTAGCAACTGAGCTTCCAGATTTGCATGCATACAGCCATGCAGCAAGCAATAGAGGAATGGTACTTGCAAAAAGAAAACATATAGGACCAGAGAAATGGGAACTCTGAGATGTATTGTTTTCTGCTATGGAATTTTCCGAAGAGACTTATGCCGAATGCTTTAGGCCCTAGACATAAAGAAGTAAGACCACAATCTCCATCATAATAAGAAAGCAACATCTGATTTGCATTTTGCTATGAGATCTATTTCTCTCAAACTTAATAATACCGTCATGAGTCATACACAAAGCAAGTATGTCAGGAGAATCCTCAGATGTAGAGCCAGGATGCTACAAAACAACAATGGAACAAAGCTTTTTGGAACATAAGATTTAAATTCTCGCGGTTCTCCCAATCTCCGTTTGTAACATGCTATATCAATTTTAGAGAAAAACAGATAAGGGGTTGACATCCTATCTCATCTCATTTTACTTGAAACCATTTATATATTATTTTCAACATTGAAACATTTCTCTCTTTTAGGGCACCTCCAATGATGAATCGGGTGATTCAACATAAAAGAGAGTGAATTCGACTCTTGGGCGCAAAAGCAGCAAAATTCCCACGTACACATAAAAAACTCAATACAAACTCTACTCCATCCTCCGCTTCTGTTGTTTCTCTCACAGCCGCACAACAGCACGGGTACAATAATCCGTTTGTATTCATCATGTAGCGCCACGAGTAGACTGTCTTTTCTTTGCATGGGTCCCTTTCTCCAGCCGTGAATATTCACTTTGTGCCACACCATGCATATCGACCACTAGAGAAGCCCTAATGTCCTGTAAAATCGAAGTAACACGTTTCAATGATTTGAACCCTTCGTTGCATTTCCACCAGTGGCGGACCTAAGATTTTATCTAAGGATATGCTGCGACAATCTTTCCATATACAATTCGGTAAAATTCACATGCAGACATCAGAATCTATATATAATTTGATAAATAATTTCAAATTTTCTCAAGAAATTTGGTCTATCAAGTCTTAAATTCAAGAATTAAGAGTAAATTTTGCATAAATCACAGTAATTACTTCAATCTACAAATAAAATATAAAATGCATCAACAATCAATCTACCTTGGATCGAATCCGTTCATCTTAAAAAAAACACCATAGTAGCAGTTCATAGCAGCCGTACAACAAGCTTTACGGTTTTACAAATTAGGACTTTTATACATTAAATCAAATCTATAGCCATAGTCGTGTAGACTCCGAAGATGGCTCATCCTCGAGCTGCAGCCAAAGATTCTCATTAACCTAACACCCAAGGAAAGAACCATTTAAATCTTGGCTTATTTTTTTGCATTCCAAAATCCAAACTAAAACACAAAATAAATCTTGACTCTCTGTTCGTGGCGTCACGAATGCATGCATCTGTTAGTAGTAACAACATGTAGACATCCATGAGCCTCCAGATTTGCATACATACATTCATGCAGCAAGCAATAGAGGAATGGTACTTGCAAAAAAAAAACATATAGGACCAGAGAAATGGGAACTCTGAGGAGATGTATTGTTTTCTGCTATGGAATTTTCGGCAGAGACTTATGCCGAATGTTTTAGGCCCTAGACATAAAGAAGTAAGACCACAATCTCCATCACAATAAGAAAGCAACATCTGATTTGCATTTTGCTATGAGATCTAGTTCTCTCAAACTTACTAATACCGTCATGAGTCATATATAAAGCAAGTATGACAGGAGAATCCTCAGATGTAGAGCCAAGATGCTACTTGTGGTAGAAAAAGTGAAACGATCTATATTTTGGAACAGATGTAGTACAAAACAACAATGGAACAAAGCCTTTTGAAACAGAAGATTTAAATTATCGCGGTTCTCCCGATCTCCGTTCGTAACATGCTATATCAATTTTAGAGAAAAACAAATAAGGGGCTGACATCCTATGTCTTTTTACTTGAAACCATTTATATATTATTTTCAACATTGAAACATTTCTCTCTTTTAGGGCACCTCCAATGATGAATCGGGTGATTCGACATAAAAGAGAGCGAATTCAACTCTTGGGCACAAAAGCAGCATAATTGCCACGTACAAATAAAAAACTCAATACAAACTCTACTCCATCCTCCACTTTTGTTGTTTCTCTCTCACGGCCGCACAACAGCACGGGTACAGTAATCCATTTTTATTCACCATATAGCGCCACAGATCGACTCTCTTTTCTTTTCATGGGCCGCTTTCTCCGGCCGTGAAGATTCACTTTGTGCCACACCATGCATCGACTACTAGAGAAGCCCATGTCCCGTAAATCAAGGGTTAATTAGATTCATATCATTATAATTTTCACATTTCATAAATATGTCATCGACGTGTCACTGATAGATGGGGCCACCACAGTCACTAACAATGACATTTTTTAAAAATTATAATGGTACGATTGAAATTTTCCTTAAAATTGAAAGTGATAGGTTTCAATGATCGTGAACCCTTCGTTGCATTTCCACTTTAGAATCATAACAGAATCTAAGTTGGGAGTGAGCGCTTCTTTCACACAAAAAAAAAGTTAAGAGAGCTGGTGGCTGATGCTGATTTATTCTGAAAAAAAATAATACTGGCTGATGGCTGATTTGTTCTGAGAGAAAAGAGGTGGCTGATAATCCAAATGAACATGGCAATAGTTTTGAATACAAGGGGAAGCATGATATGTCTAACAAAGCGGCGAGGATCAGAACGAGGCCATGCTTCCGGGTTCAACCGGACAATTAAATGGAAACTACCCTACGAGCTGGTCAACTGTAATCACCTGGGCTTTGCCCTGCAACTCGCAACCCTCACCAATTCAGACCGTGTTTCGTTTGTTTCTCAAAAAAAATTCTTAAGAAGTATTAAATAAATTTTATTTATAAAATTTTTTAAAAGATAAATGTAACTTTACACGATGAATCTAATTAGCCTAATTAATCCATAATTTACTACAGTAACGCTACAATATCATCATCTAATCATATGTCAAATACTTTATTAGATAGATTTCTCTATGTAATTTTATAAACTGACTTTATTTAATATTCTTAAAAAAAAATTCGTCTAACAAAACACGACCGTTTGGGATGAATTCAACAGCCAAGCCGCGGCCCGCTCGTGACTGGTCGAGTCACGTCACGTCACGTCCCGCGTTCCCCTCTCCCTTGCCCGCAAATCTCTTTCCCTTCGCCACGAAGGAAAAGTTGGCCGTCATGACAGGGCCGGGAAAAAACCTGCCCGCTTCGCCCTCTTCAATTCCCACCCATTTCCTCGAACCACCGCGCATTAAATTCCCCACCTCCTCTCCTCTCCCCCTGCCAGCACCCAATCCAGCCCCCGCGCCTCCCCGGGAACCACCCGCTCGCCCCCGCCACCTCCCGCGGCGGGGATCTCCGGGCTGGTTCGGTTCCTGAGCGGAGCCCCCCACTGCCGCCGAAACCCCACGCGCTCGGGCGACAGTCTCGCCGCAATCGCCCGCAGGAACTGCTGCCTGCGTCGCTGAGAGTTCGATTTGCGGGGGGTTTTGATCGAGAGGACCCCCCTTCCCCCGCTTCCTCCTCTTCCCGATTGGTCTGTTCCGCGAGCCGGGATGGGGCTGCAGCAGTCCAAGGAGGAGCTGGTGTACCAGCAGGTCAGCTACGGCAACGCCGACGGGATTCGGGCCCTCCGCGCGCAGGGCGCGGGCCTTGAGGTCAGTCAGCCAGTCAGGATGAGGGATTTGCACCCTTGTTACCGCCTGTTTACACGGCTGGGAATCTGTCGGCTCACTACCGCGTTGCTGATGTTGGGCAAAATGTTTGCGTGCTTGGTTGCAGTGGATTGACAAGGAGGGGAAGACGCCGCTGATGGTCGCCTGCATGCGGCCCGATCTGCTCAATGTGGCCAAGGTCCTCATCGAGTTGGGAGCCAATGTCAACGCCTACCGGCCTGGTATGGGCGCTCTCCTCTTCTTCTCCTTACACTTATTACACTGTCTTAGCTGAACTTAGCGCTGCAATTCCCTATGGCACAGTACTGGGGTTTCCCCAAGTTCAGTGGGCCAGACAAGGATACGTTCCTCTTAGTTTGGTTCTAGGGGAAAATAGCCAAAGTCGAGGCTTGCTCCACAAAAGAATAAATATATTTTGAGAAAAGAATAAAGCATGAAAGAAATGTTAACCATTTGATATGATTCTCCCATGTTGCTGAAAAAGTAATATGCGGCCGGTAGAATCATTCCCCGGATGCAAGCTTTGTAGAACAGTTTATTGTTTCCTGTTACTGGGCTTCTAATGCTCTCCTGTGTCCATTGGCAGGATCACATTGTGGGACTGCATTGCACCATGCTGCCAAGAAAGGACTCGAGCAGACTGTCCATTTACTTCTCACACATGGAGGTATATCATGAACTATATATGAAATGCTTCATTATTCTTCCATGAATTGTAGTAATTCTTTGTTAAATGCATATTCTTGCAGCTAATCCTTTCATACCAAATGATGACTGCAATACTGCCCTTGAATTGGCAAGAGAAAAGGGCCATGTGAATGTTGTACGGGCCATAGAGGTATATTATTTACTTATTGTCCTACTGCGCGTTATAATACTTATCATGAAAAAGTGTTCATTTTCATTATTCTTACTATTTCTTATTTAATTGTTTGTAGGGACGGATTTCTCTTTTTTGTGGATGGATGAGGGAGAATTATGCTCCTGCTTTTTTGGATGCATTTGCTCCACAGTTCTTGACAAGAAAGATGTAATATTTTTTGAACATTATTTTCTGTCATTTACATTGTACATCTGGATAAATATCACGGAGCACATAGATTTGAGAAACTGAGGATCACTTCACAGTATGTTTTATGAGTTCCTAATCCTTAGATCTTTTTCCCAGTTGGGCTGTGGTTTTACCCCGTGAAGTGCGGACTCCAACCAGGCTTCTTAAGTTAGAGCTAGCTATATATCCTGAATTACAGGTACTGACAAGAACTTAAAAGTTTGAATGGATTCTGCTTTGTTTTTCTACTTTTTATAGTTGTGCATATGTTGACTATCTTCTACACATTGAATTCGTACGCTACTTTTACAATTAATTAATTAATTCTAACATGGGCTAGCAATGGCATCATTGTACTCCCTTCCCTTTAAAATGTACTACCTCTGTTTTTAAATATATATCGTTTAGGACAACCTATTTAGTTCAAAAATGAACTAGTTTGCTTGTCCTAAACGTCATATATTTAAGAACGGAGGGAGTATTCCTTTGCCCATGTTAGTTCTGTAGTAGCAAGTAGCATCTATCAAAACATTTGAAATTTGTGTATAGTTGCTGGTACATGTTAATGTAAGTCTGTTTTGGGGGAAACTGCCTTGAAACTTCCTGTACATTTTTACCTTTTTTTTTTTGCAATTTCACACATGTAATTGAAGAAGTGGAAATTGCTCTCTGGTGCCTTTAAATCGTTGCATTTAGCCTGCAATTTAATCCATGCTCCCCAAATCTTGGTAGTAAGGGTTAGATGATACAGATGGCATTTGGGGTTTTGGAAATCAAAAGGCCTAAAGTACTTGGAGCCTCGTGCATGTGTCATTTCTCCTTTCCTTCTCATTTAACTAAGTTGAAAACATTCAAGTATAAGTGAGTAAAACATTGGTGCTGCCATTTTCTGTTGTTAAGTACACATGTACAATCATTTCCTTTGTTTCAGAGAGTTGTTTTTGGCTTACTCCAGCAATTAGCAGTGAACTGTGTGGTTGCTGTAGATATTTTTTTTTCTTTCACAATTTTGATGGCTGCATGCTATTAAAATGATTATTGTTTGTGACATTTCTTTTCTTAATGAACTGCAGGCTTCTAAACCACGTGCTGTAGTTAAACTATGGAAATCTCAAATTGAGGAACCAAAGCTTAATCTGGCTGACCCTTCCATTATCATTTTTGACAAAGGAACAAGTATGTACCATGCTTTAGTTTTCAATTTATAGATGTGGCATGTTCAAATGCTTGATTATGTTACTGGCCACTTGCTTTGTTGATATGATTTCCATTGTCTGCTTACCTATGGTTTAAGATGTATATTTTACTTAAAAAAGGTTTAAGATGTATATTTTACTTAAAAAAAAGGAAGTGCCTATATCTTCGTCCGACAGAAGATCAAACAGCATGAATTGTTACACCCATATGTTACTCTTCTGAGGCGGAAGCTGGTTATCAATTTATCTTAGCCATCCTTAAGGCTCAACTTACAGTCACGGATAAATCTCACATAAATCCAGAACAACCAATTTAAAATCACCCATATGTTAGCCTATCATTCTATATGTTGGACTCATGCTGTTGCTGTTAGGCGCAAGCAAACATTAGGCTTCCCATCATTGGTTGCAAATGGAACAATTTAAAATCAACAAATCCTTGGCCATTGATGTTCTTTTATTAGACTATTTGGTATTTCATGAGTCATTGGAGATCAAGATACTTCGAGAAAACATACCTTATCATTTGGCAATATTCAACTTTATGCTAATAGAAACCTAACAACATTATTATCAACAACATGGCTGCAGTTAAGTTGATAAAATTTCCTTTGTTGTATGAATCAATTTGGTCACTGGAGTAGTTCTTCACTTTGCTATTTCTGAAAGAATAACAGTGTGTTAGTTGTTTCCACCGCTGTGCAAAGTATTTTATGCAGCTTGATCTGGGTACTCCACATTTCTTTTGATTTAGCAGTATATTGTCTTGTGACAATCAGTTAGTCCCTTTTATTAACATGGACTGATTTCTGTCAAGTCCATCTGAAGGAAATAGGTAGTCATTCCTTTTCTAAATCAAGTGAGATGTTCTTTACAGAAACTCGATACAAGATCTTACCAGCCTACGAAGGTGACAAACAGCAGCTTCAAAGGTTTTATAATGCATGTTGTGGCATGGAACAGGTAACTTACCAGAATATTTTTCTTGCTCAGTTGCTCGTGTATATCCTTAACGCATCCGAACAATATTCTTTCTTATATTTTCATAACTAAATTTGTTTAATAGGACTGTTCTTTTAACAGTATTTGCTTATGTGTAGATATATGAATAACTACAATAGTGATGATGTAAAATTGTCGTCTAGAGTTTCAGTGAACCAGAAGTTGCTGGATTTAAATTTTTTTAGCTTTGTACAGAAGACAAATATAATCTAAACATCACCTTCCTTTTAGGTTTTCAACATGGCTCCAGTGCCACTAGCAAATCTACCAATGCCAAATCTAGTACCTGCAAATTCATCTGTGGCACCTTCAGAACAATCTGCACCCAGCAAGGAGGATGTTGAATTAGCAATGGCTATCAATGCCTCCATTCAATCAGCTATTGCAGAGGGAGTGCCCAATGTTCAACCAAATGCATCCACTCCCAACACCAGTGGCTGGGGTATTCCTCCAAGCAATTCTCACAATGGATGGGGACCATCAGCAGCTCCTGCACCATCAAAGACAAGCGGACAATCCCAAACCCGGGCTGATGCCCCAAGCAGCAGTACATACAATGGATGGGACGTGCCTGGAACAAGCTCTAGCCAAAGTTCATCGAAACCCAACAAAACCCAAACCAACCCTCCGGTCGTGATTCCGCAGGAAGCACTTCCGGCTCTTCCAACCCCAACAGCCCCACCATTCGCTGAAGAAACCTTCTACAGCGGCCCTGTTCAGTACCCATCTGTAGATTCCACGCCTGTCGCCGTAACCATGCCTGCAACCAACGAAGGAGGCACAGCGGCAACATCTGCAAAAGCTGGAGAAAACGAAGCTGATGGTAGCGGTGGCGGCAACACTACTTCAGGCACCTGTGTTATATGTTTGGATGCCCCGGTGGAAGGGGCCTGCATTCCTTGCGGCCACATGGCTGGTTGCATGTCCTGCTTGAAGGACATCGAGTCCAAGAAGTGGGGGTGTCCAATCTGCCGTGCCACGATCAACCAAGTTGTTCGCCTCTATGCTGTTTGAGGAGTTGAAGCGGTGAGCCTGGAAAGCCTGCAATGGATGGTTCTCGCAACAAGTTTTGATGGGAACGTCTCTATCTAAGAATTATGCAATTCTGTGATTGTGCAGTTCGTACTGCACTGTAAATTATGACTTCAATGTAATGGATCTACTCGGGCTGTTATACGGTGGTCGGTCTTGTGTATATAAGTGTAAGACAATTCTGTTGCGATAGCAGCCACAGAACTGGAAACAAAATATACTTTTTGGTGCTCCCTAGATCGTGCCGTCGTGCTGAAATCCACATTTTGAATGGCTGACGGGCAGGGGTGAGCAAGATATCACCGATATCTGATAACCGAACCAAAACGATTTAACTGAAAATGTCGGTTAAATTGGCTACTGATCGGTCTGGTTAAAGTTCTTGTGCTATTTGGTGATAGCTATTAGCTAGTCTGGGTTTTAGCCTTTTAGGTGAACAGATTTAGCCGAAACCGATTTCTTCTTGTGTGCTTACAAGTTGTGTCCATTCCCTTATCTATATGAGACTATTTATTAGAAGCATTTGCTTTTGTTGTGCGCTCCTTTTTGGGCGGTTAATTAATCAAACTGAAACTGACATTTGGTAGTTTTTTTAGGCCCTGTTTGGATCCAAGGAACTAAACCGTAGTCCTACACTTTTAGTTTCATTTAGTCCCTAAAGATCCTAACAGATGGACTAAAAGTGGGAGTTTAGTCTATTAATCTCTCGAGGGTAGCTAAATGGGACTAAAGTCATTCTCTATCTCTAGTCTTAAGTATTTGTAAATGGTTTAATCTATTAATCCCTTGAGGGTAGCTAAATGGGACTAAAGTCATTCTCTATATCTAGTCTTTAGTATTTTTAGAATGGTTTTAGTCTCCTCCATCCAAACATGGTAGGGACTAAACGTTAGTCATAGACTAAAATTTAGTCATGGGACTAGAGGCAACGTTAGTCATAGACTAAAATTTAGTCATGGGATTAGAGGCATCCAAACATGGCCGCAGCAAATTTAGTGGCCATTTTTTTCCCAAACCAAAATTCTTAATAATCAATAGGACAACCGATACTTAATATCCGATCCAACTTAACCGATTTAACTGAATGCCTACCCCTATTTTAGAGCACCGCATTTCTTCGTCTTCATGCCAAATACAGAGCGAGAGCTGGGAGATGAGAGTGAAGGGTGACAAAGGTATTAAACGGCATTTCCTTTTGGCTGGGACGATGGGACAACGAGATAGAGAAACAGGCAGAAAGTCTTAAACCCTTGCCGCTCTCCCGTTATTCTCCACCGAAACACTTGTCTCCAATTTCGCCAGATCTCCAACACCCAGTGATCTGAGGCGGAGATCTTTCAGAGTCTCAGATCGCCCTTCTCCCCCTCCAGTTCCTGAGCCCTTTCTTGAGTCGGAATGGGCTCACAGCCTTTCAAGGAGCTGACGGCGCTGGATCAGCAGCTGCACAAGGAGGTGTTCTAAGGCGGAATTATTCCTTGTGTCATGGTGCTTTTTTGTCAAGACATCTTTGTGGCATATTCTTGCAGCTGATCCTTCTATACAAAATGGTCATGGCAATACTCCACTTGAGCTGGCGAGACAAAAAAAAAAGGCCTTACCAATATTGTACGGGTCATAGAGGGGTACATCGTTTCAGTCATCGTCCTATTTTTGCTGCTACAATACACAAGCCATTTTATTCATGTTGATTGTTTACTATTCAGTCTTCAATTATTCTTAGGGACGGATTTCTCTTTTTCAAGGATGGATGAGAGAGAAATATGGTCCTTGTTCTTTCATGAAAAGAACGATGTAAGATTCTTTTCACCCTATTCCCTTCACATGATTTATGCTGATCCATATATCAAGGAGTGCTTTCATTACTCTATCCTTTTTCTTGACCACAAGCCTTATTTTCTTGTTTCACAAATGGGCAGTGGTTTTACCCTGTGAAGTGCAGAATCCAACCAGGCCCCTCAAGTTAGTACTAGCTATATACTAGAAATCTGGCGCGCCTTTGGCTCGCCCATAGGACCCGTGATTTTTTTCGCTATTGCAAAGCATATCGGCATTGTTTTTTCGTACATGGTTAAAAGAATAAATGTATCTTGGATACTAAGAATAGGAAACAGTGAAACACATATTGTACATAAATGCAATCAACAACAATTTTTCTGTATTTCAATACAAATATATGAGGCTACTTTATGAGAAAAATAGGTAAACTGCAGTTCTGATGCACCCATTTTCATAGAAGATATTTTTTTGAAACAAAAATAGGGGGAAATGATTAGTACATGAGCTGACTAATTGCACGGCACAATTAGAATATGAACACAATCAGCAGCTGTGATAATGAACTATCACACGAATTAAAGCCAGTACGTATATATAAAGTGCAGTTTTTCTATAATTAAAACACAGATCTGCTAATTCAGAAATTTCCCTAGAACTTTTAATATCAGATGAACCTTTTTTTCAATCTGTAAGAAAACCAGGCTAAGAGAATTTGAATACTTAGTAGTGCCATTCTTGCAACAATGAGATGCTTTGCAATAGTGCATGCTTCTACACCAAATTTAGAATTCTACACCAAATTAGAACAATCCTAAAGCTTAATTAAATGGCCTGTGTGATGCTTCTGCCCCTGTTCCTGTTGTGTTTTGTAGCAACATATCAAGAAGGTAGCATCTATTTGGTAGTTGCAACAGCCCGCTAAAGGAAGAAAAATGGATCAATTTTAGTAACATAATAGGTGATACTGCTACTGCATGCTAATTATTCGCAAAGAAGGGAGACAGTGTGCGTACTCAACAATCCGTAGAATCAGCTGGTGGTGGGGGCGGCATTTCACCGAGCAGGTGACCGACGATGGCTCTAGCTCGTCTCCAACCTAGCTATGCTTAATTTCCAGACCCACTGTGGTTTGCAACCTGCGCCTCTCTAACCACTGCACTGCCGGATGCTGGGGCACCTTATGTCGCAAGTTCAACTGATTGAATGGTTCGCGGGTTAACCGGCGGCGTGGACATCCTACCCGTGCCGGGAATGCACCGGCTCTAGAATAAAGAGATACCTTGTATCGCAGGTAACAACAGGAACACAATTGTCCTGGTTTTGCTTTCTTGCTTCTGTGCAGCTAATGTAAATAGTTGGCAATTTGTTGGTTATAAATTGCACTTGTCAAAAGATTTCAAATTTGTGTATAACATATGCTCATATCATTCGTTTTTCTCTAGGAGGAGATTGTACTGGTGCCACCTGTATAATACATATGCTCATGGCATTATTTTCCCTCTTGGATGAGACTACGAGCTGTACTTCTGATATTTTTTTGACATCTCCATATATACTTGTCATTAAGGAAGTTACAGTTGGCTTCTGTTGGTTTTAATTTCTTGCACATGGTCATTAAGGTAGTAAATATAATTTCAGAAGAGCTAAGGTCACCGCCTTGTTGGTTTTCAATGTAGTGCATTTCTTTTCTTAGCGGTAGAAGTGAACACTGCACTTCCATTGTAGTAATGATAACTTTTTGCTCAATTTCTTATTTTATACAGAACATGCCGGCTTCTAAACCACGCGCTGTACTTGAACTATGGCAATCTCAAATTGAGGAAAAGCTTGATGGGGAAGACCCTTGCATAACCATAATTGACAAATAAACAGGTGTGTACCATTTTTAGTTTACAAATTTTGCAACATCTAGTGATTATATAGCTTTTAATGCTTGTTTATGTTATTTGCCACTTGCTTTATCGATATGATTTCCATTTTGTGCAGCTTTTACATTATCTGGTTTCAGAAAGATTGCTAAAAAAGTATTAGTACATCATTGTGTTTCGGAAGCTTCTATGTTGCCAACTTTACTCCGTACCTACAGTTCATTGCCTTCATCCACTTTTTTTTATCAGCTCTTCTCCAAGCACAAAAGAAACACATGTGTGAACTCACTCAATATGCGAGAGGCATAGTATAGCACACAGTACGCTTTTTATATATGAATCTTGAACAAGATATATATAACAGGTTAGAGAAAAAAGGATCAGTATTACATACAGAAAGAAATAGAGAAAAGAAATGGCATTTGTGCGTGCACACACACCCACTCCCGAGAACGCTAAATGAACGTGATCATCAACCTCTGGACGACGCCTCCTCAATGCATTTGCCCTTCGAGTACCAGGCATATACGTATATCCAACGATCGCCGCATGATCCTACTAATCGAGCTCAAAGTACTCTCTGCAGCAATGCTTAATTAATTTCGTTTCCCCACGATTACCACAAGGGATGCTAGTCGTCGGCCACGGGGGGTAGGGGCGCCGCCGCTCCCTCCTCCGGCGCGGCGGCGGCGCCGTCCTTGGCTGCAGCGGCGCCGGCGGTGGTCCCCTCGGAGCTGCCCTTGGTTTTCCGGCGGTTGGACTTCTTGGGCACGGCGGGGAGGTCCTGGCAGGTGGTGGCGCCGGCGTCGTCGCCGCCCGGCGGCTTGTCCTTGTCCTTCTTGCGGTTCTTGCGGGTGCCCTTCTTGGCCTTGTCCTTCTTCTTCTCGTCGGCGCCGCCCTCGGCGCCTGTGACGTCCATGGAGGAGGTGGCGGAGCCCCGGGAGCGGTGCCGTCTCGACCGCCGCGTGCCGGGGGACGGCGGGGAGTCGCCGCCGCCGACGTCGCCCGCCTCGCTTTTCGTGTCCCTGAAGGAGGTTTCTCCAAGGCTTCCTCCATCCATGACTATTTCTGTCAGGCACAACAGAGATTTCATCAGTCCGCGTGTTCGTGCACATATCAAAAGCATTAATCATCTCTTTTTTTTGCGAATGAAGCATTAATCATCTATATTGTATATGCGTATTCTGTTCATCATTTTATATGTGTTCCTTCAAATTTCAAAGCAAACCAGGTTTTCTTTTCTACTAAAAAATGTTCTCCTTTTCTTTTATTTTGGAACATGACTCTTTCATTGCTAGCAGATGCAATCTCCACATGATTACTTCAGAGTTTCCAATGTGAGGATCTCGGAAATGAAGCAATAATTCGAGGCAAGAAAACAAACCTTGAGAAGCCCAGGGATTTGCAGCAGCCGTGCCTCCACTCTCACTTCTAAAAGAGGACGAATCCAGCGGTGCCGAGTGGTAATCTTTCATCTGCCAATTCAAACATTTTTGTCATGCTACAACATCCACTACCATGATAGAAGAATATCTTATCATTTCCAGATCGGCAAGAGACATTATTGTTGGAATCAAATAGGCATAGAGCTAAGAAATATTGATTTTCTGCATAGACCCTAAACATGTTATGTGCAACGTAGAATGTGCTATCTGCCACTGTCAGATAACGGTTGCTGGCTTACCCAGCTAGGTGCTCCTCCTGCATTGTTGTTATTGTTGTTGTTATTTGTGGAGCCAGGACCGTCCCAACCGATATGTGCCACATGTTTTACATCCGTTGGGAACCCAATTTGCATTTCAGGCTCCTTACCATCTGGTTGTGGCAATTCAGTATGAAAAAAGAAATGATGATGTCAATGCCAATATTCTGCCCCTGGTATGAGAAATTAGTTTCAAGGTATCGAATGAACAATGTGATCATGCATACCCATCATGTTTGAGATGTAGCGGAACGGCTTCAGGATCCCCTTCTTCATCTTTGTGCTCATGTTGTTTCTCCTAATTAAGCTTTGCCTATGTATGTGGGTGCACACACTCTTCTTGAATTTGTGAATTGCTGATAGGGATCAATCCACGAAAAATACAGTGAAACGATACGATTGGACGAAATAAATAAATTGAAGGAAAATATTCATGTTAGGATGTTGAAAATGGAAGTATAAAACTGAACAGAGTGCCACATTGGAATGCTTACTCTGTTGGGAACCTTAAACTCTGTTAACAAGATTAGCCAAATGTTGGCAATTCTTGTTAACCGGTTCTCAACCTCCCTCAATGGGCCAATGCCATGTCTCTCCCCTCTCAATCTCTTTCTTTGTAAAGGCTAGCTCAATATTGTCTAGCCTCAGGCATTGCCACAATATGATTCAGAAACTTAACACTGACCGCAGCGGATGGCCCCTTGCGGTCAATGCTACTCCGAGGGCGAGAAGAGGAGATCTATCTTATGCCTAATTTTTTGGAGGGTCAAGAACCCTTTGAGCTGCCTCCTAATATTATTCAACCATGCATGGGTGTAGGAAGAGGCTACCTGTCCTTTTTTGGCTATTTAAGGAGAATACGACGGTTATGGGAAACTGGATGGAGGATGCAGAGGAGTTTATCTAAAGATAGTCAGGCAAAGATGTCACTTGAAATGATGCGTTATTGTTTACACCTTGAGTTCACATGATTTTTGCATTTGAACTTTAATTTTGTGCACATGTTCCACCTGTGCTAATGGCCAAGTTTATGGAAACTTTCTAGGGAGATAGGAATATTTGATTTTGTTTAACAAGCGCAGCTGAAAGGACGTGCCTAGCTAGTTGAGGGTAAAATTGATTGTGCTTGAAAGTGGTCTTGGTGCAGTTGCATTCGCCCCTAAAATTTAGTGGAAAATTCAAACTCATTTGACTTCGCCCACAAAATTTGCTGCAAAATTTTCATAAATGTGAGTTGTAAGTTAATATATTATGTGGTCCAGAGTGAAATCTAGTTGAACTTTAACCAATTTTCCATCTTAGTTTTTATTTGAGTTGAAGCCCCCCTCAAAACCAATTTGGAAGTTGCAAATTCCGAACTCAAGGTTGATTTCCCCGCCATTAATATAGAAGTTGAAGGCTCAAGGGAAAATGTGATTATTGCAGGTTGAGAAACTTATGATCACCCCATAAGTTTTCTGATAATGTAGTTATCGGACATGCAAATATTTCATCCGTTTAGGATTCTATGGAGCATCAAAATTTTCTATAATACCCGTCTGCAATAACTATACCTAGCTTTATTGAAACAGAAGTTGCAGAACCAAATCTCATTCATAGAAAATTCACATGGTCAGGCAGAAGTTATCCTGTACTCATGATATTTTATCTAACTAATCAGAATACTGAGGTGAACAGATATTTATGGAATGCAACAATGGTATAATAAATATTACATTTAGAAACAGCAGAGGCTGATTATCCGCAATACAAATTCAACAATGATATGATGCTTGTTCCTGTATAAGCTTGGCCCAGAGGGTGCTGAATGATAACAAGTGTACTGCATCAAGAAGCCTTAAGATCGTCCATGCCCACACTGGCCTTCAAGTATACAGGTGTATCACAAAACAGTCACCTTCAGAAAATGTTGGGTTGGTCACACCAAAAATACAGTAAATTGGACTGAACATACCAGAAACTTGTGGTTTTCTGCCAGCAAAGGGGCGAATGTTGAGCAGAACTTCTCTATGTCTGCGTTGATGTTGCCTGAACCACTGATGATCTCCATGAACTTCTTCCTGTCTGGTGCAAGCTTTATGGCTACCTGAAATTTACAGGCATTAGTATGTACATGTAAATCTTGAGGCATTTCAGGCAGTAGAGTGAAGTGTCTGTTTGTAGCTGATGTCTCAATCGGTAGTCATTGAAGTTTTCATGTTTTGTCTTTTGCTGGCAAACTTAAAATTTAATTTTGCATCTCCAGTGGTTACTGGAGGGTTGACAAATTATCAGAAGGTATAACTTTTATTCAGAGCTTAGATAGGGAATAGTACCGAAAAGCTTGAACTTGCCAGCCAGCCATGCCATTTCTTCAGTGTTTTGCTATAAGCGTCACTGCAAGCTTGTGACATTTGCCATTCGGGGTGCTGTATCAAATTATGGAACAGCGCAACCAAGAAGTCCATGGCTCTGACAAACAAATGCACAACACATTTAAAATACTGATAAATTCTGATAAAACACTGAAATATGCAAATTTTGCTGGGTTACCTTGTCAACCAGAGAAGACCGTTTGTACAACTGCTAGAACTTTTGGCAGTCTTTGCGCTAACTTCTACTTTCACCATGCTGTGCAGCTGCTCATACTTTGTAGGATCAGATGAATATTTTTTCTCAAGCCTCTGCACAAGAACAGCAAGAATGTATTGTCATAAACTGCAGTAGGAACCAGATATAAATCAAAGGTAGCAGAATTTGCTTTGACCATTGTGTCATAGCAAATGAAATTTTCGTTAGCATGGTTAGATGTGTTTATCATATCAATCAGATCCATATGAAATCTCTGATGTGGAATGAATTTCCTTTACCGTGATATTGCCTCCTATGTCAGTCTTGACAATAGACATGGCTGACCCAAATTTCTCTGCAATGATTCATGAATCAGAATGCCATTGTTGTAGCCACATCAAACTGCTGTTTATTGAGGAGAAGTTCCCTCAGGAGTGCAAAACATCTCTCTTGCTCACCTAGCACAGGAAGGATGTGCTTGCATACTTCGAGAAACGGCTTGGTCAGGATCACGCCGCTATCTGACTTGACATGCTTCATCCCCTCAAGGGAGGGTGTGAAGACAGTCCCTTCCATCTGCATTTCTGCATGACATTAGTTAGGACCAATCATCAACTAGAAAACAAAATCAGGCAATCACCATGGTTGAGCAGAGCAACAAGACAATGATCACAATAACTTCACCGAAGCTGCTAAACGACCAGGGATTCACACTAGTACAGAAAAGATAAGACCATACCTAATGTTCTGCGTTGAACCGAACTTCGTCACAAGAAAACTACAGGGAATCTAAAAAACAAGAATCCTCAACACTTTCTGATTCAATTTCCTGAAGAAACCAGCAGCAGGCTTCCTACTACTTTGCTCCTAACGCACCAGCTATACGGAAACCACATAACAATTTCTCAAAACAAATTGCCCCGCCGGTCGTAAGCCTAAGTTCTTTGATAGAAACAATTAGCAAATAAACATGCTCCTACCGAACATACAGGGTACAAGCGCCTGATGAAATAGTGCAATCCAAATTTACAAAGTGCCCTCACCTTATTCAGAACGGAGAAATTGACGACACAACAGAATGGGGGAAGCTTGGGTGCAGAAGAAGAGAAGACCTGAGAAATTGAGGAGACGTGCGTCCGGATGACAGAAGTGGGGTAGTCGTGGGATCCGATAAACTGGGCTTCATGGTGGTTTATTTATAGCAAGGGATAGCCTCTCATCTCTTCCCTCGTTTGCACCGTGGACGTGAGCGACAGAGTTGCCTGCCACCTCAATCGAATTGCAGGAGGGCACGATACCGAATGGCGAATACCCATCATGTTTGTAGAACTAGGAAGGTGGCCCGCGCAATTTGCGCAGATAGCTAGTTTTTTACTTTAAAATAAATGGATACAAATAGTTTCATTTAGTCATGTCACAATAGTATTTTTGCCTTAGCCTAGACCAAGGTGTTGTATATAATTTTTCATTGTGATATTAACTGATGTATCTTTTTAGGACATGAATTTAAGAGAAAAGAGAACACCTCATATAGGGACATATTTTTGGGTATTAGTGAGAGTAAAATAAGTATTTATAAAATTTTAAGTGGAATATATGTTTTAAAATTTTGGGTTGATGATTTATATTTTTGCTGAGAACTTTAGTTACAATGCATGATAAACTATCTTTAAATTTTTTAGAAGAAATTATAGATAAGTGGTTCAATGTATACCACGAGAAGTAACAATCTCCTTTATTTTTTTTTGTCCTCCAATCTCTCTTTGATATTAGTCCCACAAATACATGCTCGCACAATGTCTTATGTATAGTCTTCTCCTTCATACTCGTCCCCTCTCGCATGTTTCTAATGCTAAGGATCTTTGCCCACAATCTCGTGGTCATTGAAGACGCAGCCATGGTGATGCACGCCATTCCTCCTATCCAACACTACATGTGGCTTGCTATGGATGAACATGCATGTCAAACACATATTTCCTAGTTGCTTTGTTCTAATCACATCAACACTCCATCGTGACTGCATCTTATCGTTCTTTCATTCTCCCCTAAATATTTTGGCTCTCGGCCATCAACTAATCACAATGTTACACAACAAAAAATCATAGCATTAGTGCCTTGGCATCAATAGTAGCCCGCATTAAAGTGATACTTAACCTAGTGGATGGACTGAGATCGTGTTGTGGTTGTATTATGCCTGCACCGCCATATGCTATCACTATTGCATCATTGGTTTTCATACGATAGTAACTCTTACCAGCCAATCGCTTTCTAGATCGACATCATTTTTTAGTCCTATGGCTCTTCTTTTTTTTCTTTCTTTCTTCTGATTGGTGCATTTGTTCTATGCATGTTTATATCCGGCTCTTCTTTGTGACTAATCCGGCCACTATTTTTCTCCATGCCAGTAATTATTCTCTTTTAATCTGACACGTGCTAACTTTTTAAATTTCTCTCCTTTTAATCATTGTTGTTTCTTGTAAGTTGTTGTTACTAAGCCATGCTTCTTCATTGCCGCCCTACTAATGGAGGCATACCTCCAAAATATTGGTTGACGATTCGCTTTGCCCAACTTAGAAAATGCTTTCCTCCACTGTACGTCCATAATGCAATGTATAGATGTAGGGCACCAACATCAAAAGATTATTTGAAGCTAAGGTAATCAACAAAATTTTCACAATGTTTATGACGTGGCATTGCTATCTGTTGTCAATCTATCAAGTTATGGCTTTATCTCTCCTCTTCTTCTTGTCCCGTGTCATGGTCATCTTGGCAGTTGGCATCGAGTTGGTCCCCTCCTGTGTTCACGTAGGTTATTTTGATTGCTTGGTGGACAATTCCTAGCGATGACAATTAGCAGGGTATTTGTGACATGATGAAAGAAGCAGAGCAGATCAGTTGTATTTAATATTAAGTCCATCTATAATTATGTACTAAAAGTAATTGAAACACTTATAATATAAACCTATTTATATGTATGTTGTAGATTATTTTTTTTTTCATTGTGCCAATTTATTTTGATAATTTGCTACTACTAATTATACTATATACATTATCTTTTATTAAAGGGATATTTTTGGCAATATCGATAGAAATAAAAAACGATAATATTTTTCTATATCTTCAATTTTAGTTAAAAACAATAAATTTTTTCTATATTTTTAATTTTATTTATGTTTTAATTATATTGTTTACTATTTGTATTCTATGCGGACTCTTTCGTCATGTGGTAATTTAATGATTTTTTAATTCCGAATTTAGGCTTTATTATATGTATTTGAGATGGATTTTTATATTACCCTCGACCGTTAGATCTTTATATGATCGGACAGTGTATATTATTCTCGTTTTTGAATCTATTAGAATAATACAGATGGTTAGATCTTCAATAAAATTCGACGGCATATATTTTTTATTTTTTGGATTAACGGAATAATATGGATCGTTAGATCTTCATAAAATTTGACGGCATATATTCTTCTATTTTTTGGATTAATAGAATAATATGGATCGTTAGATCTTCATAAAATCCGACGGCATATATTCTTCTCTTTTTTAGATTAACGTGGGAGTTTCTTAACCCTTCGGTAAACGTAGTGACTCCTTTTAACACTATTGTATTAATATAATAGATTGTGCTGTTACTACTTAAAGGCCCTGATTCGAAGATATAACAGGACAATTCTACATCATGGGTTTGTTACCCCTGTATAATTCTGAATTTATTTGATAAAGGGGTCACAGACACATGATGTATTAAATAAGTTTCTTTTTCATTTTTTTGTAGTTTTTTGTGACGTTGTCTTTCAAAAGATATATAGATTGGAAACATGAAGTTAAACGAGTAAAATTTCTTTCAAATATATTTTTATTGTATCATATTTTATTTTTGTGTGTAACTAGAGAGCACGCATATGGTACCAGGATACTTTGTGCTACAAACCATGCGTATCGTAGACATGTGCCTGCTCTGAACAAACATAGAGGCCCTGGGGACTACGATATAGGACAGGATATATGAAACTTTAAGTACAATGAAAAAGATATGCTATGGTATAGGAACACACAGTGCTGTGAATTAAATAGTGAGGGGATATTCCTTTTGTAAATTTTAATATATGTTCATAAAAAAATTAAGAATTGAATGTCCCTAAACTATTTCTAGTTTTCATCTAATGCCACGGGATTCAGGTTGAATGTCTCAGCGCCTCTAGGATTGCCTCTTGTGAACTCATCTGATTTTACTAAGTAGCATTAAGATGTTCATCCTTAGAGCTAAAATAAGAGGTCAACTAAAAACAATTCTGAAAAGGGTGTATGTTTGGATTATGTTTTAAAAAGTTTTGTAATGTTCAAAGCATACGGAATTGAAAATTTAACTAGTCTATTCATTAGTATAAAGTTCAACCTTGACTTCCATTTTTCTCTTAACGTAAAGAATTGAGTTGCAGTTATGAAATACTAAGGAATGAAGTAGCAGATCCTTCGGCAAACTGAGTGCCGGTTAGGTTTTGTTTTTTCTTTTTCTTTTTGTGGAACCTGTCTATCTAGGTTATGAGTCTTTAACTTCATAGAGGTACTTACATCTCTGTCTATACTATGTTTTCGGGGGAAGTAGCACATCCTCCAATTGTCTATAATAAAATAAAATATATTTTACTTCGTGGACATACTTTTATATAACTTTATGCAGTTTATTTAGAAATGAGGGACTAAACGTTACTCCATCCACCACTCATGAAAGTATATACTGTGGAAGAAACACACATGCTTGTTTATGAAAAAGAACATGTTCCCACTTCCCAGAGCATACTAGTCACAAACAATTGGAGAATGTTCCAAAAAAGCTTCTGAAACTTCTACTGCCAATATCCCTTCAAACTAACAGTTAAAAACACAAAATTTGTGTGTATGTTTTTCTTAAATATTTTGACAAATCACAAATCTATATAACTTATATAGATGCACCCCACTAAGGGTCATTAACTCAATTTCTCTCGACATGCAAGCTATCCACATCATATAGGACCCATTATATCTGGCGCCACATCACCATCCACTAGGACCATCTATTTTTATCTTTCACCAATTTTCTATGACTAATAGCATTCATATATGTAATCTATATAATCTATATAATTGGTACCCACTATCAAGTCATGGTTGGATTTCTCTCAACATGCAACCATTCCACGTCATCATCCACTATGTGCCATATCACTATCCACTATAAGCCATGTCATCATCCACTAGACCATCTATTTATTCTTCAATTGATTTTCTGTGGCCGCATTTTTGTGAGTAGCAATTACAAATTACATGAGTAAAAATTACATGTATGATCAGTCATACTTCCATGTATAATGTTTACTAAAGAACGTTGCAATATATTCAATTTGGTGTTTATACTTTTACATTTCACTTTAAAATTTTGTTTAACAAATTCCCGCAGCAACGCGCGGGGTATCACCTAGTTTATTAGTATTTGCAAGTACAATGCCATACCACATCATATAGGACCCATTATATCTGACGCCGCATCACCATCCACTAGAACCATCTATTTATGTATTTCACCGATTTTCTATGACTAATAGCATTCATGCATGCAATTTATTAGTCTTTGCAAGTACAATGCTATAAAATTCCTATAGTAGCAATACACAAATGATCAATCATTTAAGAACCGTTCTCTTTCAACAAAATAAACATGTGTTCATATAGAATGTTGCCATGCAATCACATTAATGTTTCTACTTTCAAATTTTACCTTAAAATCATATATAATATCGTTTGCAAAAAAAATATTACCTGCAATCATCTTAGTGTTTCTACTTTCAATTTCACCTTCAATTTTGTTCATGAAATTCCCGCAGCATCGCGGGCTATCACCTAGTTTATTTTATTTATGTGCATTTATGGTCAAGGTGAAAAAAGTTGACCAACAAAAAAATGAATGACTTACATAGTTTTGGTTGGGGGTTGTAATTGAAAGAGCAGAAGGAGCACGCTAAACCGGGGGATTAAAGGCCCGTTTAGCCTCAAAAGACAGATGGGACCTCTAAACTTCTGAACGAACACGCATGATGATTATGTCCTTCATAATCTCCGTGGGAATAATCACATGAGTACTTTGGAATTTCTTTTCTGCGAAAGGAGATCATCAGATAAGCACTCTCATTGTTCATCATTAAGTCTCCCAGATTCTCTTTGAGCTACAGGAGGCTCACAAGTAAACTAACCTATAAATAATCAAATATCAACATGCTCTGACACTCCTCCTGTACTAGACATGGCGAGCACTTGTTGCATGTGACGTGCTTAGACGTGACGGGCAGTGAGAGCTTGATCTCTTTCATGCGCTCGCCAATCACCATTCGCAGGAGGGCTATGAGTGATGGTCAATATGTGATGGCAAAGTAGTGGTTGCCCAAATGAGTGAACCACCAGCTGCCAATCTAGACCTACACCGACAGTGTGTGGTACAATCATTATGGAAGAGATGGCTTAATTTGTCTCTTTGCTAATATAAAAGTTAAAGGTGCAAAAATCCATGTATTGGCTCCAAAAAAAAAGCATAATCATGTGTACAGTACATGTAGGCCAGTCTCGAAATTAAACCCCTCCAAATTATGTTGAGATTTGTACGCGACCATTGCAAGTGATGGATTGGATTTGAAAAGCTTGCGCAGTAAATGGTGCTACTTTTCCGCCTAAATAAACTAGCTCAACATTACCAAGAAACCCTCAATGCTCAAATTGGAAAAATCCCGATAAATTGTGTGTTTAGAAGTTTATTTTGTTCAAGTAAAAAAGGGGCAATTTCTTATTTAAAATCTCAATTTGTTTGAGCACAAAAGTTGGTTTGACTAAGCTCCAGCAATTTGGGTTCAAATTTTAGTTTACTTGAGTTCAAGGGAGAATTTGAGGTGAAAGTGGCTCATGGAGTCATGGTTTTTGTGTTCAAAGTTCCATTTTTATTTTAATTGAGTTTGTAGATTAACATTGTGGGCTCAAAGTGTTTTTGTGTGAGTTTTAAAGTGATACGAAAAGTTTATGCAGAGGTGAGAATTCAAAGTTCATATATAAGAAGAAGGTGGCCATGTAGAGTTACGTAGAGTAGTGGATCAGCTTCCCATATATAGTTAGCCTTGAGATGAAATGACATAACGTACGTGGAAGAAGAAGGTGGGGAATGGAGGCGAAAATGAGTTCTCCATGCTAAACAGTTGGAATGCCTCTGGACCGTTTCATGATTGAATGGCTAGCACCAAGGAATGACAAACGTACTCGGTGTCGTTTCATTTTTTATCAACAACTGACACGTTCTTTTGCTTCATTAGCAAATGTTTTATATATGAATATGAGTTCTGGGACGGTATAAGACACACATTGTTGCCTCATTTGCATTTTACGAATCTTCATTTTACTATTAAAATTCCATTTGAACAATGAACATTATGAGATTATCTAATGTTTGCATCGTGGAAAACAAAAGGGTCATGCCAGTTTCCGTTATAGTAGAATGCACGAGGGACTGGTGAAACAGAGAAGACTATTTAGTATCAGTAGTAGAAAAAAACGTACTGCCGGCATCCAATCCAATCGGATCCCGGATCCGGCGGGCAGCATGCAACGCACACAGTACGGGTCATAAAAAGCACGAAACCGACCAGCATCTGATGGATCTCCACTGTAAATCAGTTCTGAACTTGAATGTCACGAGTTCAAAGCGTATAGAGTATGTGAGATGAACAGTTTAATGTTGAGGTGAAGTGATACTCTTTTCTGCTTCAAATTTCTAGTATTCATTATTATCATAATATTTGACCATTTATCTTATTAAAAAATTAATTAGTTTAAATATACGAAATAGTAAGTTATATTTATAAAGTAACTTTAATGATACAAGTCACAGACAAAATTAATAATACTTATAAATTGTTTTAATAAGACGAATTGAAATGGATGTAGTAAATACGATAGTGCAAGGCTTCGTGGGGGCTAATGGGCTAGAAAAACTGAAGGGGAGAATCGCTACTGAACAACAGGCGAGGTGGTGATATACCATTTTGCTTCACTAGCAATAATGGTTTAACATAAGAGTTCCATGGAACGACAAACATTCGTCGGTAGTCTCATTTGCATGACTATATATTGAAACTCCACGCTGATAGTGTTACATCTTTGTAAATCGTTTTCTTTGTACTTTCTCCGTTCCAAATTGTAGGTCGTTTTGACATTTCTAGATTCATAGTTTTTGTTATGTATCTAGACATAGCGTATATCTAGATTCATATCAAAATCTATGAATCTAGAAAAGCCAAAACGACCTACAATTTGGAACAGATGTAGTAAAATGTAACCCACAACCACAACATTTTTCATTTGCATAACTATTTACTCTATTACATCCCACTATTATATAGTTTATATTTGTAGCACCGCACATTTGTGGACTCAAACCTTGTGGGCATTATTGCATACAACCGGAAAATAGCAGTGTGTTTCCGGGAAAATAAGAGAAAGAGCAGTGTCTAGGAAAGGAGAAGACGAGAGGAACCTTACTAGCTAGCTGATGAGGCGAGATAATACCAGCCAGACTCTAATCCAAGACCCGGATCATACCCTCATTTTGATAGAGTTGATCAATCAATTTGTGCTAAGTAAAGATGGAAATGAAAAAAATGGTTATCCGATATCTGTATTCGCTAAAACGTAAATATGGATATCCGTATTCGTTTTTAATATAATAAGTAAAGTAGATATTATCGAATCCGTTTTTCAATATCCAATTTGTATCCGTATCCGAAATAAATATGGATATGGATGAAATAACCGATAATATCCGTATCCGTATCAAATAAATACATCTTCAAACCATGCTACAAATATATTATTTTGATTTAATTTCAAATGAATATATTATCTATGTAAATTAAACTCAGATGCTTTATTTTACTTATTTTTATTAATATAAATTATTTTATATGATTTATTTAATTATGAATTTTATAAAAAAATATTTTTAACAAGTGATTTTTGTCTATGTATATTATACTTAATTTCTTTTTTTTTGACGGGAATCAGCAGGGGAGGCCCTTACCCCTATTTTCATATATATAAGAAAAAGGTTATGTACATTTTACAAGGCCCCAGCCCAAAACGGAAAAGAGGAGAATTACAAAAGACTGCTCAGCCAAACATTGATCCTATCGCTAATCAACGGTTTGACCCGGAGGGTAACCATTTTCATTTCACCAAGGAAGAACCTTCTCCAGCTAGCAAAGGAAAGAGGCTCGATATCAAAAAATGATATTATTTCTGTTACACCAGATGGACCAACAACCAATAATGAACACCTCCCTGAAAATTACTGGCTGAAATCTTTGTCTTGCCAACAACACCATCTGCTGAAAATCAAGAGAATAATCCCAATGCACTCCCAAATAAGTCCAGCAAGCATTACTAAACGAGCATAGGAAAAATAAGTGCCAAAAGTCTTCCTCTAGATTTTCCACACACAAGACACAGGAATATGAAGCGTCCCCTCAAATGAGAAGACTTAAATGTGATGCAAACATCAGTCCTAGGTGGCTGATTCACATTTATTACACCAGATGGTCCATTACCGAACAAACCTGCGCGGTAGCGGGCACAGACGCGCCACTAGCGTGTGGATAAAAACTAGAAACCAAACGGTACAACTAATCAAGGCATCATCAGAGAGTTGCGCCATGCGGTTCTTCAAGTGGATGGCCCTAACACACAGGCGAGGTTGGGTGCAAAACGTAACACCTACTCGACGTCTTCGGGAACGAAGTCCGGGTCCTCTTCTGTAAAACAAGCAAGGGTGAGTACATACGTACTCAGCAAGTCCAACCATACCCACGGAGGGTTAGAAGCATGCAAAGATAATTATCAAGGATAGGCGAATGGTTTATTTGCGTAAATGCCACATGTTGAGGTTCATTTATAAAAGCTCTGTAAAGCAATTGAAAATAAAGGCATCAAAGATCAAGTAAATTGTAAGGCACAACCAGACTCCCCGTCCGTCGTAGACACCACCAACATCTCCCAAAACCACAGACTCATCAGGACGCTACTCATAACCAACACCAAGCCAAGTTAAAGGACTTGTGAAGTGACCATGCCGTAACTCGTCCAATACCGTGGACACGGCTATCCGGATAGGTTTAAACTCTGCAGAGATGTACACAACCACAAGTAGGGTACCACAACATGAACACCTTAGTGTCAGTGCAGATCCTACCGAGGCCATTACCCACCTTAGCTAAACTGACAAGTCACCACAGAAGCAACCAGGGGATTAGCAACCTACCCTCGAGGTTCTATCCAGGGTATAACTCACCAAGAACTTATACCCGTCTCCATGGTCCTCTGTTGCTCACCAGCACACCCGATAACTACCAGTTCAACTAGTGGGATTTATGTCAAGCCGTTGCCACATACAACGGTCGAGTGGAGGTACTGATATTTGGGTTAGACAAGATGACACATCAACTCATCCTTCTAATGACAAGTCAGACCTCTCCCATCATGCTCAGCCACACAGGCACGAGCTCACCTTGGTATTTCACACAAGAAACACCGTCCGACTTATCCCCTAATAATCATTTTTATTAATTAAACCCTATTTCTATTAAAGCACTTACTCTAATATTTTACCAAATATCCAATGGGTAGTATTTATCTATCAAAGGTAAATACGTCCTAAGCGGCATTAGCAATGATTAACTCCCAACTAAAATATTCAGAAATTAATCCAGGTTATCAAGGAATATTTGTAGCAAACAAGGAACGGCTCATATAAAAGTGGTTTAGGCCTTGTTTAGATGCCAATTTGGGCACCCCAAATTTGGGAGTTGAGAAACCGAGGTACACTGTAGCATTTTGTTTGTATGTGTGAAAAATTATCCAAAAATTAATTAATTAGGCTCAAAATGTTCGTCTCCTAGAGTACAACAAAACTGTGCAATTAATTTTTGATTTCATCTACATTTAATACTCCATACATGCTATGACATTTTGATGTGATGGGAATCTTCTTTTTGCATAGTGAACTTTGGGGTAGAATTTGGGATCTAAACAGGACCTTAGTAACAAGCATGCAAGTTTTATAAAACAGGCCAGTGGGTTGCATTTATAAAACTGGGATAAATATGCATCAAAGGGTAAGATTGAACTTGTTGTTCTCGAAGCCTTCCGGGAGTTCCTGCTCGGGGTACTGGCCTTCGGGCTCCTGCTCGTAGCACTGCTCTCCCTTGGGCGCTTCCTCAACTTGATCTACAGCGCACACACAACAAGCATACACAATAAATAAAAGAAAAGAAATAAAATAAAAGAAAGGTTTTATTTGCCGAGCTCGCATAAGAAAGAACGGAAGCTGAACGGAGGACGAAGGAGGAGGGTTCACATTTGGGAAAATGACGCTTGGTTTGGCGGAAGGTATAATGGAAAAGTGGACGGCGAAGTTTGGGGTCGTTCCGGGTTGAAACGGCGCATAAAATAATGCGTCGTTCGGCGGTTAACGGGGGAGAGGACTTGTTCCGAAAGTTCCCGAAAGTCCCGGGGTTTACTTGGGGAAAGTATAGGGTATGTTTGTGATGGTTATAGGATGCTAGAGGGGCTTAACTACGAATACTAAAAGTTGGCAGGGCTTAAAATGTAAAAAGAATAATAAACAGAGGTTTTAGGGGCTGTTTTATTAAAGCTAGGGGCCTATCTTTAATTACTTTGAAGGGTAGGGGCTTCTAGTGCATCGGTCAGAGAGAGAGAGAATGGGGGGTGGACTGCGGGTTGGAATGGGAGAAGCGCAGGCGGTTACTTGGAAAAAGGCCGGTTCTCTTCTCTTTCACTCGCAACAGAACAGAGGAAGAGGGGAAGAGAGCGGCCGCCGCCGCCGGCGGCGCTCCGGGGCATGGGAGCGACCGGGAAGGAGGGGAAAAGAGAGGTGGGGCTGAGAGGAGTCCATCCATGGGCTTACCTCGCGCGGAGATGGAGTAGGGAGGGTTGCCCACAGGGGCGGGCGCCTGGCGGCAATGGCGAGCGGCGGCGGGGCGCTGTGGTGCACGGGAGAGTGAGCTGGGGGTCGTGCGAGCGAGGTAGAGGGGAGGGGGTGCTGCGGGGCCTATTTATAGGCGTGAACAGGCCGGCGTGTTGTGCGGTGCTGCGGGTGGTGACGCGGCACGCGGGCGTGCCACCGGCGGTGGCGCAGCGGCGAGCAGCGTGGGAGGCAGCAGCGGCGAGGCACGGTGAGCGCTGGCCCGGTGAGCGGCGTGCGTGTGTGTTGGCGTGGGAAGAGCAACGGCGGGCGGTGCGGGAGCTTGGCAGTGGACGGCGCGGGCACGCGTCGTGCGCGGGTCGGGCCGGGGCGGCGCAGCGACGGATTGCGCAGGCAGCAGGGTCGCGTGGAGACCGAGCTGGCGTTGTGAGCGGTCGATGCACGACGGGCGGGATGCCGGCGGTGTGTGTGGTCGGGGCAGCACCGGGGAGCAGGAGTGGAAAGAAGAGAAAGAGGGGAGAGAGGAAGAAAGAAGAAAAAGAAAAGAAAAAGAGAAGGGAAAAGGGAAAAAAGAGGAAGGGAAAAGGAAGGAAAAGAGGGCGGGGCCCGTGGCGAGATCAGTGGCAGGGACGCCGGTGACGGGCGGACGCGAGCGCACGGCTCGAGAGCGGTCAGTGCGGGATGTGACGTGGGCGGTGATGGAGTTCGGCACGATGGTTCGAGCTAGGTCGGCGGGAAATCAGGAAGGGAAAGATTAGGGTCTGGATCTCCGAGAGCTCGGCGGTAAAAGGTTTTGAAAACGAATTTTTGACGCGTGATTTATATGGTGATTTAGCTGGGGTAAAAACGCGGGCGTTACAAACCTACCCCACTTAAAAGGAATCTTGTCCTCAAGATTCGACTGGCTTGTAAAGAGATGGGGAAACTCCTTCTTCAGAGCATCTTCGCGTTCCCACGTAGCTCCTTCCACTTCGTGTCTGCTCCACTGCACTCTGCAGATCCGTACTTCGGAGCTCCTCTTCCTTTTCATGACGGTGTCCAAAATTTTGACTGGCACTTCCTGGTACTGCAGATCTGGCTGTAGATCTATTGTCTTTACAGGCACATGTTCGGCTTCGGGCACTCTCAAGCATTTCCTCAGTTGTGAGACATGGAACACTAGGTGTATGTCTGACATTGCTTCTGGTAGTTCTAACCGGTAGGCTACCTTTCCAACTTTCTTCAGTACCTGATATGGCCCAATGTATCGAGGGGCTAACTTCCCGTGGACTTGAAATCTGCGGGTCCCTCGAATGGGTGAGACCTTGAGATAGACAAAGTCTCCAGGGTTAAAGCTTAGTTCTCGGCTTCTTTTGTCTACGTAACTCTTCTGTCGGGACTGGGCTGCTTTCAGCTTTTCCCTTATTTTGCCACTTTTTCCTCGACTTCTTTATGAGTGCGGGTCCCACTAGGGTACACTCTCCTACTTCCGACCACATCAGTGGGGTTCTGCACTTACTTCCATAGAGGGCTTCGAAAGGCGACATGCCTAAGCTTGCTTGGTAGCCGTTGTTGTATGAGAACTCCGCATAGGGTAAACTTTGTTCCCAGTCTTTTCCATATGTCAGGACACATGCTCTCAACATATCTTCCATAATTTGATTTACCCTTTCGGTTTGACCATCGGTCTGTGGATGATAAGCGGAGCTAAAATCCAACTTGGTGCCCATGGCTTTGTGTAGGCTTTTCCAGAACCGAGAGGTGAACTGGGTTCCTCGATCCGAAACAATCCTGCTAGGCACCCCATGTAGCTTTACTATATTTTCTACATAAAGCTTGGCTAGCTTCTCTCCACCATAATTGGTTCGTACGGGCAGGAAGTGAGCGACTTTGGTGAGTCGGTCCACTATTACCCATATAGAATCATGTCCTTTCTGTGTCCTGGGTAGACCAACTACGAAGTCCATTCCTATCTCGTCCCATTTCCAAACTGGGATGGGCAAGGGTTGCAGTAATCCTGCTAGTTTCTAGTGTTCGGCTTTAATTCTTTGGGAAGTATCACAGTGAGCGACAAACTTGGCAATATCTGCTTTCATTCCATTCCACCAATATTTCTGCCTTAAATCCAGATACATCTTGGTGGATCCCGGGTGGATGGAATACGGCGTGTTATGGGCCTCGTCCATGATTTTCTGTCGAAAATCTCCATCACGGCGTACACAGATCCTCTGCTTATACCACAAGGTTTCCTTGTCGTCAACTCGGAAGTCCGGTGCTTTGTTTTCTCCGGTGTGCCGGCGAATCTTCACTAAGTCCTTATCTGAGCTCTAGGCTCTCCTGATCTCATCTTCCAGGGTGGGTTGAACGCTCAATTTCTGACTGGAGTCTCGGGGAACAATGTGCACGTTCAATCGTGCCATTTCCTCTTGTAGGTGGTCATTCTTGGTCCCATAAGATTTCTGGCTCAAGGCGTCTGCTACAACATTGGCTTTGCTAGGGTGGTAATGGATCTCTATATTATAATCTTTAACCAATTCCAACCATTTTCTCTGTCTTAGGTTCAGATCCGGTTGGGTGAAAATATACTTCAGGCTCTTGTGATCCGTGTATATTTCACACTTATTTCCGATTAAATAGTGCATCCAAATTTTTAGGGCATGCACTACGGCTGCAAGCTCCAGATCATGGGTTGGGTAGTTCAATTCATGAGGCTTAAGCTGTCGGGAAGCGTATGCCACTACCTTCCTGTCTTGCATGAGCACACACCCTAATCCCTGTCGGGATGCATCATAATAAATGACGAAATCCTGGTGGATGTCCGGTAGGGTTAGGACTGGAGCAGTTGTTAGTCTTCGCTTCAACTCTTGGAAGCTCTTCTCACAAGACTCTGTCCAAGCAAATTTCTTCTCCTTTTTGAGCAGCTCCGTCAAGGGTCGGGCTAACCTGGAGAATCCTTCGATAAACCTTCGGTAGTAGCCGGCTAAGCCCAAAAAGCTCCTAATCTCTCTTACGTTGGTCGGTTGCTGCCAATTGGAAACAGCCTCGACCTTTCCAGAGTCCACTGCTATTCCTTCTGCGGTCAAAACGTGACCCAGAAAATCTACTTGTTCAAGCCAAAATTCACACTTGCTGAATTTTGCATAGAGCTTGTGTGCTCTCAACCTTTCTAGAGCCACCAGTAGATGTTGTTCATGCTCCTGGCGCTCTTGGAGTAGATGAGTATGTCGTCAACGAAGACTACGACAAACTTATCCAACTCATCCATGAACACCTTGTTCATGAGATTCATGAAATATGCAGGTGCGTTGGTGAGTCCAAAGAACATTACTGTGAATTCAAATTGTCCGTAGCGGGTAACAAAGGCTGTTTTTGGGATGTCTTCCTTTTTTATTTTCAGTTGATGGTATCCTGATCTCAAGTCGATTTTCGAGAAATACATGGCTCCTCTCAGTTGGTCAAATAGGTCATCTATTCTAGGGAGAGGGTACTTGTTTTTTATGGTGACCTCATTTAGTGCATGGTAATCCACGCACATTCTCATGCTTCCATCTTTCTTTTTAACAAAGAGCAACGGGGCTCCCCACGGGGATGAGCTGGGTCTGATGAAACCGAGTCATTGTAGTTCTTCTAGTTATTTCTTAAGTTCTGCTAGCTCAGGGGATGCCATCCTATAGGGTCTCTTGGCTATGGGTGAGGTCCTTGGGACAAGGTCGATGGAAAACTCTACGTCCCTATCTGGTGGCATTCCAGGAAGCTCCTCGGGGAATACGTCAGGGTATTCGTTGACAACTGGGACTTCTTCTAGAGGTCTTACGTCCATACTGAAAACCATCGGGTCTAGTCCACTTCCACGAGTGTGGCAGGTTACTTGTATTCCCTCTGGGTTGGTTAGATGTACTATTTTGTCGGCACAACCTATGAGTCCATTGTGTAGGCTTAACCAGTCCATTCCAAGGATCACATCTATTCCCTTGGACTTAAGTACTACTAAGTCAGCTAAGAACTCTACCCCACTTAAAATGATCCTTACCCACAAACAGCCTAGTTGGCACTTTAGGTCACCTCCAAGCGTTCGGGTTACCAGGGGTGTTTTTAGTAGTACTGTAGGTACGTTGTTCTTTTCCACAAAACTTGACGATATAAAAGAATGTGATGCTCTAGAACCAAATAATAATGTTGCCAAGACTGAGCTGACTAGGAACTCACCGAGTACTACTCCTTGTGCTCCTTGAGCCTCCTGCGCATCGATGTGGTTGGCGCGGGCTCGTCCACAAGACTCCTGGTTGTTGTTTTTGTTGTTGGTGTTGTTGCTGCGGACTGGAACTCGGTTTACTCCAGTGACTGGCGGCTTGGGCCCATTCATTGAGTTGGAGTAGGTCGATGCAGCAGGCTTGTTCTTGGCATAGGGGCAGTTGGCAATGTAATGCCCTGTCTCACGGCAATTGAAGCAATCTCTACCATTATTGTCGTTGTTGGTGACTTGGCTGGCATTGCTTTGTGCGGGCTTCGTGGTGCTCTGGTTCTTGTACTGGGTGCTTTGGGTCTGGGAGCCCGTTCTCTGTGACTGGGTTCTGTACTGCATTTGGGCATGAGTCCTTGGTGCAGTATAGTTGGAGCTCCTTGGTTTCTGGAAACAGTCCTATTGGCGGTTCTTGTTTTCCAGGAACTTGCGCTTATTCTCCTTCCTTTCTTCTGCCTTGGCTCTCTCCGTAAGGATGGCCATGTTCATCAGGGTGTTGAAATCCGGGTAGATCTTCGGGGTCAAGCCTTTCTTAAACATGTCTTGCTTCTTTTCTTCTGTGTCCACTTCCTCTGGTGCATAGCAGTCAACCTCTATGAACTAGTGGGTGTACTCTTCCACTGACTTGGTCCCTTGCTGCAGTGCACGAAATTCGTCCGCCTTTCACTTCATGGTGGCTGCAGGGATATGGTAACAGCGGAATTCTCTCACAAACTCGTTCCAGGTGATGGAGGTCTCATCATCGGCAGCCTCACAGTAATTTTCCCACCAGGCTAGAGCAGTTCCAGTGAGTTGTTGGGTTGCCAGGAGAACCTTGTCGCGGTCTTGACAGTCGAACGGCTCGAGCTTTCTTTTAATAGCCCGCAGCCAATCATCTGCCTCTAGTGGGTTGCTGGATCCTCCGAAGGTGGGTGGTCTGGTTCTTAAGAAGTGCGACAGCTTGTCATTAAGGTTCTGTTGATGTGTCTCACGGCGAAGGAAGGCTTCCAGCATGGTTTGCATGGCAATGGTCTGGTTATGTATTGCTTGCACCAAGCTGCCGGGTGGGGGTGGGGTGGTATTTGCTGCTCTCCACCCTGTTTCCCTACCCTTGGTTGGCTTACTTCCTGTTCTTCCACCACCGGGCTGTGTCCTTCTCCTACCTGCTGTCCTACACCACTGGAAGGGGTGTGGTTCTGGGAGGGCCTTGTGCGCGTGTTAACCATCTGTAGGTTGAGGTGGGAAAGGGGGTCTTAGGTGATGTTCAAGTTGTTTATTTCGCATTTTCTAAAAGGCAAGGTTCACCCTGCCGGAAACACTCAACAAACAAGCAAGCAGACAATCACAAGCGGCTTTATTCGAACAACCGGGGGGGGGGGGGGTACAACACGCAGGGTACAACGCAGCTACACGACCGATCACAAGGGTACAACACGGAGGGGGGTACAGTTCTAAGCGAGGGTCTAGGGCTTCAGCTTGGTGGCTTCGGGGCTTCTACTCGCGGGGCGAGCCTTCTTCTGGGGCGGGGTGCGCCTCCTGTGGGTTGAGTAGCTTGTCATCTTCGACGTTTCCATTTTCCGGGGGCTGCTCGGCCGCTTCTCCTTTTGCGGCTTCCTCTGATCTTGTGGGGCTTTCGGGTGGGGCTTGTGGCGTCCCAAAGAGTGTTCCCCACCCGATGACGGGTGTTTCCAGTAGGACTTGTGTTTCTCCTATGGTAGAGACGGGTGTTCCACCCTTGGTTCAGTCTTCCATATGTTGGTCCTGGGCTTGCCTGAGACTTTCCTGGGCAAGGGCTTCGCGGCTGACGGCTGCTGCGGCTCTGGCCTCTGCTTGGGCCACCTGGATTTGGTGCATCCGCACCGCGCGTTTGGCTTGCTCGGCCCAGTTGATCTGTTCACTCAGGAAATTGGCCTGCGCGTCCAGGAGTTGATCCAAGGCGGAAACGTAGGTGACCACTTGGTACAAAGGTCCTTCCTCTTGACGGCGTTGTTCCAGATTTCTTATCCGGGCCCGCCAGACCGGAGTCCGGACGATTGGGGGAAAGAATCTCATTGGCGTGGGGACGAGGTGCTCTCCATAAATCCGACACAGATAGCAGAGCACCTTCCTGATGGCCAGGGTGTAGATGTCTTGGTGCCTGAATCCTGTGGCGGCCACTCGCCATGGTTCAATTGCGGGGTGGCGGTCGCTTCTGGCGACGGTGATGACCACCCTACAACGGAGAGTGCCATGGTGCTCGTACTCCCTGCTGTAGTTCCTTGGGCGCTCAGTCACACCAAGCCGCGCCAGGGAGTCGATCAAAAGGCTGGGAAAACCAGGTGCAGCGAAGCAAGCGCCCTGGGTCCATGCTTCCACAGCCAGCTGAAAACAAAGATAGGGCAGACCAATTGCAAGGATAATAAGCATAACGGTGGTGATGGTTTATTAATTCATCATGGGTGGGTACATTTTTATTCAAACAACAACTCCTGCCTACACATACTACTCCTCACTCCTGGGGGCCCTCTTAATGATCCAATTAAGGCGCTTCTTGGGTGGGAGATAAGGCTCTTCTTAAGTCTGGGTACCCATGTCTCGTTGGGTCTCTTCGGGTTCTCCTTCCAGTAACCCAGCTTTCCTTCGATGGGCCTCGATCTGCTCTATTTCTTCGGCATAGTCTTGCCATTTGGCTTGGAGGGCAGCTAGGGAGCTCTCGGCTCGTCCAGCTCTTATCCGCTGCTTTTCCATCTCATGTTCCTCCTTTTCTGCCCTGCGGATTTGGTGCTTCAGTTGAACCGCCTGGTCACGGTACAACCAGTCCAAGCCGTTGAGGTAGATAGCCAGACGGGAGACAGTGTCCTCCAGTTCCTCATCCCTTCCAAGACTCCTCATCCGGGCAATCCATGCGCGTCCTCGTCCTCTAGTGGGTAGAAAGAATCCCATAGGTGTCCCTTGGAGATGTCGCTTGTAGAGCACGCGCAGGCATATCAGGGCTTTTCTGGCGGCCTTATGATATGTGTCTGGTAAGCCAAAGCCAGTGGTCCTGATGAACCAGGGCTCGACCTCGGGGTAAAGTGCGCTTTTTCCCATGAAGATCATCATCTCACATCGACGGGTGCCTCGGGAGTCGTAAACTCGGTAGGAGTACTCTAGTGGGTTCGTGACTCCGACGCGCTCCAAGCTGAGTAGCAACAACTTAGGGAGGCCAGGATCCACGGGGCAGATCCCTCACTCCATCCATCGTCAGCCATCTGGACAGGGCAAAACCATCGGTGAGTGCTGGTGTGGGAAAAACGGCTTAAACCAGGGAGAGTGTGACTACAAAGGCGGAGGGAAAAGGTCTCGATCCTAGGGTCATGTCCTACGGCCAACCTATCGGCTCTAATGCCACCTGAAGCATCCCCTCAAATGAGAAGACTTAAATGTGATACAAACATCAGTCCCAGGTGGCTGATTCACATTTATTACAACATATGGTCCATTACCGAACAAACTTGCGCGGTAGCGGGCACAGACGCGCCACTAGCGCGAGGATAAAAACTAGAAACCAAACGGTATATCTAATCATGGCATCATCAGAGAGTTGCGCCATGCGGTTCTTCAAGTGGATGGCCCTAACACACAGGCGAGGTTGGGAGCAGAACGTAACACCTACTTGACGTCTTCAGGAACGAAGTCCGGGTCCTCTTCTGTAAAACAAGCAAGGGTGAGTACATACGTACTCATCAAGTCCAACCATACCCACGGAGGGTTAGAAGCATGCAAGGTTAATTATCAAGGATAGGCGATTGGTTTATTTGCGTAAATGCCACATGCAGGGGTTCATTTATAAAAGCTCTGTAAAGCAATTGATAATAAAAGCATCAAAGATCAAGTAAATTGTAAGGCACAACCCTGTGCTACTGGACTCCCCGTCCGTCGTAGACACCACCAACATCTCCCAAAACCACAGACTCATCAGGACGCTACTCATAACCAATACCAAGCCAAGTTAAAGGACTTGTGAAGTGACCATGTCGTAACTCGTCCAATATCGTGGACACGGCTATCCGGATAGGTTTCAACTCTGCAGAGGTGTACACAACCACAAGCAGGGTACCACAACATGAACACCTTATTGTCAGTGCAGATCCTATCGAGGCCATTACCCACCTTAGCTAAACTGACAAGTCACCACAGAAGCGACCAGGGGATCAGCAACCTACCCTCGAGGTTCTATCCAGGGTATAACTCACCAAGAACTTATACCCGTCTCCATGGTCCTCTGTTGCTCACCAGCACACCCGATAACTACCAGTTCAACTAGTGGGATTTATGCCAAGCCGTTGCCACATACAACGGTCGAGTGCAGGTAATGATATTTGGGTTAGGAAAGATGACACATCAACTCATCCTTCTAATGACAAGTCGGACCTCTCCCATCATGCTCAGCCACACAGGCACGAGCTCACCTTGGTATTTCACACAAGAAACATCGTCCGGCTTATCCCCTAATAATCATTTTTATTAATTAAACCCTATTTCTCTTAAAGCACTTACTCTAATATTTTACCAAATATCCTGTGGGGAGTATTTATCTATCAAAGGTAAATACATCCTAAGCGGCATTAGCAATGATTAACTCCCAACTAAAATATTCAGAAATTAATCCAGGTTATCAAGGAATATTTGTAGCAAACAAGGAACGGCTCATATAAAAGTGGTTTAGCAACAAGCATGCAAGTTTTATAAAACAGGCCAGTGGGTTACATTTATAAAACTGGGATAAATATGCATCAAAGGGTAAGATTGAACTTGCCGTTCTCGAAGCCTTCCGGGAGTTCCTGCTCGGGGTACTGGCCTTCGGGCTCCTGCTCGTAGCACTGCTCTCCTTCGGGCGCTTCCTCAACTTGATCTATGGCGCGCACACAAAGAATGAAAGAAAAGAAATAAAATAAAAGAAAATGGAAGCTGAACGAAGGAGGACGAAGGAGGAGGGTTCACATTTGGGAAAATGACGCTTGGTTTGGCGGAAGGTATAATGGAAAAGTGGACGGCGAAGTTTGGGGTCGTTCCGGGTTGAAACGGCGCATAAAATAACGCGTCGTTCGGCGGTTAACGGGGGAGAGGACTCGTTCGGAAAGTTCCCGAAAGTCCCGGGGTTTACTTGGGGAAGGTATAGGGTATGTTTGTGATGGTTATAGGGTGCTAGAGGGGCTTAACTGCGAATACTAAAAGTTGGCAGGGCTTAAAATGTAAAAAGAATAATAAACAGAGGTTTTAGGGGTTGTTTTATTAAAGCTAGGGGCCTATCTTTAATTACTTTGAAGGGTAGGGGCTTCTGGTGCATCGGTCAGAGAGAGAGAGAGAATGGGGGGTGGACCGCGGGTTGGAATGGGAGATGCGCAGGGGGTTACTTGGAAAAAGGCCGGTTCTCTTCTCTTTCACTCGCAACAGAACAGAGGAAGAGGGGAAGAGAGCGGCCGGCGGCGGCGGCGGGGCTCGCCGGCGCTCCGGGGTAGGGGAGCGACCGGGAAGGAGGGGAAAAGAGAGGTGGGGGTGAGAGGAGTCCATCCATGGGCTTACCTCGCGCGGAGGTGGAGTAGGGAGGGTTGCCCACAGGGGCGGCCGGCCGGCGGCAATGCCGAGCGGCGGCGGGGCGCTGTGGTGCGCGGGAGAGTAAGCTGGGGGTCGTGCGAGCGAGGTAGAGGGGAGGGGGTGCTGCGGGGCCTATTTATAGGCGGGGAGGGGCGTTGAGGTGGTGGGCCGACGGGGCGGGCTCGGCGGGCGGAGTTATGGCGCCGGCGGGAATTGCGATGGCGCGAGCGGCGTGGCGGTGCACTGTAGGGGATCACTGTGCTTGTCGCCGCGCGTGTGTCGTGATGCGGAAGGACGGGCGGCGCTGTGACAAGTCGACGGGCGGCGCGGCGGTGGACTGCCGAGTGTGTGCGAGTGTGTGGAGCTCGCGCGCGTGAACGGGCCAGCGTGCGGTGCGGTGCTGCGGGTGGTGACGCGGCACGCGGGCGTGCCACCAGTGGTGGCGCAGCGGCGAGCAGCGTGGGAGGCAGCGGCGGCGGGTGACGCGGCAAGCAAAGAACGGCGCGACCGCATGACGCGCGTGCGCGCGAGGCACGGTGAGCGCTGGCCGGGTGCGCGGCGTGCGTGCGTGTTGGTGTGGGAGGAGCAACGGCGGGCGGTGCGGGAGCTTGGCAGCGGACGGCGCGGGCACGCGTCGTGCGCCGGTCTGGCCGGGGCGGCGCAACGACGGATTGCGCGGGCAGCAGGGGCGCGTGGAGACCGAGCTGGCGTGGTTAGCGGTCGGTGGACGACGGGCGGGATGCCGACGGTGTGTGTGGTCGGGGCAGCGCTGTGTAGTAGGAGGGGAAAGAAGAGAAAGAGGGGAGAGAGGAAGAAAGAAGAAAACGAAAAGAAAAGGAGAAGAGAGAAGGGGAAAAAGGGGAAGGGAAAAGGAAGGAAAAAAGGGCGGGGCCCGCGGCGGGGACGCCGGTGACGGGCGGACGCAAGCGCACGGCTCGAGAGCGGTCGGTGCGGGATGTGACGAGGGCGGTGACGGAGTTCGGCACGACGGTTCGAGCTGGGTCGGCGGGAAATTGGGAAGGAAAAGATTCGGGTCTGGATCTCCGGGAGCTCGGCGGTAAAAGGTTTTGAAAACGAATTTTTGACGCGTGATTTATACGGTGATTTAGCTGGGGTAAAAACGCGGGCGTTACAGAACAGGACTCAAGGTGCATAGGTTTCCTGTGCAGAAGGTTTCTTGTATTGAGCCTGTCTTTTAGTAGCAGCCAAAAGAAAAATTTATGCTTGTTTTGTGCCCTGGACTTCCACATCCACTTAATTTCTATTTATATGTTTCATGATGATATTGTTTTCTAAAACTATCGATAAAATAAATTGATACTTGTTAATTGTTATCACCTGACTGTTAAATATCCGAAGTATCCAAATATGAGACATCCGTTTTGTATTCGTATTTAAAAATATTCAAATCCGTATTTGTATTCAAAATAAAATATAGTAAAATGTGCTATTCAAATCTGATTTCATGCCTATCTAATATGATTTCACGCCTATCTAATCTGATTCCATCGTTGGTGGTAAACTGGTAAGCAGCGTGCCGTGCGCGGAGCTGATATCGATGAGGCATATGTCGCATGTACTGAAACCTTCAGGTTGGGCGGCAAATATCTTCATCGTTTCCTATGAAATGAAAACCTGCCATAACATTTTTAATATCCGCCAAATAAGCCAAGACGCGCGAGAGAGAGCGCCTAGGCGTCGTCACGAGCGTTCGTGATAACCCCCCAGCACGAACCAACTCCTCCATTTTTCTTTGGTTTGTTGTTTGTTCACTGCCGGCCGGTCCCTCTACTATTATTTGTTTTAGATTTCCAAAATCCGATTACGTGGCCTGTCCGTCCTTTATACCCTGCCCGTGCCCATTGCCCCTGCTGCTCCTCACCCATTTCCAGGCTTGTCTTGCTGGGAATCCAAGGAGAGGCACCTCTGCTCTCTTCAATTTTTTTGTTTTTTTAGCTCTGTCTTCATTTTTCACGTAGCACCTTGGACTACTAATTATTTATGCTAATATAATCCCTCTGGCCTTTGCTCTTCGAGATGCTCTAGCTAGGATTACCCTGAAGCCCCAACTAATGATTGGGTGTCTAGATCGATCGATCTGAGATCGACGCATCCAAGCGATCTCATCCGCGTGGAACCGGAGAGGCCACATGGACATGGAAGGAGGTGCCAGGGTGGATCGATGCCCATGGAACAAGTCAACCACATGTTACTGTGGGTTTAAATTACTCCATCAGCTCCTAATGAAATTGCAAGCGGCGATCTCCCTTTTGACATTTTACTATTTTTATTACTAAGTGGGGTGAAAGAATCGTGAGTCCATCAACCCTGCTCTCACCTCAATTTTAAGGAATCTGCGCCAACAAAAGCATACATGTGTTCTTCCTTTTTATTTCTCTAGAGTATTATTTAGATTTTATTTTGGTATTGTATAATATATTAAATAGAAAATGTACGTGTGCTAAATCCTTGTTTGACTCTAGAAAGGTGACTGATCCACCTCGATACGATAGGTGCGACGAACAAGAGGCTTTTGATTTGCAACAATTTGAATGAGCATACCTAATGGAGTGTTATTATCGTACTTGGGAATGTTGTCAGCGCAGTAGGATTGGGCATGTCATTTCCCGATTGGACAAAAATTATGACGATTATAGCATAATTTTAAAATAATCTTAATCTTATATATTGGGTGACCTTTTTCATGCCAATACTTTTAAAATATCGATACAATCCTTTTAATGAACAGTATATATGTGCCTGCCGCCTATATATATATGAATCAAATGCATTGCAAACCATCTAAATTTCAACTTGCTGGCATCTCCTTGCACTGCTAAATACTTGTATGAATATATATAGGTCGTTGCAGCATCTGGCAGCCGTACGTGGCAATGGCAACTTGGCAAGAACAGCACAAAACCACGTGAGACAGCTTGGACCAACCCCTCCTGCCACGGTGGAAAGTGGCGACTTGATACCAGGGGGACTTGATGCACTTGTCGGTACAATAAAAAAAATGAGGAGGCACACCAAATCATCTTGGGTGTTTGGTTCCTTTTGGTCCCCTCACATGGAACGAAAGAATTCTAATTAGAAGTATTAAATATAGATTAATTACAAAATGTATTACATAAGTCAGGACTAATTTACGATACGAATCTTTTAAGCCTAATCCATGATCAGACAATATAACGCTACAGTAATGATTTGATAATTATATACTAATTATAGGTTAATTAGGCTTGTTATATTCGTCTCGCGGAGTAGATATGACTTATGTAGTTAGTTTTATAATTAGTTTATGTTTAATGCTACTAATTGTCACTTATTTGAGGGACTAAACTTTAGTCCCTGGGATCCAAACCTAGCCTTAAAAAGAATGAAAGGTACCCTTGGCTAGTTCTTAATGCATGCTGAGTAATATCCTACTACAGTGTCTCACTGGGAAACCGAGAATGCATGTTTTTTTATGCGTGTGTTCTGGACATCTCAACAGAAAAGGAGAGGTCCAAGTAGCTATTAAAAATGTCTATTCCATAACCTTTTCTATTTTGTCGGCAGCTGATACCATCATAACAACTGATAAACTGTCTCTTAATTAGTTCTGTGAGCACCGGTGTTTCCTAATCCTATCATAAGTTATAATCGGTACCTAACAATCACACATGCATATACCATATATTATGAAGAAAACAAATAACTAATACCTCCATTCTTATTAAATATATGTCGTTTAGGACAACCTATTTAGTACAGAAATGAACTAATTTGCTTGTCCTAAACGTCATATATTTAAAAACGGAGGGAGTACCATTTTACATTGAAATGATTGATCTTCTTAAAATTTAAACCTTGTATTTCATTAAGCTCATGGATAATTGCAGTCAATTAACAATCTTTATATCAATGATGGAATATATATTTTTTTTGCAAGACATGCTCCGGATCCCAATCTTATATCTTGCTTTTCCTAAAAGAATCCAATTGGCCAGCCTACACTGGGAATGATTTTCAACCTCGTTTCAAGATTGAAGGAAAAAATGCACCTAAATTTTCGGGATATCACAAAAACGGGCAACTGCAAATAACGAAAATAAGGAACCATCCACTGATAAACTGTCAATTATTAATAGCAAAACAAAAATTTAAAGACCAAACATCACAACAAGTTGTTTGACAGCCCCAGCAAGCACCAACCGTGACAGGGCTGTGACGCCAGGACAAAGAAAAAATGAAGTCGAAAAGCTTGATGCCTGCTGGCTAGTAAATTTTCCCAGGAAAAGAGGCCCTCTTTGTCAGGTCCCTTTCATGTCAAGCTCTTCTCCAACTGGCAGATCGCAGCGGTGGTTGGAATGGCGCCTTCGCAAACATGCCGCTGAGGCTAAGTGCAGTCTCCCTTGCAAGCATCAGCAAAGCACCACGTTATCTAGAAAAAAATTCGGCAAAGCAACAAGCATTGCATGGGGTTAGTGCTAATTCAAGCAACAATACAAGAAAAGCGGAGGGCTCAAAGCCAAAAGGGTCATGATTTTCCAGCTATTTTTTTTCTGACCATAAGTAAATGCCACTGGCTACACCACCTCCACTCCCCTCCCCCTTCTCCCATTCACACTCACACAGAGCAGCAGCAGCAGCAGCAGCAGCAGCAGCAGCACACACTGTTCTTGTGCCGAGGAATTATTTATTGCCACCGCATCGATTCTTAGTACCGGGAATTGATTGCGCATTCCCCTCTGCTTCCTCCATCCGCCCCATGTTCTTGAATTTCTCGGGATATTTCCCCCCGCTACGAGCCAGGGCAGCATTTCCTCGAGATTTATAGCCTCCCCCCGCTTTTGCCGCTCCCTTCTGCTTGCCCTCTTTTCCCCCACTGGGGAGGTTAGCATCCGGCACAAGCAAAGCGGCGGTTCTTGTTTCAGTTTCTGTGCTCTACCTTTTTGGTTGCAAGATCTGATACAAAGGGGAGAGGGAGAGCCAGGAGAGAGGGGAGGTTCTTGTGTGGAATTCTTCGGCGATGAGGCCCGACGCGCGGCTGGATTCGGTGGTCTTCCAGCTCACCCCCACCCGGACCAGGTGAGAGCATCCTAGATCTGCTCATGAAGCGGCTTTGATTCGGTGGATCGTTCGTTCCTTCGTTGGGTTCGGGTTTCTGGAATGGTTGCAAGAACTGATTTTTGCGAATTTTTTTTTTTGCGGTTGGAAAATTTGGCCTTTTGTGACGGTTCATGCGCCGTGCATTTTACAGTTTGGTACTTGGAAACTTGCCATTTGAAGAATAGTTCTGTGTGATTGCACTGTCCTAGATGGTTCTGTCCATGTCAGGACTGAAGAGAGTTGTATAATCTTGGTGCAATTGTTTTGTTGCGATTGGTGATCTCCCGATAACTGCTCAGTTACTGTTTTTTTTTTCAAGCTGTCTGACGGAACTTGTCCTGGTATTGTTTTCAGGTTTGATTTGGTTCTGATAGCGAATGGCAGGAAGGAGAAGTTTGCATCTGGCTTGCTGAAACCGTTCCTGGCACACTTGAAGGCTGCGCAGGATCAGATTGCCAAGGGAGGGTACTCGATCACGCTTGAACCAAGCTCAGGGTTCGATGCACCATGGTTTACTAGAGGCACCGTGGAGAGGTCGGCGTCTAGATTTATACAGAGCACAGTTACTGCTGGCATCACCTGCTGGGTCATTCTAATGCCAACTCTTTGCAGATTTGTGCGTTTTGTGAGTACTCCGGAGGTCCTTGAGCGGGTCACAACACTAGAGTCTGAGATCCTGCAGCTTGAGGATGCCATCGCAATCCAGAGCAATGATAATCTTGGATTAAAATCTGTAAGTGGAGCATTGTAGCTTATGGGTTGTTGCCTGTACTTTTCCAAAAGATGACATATTCTTGCTTTGCCATTTGACAGGTTGAAGACCATGGAAAAAAGTTGACTGAAAGCAATGAAGGTAATATGACATTGCACCAACCTTGATTGCTTTCTGTGAGCACGTTGTGTAGATAGTGCATGCCGTTGAGAATGTTTAAATCTTTAATATCATTTCCTTGGGCCACCAAAAAGAAAAGCAAGCTGCAATCTGCCATGATTTAGGATCTAGTCATCATGGAGTTTGATGCGACATCACATCAAGGACCATTATTAAGTTGGTGCTTAGCTATTCAACTCCCAAAATTTTATGGATGAAGGAAGAGACAATTTGTGTAATCCGATTGAAGACTAACCTTTACTATCCTTTCATGTTGTGGAGCAAGTAGTTTGAAGCTACCATGGGATTGATCAAAGTGACATAGATATGAAGTTTGTTCTTTTAACCCTTAAGTCCTGAACATTTCCTTTAGTAATAGGATAAATATACAGTGTGCCATGATAGCTCTTGAATCCACAATATGCCACTGGATGTGAGGATGACATGTGGGACTGGGCCTACATGTTAGGTTCACATCAGTGACATACTGTGGAACCATTTAGTTATTCAGTGGGATATTGTAGAATCTCCTATTACTAGGATCATACTCCCAACCAGAGAATTCTGGATGGTATTATGTTCCACATATCGGGTAGGACTGGAACGGATCGAGCATTTCATCTTGTACTTTCCTCACCTGTCACAATATATATTTATTTATTTCTACAACATGCCTGACATTGTTTGTCCATTTATAGGTGGCCGAGCAAATCATGATCCTGATGCCGCCACGGCAATTGTTGTCTACAAGGTATGATCATATGGATAGGCTGTATTTTGCTTCTGTAAATGTATAGTGGTCCAACAATACGATCTGATTGAGATATTTGGTTGATGACAGCCTGGGTCAAATTCAACGCCACCAGTTCAGAATGAAACAACAGCTCATGAGGAGAATTCAAAGTACTTACACATCTCAACTTTTTAATAGAATGTTGTTTATACTCTTCAAATTTTCTGGCTAATGGAGCTGTAAAAACTCGACCAACCTATGAGGAACTAGGCGACATTGTAAATAAGAAGAAGAGGCACCTAAATTCGAGTTCAAGAGGACTCAAACCTGAGGGTGGGAGTGTATGCCCACACCTCCCACCAACTGAACTAGGCTCAGTTCCGTAAATAAATCTGTATAAACTCATACTTTACAAGATTAGTAATGAATTAAAGATATCTAATGGAGAAAGGTATGAGAACATTATTGTTCATTGACGGTCCAATTGTCCTGATCTCTGTTAGAAGCAACATGTGTACTCTGAGATCACATTTGATTTCTTACTATTGTGTAAGTATTTTTCTCACTAGAAAGCTGTTAACAGAACTGCATTTTTATTGTGCATTACAACTTTTGCAGAGTTCAACTGCTCAGGGTGCTCGAAACCCGCAAAACTGTCTTAAGAAAAGAGCAGGCTATGGCTTTCGCTCGTGCTGTGGCAGCTGGGTTTGACATCGACAACTTGGGTTACCTGGTTGCATTTGCAGAGCGCTTTGGTGCTTCACGCCTGACGTAAGTATAGCATTACCCTTACCTGGTTCTTTTGTATGCTGGACGGAGCTAGTTATCTTAATATCTTGAGTGCTTTTAGTGTGACCTTGGGGCTCCTACCTGTGTCGCTTGTATCATTTGCTTCTTTTATTCTAGCATGTATAAAACCAGTTAGTGTGGGTACATCAGCTGTGGACAACTGTACTATTTCCATGCTCCCTGTCTTAGTACTAGTACTTTTCTTGAACTTTGTTCATCAATTTGTACAACCACACAAGTTTAGTCATTTCATCAAGCTAATAACATCTTATCAAGACATCTTCCATGCTAATGGTCTCAATTTTGCCAATTGAACAGGAAGGCATGTTCACGTTTCGTTGAACTGTGGAAGCAGAAGCATGAAACTGGACAATGGATTGAAGTTGAACCGGAAGCAATGTCTACACGCTCTGAATTCCCTCCATTTAATGCATCTGGCATTGTGTTCATAGGAGACAACATGAAGCAAAACATGGAATCAGGGTCTGTTAATGGCGAGGCAAATGGCGAGGATGGAGCTAAATCTGGTATATGTTGTTTCATTTTCCCAAAATAAACATGTTAATTCAATTTTGAACCTCGGAAGAAAGTACTCCTCCCAAAAGAATATCTTCTCATATAAGCTAAGCATGTTACTGATAAGCATTTACTAAAAGTACTACTTAAGGAAAGCAATATTCTTCTATGTTTCAAGCCTTCTGGTCATGAGAAAGGAGAAAATGAATGATTTGAAATATCAGCATTTGTATGTAGTACCTTTTCTAGGTGGATGTGCTATGCTATTTTTCTTCAAGAAATGAATGGATTGTAATTTCTCTTTAGTTGGCAATGCCTTTTTTTCTCGAACGACGCAGGAGAGCTGCGTGACATTTCATTAAGGTAGAAGAAAAACAAGGGGTTTAGCAACAGCTAGCCCCGTAGAACAAAAACTCACACCACACCCGAAACACCACTCAAAGTAGCTTACAGACGCGCCACCTAAAGACCGACCTAACCAGCCATAGCCTAATCAGCTACGGCCAACGACCAGGCAAGGAAACCCTGAAGATCAGTAGCACCAGCCATGCCCCACAAACTACATTCATTGGCCACTGTCCTGAGTAAATCTGGAATGCAAGGCGGAGCCTGCTCAAACACACAGGAGTTCCTGTGTTTCCAAAGTTCCCAGACGACCAGGATTACTAGAGAATTCAGACCCCTGCGTCTCTCCTTAGGGACCCCTTGAGTAGCCTTTGTCCACCAACTAGAAAATCTGGTGGTTGTTGATGTGGGCACCAAGGTTGAAAGATGTAAGGGTTGGAAAATTGAAAACCAAACTTGCTTAGAGAAGACACATGCTGGCAATGCCTATCCAGCTTGTTCTGAACCAAAAGTTATTCCATGCACTGTAAGCAGAGTTATACTTAAATATTGTGCAGTCGTAGGTTTAGTTTATACTTAAATATTGTACAGTCGTAGGGATACTCTGTTAAGCACCTTAGATTTTCCTTTTACTACTGAATTTTAAGAATATTTGCTTTCTACTTTGCAGATCAGAAGTCTGGCCAGCAAATGGGATCTCAGGCAGCATATCCCCCATGGGCCATGCATCCTCCATCTGGGGCAGTTGTTTATCCACCTTATCATATGCAAGGCATGCCTTTCTATCCTGGGGTGAATCCATACTACCCTCCATATCCTCCAGTGGATGATCCCAGGTATCACTACTCTGGAAGGAAATCTTCAAGGAAGCACTCCTCGGATAGTAAGGACTCGGAAACTCTTGATGTTGAAAGTGACAATAGCAGTTCAGAACGAGGAAGTTCTCATGGTCGCAAGTCACATAGAAAGGGTAAGAGGTCAGGAAAGAAGAAGCCAAGTGTAGTTGTTATCAAGAATGTGAATGTAACATCCAAAAAGCATGGCTCATCAGAGAGTGAGTCACAATCAAGTTCTGATGTCTCTGAGGACAGTGACAACTCACACTCAAAATCAAGGGAAAGGAAGCATAAAAGCTCAGCCTCAAAGGAAAAGGAGGGTAGGAAAACTACTTCTGATTCGGGAGACGAGTATAGTAAGGGTGAAACATCAAATGGTCAAGATGCAGAGCAAGGTAACTGGAGTGCGTTCCAAAACTTCTTGTTAAGAGCAGAAGAAAAAACAAGGTCCAGTGACGCAGACATGTTTGCTGGTGAAAAAGAGCCCCCATCGAGAAGAAAAAAGAATGTAAACACGGCTGATCCTATTCTTTTAGCTGAGAGAGATTCTGGCAATTTCCATGAACATAACACAGTTGGTTTTGATTCAGCCAATGGGAGGACTAGAGCTATCCGTTTTATGTCTAATGATGAACTTGTTATGTCTGGGGAAGGGAGAAACTATATTGATGGTGAAATGAAGGAGATAGAAGCTGGTGGTGGAAGGTACAGGAGAGGAACAGGTGACGACTTCATGGTCTATGGTCAGGAAAGTCAGGTAGGCAGAAGTAGTCTGTTGGATCCTCTTGCAGAGGCCCGGTACAAGAATCCTGCTCAGCAGGAAAAGAACAGGAATTGTGTGGCAGATGAGTCCTTTATGATTCCTCTGAGGTCTAGCTCACAGGACAATTTTGGAGCAGAAAGCAGAACTACTATTGACATAGATGTTGAGCTTCCTACTGGCATTCATAAAACATCAGATGAAAAGGCTGGGCATCAACTTTTCTATGAGCCGGATGAATTGGTGCCAGAGCGTGGATTTGAAGATGTTTCATTTGGATATGATCCAGCAATGGATTATGATAGCCACATGCTGATGCAGGCTACTGTAAAGGTGGAAGATGCAAAAGCAGATGATGTCTTGCCGGTTACTGATGGTGATGTAAAGAAGGCAGATAAGGAGAAGCAAAGGAATGCAAAGGATGGTTCGGATAAAAGAAGGAAAGATGCTCTATTGAGGAGGCTATCAGCTCCAAGGACCCCACTGAATGATGCACAAAAACGTGCACAGAACCTGCGGGCATATAAAGCTGACCTTCAGAAACTGAAGAAAGAGCAGGTAGCACACATTTTATTCCATTTCCCTTCTGTGCATTTAAAATGATTAAAAGATATGGGACATTTGAGTCAGCAGGCTTGGGTTCCGTTTGTAGCCTACCCCAACTTGCTTGGGGTAAAAAGACCTTGTTGTTTTCTGATAATCTCTTTCAAATGGCCAACCAACTAAGTTTAAATGCAACTCAGTGCAGTTTCTTGAAATAATACACTCCCGCTGGCAGTTCTTGTAAGTTGAATTTCAATTAATTAAGCTCTACAATAGTTTCCCATATTTCAGAAATCTTATAAATTGTACTTATAATTTAATCGACATCCAGAAAACAAAGAGGATATATATCCTATTCCAGAACTTTGCATGCCACTGCTTTTACTATTTAATTTGAAAATATCCCTACTTGATCATTTATGATTGCTGACTACACTTAGGAAAACAGAGCATGCAGTTTCTTTCCTGGGCACTTATATTTCTAGCTGAGTTTACCAGGCATTGTTCGACTCTAATGCACAATCTAAATCTTATCGACAAATTGTACCATCTGTGTATTCGAATTGCTAGTAACTTTTCTTATTTTCAGGAAGAAGAGCAAATAAAGCGACTGGAGAGGCTTAAATTGGAGAGGCAAAAGAGGATCGCCACAAGAGGTAATGGGAAGGGCCCAGGGAGCGATACCCTTAAAGCAAACGGTGCCAATGGACTGAGTAAATCAGTTCCATCCTTCACTGGGTTAAAGAAAGAGAAGAATGGAACAACTGAATCATTGAGCGATCGGCTGAAGAGGCTTTCTGAACCCAAAAGCACTGCTGGGGTAGAGCATTCCTCGAATCCAAGGTCAAATGGCGCAGATCATTCACGGAGAAGAAGCATGGCATGAATAGACGTGAGATGGAGAGCTGAATATGTTAAATTCACCATGCAACTCAGTGGCCCAGCGACCCCACCAGAACCGTGAACAACATCTGGAAAGGCTTCTTGTACAGGAAAGGAAAAAGGCTGGTGTTGGAGCATTACCTGCTTCCAAGATTGTGATGGAGAATCAATGGCATGGCATTGTACTTTCGATTTTTAACATAATTATTTCATTCTTTAATTGAGGGTGGCTTGTAATAGCTGTAAACCTGTTTTTTTGGCGGCACAGTGCTATATTGTGGGTGTATTTATGGAATGGATTGATGGGTGTTCGAGGTATGCAGGTATTTACAGTGTAAATCTAACCACTTGGGCCGATGTTTAATGGGAAGAGAGAAACCCCATCTAATTTGTACGGCAATACCACGATATGCTGCAGTTGAGATGGCCAAGCATCCTGATGAATATCTGCTCTGATGGGAGTTGCCTATGGAGTAAGGATCAGTTGCCTACCGCCCAGATGGTGACGGTCGCATCATAGCAACTAGGGTTCAATTCCTGGTGATTGCTATTAAGGGTGTCTTACTAGCTAGGAGGATTTTATATCATCTTGTGGGTTCTATTTGTAAGCTATTTTTTTTAATTTTCTTGAGGTCAACCAATTTATTCTCTATCCCTCAATCCACGCCCAACAATTGCTCAATTGATTGATGTGCTTCTACCTCATTAGGAACTAAGAGCTGTTTGTGACTTCCTTTTTGCTTGATCTCTCTTATCCATCTTACCAAATAGCTGGATCTGTTAGAGACACCCTCTAAAGCACACATGATACTTGCTCACTAAAAACATTGCATTTGAGAAAGGGCAACCCTAGTGAAGGTGGCATTCAAAGGTACTTGAGTGAGCCGGTGATCACCAGATTTGAGCAAAATGGGGACGTTTATTTGGAGGTTAACGTCAACGTTTTCGCACGGCAGGCCAAGTTCTGTACGTGTGTACGACTTGTGAGTTGTGACATCCATAATTGATATATGGATGGTATGTTATCCACAGTGACGGCTCCTCATGAAACGCTGCTGCTTTTTTTTTTTTTTGAGAATTACACGGTACAACGCAGACGCTCACACATGCACGCGCACTCACCCCTATGAATACACGTACGCAAACCTTACCCCTATGAGCACCTCCGAAGGACTGAGCACCCGGTAGATCTGGAGATTCCCAGACGCTCGCACACGCCCGCGCACTCACCCCTATGAATACACGTACGCAAACCCTACCTCTATGAGCACCTCCGAATGACCCTACCCCTATGAGCACCTCCGAATACACGTACGCAAACCCTACCCCTATGAGCAACTCCGAAGGGACCCTACCTCTATGAGCACCTCCGAAGGACTGAGCACCCGGCATATCTGGAGATTCCCGAAGTCACCATTGGCGCATCGTTGTCGACGGGAACGCCGCTTACCACTTAACGCATAGTGCCGGTAAATTCTGAAAAAAATCCCAGAAAAAGGTGCGAGCACCAGGATTTGAACTCTGGTGGGTAGCGTTCCACTGGACCATCCTATCATTGGACTACGAGCCAGTTTGCATGAAACGCTGCTGCTTGTGAGGTTTCAATGCTGCGCTTTTCCTTGACCCCTCGCCGCTAATATTTGCTCCATCTCCAACTAGGCAACGACCTAGGTTCTCTCGTTTTCTCGTGCACTTTTGCCATAGTTGCATAACTTAGAATGACAATATATTTCCAAAGTTGCATAACTTCAACAAAACATAAGTTGGCAATATATTACTTGAGTTACAAAGGGTTTTGATCATGTTTCCAAAGGATGCACCTTGGCTACACACTTTCATGGGTGTTTAATCACAAAGCTAATTGGACATAGTAACTCTGCGCATGCATGGTACGAGATCAAATACGGAACGAAGGAATGGTGATCTTCATGTAGTATTGTAGTGCCGGTGATCTTCATGGAGTGCTCGGAGATCAAAGCACTACTAAGAAATAGTTTTTAGGCACTATTAAAACCTATTTATAGACACGGTCGAACCGCCCGTGCTAGCTTTTCTCGGCTACAAATAGCGTGTTTGCGTGCGCGGACAGTGACACGTTGCTGGAGATGAATTAGCAGAGGCGGACCATACGGTGAACCACCCCCTGCAAACCTCATTTGTTGGGGCAGGTAGTGCCACCTCGTTCTGTTGAGACAGACAGGCTTCTCACCCGCTCCCAAAAAATAGAGACGTCCCTATAAATCATTTTTGTAGTAGTGAAGTGAAGATCAGTTGTCCAAGCCTCCAAAGGAAAGCAAACGACTTTACGTATGATATAGCTTACTTTGTTGAGTAATTGGGTTAGCAAATCTCCGAATTTTATAATTAGTAGGACCGTGGAATGATGTACTCCATTCGTTTTAAATTATAGTTCGTTTGATTTTTTTACTTTAACTTTGATCACTCATCTTCTTCAAAATTTTACGTAAATTATCATACTTTTCAAGGGTGCTTGCTTTATTAATAAAAAATCTTAAAAATATCTTAAATTTGACTATATTTACATAATTTTTTGAATAAGACAAACGGTCAAACTTATAGTACAAAAATTCAAACGAAGTATAATTTAGACCGGATGTTGTAGGTATTTTTTTGTTAATTATAAAAAGGCCCCGATAGTGGCTTAATAAAAAGCTATCCGGACGTCTGAACGGGGGCTTTGCAGTTGTAACTTCTTTTTATATATATTAGCTTACGTGTTACTGTTACATTCTTTGGCCCTGACAGAGCTCTCGGAGCCGATTTTCCGGTGAATCCAGGAGGAGCTCTGCCAAACAATTTTCCAGAGAGAAGTGATTCTCTATCGATTCTGTGAAGTAATTCTCTGAAATGAACTGAAGGGCTGGGAGCTGAAAAAAAATAGCTTCTTCAGCCATATAATCACTTCTTTCAGAGAATCAGCTCCCATAGAGAGTCAGAACCAAACGGGCCCTTTTACCACATCCAAATCGACACGGTTCCTAACGCATTTTTGATACATCTTTGTCATCCTTTTGAAGTAGTCTCTTTTTTCCCCTATAGAAAAACAATCTTCTCTTAAAAGCATAATAATAATGTTATGTAAGCAATGCTCCTTCAGCACTCCAAGAACATATGTCTTCCTTGCTCGCCGTGCAAGGGCCGTATCTCAACGAACACGCCAAAGCACACACGCGGCGTGCCGACGAGAGAACCAGCGTCCCAAAAGCCAAAACCTCCTCCCAATCTCGCGCGAGCAGCCGTTAACACTTGCCACGTTGCCGCCGGCCGGCGAGGGGAGCCGGTTGTGACGTGTGCTTTGCTGTTTGCTCTCCTTTTCACCCGGCGGAGAAAGGGTCAAAGAGGGGAAGAAATTATTTCGCTGTGCCGAGAACGGGAGCCGGGAGGGACACCTGCGCTGCTGATCTGGCGCCTGCGCGGCCGCAGTCCACTCGCTAGATACCAACAGTCTAGCCGACCCGGCAAGGAGAACTGCAGCGACAGCGACCGCCGGATTGTTAAGCAGCCGAGACGGGGCGTCATCTTCTTCTTCGTTTGTTTTTACAATTATAGAAAAAGATTAAAGCTTTCTAGTAGCTTCCCCCTCGAACACGCCGGCGATTCTCGTGGCTTTCGCCGGTCCGGCTCGAGGTTCTTCCCCATTAATTCCGTCGAGCCGGAGCCTATCGTCTTTGGCGGCGGCAGCGGCAGCTCATTCTTCTTGGTAGTCCTGCAGGCCTCTTTTTCTTCTATTGGTAAATTCGTAACGACATCCGTTTGGTGTGATTTTGGGGGTTTTACTAGTATATAGCATATACAGTCGTTTCCTCTCCTCCAGTTTCAATCTCTTTCGAATCTTGGTTGGTTCCGGTTCAGATTAGGGGGGGATCGTACCCTCCCGGGGTCAAATTTTGCCGCTACTTTGCTCGTGTCGTTCGCTCTTCCAACACCAGCTTTCTCCTTCTTCTTTTTTTTCTTTTTTTGAGAAACACGATTTTTCGCCCAATTGAGTAATTTCCAAGTTTTTCTTCGAGCTGGAATTTGATTCTTTGCTTCGCTGGAGACCCTAAACTTTGGGCTTCGGCTGCACCGGCGGAATGCCGAGCGGGAACTTGCTCACACGGAGGAAACGCTCGTGGCGCGCCAATGAGCTCGTGAGCAGGAGCACTCTGCAATTGGTAAGATCATTTTCCCTCCTATTTCTTTTATTGGTCCCCAAACCGTTCTTGGCTGGAGACATTGCCTCTTGGGCAAAGTGGCAAAACTGTAATATCACGCCTTGTTACTAAATGTGATAACAAAGAGGACATATGGGTTATGTTGATTCCAGTGAGCTAGCCTATTATCTGATATATTATTATCTGATACCTTAGTCCTGTTTTCTTGCTGCTTATGGCAATTGTGTATTCAGGGCCATCTGGAATGGCTTCTTCTAAAAAAATATTTCCAAAGTTGTGCTCAATCCATATGTTTGTTTTACTGACTGTTGCAGATCAAAAAGTTGCATTTTCTCCATTGCTCATAGCTGTGTTAAGAATTCGTTGCCTCTACTGGAAAAAACTGCAATCTGTTTTCTTTTCTTATTAATCATTTTTCTTTGGCAACATCAGCTGGACTTTGATGATGGCTCACCACCAGAGCATGCATGGAGAAGGAAACTAAGTAGTCATGCTAACAGATTGAAGGAGTTCAATGTTACATTCAGAGAAGCAATTAGAATGGTATGGTAAAAGAAAAAAAAGCAGCTTTCAGCTTTCCTTGTTCATGGAAGTTGTACCTGTCTTCTCTGTATGTAGTCTTGAAGTGATACATGAAGAATCAGTATCATAATTTTCATGTTTTTCCCTGACTACTAGATGAAACTTGGTCTCCGACTTTGGTCATATATCCGGGAAGAAGCTTCTCATGGAAGGGTAACACGCTTATTTCACAGTTCATATACCCAATTGTACTTATAAGTTAATTGTTCTTTTGTTCTGATGGTTCACTTTTAGCTTGACAACTTACCAATTGGCAGAAAGCACCAATTGATCCCTTCACTAGAGAAAGCAACAGACCCTCAGCCTCACAAGGAGTACCTCTTGGTGGGATGGGGTATGTGTGATTATTGTCTTACAACCAGCCTTTCTGTCTTTCTGTTTTCACGGCCATTTACTGTGTATATTAAATCCTTTCATTCGCAGGAGTGGTAGCATTTCAAGAGGCTTTAGGGGAGAATTCAAGCATTGGCAGATAACTCCTGGTTATTGTGAAATGTCACCTGTGATGGCCAATCAATTTTCGGTAACTCCAGGACCTTGTCACTCTTCTTCTGTATCTCAAGATTCTGCCAACTAGAGTTTCATGGTAGAAGCTCAATCAAACCATATATTCTACTATGAAAGCCTTTAGAAACCAGATATGCAAGTTCAAAAAAGTTTTCAGAAAAAAAATACTAGCAGTAGCGGAGGGCAGGTTAAACTCAACATGTTGCCTCATCATATGAAAAAGATTTGGTGAGACCTCATGGTGAATGTGTTTTATTTCAGATTTTTTTTGCAAGCATTCGACCCCTTGAAACATTTCACTAGGTATAGATATAGAAGATGGACTCACCTACACCAGACAATTACTTTGCTAGTTTTCTCAAGTCTTCAGACTTGGTTTCAAGACAAAACCCTTCTGGCAAAATTTATATTTCTTTTGAAATGAGAGGCTTTTGTTAATAGTTCCTTTAGTTATTTCCAATTAGATAGTTGATTTCAAACCTTCAGTATTTCCTCAAACGATTGATAAATTCTGCCGACGCTCTTGTTGTAATGGCACTTGGTAGATAGGAATATCACGCCTATGTAGAAAAAAAACATACTAATGATTATGAACATATTGAAAAGTGAGATCACATCTCAGTTTACTATCTGGAGTCTTGACTAAGCTTCTTGCCGTATTATTTACTTGCCTAAGTTGCTGCTTGTGTAGTTAATCAAGCAGTGCAGGTTTTTGCTGTTAAGTCTAAATTTTGACTGACAAGCACATCATGTTTACTCGCTATGTTATTTGATAATTGCAGATCTTTGTTGCTCGGGGAGGAAACAAGAAATATGCTTCAGTTTTGGCCCCTGGTCAACTTGATGGTTTGAAGTATAATTTTCTTCTTTATTCTTTTCTCATTGGCATCATAGTCCCATGTTCTTTGTTTATACAAGGGACATATGCACTAATCATTAATCATATTAGAAACCTTTATAATCTTTTCTATTGGCAAGAAGGATATGCTATTTTTCTATTGTACCACCATTATCTTTTATTTTTCTCAGAGTAAATACTTCGAATTTTTCTATGTTTCAAAAGAAAATCATATTATCCAGCACACTGAGCAGCAATTGTTGAGCTGGGCTTGTACCAGAATGTTCGCTTTACATTTCCACCTGAATAAGCTGTAACCTGATCCGTATACTGCCTCTGCCAATATGGTTGATCTACACCATGCATCCATTTTGTTGCCTCTCTGACTGCACGTGGAAATGCATCACCAGTATGTGACACATGCCTATTTTGCTGTTTTCATATATGTTACTTATGGCCAAATTGAGCCAAATCGACATAGGGAAAGGTGGCCTCACTCGATAGTGACCAAGTCTGATTATGCCAGAGCCCTCTGTAGCTTTGTTAGGTGGTGTTGACTGATTAAGAGGATGGATAGGGGATTGTCATGGTAAAGATTTATGTGAGATGAAGATGAAAGGGCTGCTAGGAAAAGTATAAGACTAGAATGTGCTATAAATTGATATGTTTAACGAGGGTGGCAGATTTTTGTTAAAGGGTTTCTAGGGAGGTGGTCGAGATAAGTATAGTTTGGTGAGGAAATATATAGTCTGTCCAGGAGTTTTGGAGAAGAGTATGCTTCCACTCTAGTGGTGGTATGGTCCACATAGCAAATGATACTTCTGTGCGTATGACCAGATGGGTGTACGGATCATGTGTAGTAAGGGTGTCAAGATATTTTGCTCTAGTTTTGTCACTCTATATATTCAGTTATATTATTCTTATTTTCTAGTACCAAATCAATTTTAAATTATTCACTATTCATTTTTTCTGGTTCTTCCTTTAGGAAATCTAGCGATGATGGTATATCATCCTGGGATTGGAAATTAAAGGGTGATCACTCAACATACCACGCTTTGTTTCCTCGAGCATGGACTGTTTATGATGGTAAGTTATTTCTGAGAAACAATTTCTTTTTTTTATTAGCTTGAGCTTTAATCTCCCTCACAACATCACAAAATGCCAACTCTCTTTTGCCACTGCTAGTTTCTTTTGGGCCATTGTCATTAGGATAAAATATCATTGACTGTAAAAAAGAAGACATACAGAAAAAGAAAAAATAATTGGTAGAGCAGTATTGAACATTGACAACTTGAAAAATAAAGGTTTTCGTTTGGTTTAAAGGCGAACCAGATCCAGAGCTGAAAGTATCTTGCCGTCAAATATCGCCATTTATTCCACACAATTATCAAGAGAGCAGCCTTCCTACCTCTGTTTTTGTATACACTGTAAGTCTTCATTTCCTTTTCAGAGTAAAGTTTATGGAAAACCAACATTTGAATTTATGTTTTCATATAGCTGCAGATATAAACTCTTTACTCTTAATATCCAAAAGCTTCTCTGCATTCTAACTTTTTTATGTTCGTGGCCTTAGTGAGAGTATTCGTAGAACCTTTTAATCACTGTGGCATACTGGCACTATCAATAAACTGTGAGAGACTCTTGTTGCAATATTACTTGCAATTATTTACTGTATGTTTGACGTGCATCTTATTATTTTTTTAACAATACATTAGCTTTTTGGTATTCATATTCTTTTGTTTCTGATATTTCGCAGCTAGTGAATACTGGAAAAGAACGGGCAAAAGTTAGCTTATTGATGACTTGGGCGGTATTAGCTCCTACTTCCCATCTGGTGTTTTCAACAAATTTGGATTTTTCTGATATATTATGTCTAATCACGTTCAATTCTTGATGTTGTACTAGAATTCTATAGGAGGACTTTCACATCATACTGGCGGTCATGTAAATGAGCCATTCATGTTAGTATTATATCACTAAAAGTCTAATATGTTCTCTATTGCATGTGCTCAATGTAGTGGAATAATTTGTATTCTGTTTGACTGCAGAGGAGAAAAGGGAGTTTCTGGTGTTCTTCTACATCACAAGCAAGTCATCAACCGATCATTCCTTTTGCTATTGCTGTTTTCCTAAGACATTTCTAATTAGTCCAATTTGAAACTAAGAGCTTGAAGCAGATCCGAAATCTCCCATATTTTTTGCCTAAACAAGGAAGAAATTATGGCTCCATGTGTGATGTTCTCTGCATATATTTTATAATATAATATCTTTTTGTTGCTTATAAACTAGCATTCATTTGCTATAATAACATCGCAGGACAGCCAATAATAATCCTCCTGTAACATTTGCAATTGCGGCATGTGAAAACCAAAATGTAAACGTCACAGTATTGCCTGTTTTTGGGCTTTCTGGAGAAAGTTCTGTTACTGCCAGGGGAATGTGGGGCACAATGGTCCAGGTGATTTTACTTTTTTTCCTCCCTGTATCCCTTTTTTTATGAGATTATCATATTATAGTGCATAAAAGGCAAAATTTGTGTGGAGCTGATTTCTTTTTTGAAATAACCATATGATTATTCCATTTCAATGACTGTGGCCGCATATCACACCATCTGATTGTTTCATTGTGTAAAGGATGGTTCCTTTGACCAAGATAATTTCAATGCTGGTGCCAGCATACCTTCTTCACTGGGTGATACAGTTTGTGCAGCAGTTTCTGCTTCCACCTGGGTTGAACCACATGGAAGATGTACAGTCGTATTCGCGTTGGCTTGGTGTGCTCCAAAAGTTAAATTTAAGAAGGGAAGTACATACTACAGGTAAATTCTTTATTCCTAACTTCTACTTGGTGACAATCATGACAGAACCAAATTGGGATTGACACAAGTCAGAGCAGTTGTTAAAAGTACTTATTCATTTCTTTAGTACAAACCTTGAAGTTGTTGTTAGACCTTATTAGTGAAATGATACACATATCTCATGTGTGTTTGAGAAAAATGTTGTTGGACAACGCATCTTGGAATAGTCTGTGCACTCTGTTAATTTTTTCCTTCGTCCACATTTCAGCTTTTACTATAACTATATACTGACCTGTTTGGCTGAGGAAACCTATATGTAATCAGATTATCTTTTCAGAAAAGCTAATCATGGATAATACCTCTATCTTTGATTAAGCTCTCCTTGGTGATATGATTTGTATTATTGATAGCAAAAATCCAGGATTCCTTGCTTCCTGTTACTTTAATAATATTTATTTTGTGGTCTGCTGACAGGAGATATACAAAGTTCTATGGAACTTCGCCAAGATCAGCTGTAAATTTGGTACAAGATGCTTTGATGAGTATGTTTCCTGTAAATATCCATTGCACAACATGTCTTTGTTCCCAACTTGTGGCATAAATTTAACATATGATGACAATACATGTTAGCTTTATTCTTATATTTGAATATCCTATTTTGATTCATTCATTATTTACTGCTTCCTTTCATTTCTGATGTATTTCTTTCTCTAGTTACTTTCTTACTCGAGAAGATTTGCTTATAATGTAACTTTCAGAGTATAAACATTGGGAAGAGGCGATTGATAAGTGGCAGACCCCGATTCTCCGTGATGAGAGGCTTCCAGAATGGTACATGCTTTGTGCATGACTTACTGTGTTTTTGACTGCTTCTTTACTTCCCGATTATCAATTACGTATATGGAATTCGTGCTTGCACTTTATATTTTCTGTGGAGACCTTACGATTTAATTTGGTATTCTTATTAGATTTCGATATGCATGACAAGTTAAGATGTCCAGACTAATCATCTTTAATTCTTGCAGGTACAAGATTACTCTCTTTAATGAGCTGTACTTCCTAGTTGCTGGAGGAACCGTTTGGATTGGTAATCTCTGCATATGTTGTTACTCTTTTCCTTCTTTCCAGTTTTCTACTCTCCAGTCATATTAGGTCCGCAAGTTTCACACAGAGCTTGAAGGATTTTGGATATACACATTGCTGGAATTCAGCAATTAAATCGCATTTTCTTATCATCCTCTGTTTATCTTCTGTTTGAGTGGTCTCTTTTTGACAACAGTATGAAATCAACAGGCAATATGCACATTAAGTTTTCTTCTTCATTGATCCATATTGACAAAAAAATTCTTTATGAAGTACTGATATGTCCATGTAGAAATAGTTCTATCACAAGGTGAAGTTTTTTTTGTAACAATGAAAGCATTGCTTGCAAAATTTGTGTTGTGCTTGTTGTTGATATGTACTGTCCTTCTTAATGATCAAATAATTTTGGAACGGAGACTATAATACTAGATTGATTCAAGAGCACACTACCTCTATCATATAAATCCCGTTGTTCTGATCTTTTCGACTGTCATTTTTTATGTTTGATTATATCTTCTCTCATAGAAATGACAATACCAAAAATGATATTTTAATTCTTTACATATGCATTTTTACAACTACTAATCTGATGATAGTTTTACAACTTTTGGCATCTGTATGCTGTATTGTTGTTACTCTGAGTTAATGAATCTTTTTTTTTATTTCTGAACATGACAGATAGTGAATCTTTGGTGGTTGATTCTGATAACAAATCGAATTCAAGTATCCTTGAGGACAGTGATTTGCCAGACCGTGATAGCACATGCAATTCTACAGTCCCCCTAATTGGTTCTGACCAACATGAGATTGATGACAAAGAACACGTTGGGAAGTTTTTGTACATGGAAGGAATAGAGTATTTCATGTGGTGCACTTACGATGTACACTTCTATGCCTCTTTTGCTCTTCTGGACCTTTTTCCTAAGATTGAATTAAGCATTCAACGTGATTTTGCTAGAGCTGTTTTGCGGGAAGATAACAGTAGAGTCAGATTTCTTGCTGATGGTACCTGGGGTATTCGTAAAGTAATCGGTGCTGTTGCCCATGACCTTGGAGCACACAATCCTTGGCATGAATTGAATGCTTACAACATCCACGACACAAGTAGATGGAAAGATCTTAATCCCAAGTTCGTGCTTCAGATTTACAGGGATTTTGCTGCAACAGGTGATATGTCATTTGGCAAGGATGTCTGGCCTGCAGTTTGTACTGCTATGGAATATATGGAACAATTTGATCATGATGGTGATGGTATGATTGAAAATGATGGATTTCCTGATCAAACTTATGATGCTTGGACAGTTCTAGGAGTAAGTGCATATTGTGGTTGCCTTTGGCTTGCCGCCCTTCAAGCTGCAGCCGCACTGGCCCGCAGCCTTGGACACGATGACTATGCTGAGAGGTGTATGACAAGATTTGCAAAAGCTAAATCTGTATTTGAAGCCAGGTTATGGAATGGTTCATACTTCAATTATGACAGTGGAACAAGTTACAGTAGCCGTTCTATCCAGGCAGACCAGCTGGCTGGACAATGGTATACTGCATCCTCAGGGTTGCCTCCCCTATTTGATGAGGATAGGATAAAATGCACGCTTCAGAAAATATTTGACTATAATGTGATGAGGGTGAAAGGAGGACGTATGGGAGCTGTGAACGGTATGCATCCGAATGGGAAGGTAGATGAAACCTGTATGCAGTCAAGGGAAATCTGGACAGGAGTAACATATGGTTTAGCTGCAACGATGCTGCTCCACGGAATGGAGCATCAAGCCTTCACTACTGCAGAAGGCATTTATATTGCGGGATGGTCTGAAGAGGGCTATGGGTATGCTTCTTGTTTTGTTTCATTATGTAAAAGTTCTGGTTCTAGCATCCTTTTCCCATTACATGATATGCATAGTAATGTGAAAAGTTCTCATATATTAGTTCCTTTGTGATGACAACTGTTAACCAATGTGAGATATAGTCATAAATGGTTTACATGTTACTGTACATTGTCTTTAGTATGTGAAGTTCATGGCTGCTTAAAACTCAAAATCATAGCTGCCCTCTCGTTCTTACTAAAACTGCTAGGGTTACTTATTGTTCCTGGCAATGGATGTAGTTCTTTTAGGACCACACTTTCTTGAATTCAATGCAGTCATCATTTGTTTTATGACAGAAATGGAACTACATTATCATTCGACCTATTCTGCTAATATTTAGTAATCAATTTCCTCGAACAAATTCAGGTACTGGTTCCAAACTCCAGAAGCATGGACAGTTGATGGTCACTACAGGTCACTGATATATATGCGCCCCCTTGCAATCTGGGCGATGCAGTGGGCCTTGTCCCCTCCAAGTCCAAGATCGATGCTCGAGGCACCAAAGGTAAACACAATGGACAGGGCTCACATCTCTCCAGGCACGTTCCAGTTTCTCCAGGATAGTGTCAGGAAGATAACGCCCAAGAACGGTTGCTTCGGAAACACTGTATTTAACTGGGATTGTTGATGTGATGTGAGAACTATTATCTCACCCTTGCTCATTATGTTTCTGGGGAGCACCTGATGTAGAAATGCAGGGTTTGGTAGGTGTGGGATCTTCTCTTGTTGAAGCTTGCAGTCATATGGTGCACCTCTGACAGTGAGCCGAACTTTGTATATTGCTGTACAGAAAATGTATAGAATCCTGTACCCCCTTCCCGTTCATGGTTATGTTCTTCGTTACACAAAGATATGTACAGTTTATTGTTCCTATACTATTTTTAACAGGGTACATCCAACTGTTAAGTGATGCATGTCAGCATGGTATCCAAATTCTACGGCGCCAAGGTAGAATGCTTTGTAACTTTTTTTAAAAAAGCTCTATAATCTCAAAGATTTTAAATTGTATATAGGAGACAGCTTTAGAAAATATAAAGAAAATTCCAACCCTCATGCTCATGAGTCATGAGCTCATCCAACCGCCCCCACCGCCAACCCTGTTGAATGGAACACCCAGATAACCGGACTCGACACCTCCACCGCGATAAGTGAGATACTCCATGGCCGCCGTCGGCGACACCGCTACGGCCCTCCCTAAGTGAGCGATGCTGGAGCGCTTCGTCTTCCGACCCCACGTCCTTCCGTGAGGACGCGAGCAGCTCGGCGGCCTCCACCACGGCACCACCGACATCAATTCTTCATCCTCGCCGAGCCTGCCCATTGTTAGGCTAAAATTAGAAGACGTTTTTGTCTGATTATCCTTTGTCGTTTTGTGCCCATTGTAAGCCGGCAGGGATCAATTTTTTTAGATATGTGATTGGCAAAGCATGTTTTAACAAGTACTATATCCTCCTTTGAAGTCAATATTCCATACAAGTATATAAGATTGTGCTACTATTACGTCAAGATTGAGGATAATAATGCAATGATCCAGGATACGCAGGAATAATACCGCTGATCATTAACTCATAAGCTTACTTTTGCCAATGACCAACTGCCATACTAAAAGATCGAGTTCAAATGGACAATATGGAAGAAACTATTTTGCATACTGAAAGTTAATTCAAATGAAGAGCGAGGGCAGCTAGTGATCACATTTGTGCTATAAGCTGTTGCAGCATGAGGATCCAAGAAAAACAGTCCGCTCGCATTGTCAAGCAAAGCATTATAAGTTGTCCTGCACCTAGCTTGCCAAACAGAATGCAACTTTGTTTTAGACTCTGACCATCAGTCACTAAGTAGAAAAATGACCATTTGTCCCGGTTGGGAGGGACTTTACCCGGTTTTCCAAACCGGGACAACGGCCTCGGGACCCGGACGCACACCTGGGACTAAACCCGGGACTAAAGGCGTCAAAAAAATAAAAAAAAGGTTCACCTAGGTGTTTCCACCAGTACTAAAGGTCATCCAAGATCTAGAAAAATACGAACTCGGACTAATAAGATATTTGTCTCGGACTAAAACGTAACTGGGACTCAGGAGATGAAAAGTTCTTTTTCCACTAGTGAGTTTCCTGCAACAAAAAAAGGACTATTCATTATTATAAAAGCAAAAAAAGGACTATCAGTATATTATTTTCTGCGATACGGAATGCTTCCAAAGTAATCAACCGCACTTCGCAATGTGACGTACCGTGATCACGTTTCGTTATCTAATAATTTGCTTATTGTGACCACTTTGTAGAGGAATATAGATCCGTGTACTTCTCACCTAATCGGTACGAACTGTCGCCTTAGCTAAAGTATATAGAGGCAAAACTAATTAAGCTAGCTAGAAGCTCTGACTTTTATAGACGTACGTGCAGAACGGGGCAAGATTTAAACTTGTACTACTATATATCTCCCACCGTTGATGTCATCAATATCTATCATATGCATGAGGGTTGTGTGGAATATCATAATATGGCATCCCCTTCTACCTCGATCTCTCTCTCTATATAGTCGCCGCACCGGTATCTGATCGTGTACTAGCTCTTACAGATAGACCATCTAGTAGCTCGATCTAGATAGCTTAATTGCTTGCTTTGGCCCCGGCAAAACCATCACGTAGATCTCCAATGGCCTCCTCTCTAAAGATTGCAACTGCCACCGTCGTCTACATCATGCTGGTCCTTTCTTCTTCTTCTTCAACGTGGCAGGCGGCAGCGCAGGTGCTCTGCAGCCAGTGTGACCACATCTGTATTCTTCAACCAATAGCTGCACGAGCAGCTTCTGCAGCAGTGCCTGCGGTTACCCCACGTCCCCTAACTGCCTGAGCTGCAAGCAGGCCTACTTCTACAAATACAAGAACGCTTGCGTAAGCTCCTGCCAACACAACTACATCAATGGATAAACTTTTACATATATATATAGTTAAACTAAAACCCACGCTCCTATAAAAAATGGCAGCAGGGATCCATATTCTAAATAAAAGACCACTACCAGAGGCACTCACATCCGCATCATTTGAGAACGGGCTTTAACATCGAATTCCCAACCGGTGCTAAACTTCCGGTGTGCTAAAAGCCCTGCCACCACAGCGAGGATAAGAGGGCCTTTAGCACCGGTTGGTGTCTACAACCAGTGCTAAAGGGTCTGGATTTCTTTTTGTTTTGTTACTTTTTGTAGCTGCCATGCATGTACGTTTATAGATGTATTATGCTACGTATTTAAATACGTATTTAGCCGCCGTACATGTAGTACTATATATTCATATTAGCTAGACATATAATCAAAATAGAAGACATATATATTATAATTTAGATATCCGACAGAGTTATATATTTGAACTGTATATTACAACTTAAGAAATCCGACTAGAGGAACGACTTGACGGCACATCCTCCAGGGGGACATGGAATTCTCCTCGGAGATTAACGACCTCGTCCCAAATCCATCCAATGAGTTGTTCTGTAATTGCGTCTATTCTCTCTTGCTCGAGTCTATCTTCTTCCAGCCTCATCATCTATAATTTACAAATAATTGAAAATATTAAATCAGTAGAATTGAAGATAATAATTGTGCAATTAATAATCATTTAATATAAAATAAATGCTTTACTTACAAATACAAATATCCATCTATTTCTAAATAATCATTTATTATAAAACAAAGTTCTTTACTTATTAATACAAATTTAATAATAATATTATTTATTATAAATGAATCCCTCTATCATTAAATGAAGCCGACTATTTCTAAATAATATCATTTACTACAAAACCAAGTGCTTTTGCTATAAATATAATAAATATATCAAATTAAAACCCGTAAATATGTTACGTACCATAATATCATGGTGAGTTAGCTTTTTTGTCGACCAATTGAGCATGTTATCGCAAATATAGTACGCACATAGATTATTTCCCGACCCCTTGGCAACACTGTCGATCAAAAAATAAAGTTAAGTAAAATTCATATAATAGATTAGCGGAGACCTACACGTACAAATTACTTGCTTGCCGGAAAGCCAGTCTTTCATGTGAGTGTTTCATGGATCATACCAGGGTTATCTTGACGAAATTGATCCCACGCCCTGCGAACAAAAAAGTTGGGTTAAATCCTTGTGAGTGTAAGGGCAGAATTGAGTTAAGGGGAAAATATATGTCACCTTGTAAACATGTCAATGATGTTCTAGTAAAGATATGTTGGAGACTTCAATGAATCAAAGACGTGGACGATACCTCGGTCAGGACACACTATGATTAGGATCCAGTGAAAATTGTATACATGTATACATTATAATGAGAAATAAAATTGAACGGCAATAGTATGGAGTCCATAAAATTTTGTATAGGCACTATAAGTAGATACATGCATAGGCACTCACCCGAAGTTGTACGGCAATAGTATGGAGTCGCAATAATTTTGTTTTTGGAGATACTTGTATAAATTTTGATATGTTTCCTCTGGATTAATCAAAATTATTTTGTCACTTATCTTTGTCGGGTCCATGTAACCAATGTCAAATATTCCTTCCCTCCGACATCTTTGAATCTCTATTCTGCATGTTAAGCAATAAATGGCTAATGTGTCCCCCTGTCACTCCTGCGCGCCGCCCCCGCTCCTAGCCATTGGACCCGGTGCTGATGCACCCTTAGCACCGGGTCCAAAATATGCTGCGGCCTATGAGGGGGACGGATGTGAGCTTCTCTGGTAGTGGACGATTCCATGCAAGCTGCTGCTGTATATATACATGTGTCTATCTTTATAGGTAAAAGATTCATGTCCTGGTCGTCCATCTACGGAAATGCATGGTTCAAAATGTGTAGTGCATGTTTCATATGTAAAATATGCATGTCCTGGTCGTCCATCTACATACGAATGAAGTGCATGGTTCAATGTGTAGTGTAGTGTAAATGTGTAATATATTGTGCGTGATACTTAAATCATATGCAAAGCCACCATCGATCAGCTAAAAAAGAATCTTTACATTAAATTCGAATTGCTGATATGCCGCCTGTCCGTTATGTCGTGAAATCGCGTGATGCCTGCACAACATAACGGGCCGCGCTCAGGCTTGGCTTCTTTGGGCCTTCGTTCCTTTTGTCCACGCCGCAATCAAGATTAAGAACTTGTTAATTATGCTTTTAGTGTTATGGAATCATAAAACTCCTCTCTTATCTGACGCACCTTGCTTCTTTTCTCTCCTTCACTACGAAACCGGGCGTTTACCGATTATCCCAAAAACACTCAGCAAAACCTTCGGCCTCACGGCATATCGAGTGACGGCAAAGGCCGACTTTGCCGAGAGCTAGACCTGACACTCGGCAAAACAAAGCACTAACAGACGGCGCGGTGATGTCCGCGGCCGTCTGCGAGATTTTAATGGAGGCTTTGCCGAGTGTTGCACTCGGCAAATCCTCCAACCATTGCCGAGTGTCAGGACTGCACACTCGACAAAGGAGTTTAGGGTTTAGGGTTTGCCACGGGCTGTCCCACTTATTTGCCGAGTGTGAGGGCCAAAACACTGGGCAAAGGCTCAAGGTTTGCCGAGTGTTTTGGCCTTAACACTCGGCAAAGGACCTAGGTTTGCCGAGTGCTAAGGCAAAAACACTCGGCAAACAGATAACACTCGACAAAGGTCTGTCCAGAAATGACAAAAACAACCTGTTTGTCGAGTGTTAAAGCCAAAACACTCGGCAAACACACAACCCCCTTATTTTAATTGTTCGGTCGCGTTTAAAGGACCCCTCAAAATAAACATTACAGTCAGTTCATATATATGATAATAAGCATCACAGACAGTTCATATATATATATACATCAACCATCCACAGCCATAAATCCACAGTAAACATCACAGGCAGTTCGACAAACATATATAAGTCACTAAACCATCCAAAGGTTCACAAGTACAACATTTTTAACGACACAAAGCCACCAACATTCACAAACGTTCACAAAGGCACCAACTCAGTGAGGAGGCGGTCTGAACAGCGCTCGAACCGCCCGCGCCGCAATGTCTTCGTCTTTGTAACACCCTAAAATAGCCCTATTTAAAATTTTAGTAATTAATTTGCTTTTTATTAAAGTGCTCATAATTAATATAGGGTAAATAAACAATTTCAGAGAATTAAAATTAAATATAAGGCTTAGATACATTTTTGATGCATTCATGCTGGCTGCATTGTGTTTTGGTTGCTAGTAGTTCAGATAAGAATTTAAATCTAATTTAAATTTGAGTTTGAATTGCCCTATTTGGAGCTCCAGAAAAGTTGTTTGAGCGAGAGTTCGCTTTTGCCCCTCGGACTTTTTCCCTGGCATGGCTTTCCCCCTCCAACTCCTCAGTCCAGCCAGCCCAACCCCTCTCTCCTTTTCCCTTCGCGGCCCAGCACGGCCCAGCTTGCCCCGCCTCCGCTCCAGCCCAGCGCAGCGCACTCCGCTCGGCCCAGACACCCCGCGTCGGCCCAGCTTGCCGCGCCCCCGCTCCCAGCCGTTGCCACGCGGGCCCCGCCTGCCAGGGTCATCCCCGACCTCCCGACCGAGCCGGACTCGAGCTTGAGTCCGACCGGGGCCCACGGGCGCGCACGCCGAGGTCCACTGGGGCCACGCGCCCGCCCTATAAAAGACGCCGACCTCAACCCCCGTCATCAATCCGCGCCGCAAACCCTAGCCGTCCGAGCCCGCTCGCGCCGCCGCCACCCTCGAGCTTCGCCGACCGTCGTCGATCCGCCGCCTCGACGCCGCTCCGCCCCGTCCAGTTGCACCAGGAGCTTCGCGCCGAGGTAACGCAACTCTCGAGCCGTTTCCCGTTTGCCCTCACGCTCCGTAGCTCACGCGCCGCTTCGCTAGAGTTCTGCCACCGCTGCGTTTTCGTCGACGTGATCCCCTCAGTAGCGTTTGCCATCGCGCCCCGAAGCCGTAGAGGCCTTCCGCGCCCAAAACCGTGAACCGTAGCTCGATTTCGAGCATTCTCCGGCGATGCTCCGCCCCGAGCGCTGCTGGCGCCGCTGGCCATCGCCGGCGGCGGTCGGCAGTCCTCCCCGATCCGATCTGAGCAGCCCGATCTAGATCCAACGGCCGTCAGCGCCCCAAGCCTTAGGTCAAACCGGGGTTGTACCGGTCAGCGCTGGCACTTTTTTCTAAAGAGCCCCTCCACTTTTATGAAATCAACCCGCCGTCCGCCGCTGTTCAAAAATAATTACGATTAGGTCCCTGCTTTTATGAAAAACCCCCCGTGCTCTTTTGAAAATTATTTCTTGAGGTCCTATTTTAATCTTTTTACTCGTTAGCCCTCATGTTTTTATATAAAATCACATTTAGGTCCCTAGTTTTTCTCAAATAAGCCCCTGGAAGTTTTGAAACCTCTGCAGAGTGTAAATCTATCATGATAGCCGTGCTCACGGTCACGAGCGGCTTGAATCCTTTTTTATTAGTGGTTCCCTAATTAGTATGATGTTTATTTATGCTTAACGTACTTCTACTTGATTAATTGGGTTGCAACTGGGTTTCATTCACTTTAGTAATTTGGATACTGCTAAAATGAATCAACTAAAAATGCTAATGTAGTACAGCCGTGTCAAGCCTTACTTTTGAGCCTTCATACACCGTGTTATACTTGCTAAGTAAATGTTTTACTTACACTTAGAGTAAATGAATTTGCTGCTACTGAGTTCCCTGAAGATCTTCCGTTTTTCTGAGTTGTGGTCAACCAGTCGGTGTCCCTATGGACTGCTGCTCCGCTTTAGTTTGAGAGTTAATAAATAGACTTCCGCTGTTTTATTCATTTATTTATGTTGAACTCTGATGTAAAACTATTTTATTCGAGCATATGTACTCTGATTTCCATATTTGTAAGCTGTATGTAATCTGTGGACTTCCCGGGCACACATATGGCAACATTCAGGTTTCTGTGTAAACTTGGGTGTGACGGTCTTGAGGCCCGTCATTTGACGCCGCCGAGCCAGGAGCCTGCCCAAAAGAGATTTTCCATGTGTGATACAAGATTTACGACAAAAATGAGTTGTGAAATGAAATTATAAGGTTCTCAAGTGACTCAAGGAGAAATAGGAGCACGTGGTGGAGGCGGGGGTGGCATCGCTGGCGGCGGACCTTCACCCACCCGCTGGCCAATGTTCTGCAGGTAGGCATACATCTGCTCTTGCCATAGTCGGTTCGCCCGCTCCATCTCCTCCTGCTGCCTCTCTTTCTCGGCCTCCGCCTCCTTCATCTGCTGCACCTCCAGCTCCTGCTGCTCCCGTCTCTACGTCTCTTCATCCAACCGGGTCTGCAATATTCAATCACAATGTTACAATACATTGCCAACGTAAGTAAAGTGCACATACGATGAACAAAATAGAAATAACCTGTAGTAATTGCATCCCGCAGTATGCACCGGGAGGAGGTTGGCGTATGCCCGGGGAAGAGCTCGTGCTCCTGGCTCGAATCTGGGAGAGTGTGGGGGTAGCGGCCGTGGTGATGGTGCTGCCCTCGATGAAGTACCGGCCATGTTTCTTGCCTCGTCCCTCCCTCATGACCACTTCTCCATCAATGTCGTGGGTGGTCGGATCGAAGTCTGGCCCATGGACCTCCTTTGCCACCTCTGTGTATGCAGTGAGGCGACTGTGGACGCTGGCGTTGTTGTATGCCAAGGGCGGGTCTTCCGGGTTGTACTGGACGTCGGAGGTCGCCTTGTCCTTGTGGGCCAAAGCAAAAGCCACGAACTGGTTGCAAGGCTGGCCACCATGTGACGATGATAGGGGAAATAAACAATAAGAATAAGATTAGTAATTATACAAAATTGAGTGAGCAGATATAGAAATGACTCGGCGTATCCATTTTGCCCGATACTCGTCGAGACTAAGGCTGCCCTGATGGTGTGGTACACCTGGCATCAGCAAACACCGCTCCCAGCAAAGGGTGTGCTGCTCCTCCCACTCGGGGCTTACCCACTTGTCCACTCTCGCCTTCTAGCACCGGGGATGCGCGGCGCACCACCACGAAATCTCCTACAAGACATCAAGTGTATGACATATAACAAGATCGAATTGAAAGTACTTAATCTCAGAATAAATCATACCGCCAAGTATTGCTCCCGGGTCAATTTCATTTGTCTTGCATCAAATTTCTTGATGGAGACTTTAAGTGCAACATAATAATCAATGACGGCCTGGACGCGCGACTCGTAGTGCAAGTCCTTCACGAGCTTCACACAGGCTGTATGTGCCACAACAGCCGCCCTCGCCTCGGCTCCTGGGACTCATGTGTAAATAGTGAACATTCATTGAACAATCTATAAATAGTGCCACAACACCCGCCCTCGCCTCAGCCTCGTATGTTCATTATTTATAGATTGTTCAATGAATGTGATGTGTTGAGCAATGTAGTGCAAGGAATACTTACCCACAGCTCGGACTTTACCCGCCCAGCCTTATTGGTGAACACACTGCCTTCCCGATCCTCCGCATCGGGACAGGCCATGTAGTGGTCAAAGGTGTAGGCCGGCTCCTCCCTGCCGCCAATCTGAACCAGCCCCTGAAACAACTCCCAGCATAGAAGACCCAGGATGCCGTTGACTTTACGGTCATGAGTAGCGTTGGGGGTGACAACCGTCCAACTCCTGCCCAAGTGATTAAGGTAAATTGTTACTTCATATTGTGATTTCCAACATATGAAATGAAAAGGTACTTATAACATCTAAATTTAATTGCCTTTTGCCAATGGATGCAATTACATGGCGATGCTCCATGGGTATCGGTCGCGTCGGGAGTTGTGAGAGACCTCGCTGCCAAAGGGCCAACAATTTAGAGGAAGTGGAGCCCCCGGCGTCCTCCTCCCGCTGCTCGTCCTCGTGCTCCTCGACCTCGCACTACTCGGCCTCACGCTCCTCGTCCTCCGCTGCCATTCGATCTGCCGCTGAAGGAACAAACTCTTCCTCATACGAAGAAGCTATAGGGGTCCGTTGTCGCCCCTTGCCACGGGATGGCCCCTTGCCTCGCCCCTTCTTTTGGCCTCCGCGCTTGGCACGGGACGACCCATCTGCATCAGACGGTCCACCCGAGAGTGCGCGGTAGAGCGACATGACGTTCCTCATTGCACCACTCCTGCTACCCACCATCTTGGTTCAATCACCTACAATCAAGAAAAACATATATTTATTAGAAAGGAATGCAATATATACAAATTATTAGAAAGAGATGCAATAAACAAAAAATATGAACCAACATAAATTATTAGAAAGAGATGCAATATATAAAAAACATACATTTATTAGAAATAATCATCAGGATCACGGTTAGCTGGATCAACAGTCTCTTCATCACTGTCATACATTTCAAGATGTTCATGACTGTCCTCCAAAAGAGGAGGAATGTCGTCGTCACCGTCATTGCCTAATTTTAGTCGCTCTAGTAACTCCAAGTCCTTGGCATTATGAACTTCATCTCCATTGTCCTCGACAACAAACATTTCTGAGTCTAATTCCATTCCAACCGTTTGGGTCAAATATATCTCAAAAGACCATTCTAGCCCATTTTCTTGGAAGAACTCTCCATCATAGGTGTTTGGGTCTATGTTATAATCTTCATTTTTTGGGACTGATAGAACATCCCAACCCTCAAGACTTTTGTCCTCTTTGCATGGGTATGACAAATAATAAACTTGGATGGCCTGTTGAGCCACAATATAGACATCGTCTCCTAGTAAGACAGATGACTGTCGAATTTCGATTGGCCCCAGATTAGGGGTCCGTCTCACTACGGAGGGATCAAACCAATGACATTTGAAGATAACAAGATTTAGATGTTTGATTCCACCGAAATTAAGCTCGTATATTTCTTCAAGTCTCCCATAGTACACGATGTTTGTCGAAGCATGAATATTTACCACCCTTCGTCAACGAGATGAACTTCACAGATGCCTTACATATTGGACATGGGAACTTCCCGTGAACACACCAGCCACAGAATATCCTATACGCCGGGATGTCGTGCAGGGATATTGGTAAAAGACATGCATTTTGAAGGTTGTTTTGTAGCTCGGTCGTATGTCCATATACCTTCCTTCCAAGAACGGTCCAAATCATCAATGAAAGGCTCCATGTACACACTCATCTTTTTCCCCGAGTAATTAGGAATAATTAACGATAAAAATATGTTCTATCATTAAAAGAGGACGCCAGGGGGGAGATTGAGAGAGATCACGAACATGGGCCAACAAGAGTATGGGGCAGCTGTCATTCCATAAGGATTGAACCCATCTGTTGCCAACACAACACATACATTCTGAGCCTCTTGAGCCTTCTCACGATGAATTGCATCAAAGTGTTTCCATGCTTCACCATCGGATGGATGTACGAGCTTTTCAGGATTGTATCGACATCCACTTTTGTGCCATGTCATCTGTTTCGCGGAGTCCTTGGTCATGTAAAGCCGCTGGATCCTCGGTATAGGTGGAAGGTACCGTAGGATATTCATGGGGATTGTACTTTGCATCTTTTTTCCATCACCAGAGTCTACCTCCACGAATCTAGATGCCTCGCACTTTGGACAGTACTTTGCTTCCGCATATTCTTTCCTAAATAAGATGCATCCATTCGGACAAGCATGCATCTTCTCATATGGCATCTTAAGTGCACGAAGAAGTTTCTGTGACTCGTACATGCTCTTGGGCAGAATGTGACCTTCCAGAAGCAGGCTGCCAAAAACTGTCAGGAAAACATCAAAGGCGTCTTGACCTAAGCTAAACTGGGACTTGACGGCCATCAGACGTGCAATGGCATCCAATTGAGAAACCTTAGTATGCGAGTGAAGGGGTTGTTGTGCCACTGACAACGTGTCATAATAAGCCTTTGCAGTGGCCTCTGGCTCCTCCTCCCTAGGTCCATCATCGAAGTGTGCTTCGCCATAGTCATGTAACATGTCCCCGACCCTGGGATCATCATCAAAAGCCTGGATGCGCTGCCTCACGACCTCGTCTCTCACAAGATCGGCCTCACCATGGCGCGACGAGATGTTTATCCATTATCTCTTGTGTTTGGCATTTACGGTTCTCACAAACCACACATGGATAGAAAGTGGTCGGTGCCCCTTTCACATTGGCAAAAGCTTGCTTCAAGAAACCATCAGTCTTGACAATCCATTCATCGGTCAACTCACCCTTACTTGAGCGGCCAGTGTACATCCACTCACGGTCATCCATCCCTTTACATATCACCGAGTAATAAATTATAATGATGAAATGCATCTACCGGATGCCTATATGTCTAATAGGTCAAGATAGGTCCTAATCCCACCCGAGAATGTGTAGACGGGTTAGTTTCCACGCTCTACTCGTATCCGAGACAGATTTTTCGGGAGCACCTCCCCGCTGTTCTCCAAATACACGTCCAATTACGGAGATTGTGTATTCGTAGAACAACAGGGAGATGATGCCAAAACTTAGCCTCGGATCCAAGTAGAGCGTGGAAACTAACCCATCTACACATCCTCGAGCTGTCCAAAAAATGTGGACAATTCGAAATAGATACGGTTAGACATATGCAAAGATTCGCATATTCACAACCGTATCTCTTTCGAACGGGACACGCCTAGCTAGGTTACGTGATCTACGAACACGATATGGAAAGTCCTTGCACATGCTCACCTACGGGCTTGACGGCGGGCGAGTCGGTGACGCTCGTGTCGGTGCAGACGGTGGGGAACAGCGTGCGGTGGAGCTACAAGCCGAGGATGGTGTTGTAGCTTCTCCTTGAAAAAACAACAAAATTTTTGTCAAATGAAAGTTTCGGTAGCACCTCCCCTGCATGGGGAGGTTTCTGAAACCCCATCCTGCAAAAAAACATGGCACGAACCACGACACAAAGGCCAACAACCACATACACAAGTACAACCACATGCATTGTCCAATTTTTGATAAGTAATTAGAATGTAGAAAAACAAAATAAAAAATACTACAAACATGAGTTAGCTACTTGTCTAGCATTTCTTTTTGTTAACTACTAACTAGCATACGGCCATAGGTTTTCAATCTATATTATGTTTTCAATCTATAAACAAACAATATTACCATTATCGAGCAACATCTAACTTATGTTTTCAATCTATATATACCTTTTCATATTTAATTTATATGGTTCAAGATTGAAAAAAAAGATTCATCCATAGGAATCCATAAACAACATGTCCAAAGACATCCTTTATATGTCCATATAGTTCTTTTCAACTATTGTTCCTTTTTTAACTATTTCTTTATATGATTTTGTTCAACTCATGGTGAGAGTGTGAGGCACAAAAGCACTACTACTCCTACACACGGATAAACTTTACCTGCGCGGCGGCGAGCTCGGATGGGGACGAGGAACGTTCGGGGGCGGCAGCGCTACGCGGCGGCCGGGGCGGCATGGGCAGGGGCCGAGCGGCGGCCCCATGCGGCGGCATGGGGAGGCCGGGGCAGGGTGTTGGCGGTCGTTACGGCTCGTTTTCGACCACCAATACTTGGGAATAAAAGAGGCTTTATGCAACATTTCATGCACTTAACTTTACTTCTAATAAAGTTCCACGAGTTTTGGTATGTTTCACTTGTGCAGGTACATTAACGAGAAATATGTGCTATTTGGGTCGGAACTAACCGTTTCGGCCGAACGACACGATTCGGCCGGTTACCCCCCTTAGCCATATACGACGCGAAGCACGATCGAAAGGTCATCCACGCCAACAACGACTAGACAATGACCGAGCATGCCATGTGGACTACCGCCATGGCTACCGCCAACACGAACCCAGTGGACCAGAAGACGGGAGAGGCCCGAGTCCAACCCGACCGAAGCCCACCAGTCCACCGGAAGGCCTCCAACTCAGTCCAGACCAAAGTGCCGACCTCCAAACCGCCTCAAGAGCTGGACCAACACATGATGGAGGCAAGGGCGGTGCAGCAGTGGTCCAGGCCCAATTCGCCTGAATCATTGGATTCGGCCGAATCCAAGAACTGCCTCAAAACCGACCCTGAGCAAGGATCCAGGCCATAGGACTCAAGGTCGGTGCACGTGGCAGTTCGGCCGAACTCCCTGGTTCGCCCGAACCAGGAAATTCGCCCGAATCAGCCGGGTACTGACCTGAGGTTCCTTGGCTGCCACTCTGCCTCCCACTGTCCTTCTCCACTATAAATAGAGGTGTCCCATGCCCGGTTTCACACACAACACAAGAGAGAAGTTCCTTAGCGAAGCTCTGCCACTTTCATACTTAGAAGATAACGAGAGAGGAGAGGTGAGCGTCCAGAGAGGAGCCGGAGTGTCGGCCCCTCTTCCAGCTGTACCTCTACGGATGCGGCTCCGCTTCGAGTAACATCCGGGTCATGTCTGGTAACTCTTGTATCTCTTCCTGATTAATTGAGCAAATAGTTCTACTTCTATTTACTTGCTGGTTCTTCGTTCAATGCTTAGTTGATTGGTATAATTGTATACTGGTTGCTTGGCTTGGTGTAACACCCAAAAATAGCCTGTTTCAAATTTTTAGTAATTAATTGGCTTTTATTTTAATTGTTCATATTTAATATAGGTTAAATGAATTATTTATGAATATTAAAATCAAATATAAGATGTAGAAACATTTTTGTTGCATTCATGCTGCTGCACTGTGTTTTGGTTGTTGATAAATTAAGTTGGAATTTAAATTTGCATTTGTTTGAGCCCTAGAAAAGTTAATTCAAGCCGAGTTCACTTTTGCTCCCTAACCTTTTCCCGTGGTCCGCTCTTGCACCCCCAACTCCCTTCCCGAGCGCAGCCCAGCCCCCTCCTCTTTTTCTCCCCGGCCCAACCACCTCCTCTCTCCCCTGGGCCTTCTTCCCCCTCGCTCGGCCCAAGTTCTTCCCCGGCCCGGCTCACTCCCGCAGCGCCCTGACATCCCGGGCCCGCCCATCAGGTTCCCCCCCTTCTTCCACCTCGCGCCCGGCGCGCCCCCCCTTCACCGCGCGCAATCTCCGCCGCCTGGCCGGCCACCCAGCACCCTCCCCGCTCTCGTGGGCCCTCTGGAAGTTTCCCCGCACCTTCCTTCCCCGATCCCCTTCCTTTCCCGGCCGTGCCATGCATGGCAAGACTCCCCCCGATGGAAACCCGCGCTCCGATCGCCGCCTCCGCCGGGATTGATGGCACGGACGCCAATGCCACCCGCTGGGCTATTTGAGCACCCCCCTATGCACCCCCTAAGCCTGACCAACGCTCCCACCGAGCAGCAAGCCCGCAGCAGCGCCTACCCCGAGCTCGCCGCCACCGCCCGAGCAATTCCGCTGGCCGCCGTCGTCGACCGACGCCTCCGACGCCCCGCTGCCAAATTGGACTACTCAGGTGAGCTTGCCATCCCCTCCCGTTGCTCCTGCGCCAAACACCGTCCTAAACCGAGCACCGAAGCCCCTCCTCCATCTTCGCCGGAGATGGCGGCCCGCCGGCCATCGTCGAGCGCCACCACCGCCGCCTGATCCCCGTCATGAACCCACCAGAATACTCTCCATATCTCCTTGATGCCGCAGGGCCAAGTCCCATGGCCAATGGGGGTCTCTAGCCCAAAAACCACCCAACTCCGGCGAGCTCAGCCCGCTGCCGAGCGGCGCCGCCGTGAAACCCTCCCCGGCCGACGACCCCCGCCGCCAGGTTGAATCCGGGCCATCAGATCGAAATCCGACGGCCCACGACACCCCCCTGCCGAGTCAAACCCCGAAGTAACGGTCAGCCGAGCCACTTTTGCTAAAGAGCCCCTCCACATTTTAGTAATCAACCCGCGGTCCTGTTTAGTTCAAAAATAATTCCAGATAGGTCCTGTTTTTATTGAAAAACTCCTGCACTTTTTAAATATAGAACCCGCAGTCCTGTCTACGTAATTTCGCGAGTAAGCCCTCGGGTTTTTATATAAAATTATGTTTAGGTCCCTGGTTTCTTCAAATTAAGCCCCTGGAACCTTTTTAAAAATTGCCAGCAGGTCCCTAGAACTTATAAAACCCATATCTTTTTTCGTTTTAGCTCCGATTAGTGTGATTTTTGCGCTCATGTGTTCGTAGTGAAGCGTAGAATATTTCTAAAACCTATTTATGTACTGTTTCTACTGTTTGGTGTACTGTTCTAATAGAATATTATTTGTTTGCATGTATTGGTATGCGTGTATGCTTGTATGGTCTTCGTGTCCAGTCGGTGAGCCGTTAGCTTTGGAGTTCGAGCTCGGTGAGGACTTTCCGGAGCAGGACTCGCAGCAGCAGCAGCACTTCGAGGAAGGCAAGTTATAGCATGGACAATCCTTGCTACCTAAACACACCTTTAATATTCATTTACTTTCATATGCATGTGTCTAAATTGATGTCCCATTAAGGTTGTATCTAGTTTTGTTTATCCTGTACCTTGATAACCTTGGGATTATTGCATATGGGTAGAATCTTTGCTATGCGTAGCTACTTTCATCATTATTATTTTGTTAATCATGACTTAATGGTTCACTTTAACTTAATGATAAAACTTGCTTTTTAGCAACATGGTTTAGGGAACTGGGCATGTGCTGTGTGCTTTGCCCCAGTGTGTCTCCGTAAGGTCCGGTTCTTAAAGCGGCAACCCAGGAGCCTGTCGCCACCGCTAGAACTATTATGGCTCTGGTCTTGGTCAAGTAACTTGTACGGCTCTAGCTTGACAGTAGTTACCAACGGGGCCGACGACGCTATGGGAAGCACTCGTGAGAGTATGGTTTGATCCACCGAGGACGGGGGTGCCATCGGCTATGTGTTGTCAGGCACAGTCCCGTGTCGGGAGTCCCTGTGGTATGGGAACTTCGCACGTCGCGCTCTTGTACTTGTTGGCATGCGTGCCCGTGCTCTGGACGCCATTGACCCTCTTATCGCTGCGCCCTGAGAGTCAGTCAATCTCGGTGCCTTGGATCATGCTGCCTGTGTTGTACCATAGTGGCTACTGTTTTATTAGGGTGTCTTGTGAAAAACCTCGTAGCGTCCCTATGCAGTCACACCTCGGAAGTGTTGATGTGCGTGGTTGGGTGCAAAGTTCCTTTGAACTTTTACGTGACTGGTGGGTAAAGGGCGAAACCTCTGCAGAGTGTAAATCTATCATGATAGCCTTGCTCAGGTTCACGAGCGGCCTGGATCCTTTTTGATTAGAAGATGATGTTCTTTTATGATTATTGTCACTTATACTTATTTAATTGGGTTACAACCGGGTTTCATTCACTTGTAGTAATTTGTCAAATGTTAAAATGAACCAACTAAAAATGCTAATGCAGTTAAGCCGTGTCTAGCCTATTTTGAGCCTTCATACCCGTGCTATACTTGCTAAGTAATTGTTTACTTACACTTTCCATTTATTCAACAAAATCCCGGATGGGTAAACAGATTGGGCTGATCAGGAGACTGCTGCTGAGTTCCCTGAGGACCTGCCGTACTTCTGAGTTGCGCTCTCCCAGTCAGAGTCCCTGTGGACTACAGCTCCGCTTTAGTTGAGAGTTATAGACTTCCGCTGTAATAAATATTTATGTTATACTCTGATGTAAACTATTTTATTTTGAGCATTTGTACTCTATTTATCATATTTGTTCGCTGTATGTGTTCTGTGGACTTCCCAGGCACACATATGGCTGCATTCGGGTTTTGTGAAAATCCGGGTGTGACACTTGGGTGCTTGTCTTTCTATAGGAGATAAGTATTAACCGACTAGTGTAGGCGTGGTGCCTATACTTGAGGTTAACTTAGTTTGTCTCCGAGTCTACGGAGGTGGTAGCCGTTAGGTGATGACAGCCCTATACGGCCTATGTAGTCCATCACGTTCGTCTCGGCCTGCAGGATCCCAGAGTGTAGGATTGGTGACACCCCTTCTCATCCCTTTCTGCGTGTTATAGGTTCTATTGTCCCGAAGAAAGTATCTATATGTACCCTCTGATCCGCTCAGTTAATCAGTAGAGTGCCTCTATCAGACTCGTACCCTCTCTACCCTCTCATCGCTTCTCTTCCCTCTTTGTTGTTGTCATCCACTTCATCCATCCCATTCCATAACCCTTGGATAACTTAGTTTAGAATTAGCTCACTTCTCGTTCCCTGTGGAAATCGATACATTGGAATACTCCCGGGTGAAAGCTACATCGGTATCCGTCCGCTTGCAGATTTATCTGTAGGCCGTAAGGAGTGCCAACAAGCTTTCTGGCACCGTTGCTGGGGAACGGTAGCTGTTCTGATTGCGAACCCAAGTTGTTCGTGTATCCCCATTATCCACCATCCACCACATGGATTCCACTCTTACCTTACGTCAACATTCGGCTCCAAAGGGCGATTGTTTGGAGCCTCCACCATCATCACATCCCATCCACACACCCAGCTATGAGCTGCGTCCCAGCTTCATAGCCATGGTTCGAGAGCAAATGTTCTCAGGAATGAATGCTGAGAGTCCCTATGCGCATTTACGAGAGTTTGAGCAACTCTGCTCTTGCCTCACCATATCAGGCATGACACAAGAGACGCTCAAATGGAAGCTATTCCCGTTTTCATTAACAGGAGGAGCAAAGAAATGGTACTCTCTGTTTGTCGGAAATATGGAAGGGAGCTGGGAATCCTGAGAGAAAAATTCTGCCTAAATTTCTTCCCAGTTTCCAAGGTAGCCAGCCTCCGAATCGAAATCCTTACCTTTAAGCAATTAGAGGGAGAGTCGTTAGGAGCTGCCTCGGCTCGTTTCAAGGAAATTTTGGCATCTGGACCCGACCTAGGCTTATGAGAACGTATCATTCTACAATATTTCAGCCTTGGCCTCTGCCCCGTAGCCACCACTTTCTTGAACTCAGCTCCAGGAGGGTCGTTTTCTCATTTGGTTCCCAGTGAAGCGAGGATAATCCTGGATCGTATCCTGGATGACACTCCCAACACTGGAGTCTATGACGAACACCCCGATGAAGAAGGGAAACAGCCTAAACCTAAAGGGCCTATACATTTACAATCCAAATCTATCAGCTCTTCCGTTCCATCAAAACCCGATGCTCATTTCGAACCACCACTATATTCTAGCCTGGACTACTATCATCCACTCTACACCACTCCCCATGATTTTGACGATGATCTATTCGATAACGTAGGGAGTGCAACAAGTTTCCCATTGGAACAATGTGTAGAGCAAAAGGATCCACTAGCCGACAAGGAAGCACTAGAATATCAGAGAGAGTACTTAGGACGTCTCGCTGCCATCATGAGTCGGAAATGTCTAGATGAGGCTGAAGCCTCAATCGATGTCGTTAAGATGCCCAAGAGAATCTAAACAATCTTTTGTGAAGTTATGGGCATAGACAAGGAAATCGGGTACGACCCGAGCCTCGAAATCAACATAATCTCTAGCTCTTTGGTACGAGCTCAACTCCCCGATGAACCATGGTCATCATATCAAAAACGTCTAAGGTTTACATCGGGAAGGATCCTCGATTGTTTAGGGATCTTGCGGGTCACACCCGTTAAGATTAATGACCCTAAACTTTTCCTGGATTTCCATATCTTTGACCTACCCAATGATTCCACACATTCCATCTTTATTGGTAGGCCAATCATGAAAATCCTAGAAAATTCACCAACAAACCAGCTAGTAGAACTTAGGATCGGAGAAGAACCTGTCCCAGTCTCTTATTCCTATTCCTTGAACCCACAAATAGTGACGGACCCCGATCCTGACCCTGTAGAGGAAGTCATGTCAACAACTCTGGCAGACTTAGAGCAACCTATCCTAGAAGAAGATGCCCAATTCTTTATGGAGGTAGAAGAAATTCATCCTCCAATCGAGCCTAAGCCTCTTCCCTCTAGACAGAAGGATGCCTTCCTCTTTAGGGACAAACAAACTCCAGTGACCATTAGTAACATGCCCTCCGATGTTGAAACTCAACATATTCTCACTGTCCTGGAGAAAGATCACTCTGTCCAAGATTTAGAAGGGATTACTAGTAATCATCATACACATCATATCCCTATCTCATTTTATCTTGGGGTCGCAAGGAAAGTGTCACGAAGATTCGTCTTTGACCGAGGAAAGACTAGATTCAAAGTCAGAAGCAATCATCTTCCCCTATCCTACTCCTAAACATGACATTATGCCTACACTTCCCACCAACATAAAGGGGATTCGTAGTCTCCTTGGCCACGCCGGGCTTTATAGGTGTTTCATCGAAAATTTCTCTCTAATAGCCTGGTCGTTAATTAATCTCCTAGCCAAGGAAACCCCTCTCATCTTTGATAAAGAGTGCTATGCTTCCTTTCACACCCTCAAGAAAGCACTCAATTTCGCTCCCATCATCCAGCCTCCCGCCTGGAGCATCCCACTAGAAATCATGTGTGATGTGAGCGATTATGCCGTAGGAGCTGTTGTGGGCCAAACCAAGGACAAGAGGCTTTATGCTATCTCATACGCTAGCATAACACTCACTGGCCCCAGCTCAACTACACAACCACGGAAAAGGGCTCTTAGCAGTTGTGTTTGTTATAGACAAATTCCGGTCCTACCAAGTTGGGGCAAAGGTCATAGTCTATTCAGACCATGCTGCTCTGAAGTATCTTTTGACCAAATAGGATGCGAAATCGAGACTCATCCATTGGGCCTGTCTCGGATACAAGTCCTGTTAGATCACCTCATTGATGATTTCTTACGGGATGATACGCTCCTCAAGGTCACAATACTAGAGCCGTGGTACGCCAACATAGTCAACTTCATGGTGTCTGGGTACGTCCCATCAGGTGAAAATAGGAAAAGATTGGTTTACGAGAGCAGACTTCACCTATAAGACGACCCATATCTGCTCCGGTAATATTCAAGTTTGGGGGAGCCGCATTTTTATAGCAACACCTTATCACTCCCAAACTTGTGGTCAAGCAGAACATCCAACACGCAGATCAAGAACATTCTGCAAAAGATCGTCAATGAGATGGGTAGGCACTAGAGAACTAGGCTCTTTCATGCACTCTGGGCATACCAACCCACTTTGGTTCGGGTAAACTGGGCCACTTCGGCCAAACCATTGTTTGGCCGAAGGCAACCCTTGGCCCATGCGCATCCATTCGAATCTTAGATCCTATCTCTATCCCATCATATCTCGGAGTTGTGAGGAAAACATCGGGAAAGTTGTCTTTCGATCGAGTCTTCTCGAATTATTCTGGAGACCGTCCTCCTCCTCTGTCACCTTCCCGAATATAGAGCCGGCATACCTAGCCACCATGGCCACCCAAAGACCTTTCCTCACCCAAGGGTTCCCTCTCCAAGAGTATCATAAGCAAAATTCTCTAAACCCACCAATGGAGAGCCATGTGATGGAACATTCCGAGGAGGAGGAAGAAGAGGAGCCCACGGTTGTAGAACCTGAAAGAAAAGCTAGCACAAACACGCTAGAAATTGAACAACCTAGATGAGAAGGTCGTTGAAGGCGAGCCTTGGCAGATAGACAAGGAATGACAAGATCAATGTCCTCTACCAAGCATTCACAACCAAATTCAAGAAGCTCGCCAAAACCACATGACATCTAGACCTTTACGATCCACCTATAAAGTAGATGTCATGTGGTTGCATCTTGTAGAACACCATTAGTTTAAATTTATTTCCCATTTCAATTTCCCTTTTGCTCAGATCATTGATTAGGAGGTGCTCTCTTTATTTCCTTTCCAATATTTGTTTTCCCAAATTTAGCTTGATGAATAAAATAAAATAAATAAAATAAAATAAAATAATCTTAGTTTGAACTGTCCAAAATAATGCTCTGACTGGTGCTGTTGAGCGAGTCAGAGAATGCCCAATTTAACAGATGTTGCATGAGTATAGGGATGACACAGTGGAAGAACAGGACGAGAACGCGCAGGACGATCTGTTCAGCTAAACCATTTGGTTCTGGCGAACTGGCTTCTTTGGGTGAGCTGGTTGGTTCAGCCGAACTATCCCGACTCAACCACTTCGCGCACACGCACGCTGAGTACGGACTCTGAGTATTCCCAGGGATGGTATGGAGGGGTACAACAGTGCCTCCCAACCTTACTTCCCTGGGCACTCTCAGTCCGCACGCTTCTCTACACCCAGTAGCTATGACATCGGTCGGGAGTCGTCCTATATCTCCGAACGAGTCGACCGCCTCGACGATCGTACGAGGAACATTGAAGGAACACGGGCACGCCATTCTCAATATCATCAAGAGAATAGCAGCGTGCTGGACTCTATAAGGTACGATTCCAGCAGCAGACGAACCAGATGACGGAGTACTTCTCAAGGTTTCGACCCTACTAATGAAAGATCCAAGCTTGGGGGAGGACCCCCACCAGGTATGTTTTGTGTTCCTTTGAGCACTTTGACTTCGCATTTGCCATTTCCCTTCCTATTATATTTCCATCTTAAAATAAAAATACCAAAAATATTTTCCTTGAATAAAATAACCCCCAATTATGCATGGAATGAACCATATGCCTCTCACCTTGGAAATGATGAATAGTTGCTCTGTCATTGATCTTGCAAGTGTTTTGTTTTCAACTAGTTGCCCTGTAGTACTTGAGTTAATTGGCATGAGTAAAAATGAACCTGAACCTTGTGGGAGCACATGCTTTACTCCAAGTCTAAGTTTTTGTGAGGAATGATATAGTGAGATTGTGGTTAAGTTCTACTTATGCTCTTAGTATGGTGAAAATCTCGGATGTTTTATGCTTTCAAAAATAAAATAAAGTTCCTCATTGGTTCGGAATTCCTACCAAAGCCATATGTTAAGCTTAGTTGAAAACCTTCTACGCATGTGCTGCTTGTTATCTTAGTGAGCTTTGTCAAATTGTTGTGACCATTGAGAGGAATCTTTCATGCTTTCAAGATCGAGATCCACATACACACCACACTCACCTGCAATTCCTACACTGGGAGTTAGCAAATATTGCCATCATCCATACACAAAATAAATGCTCCATGTTCTATGATCTCCTCTCCAGATATCCTTGAATAGAGACATGGGCTATGCAAAAAGAAAAGCATGCCAAAGAGCATGGCAAAAAGAAAGAGAAAAAAAAGAGCATGCCAAAGAGCATGGCAAAAATAAGAAATAAGAAAAGCATGCCAAGTGGCATGGCGAAAATATGAGCAAAAAGAGATAGCCCATGTTCTAAAAAATAAGTCAAGGAGAGGAAGAATCATCCCAAGGAGTTCCACCACATTCCACTCCACATATTCCACACACTTGCACTTCTCGATCTAAAGGTGTGATTTGGTTCCCCATAGATCCGGTCTTTGACTTGGCAAAATATAAGATGCAAGTAGGCCTTCACCCTTTGTCCCTGAGCCACACAAAAAGCCTTATTAGATTTTAGGATGAAAAGAAGGCACAAGCCTTTGGGGAGGATTCAAATACCGCTTGAGTGATTAAGTGTGCCAATTGAGGAACAAACTTACATTTTTCACAAAATTGTGGAAACTCCGAGATGGGATCCTAAAAATAGTAGAGTGGAATAAAACTAAATCAAACTGTTCAACCTTTCAACTGCCCAAGACAAGGAGATTGCTATAAGCCCCATAGGTAAAATGGTGAGTTAATACTTTGCTAATGATTCGAGTATTGTTGAGTACTAGTTGTTCATAAAGTGACCTGCAAGACAATGACATTGTAGCAACTCCTGATCCACCGAGCCTAGGTTTACACTCTGTAGAGGTTTCGCCCTTTACCCACCAGTCGCGTAAAAGTTCAAAAGAACTTTGCACCCAACCACGCACATCAACAATTCTGAGGTGTGACTGCATAGGGACGCTACGAGGCTTTTCACAAGACACCCTAACAAGACAGTGGCCGCTAAGGTACAACAAGGTGGTGAGACTCTAGGCACCGAGATTGACTTACACTTACGAAGTCACACCATAAGGGGGTCAATGGCATCCAGAGCGCGGGCATCACACCCAACAATGCACAACGTGTGGAGTTCCCCATCGCAGGGACTCCCAACACGGGACTAGGTCTAATGAGACCTAGCCGACGGGGCTACCGTCCTCGGTGGAATCAAGAAACACCCCATGCCTTGCTTCCCATAACGCCGTCAGCCCCACCGATAACCACTAGCAAGATAGAGACATACAAGCTACTTAACCAAGACCAGAGCCATATTAGTTCTAGCGGTGGCGACAGGCTCCTGGGTTGCCGCTTTAAGAATCGGACCTTATGGAGAGACACTAGAACAAAGCACGAAGCACATGCTCTAGTTCCCTAAACCATGTTGCTAAAAAGCAAGTTTTATCATCAACGTTAAAGTGAACCATTAAGTCAAGATTAACAATTAAACAGTGGTGATAGTAGCTACGCATAGCAAAATTCTACCCATATGCAAAAACCCAGGGTAAACAAGGATAGGATAATCAAGACTAGGTACAACCTTAGTGGTACATCAAATTTAGACACATGCATGTATGAAATAATTTAATACAAGTGGGTAGGTAGCAAGGATTGTCCGTGCTATAACTTGCCTTCCTCAAAAGGCTGCTGCTGCTGCAAGTCCTGCTCCTGGTACTCCTCCTCGTACTCGAAGCCCAATGCAAAAGGCTCACCGATTGGACATGAATCACCAGACAAGCATCCACGCAAGCCAATACATGCAAACAAATAATATTCTATTAGAACAGTACACTAAATAGTAGAAACAATACAAAAGAAGGCTTTAGAATTAATCTACGCTTTACTACGAACACATGAGCGTGAAAATCACTCTAATCAGAGCTAAAACGGAAAAGATATGGCGTTTCTAAGTTGCAAGGACCTGCTGGCAAGTTTTAAAAGTTTCTAGGGGCTTATTTGAAGAAAACCGAGGACCTATACATAATTATACATTAAAACCCGAGGGCCTACGTGTAAAAAAACCTAAAACGATGGCGGGTTCTATTATTCTAAAGCGCATGGGGTTTTTCAAAAGAAACAGGACCTCATTGCAATTATTATTGAACCGAACAAGACGGCGGGTTGATTCGCAAGAAGTTCAGGGTCTCTTTTGAAAAACGACCGCGGCTGACCATTACGTGGGGGTTTGAGTCGGGGTGGGGGCGCGCTATTGGCCGTTGGATCTGGATCCAAGGGTCTAGATCAGCTGGGGCGGGGAGGTCATCGGCGAGGGGGATGTCGCGGCGGCGCCGCCCGTGGACGCGGTGGGGGCTCGCCTGAGTTCACTCGAACTCGAGCTTCCGGCCATGGATATGGACGAGGTTAGGCTCTATGGTCTCGGGGCGAGATGGGGAGCTCAATGGAGGGGTTCTGGTTGGCTAATGGGCAGCTACGGCGGCGGACGATGTTGAACCGCGGTGGTGGAACTCTGGTGAGGTTGCACACAGGCTAGAGAATGAGGGAGAGAGTGAGGAGATGCTCGGGAGGATGCTTACCACCACGCGAAGCTAAGCTGGGGGTCGAGGGAGGCAGAGCCGCACCAGAGCGGTGGATCGACGGCAGCGGCATGAGGCAAGGAGGGTGCTGGTGCGTGGGAGCTCGAGGCGAGGATGGTTGAGGTTCGGAGGATGCGGAGCTCGGCTTTTATAGGGCCTAGGGGGGCAGGAAGGGCTCGGCACCGAGGCGGCACAAACACCAACGAGCGGCGTCTTCCCTCGCGGCGGCGTTGTTTCCTTTTTGGAAGCGCGGCGCGATAAGGAAGGAGGCGCGGCGGAACCTTCGGGGAAGGTTCGGGTGGGGGGGGGGGGGTCGCGGGGTCGTGCTGCAGGTGGGCCAAGGGAGCCAAGCGGGGTCGAGCGTGCTCGGCGCGGCACCAAGCCGGACTCGGGCGCCGTCGGATGAGGGAGACGGGACTGATAGGCGGGCCCGTGTAGTCAGCGACTGAAGGGGGCGCGAGGCGCGGGCCGGAGCGGGGATGCGGGTGGAGCTGGGCCGAGCGGAGAAGTTGGACCGTGCGGGGAGCTGGCTAGGCTGGGAAGGCTGGTGGGGTTGGGCCGAGCGAGGCGGGGTGGCCGGCTTGCACTGGGGGGAGTCGGCTTGGGCTGAGCTGGGCCGCAGGGGAAGGAAGGAGGAAGGGCGAAAGCGGTCCATGGAAAAGCTCAGGGAGTGAAAGCGAACTCTAGCTGGAAGAACTTTTCTAGGGCCCAAAAAAAAGCAATTCAAACTTGAATTTACATTGAATTCAAATTCTTATTTGAACTACTAGCAATACAAAACTTAATGAAGCAACATGAATGCAACAAAAATGTTTCTACTCCTTATATTTGATTTTAATTTCTAGAAATTATTTATTTAACCTATATTAATTATGGGCATAAATAATAAAATTAAATTAATTGCTAGAAATTTAAAATAGGAGATTTTTGGGTGTTACATCGGACCGAATGTAAACCATTCGCTTCGAGGCTCGGGGGCTACACTGAAGGGGTACGCATTTTTTGTGCCTATTGTTGATCCATTCAAGATGTTTGACTAGTTTTAACAAAACTACTCGAAGCTCGGGGGCTATACCCAATGGGTGCACCTACTCGGTGCACGCCATTGAACTACTCGAGATAAAGAAAGAAGACTGCTTTTGAACCTCCGACTACTTAAAAGTAGTCGGAGGCTCGGGGGCTACACCCATTGGGTGCATCTAAAGATGCAATCCAATGTAAACTACTCTACAGAGAAGACTTAAGCATCTTGGGCTTAGCTCCAACTACTCGAATCGTCTAAAGATGATGCCTTGAAGATGTTAAAGCAGAATCAAGACTTTAAGCAAAGGCGCAAGATGCTCGGGGACTTGTGGGATATGCATCACCGGGTACCCTTAAGACAGAAGATCGAGTCCTAGTAGAACTACTCGGAACTACTCGTGTACATCTACTAGGAATCCCATATTGTAACCAACTAGGAAACCTACCATGTAACTGTTGACACTTCTTACGGTCCACTATCAGGATTGCCAATCCCAGCAATGGTGCATGTAGTGTTCATTGGTATTCTTACGATACAGATATAAATCCGCAAGCGCACGGATACCGATGTAGCATTTCACCCGGGAGTATTCCTAGGTATCGTATTTATATTTCCGCAGGGAAGCATTGGACAAAGAGTATCGACTATTGACAAGGATGTAACTACTAATTAAAGTACCGGCTAACAAGGCAGGGGTAAAGGATAGGATAGGAGTGATATGCAGTTGACACACACAAGGAGAAGTCCAGGATAGAGATAGAAGAGCGGTCTAGCTAGTGGGAGGACAACGAGACAGGAAAGGATTCCTATATACTTCCACTGGCCTTGAGATATCTCTAGCAAAGGTTACGGCTAGCATGGAGAATGGCATCTTGTTGGCACTCCTTACGGCCTACAGATAAATCCGCAAGCGGACGGATACCGATGTAGCTTTCACCCGGGAGTATTCCAAGGTATCGATTTCCACGGGGAACGAGAAGTGTACTAATCCTAAACTAAGTTGTCCTAGGTAGATGGAGTGGATGAATGAAATGGATGAGGTGGATGACGACAACAAGGAGAGAAGAGAAGAGGTAGGAGGGTAGAGAGGGTACAGGTCTGGTAAGGGTATTCTACCGATTGACTGAGCAGAGCAGAAGATACAGATAGATACTTGCTTCGGGACTACAGAGCCTCCGACACACAGAAAGGGATGAAAAGGGGTGCCGGTTACCCTGAACCTTGGGTCCTAGGACACCGGAACTAACGTGATGGACTACGAAGACCGAAAGGGCTGTCACCACCTTACGGCTACCACCTCCGTTGCGACGGGCAGAAACTAGGGTTACTGGCAAGTCTAGGAACCACTCCTACACTAGTCAATAACTACTTATCTCCTATAGCAAGATAAGCACCCAAGCTAAGCAACCAGTATACAGTTATACCAATCAACTAAGCATTGAACGAAGAACGAGACAAGTATATAGATGTAAGAACTGAATGCTCAATTAATCAGAAAGAGATACAAGAGTTACAAGACATGACCCGGATGTCACTCGAAGCAGAGCCGCATCCGTAGAGGTACAGCGGGAAGAGGGGCCGACACTCCGGTTCCTCTCCGGGACGCTCACCTCTCCTCTCTCCCTATTCTACTGATACAAGTGGCGGAACTTGGCAACGCTCACTCTACTCTTGTGTTGTGTCCTGTAGGTGACCAGGGGCCTCAATTTATAGTGGCCAAGGACGGTGAGAGGCAGAGTGGCAGCCAAGGCAGCTGGGAGGCGGTGCCGAGCCGTTCGGGCGAATCTCCTGGTTCGGGCGAACCAAGGAGTTCGGCCGAAGTGCCACGTGCACCGCCTCAACCCTCTACGGCCTTGATCTCTCCTCCAGGTCGGTTCTGAGGCGGTGGAGCCAGTTCGGGCGAACAGGGGGGTTCGGCCGAACCCGGGAAGTTCGGCCGAACCGACCTCTGTGCCGCCTTCGTCCCTCCCACGTGTTGGATCACCTCTTGGGTCGGTGGGTAGGTCGGTTCCTCGGTCCGGGCTGAGCTGGAGGCCTTCTAGTGGACTGACGGGCTTCGGTCGAGATGGACTGGGGCCTCTCCCGTCTTCCGGTCCGCTGGGTTCATAGACGGAGTTTGGTCGAATCACGGGATTCGGCCGAACACATCTTTTCTTATGCTTTTTGCCTCAACTCTGGTCATGTGCCTCCTGGAATCGAATAAACACCAAAACTCATGGAAATGGTTAGAAATAAGTCCTACAGCTATGGTGTGTGATTCCATTGTGTTCATTTTATACTTGGTTGGAGGTCGGAAATCGGTCTGTAACGACCGCCAACAAGCTCCCCCAAGCTTAGCTCTTTGCTCGTCCTCGAGCAAAGATAAAAAACTTAGACTCGGTGGATCAGGAGTTGCTACAATGTCATTTCTCTTGCAGGTAACTTTATAAACAACTAGTACTCAAATTTTTACTTGAATTACTAGCAAGGTATAATTCACCATTTTACCTATGGGGTTTATAGCAATCTCCTTATCTTGGGTGGTTGAAAGGATGAACAGGTTAACTTAGTTTTATTCCACTCTACACTTTTCAGGATCCTATCTCGGCGTTTTTCACCCTTTTGTGAAAAGATAAATTGTTCCTCATTGGCTCACTCAATCGCTCAAGTGTATTTAAATCCTTACCAAAGGCTTTGCCTTCTTTTCATCCTAACATCTAATTTGGCTTTTTGTGTGGCTCAGGGATAAAGAATGAAGGCATACAAGCATCTTATATTTTGCTAAGTCAAAGACCGGATCTCTGAGGAAACAAATCATACCTTAAGATCGAGAAGTGCAAGTGTGTGGGACATATGGAGTGGAATATGGTGGGATGGAATATGGTGGAATGGAATATGGTGGAGCTCCTTGGGATGAATCTCCCTCTCCTTGATTTATTTTCGAGAACATGGGCTATCTTTTATTCTCATATTTTTGCCATGCCACTTGACATGCTTTTCTCTTTTCTTTTCTCTTTCTTTTTGCTATGCTTTTCTTTTTCTTTTTATTTTTGCCATGCTTCTTTGGCATGCTTTTCTTTTTGCATAGCCCATGTCTCTATCAAGAATATTTGGAGAGGGAAATCATAGAACATGAAGCATTTTATTTTTGTGGATGGATGATGGAAAATGTTTGCTAACTCCCAGTGTAGGAATTGCAAGTGAGAGGTGGTGTGTGTACGTGGATCTCGAAGATATGAAAGCTTCACTCAAAGGTCACAACAATTTGACAAAGCTCACTAAGATAACAAGCAGCATATGAGTAGAAAGTTTGAAACTAATCCTATCATATGGCTCTGGTAGGAATGTTTGACCAATGAGGAACTTTGTTTTGAAAACATAAACATCCGAGATTTGCACCATACTAAAAATAGAAATAGAGTTCAACCAAAGTCTCACTATATCAATCCCCACAACAACCTAGACTTGGAATAAAGCATGTGCTCCCACAAGGTTTTCAGGTTCATTTTTACTCATGCCAAATAACTCAAGCATAGTCAAGCAACTAGTTGCAACAAAGTACTAGCAAAATTAATGACAGAGCAACCATTCATCATTTCCAAAGTGAGAGGCATATGATTCATTCCATGCATGGTTGAGAGTTAATTTTATTCAAGGGAAGTATTTTCAATTGAATGACCAAAGTGCTGAGTAATTCGGAACGTACCTGATGGGGGTCCTCCCCAAGCTTGGACTCTTCACTGGTAGGGATTCAACCTTGAAAGGTACTGAGTCAGCTGGCCGGCCTGCTCGTTCTCGTCCTGTTCCTCTACTGTGTCATGCCTGTACTCATGTATCTTTTCGTTAAACAGGGCAATCTCCGGTTGGTTCAAATGCACCAACCGGAGCGACAATTTTATTCTTTTTGCATTCAACTCTAATTTTATTTATTCATCAAGCTAAGGTTGTAAACAAAATGTTTGGAAGGGAAATAATTAAAGCACCTCCTAAACAATGATTTGAGCAAAGGGAAATTGAATTGGGAAATAAATTGAAACTAATGGTGCTCTACAGGATACAACCACATGACATCTGCTCTATAGATGGATCATAAAGGTCTAGATGTTACGTGGCTTTGGCGAGCCTCTCTGATTTGGCTGTGAATGCTTGGTACAGGACATTGTTCTTGTCCATCTGCCAAGGCTCGCCTTCAGTGACCTTCTCATCCTGGTTGCTCAACTTCTGGCATGTTTGTGCCAGTTCTTTTTCAGGCTCTTCAACCATGGGTTTCTCTTCTCCCTCCTCCATGGCTTTCTTCATTGGTGGACTTGTTGTACTCATGGAGAGAGAACCATTGGGTGAGGAAAGGTCTTTGGATAAGGATTGGGTGGTCATGGCGGCTGAGAAATGTGAACACTTGGTCGTGTTCGGGAAAGTGATGGAGGATGGTTTTTGACTTGAGATCGACAAGCAGCTTTCCCAACATTTCCTAGCGACTTCGAGACAAGATGGGATAGAGATAGGATCAAGGGTCAGAAAGGACGCTCAAGGGGCAACCGAGGGGTCCTTCGGTCGAACCAACATGGTTTGGCCGAATTGTCCTAATTTGCCCAAACTAGAGTGGTCTAGTTTGCCCAAAGTGCTTCAGTGAGTCTATCTCTCTAGTGCCTACCCATCTCATTGATGGTCTTTACAGAGTGTTCTTGATCTTCATGCTGGATGTTCAGCTTGACCACTAGCTTGGGGGTGTTAAGGTGTGGCTATAAAATGCGGCTCCCCCAAGCTTAGATATTTTCGGGAGTCAATGAGATGGGAGCCCCTATGACTAGCCCAGGGACGCCAAAGCGAGGAAAGATGTTTTCATGGGTCATTTGCTCAGCGTGCCTAGTGGTTGTGGATCGATAGGGCTTGGCTTCTACCTAGTTAGAGACGCTATCTACGGCTAGCAGAATAAACTCGTAGTTCTCTGAGTTAGGGAAAGGACCCATGGGGTCTATTCCCCTTACATCAAAGATTTCTACTGAATGTTACTGGTGAGTGGCTTCGCGTCTCTTTCCCGTGTTTCTGGCAGTATGGGCATCTCTTGCTAAGTTTCTTAGCTTCTCCATATTGCCAGACCTTTATTCTGAACACTCCATAATGTCCTTCAGAAGGTTCTCCATGATATCTCTCCCAGGTTTTATGTGCCTCAGGTGCAGGCATGCATCGTCTGAGTCCATTTTGTATCCAGAAGAGATACGGGTTGTCCCATAGGTGATGTCTGCTCTCATAAACCAATCTTTTCCTATTTTCACCTGATGGGACATACCCTAACACCATGAAGTCAACTATGGTGGCGTACCACGGCTCTAGTGTTGTGGCTTTGAGGAGCGTATCACCCCGTAAGAAAATCGCTGATGGAAAGATCAAACGGGACTTATACCCGAGACAGACCCAACGAATGAGTCTTGGGTTCGCATCCTTTTTGGCCAAGAAATACTTTAGAGCAGTATGGTCGGAATAGACTATGACCTTTGCCCTAACTTGGTAGGACCGGAATTTGTCTATAACAAACATAGTTGCTAAGAGTTCCTTTTCCGTGGTTGCGTAGTTGAGCTGGGGCCAGTGAGCATAATGCTTCTTGTCCTTGGTTTGGCCCACAACAGCTCCAACAACATAATTGTTCGCATCACACATGATTTCTAATGGGATGCTCTAGTCGCGAGACCGGATGATGGTAGCAGAATTGAGTGCTTTCTTAGGGTGTGAAAGGAAGCATAGCACTCTTGATTAGAGACGAGAGGGGTTTCCTTGGCCAAGAGATTGGTCAACGACCGGGCTATTTGAGAGAAATTTTCGATGAGACACCTATAAAGCCCGGTGTGGCCAAGGAACTACGAATCCCCTTTACTCATGGGAGGTGTACGCATAGGGTCGTATTTGGGAGTATGACAGGAGAAGATGATGGCTTTAGGCTTTGAATCTAGTCTTTCCCCGATCAAAGACGAATCTTCGTGACAATTGTCTTACGACCCCAAGGTAAGATAAGATAGGGATATGATGTGTATGAAGGTTAGGAGTAATCCCTTTGAAATCTTGGATCGAGTGTCCTAAGACTGATCGATCCTCCTCCAGGACAGTGAAAGTCGGTTGGGTTCCAGGGGGTTTGTCACTGATGGTCACTGGAGTTTGTCCGTCCTTAAAGAGGGAAGCACACTTCAATCCGGAGGGAAGAGGCATAGGCTCGATTAGAGGATGAATTTCTTCTTTCTCCATAAGGAATTGGGCATCTTCTTCTAGGAAAGGTTGCTCTAAGTCTACCAGAGTTGTTGACATGACCTCCTCTATTGGATCAGAATCGGGGTCTGTCTCTATTAGGGTATTCAAGGAATAGGAATAAGAGACTGGGATGAGTTCTTCTCCGATCCTAAGCTCTAGCTGGATTATTGGTGAATTTTCTAGGATTTTCATGATTGGCCTACCAATAAAGATGGAATGAGTGGAGTTTGTGGGTAGGTCAAAGATATGGAAATCCAAGAAAAGTTCAGGGTCGTTAATCTTAACGGGTGTGACCCGCAAGATCCCTAAACAGTCGAGGATCCTTCCCGATGTGAACCTTAAACGTTTCTGATATGATGACCATGGTTCATCGGGGAGTTGTGCTCGCACCAAAGAGCTAGAGATTATGTTGATTCCGAGGCTTGGGTCGTACCCAATTTCTCTGTCATTGCCCATAACTTCATAGAATATGCTTCTGATCCTTTTGGGCATTTTGACAACCTCGGTCGAGGCTTCGGCCTCGTCTAGCCATTCCCGACTCTTGATGGCAGAGAGACGGCCTAAGTACTCTCTTTGATATTCTAGTGCTTCGTTGTCGGGTGGTGGATCCTTTTGCTCTACACATTGTTCCAATGGGAAACTTGTTGCACTCCCTACGTTATCGAATAGATCGTCATCAAAATCGTAGGGAGTGGTGTAGAGTGGATGATAATAATCCAGGCTAGAATATGGTTGTGGTTCGAAATGAGCATCGGGTTCTGATGGAATGGAAGAGCTAATTGGTTTGGATTGGGACTGTACTGGCTCTTTAGGTTTAGGCTGCTTCTCTTATTCATCGGGGAGTTCGTCATAGACTCCAATGTAGGGAGTGTCATCCAGGATACGCTCCAGGACTATCCTCGCTTCACTAGGAGTCAAATGAAAAAACGACCCTTTTGAAGTAGAGTCCAAGAAAGTGGTGGCTACGGGACAGATGCCAAGGCTGAAATGTTGGAGAATGATAGGTTCAGATAGGCCTAGGTCTGGTCCGGATGCTAAGATTTGCTTGAAACGAGCCCAGGCAGCTCCTAACGACTCTCCCTCTAATTGCTTAAAGGTAAGAACTTCGATTCGGAGGCTGGCTACCTTGGAAATTGGGAAGAAATTTACGCAGAATTTCTCTCTGAGAGTTTCCCAACTCCCTTCCATAGTACCGACAGCCAGAGAGTACCATTTCTTCGCTCCTCCCGTTAATGAGAACGGGAATAGCTTCCATTTGAGTGTCTCTTGTGTCATGCCCGCAATGGTTAGGCACGAGCAGAGTTGCTCAAACTCGCGCAAATGCGCGTATGGACTCTCAGCCTTCGTTCCTAAGAACGATTGCTCACGAACCATGGCTATGAAGCCGGGACATAGCTCATAGCCGGGTGTGGATATGGGATGTGATGATGGTGGTGGCTCCAAACAATCGCCCGTTGGAGCCGAGTGTTGACGTAAGGTGAGAGTGGAATCCATATGGTGGATGGTGGTGGGATACACGGACAACTTGGGTTCGGAATCAGAACAGCTATCGTTCCCCAGCAACGGCGCCAGAAAGCTTGTTGGCACTCCTTACGGCCTACAGATAAATCCGCAAGCGGACGGATACCGATGTAGCTTTCACCCGGGAGTATTCCAAGGTATCGATTTCCACGGGGAACGAGAAGTGTACTAATCCTAAACTAAGTTGTCCTAGGTAGATGGAGTGGATGACGACAACAAGGAGAGAAGAGAAGAGGTAGGAGGGTAGAGAGGGTACAGGTCTGGTAAGGGTATTCTACCGATTGACTGAGCAGAGCAGAAGATACAGATAGATACTTGCTTCGGGACTACAGAGCCTCCGACACACAGAAAGGGATGAGAAGGGGTGCCGGTTACCCTGAACCTTGGGTCCTAGGACACCGGAACTAACGTGATGGACTACGAAGACCGAAAGGGCTGTCACCACCTTACGGCTACCACCTCCGTTGTGACGGGCAGAAACCAAGGTTACTGGCAAGTCTAGGAACCACTCCTACACTAGTCAATAACTACTTATCTCCTATAGCAAGATAAGCACCCAAGCTAAGCAACCAGTATACAGTTATACCAATCAACTAAGCATTGAACGAAGAACGAGACAAGTATATAGATGTAAGAACTGAATGCTCAATTAATCAGAAAGAGATACAAGAGTTACAAGACATGACCCCGATGTCAATCGAAGCAGAGCCGCATCCGTAGAGGTACAGCGGGTAGAGGGGCCGACACTCCGGCTCCTCTCCGGGATGCTCACCTCTCCTCTCTCCCTATTCTACTGATACAAGTGGCGGAACTTGGCAACGCTCACTCTACTCTTGTGTTGTGTCTTGTAGGTGACCAGGGGCCTCAATTTATAGTGGCCAAGGACGGTGGGAGGCAGAGTGGCAGCCAAGGCAGCTGGGAGGCGGTGCCTAGCCGTTCGGGCGAATCTCCTGGTTCGGGCGAACCAAGGAGTTCGGCCGAAGTGCCACGTGCACCGCCTCAACACTCTACGGCCTTGATCTCTCCTCCAGGTCGGTTCTGAGGCGGTGGAGCCAGTTCGGGCGAACAGGGGGGTTCGGCCGAACCCGGGAAGTTCGGCCGAACCGACCTCTGCGCCGCCTTCGTCCCTCCCACGTGTTGGATCACCTCCTGGGTCGGTGGGTAGGTCGGTTCCTCGGTCTGGGCTGAGCTGGAGGCCTTCTAGTGGACTGACGGGCTTCGGTCGAGATGGACTTGGGCCTCTCCCGTCTTCCGGTCCACTGGGTTCATAGACGGAGTTCGGTCAAACACATCTTTTCTTATGCTTTTTGCCTCAACTCTGGTCATGTGCCTCCTGGAATCGAATAAACACTAAAACTCATGGAAATGGTTAGAAATAAGTCCTATAGCTATGGTGTGTGATTCCATTGTGTTCATTTTATACTTTGTTGGAGGTCGGAAATCGGTCTGTAACGACCGCCAACACATCTATGGTTCTCTTCCTAGTTCTATTATCTAGGCGTCAGTGAACAACCGCAGAAAGGGATGAGAAGGGGTGTCAGTGAACAACCGCAGGAGGCTCCTACGGGTCGAGCCGGACGTGATGGACTACGTAGGCCGTATAGGGCTGTAACCACCTAACGGCTCCCACTCAACCATGGACTCGAGTGCAAACCAAGGTTACCATCTAGTCTGGGCACCACGCCTATACTAGACAGTAACTACTTACTCTCCTAGAAAGAGCAAGCAATCCTGTCAATACCCCAATGACAATTCACCGGAAGCATTGAGCAGAAACGAGGAACCAGCTAAAATAAGAAATTAAGAGAGAACTTCTAAAGCCAGACTACAGCAACTATAACCAGGACTAGACATTCTACACTTACTCCGGAATAAATGCAGAACAAATAACTCAAGTAAATGTAGGAGGAAATATATTGAGAATACTCAGAGTCGTACATAAAGAAAAGGAAAAGATACAAGAGTTTTACCAGAACTCCAGAAGACGACTCCGGAACCCCGAGCGAAACTCGACCCTGACTCTAACTCCCAACAGGACTAGCCTAACTCTACATCTTGAGAGAATGGAATGGAGACTTGCTCCCAAATGGTGTGTGTTACAAGTGAGGAGAGGGGTCTCTATTTATAGGTGGAAGTTGCCTTGGGAATATGGAGAATGTTGCATGCAAATGTCCTTCTTTCCTTGAGCTGAATCCGCGTGAGAGCTTGGGAGCCAACAGGCACTGGACACCTATCCCGGTCAGCACCGCCTCTGCTCCCGCATGCATGCGTAGTCGGTTGGGCGTGGTCAAGGCCAACGGCCTGGCGCCACGTGCCCCCAGTGCTATGCCGCCTCTACGCCGATCCGTGGGAGCTGCTGGTGGCCAGTGGCCAACTGCCACGCGTCCCGCGCGTTGGGAGCTCCCGCGCTCAAGTGCTGCTGCGCTGCAGCTGCTGCCGCATGGGCCCGCTGGCCTGCTGCTGAACCGCCTTTGCGCTGAGCCTCTGCTCGCATGCAGCTGTGGGCCAGCTCTGCTCCGTGTGTGCATGCTGTGTGCTTGCTATTTGCTGTGTTGATGCTGCATGCGCTGCTGCCATGCATGTGGGCCTGTGGGCCTGCGCCAAGTGTTGTGCTGTTGACTTGCGTTGGTGCATTGATGGCAGCCGTGGGTCCCACCAGGTGCAGGTAATCCATTGACATTTAATATCTTTCTATCCCAAGCTCTGAATACTGCAAATAATATATCCAACAGAATCGTCTCGACGAGATCTTCACAATGGTGTACTTCAATTGGGCTTTTGATATTGTTGATGCTCGTGATAATTTATAGTCCATTTCTAACCCGAACGGCAGATTGCCCGTTTAATGCCTTTTTAGATATAATCCTGCAAAGCACTTAGAAACACCAAGACTCGTGGAAATGGTTAGTATAAGCCTAATAATGTATGGAACTATATCTATATGCCTTTCATTTACCGAGACTTTGGCGGTGAAAATCGGCCAAAATTAGGCCGTAACGACCGCCAACAGTAACCTTTCCCCCTAGATATATAAAGGAGGGCAGGGGTCCCTAGCTCGGCAGATAACCTCTCATACAATCTCACGTGCAATACAATCAAGCACACAGGACGTAGGGTATTACGCAATTTGCGGCCCGAACCGGTCTAAATCTTTGTGTTGCGTGTGCACTATCGTTCCTAGAACTCGGTGAGACCCACAAAACTACTCCTTGGGGTACCCCCCAGCAGACGTGCACGACATAAATCGTCGACAGCATCCATTGGGTATAGCCCCCGAGCTTTGGGTAGTTTTGTTAAAACTAGTCGAAGGTCTTGAATCAATCAGCAATAGGCACAAAAAATGTGTACCCCTTGAGTGTAGCCCCCGAGCCTTGAAGCGAATGGTCTACATTCGGTCCGAGGATCAAGAACATAATCTTTAAAGTAGCTTCTGTGTTGAGTACTTGTAGTACAGTTGCCCATGGTCGTGTTAATGTCCACTAGTCTGCTGTAGCAAACATGATATGATATCCAAGTATCGACTGGTGCGAATACTCGGTTAGTCTTTGAGTTGTCGTAATATGCAAGCACTGACTAGCTTAAAGTACTCGGCGGGCATTGTAAGGCCGCGCCGTTTGAGTACCGACTAGTTCTAGTACTTGTCTTCATGTCTTGGCTTGTAATGTGTAGCCCCCGAGCTTCAAGCGACTAGTTGAAGTACTCAGCATGTGAGCACCAACTAGTAAAAGTACTCGAGTGGCTCCGTGGTGTGATGAAGAAGCGAGGCGGTGCCAAGTCTCACTGGTGTGAATACTCAGCTGGTAACCCTACAATTTAAATATATATTAGATTATTAGTATCCAATCAAGAAAAATCCACGAAGGATAATAATAGCATGTGGTAATGCATGTAAAGATAATAATAGCATGTGGTAATGCATGTAAAGCTTTTAAGCTCGTTGCTCTTGTTAGACTCGTAACCACTCGAGTAGTAGCCCTGTTACGTTTAAACACTTGGTCCCGCTTAACCATAGCCCGTAACGTGAGACTATTGCCATCTTTGACGTGTAGGTGCGTAGGTGTTGCGAAGGAACCGAAGTTTCACGAATTAATGTGCATGCTATCGAGCGACATTTGTCATTAAGAGTTGAGAGAAATAATAAAGCAGTCGGTTAGGACTTTTCTCCTATTGGAAAGGCCACGTGAGGGTTTGTAACCCATTGGCGAGGAATCAGGCGATAATATGGCTCTCGAGAACTTTTGTTGTCGAGCGAAGTACTCTTTTAGAGTAGTCGGCTCATGGGCAAGCATGTTTTTAAACAAGATGATAAATTTATTATAAAGACTTAGCTTAATTTGCGGACGATTGCCGACGAAGCCGTGGTCGGTGATGGAGCCGCGACGGTTTGTAACACCCTAAAATAGCCTATTTAAAATTTTTAGTAATTAATTGATTATTTAATGTCTTGTTCATAATTAATATAGGGTAAAAAAATAATTTCTGAGAATTAAAATCAAATATAAGGAGTAGAGACATTTTTGTTGCATTCATGCTGCTGCATTGAGTTTTGTATTGCTTGTGATTCAAATGAGAGTTTAAATTTATTTAAATTCGAATTTGAATCACCTTGTTTGGAGCCCTAGAAAAGTTGTTTAGGTCCGAGTTCACTTCTGCCCCCTGAACACTTCTGGTCCGTTTCTTTTCCGCCTTCTCTTTCTTTTCCAGCCGGCCCAGCCACAAACCCAGCACTACAGCCCACCGCAGCATTCTCAGCCCAGCATCCCGCCCCCACCCCGCGTTTTCCTCCCTTGGGCCAACAGCCAACTGCCAGCCCAGCCACTCCCCCAGTGGCCCAGCTCGCACAGCACCAGCTCGGCCCGTTCCTGCGCACCAGCGACTTCGCGGCCCAGCAACACCGCTCCACGCCGGCCCACTCCCGCTTCCCCCCCCCTCTCCACTCGCCGACATGCGGGCCCTGCCCAACAGTGTCATCCCCTTCTTCCACCTCGAGCCAGGCTCAATCAGAGCCCAAACTCGACACCGCCGCCCCGCCTGCGCCTAGCCCGCACCGGACCCACCCTGCGCTGCTTGTGGGCCCGTGGAAACTTCCCCGAAGCTTCCTTCCCCGCTCCCCTTCCCTATTCGCGTCGCTCCCGGTTTGGAAAGCCATCGCCGCCTTTGGAAGGAGAGCACGGCCCGCCGCCGCCGATCTGCGTGGCTCACACGCCAAGGTAGACACCCCCGGGGCTATAAAAGCCTAGCCCCGCAGCACCATCCACTCACCCCGCCCTCGCCTCGAGCCACCCAGAGCCGCAGCGCCCTCCCCTCCTCGCTTTGCGCCACCGCCGCCCTTGGAGCTCCGCCGCCGCGCCGGCGATCTCTCGTCCCGGTGCCGCTGCGTCGCTCTCGACGCCTCCGTGAACTTCGCGTTGCGGTAAGGGTCCCCCTAAAGCTATTTTCCCCCTCCTCCCTCACCCCGACGTGCGCACTCCGCATCGCCGGAGATGGCCGTCCGCCGGCCGCCGCCGCGCACCGCCCACACCAGCCTCTGGCCGTCGAGAACCCCCGGGTAAACTCGCCAGACCACCAGCTCTCTCCCAGTCCAATCCTCGTAGCGAACCGAGCCCCCTAGCTCAGGTTCAAGGCTGCTCCGGCGAAGCACCGCCGCCTTCCGAGCGGCGCCGCCGCATCCCAAGCCGCCGCCGACGACCTTAACCGTGAAGCCAAACCTAGCCGCCCGATCTGGATCTGACGGTGCACATCGCGCCAGCGCCTGAGTCAACCCAACCGTAACGGTCAGCGCCGGGCACTTTTCCAAAAGAGCCCCCCGGGTTTTCCCTAATCAACCCACAATCCGACCCAGTTCAAAAGTATTTGCGAATAGGTCCGGTTTTATCCAAAAATCCCCCTGACCTTTTCAGGATTAGAACCGGCGGTCCAACCCTCATCATTTTGCGCTTAGGCCCTCCTGTTTTATCGCATAATTATGGGTCCCTGGTTTTTCACAAATAAGCCCCTGGACGTTTCTGAAACTTGCCAGCAAGCCCCTGAACCTTAGAAAAGTCGTATCTTTCTCGTTTTAGCTCCGATTAGTGTGATTTTTGCGCTCACGGGTTCGTAGAGAAGTGTAGAATATTTCTAGAACCTTCGTTTGTACTGTTTTCACTGTTTGGTGTACTGTTTCTAATAGAATACCTTTGTTTGCATGTATTGGCTTGTGTGGATGCTTGTGTGGTGATTCGTGTCCAGTCGGTGAGCCGTTCGCGTTGGACTTTGAGTACGAGGACTTTCAGGAGCAGGACTCGCAGCAGCAGCAGCAGCACTTTGAGGAAGGCAAGTTATAGCACGGACAATCCTTGCTACCTACTCACCTGTAATACATTATTTCATACATGCATGTGTCTAATTTGATGTACCTATTAAGGTTGTACCTAGTCTTGTTTACCCTGTCCTTGTTTACCTCGGGTTTATTGCATATGGGTAGAACTTTGCTAGGCACAGCTACTGTCACCTTTATTTAACTGTTAAACTTGTACTAATGGTCCACTTCAACTTTAATGTTAAAACTTGCTTTTCAGCAACATGGATCAGGGAGCTAGAGCATGTGCTGTGTGCTTTGCTCTAGTGTCTCCCTCTAAGGACCGGTTCTTAAAGTGGCAACCCAGGAGCCTGTCGCCACCTCCAGAACTATAATGGCTCTTGTCTTGGACAAGTAGCTTGTACGGCTCTAGCTTGGCAGTGGTTACCGACGGGCCGACGGCGTTGTGGGAGGCAAGGCATAGGGTGTTTTCCCGATTCCACCGAGGACGGTAGTCCCGTCGGCTAGGTCCCGTTAGACCCAGTCCCGTGTTGGGAGTCTCAGTGATTGAGAACTCCGCACGTTGCGCATTGATTGGTGCGATACCCGCGCTCTGGACGCCATCGACCCCCTCATGGTGTGACTCCGTGGGCGTACGTCGATCTCGGTGCCTAAGGACTCACCACCTTGTAGTACCCCAGCGGCTACTGTCTTGTTAGGGTGTCTTGTGAAAAGCCTCGTAGCGTCCCTATGCGATCACACCTCGGAAGTGTGGTTTGTGAGGTCTGATCCACCTCCGCATGGTTGGGTGCAAAGTTCCTTTGAACTTTTACGCGACTGGTGGGTAAAGGGCGAAACCTCTGCAGAGTGTAAATCTATCATGATAGCCTTGCTCAGGGTCACGAGCGGCCTGGATCCTTTTTGATTAGAAGATGGTATTTATTTATGCTTAATGTCACTTACACATTATTAATTGGGTTACAACTGGGATTCATACACTTGTAGTAATTTGGATCATGTTAAAATGAACCAACTAAAAGTGCTAATGCAGTTAAGTCGTGTCTAGCCTTTTTGAGCCTTCATAACCCGTGCTATACTTGCTAAGTAATTGTTTTACTTACACTTGCTATTTATTCAACAAAATCCCGGACGAGTAACAGATTGGGATGTGCATGAGTCTGCTGCTGAGTTTCCAGAAGATCTACCATACTACTGAGTTGTGTTCTCTCAGTCAGTGTCCCTGTGGAGTGCGGCTTCATTAGAGAGAGTTATTAGTCTTCCGCTGTATTGGTTAGTTTATTTATGATGCACTTTGATGTAAAACTCTTTTTATTCGAGTAATATATTCAGCATATGTTCTTTGTTTACCATATTTGTTTGCTATATGTGTACTGTGACTTCCTGGGCACACATATGGCCACATTCGGGTTTCTGTGTAAATCCGGGTGTGACAGATTGGTATCAGAGCCGTGCTGACTGTAGGAACGCAGCCTAGTTAGAACGGTTGATAAATCATTAGGAGACCACCATGATTTTGTTTCAGATCGTTACGTTTTTCAAAACCAGTGCTGTCGAGTCTTGTGTGAATCATGTCTCTAGGTGCTTGATTTTGTTGTTATTATGCTTATGTTTGATTTGGATTTTTGTAATGATTGTGATGGTCATAGACGCGAGTCTATCTCCATCTAAATATAGGACTAAAGCTTAAGGATATTAATGTTTACATATAAGGGGTATTTATTTTTCTTGCTCTTCATCCATCAAATCCTCCATCCTAACGAGTTAGTAATCCTCTGAAGACACTTAGTTATGATCAATGGAGTTCTGATGAGAATTACTTGCTGATGATAGATGGTGAACACAAGGAGGTACGCTGGTGCTGGTGCTGGTGGAAGCAACCAGAATCAGAACCCACCACCTCCACCACCGCCACTCACCATGGAGCAGATGATGCAGATGCAACTCCAGTTGACGCAGCAGATGGCCCAGACCATAGCGTTGATGCAACAGCAACAGCAGAACCCTCCTCACCAGCCTCACGTGCCGCTAAGAGACAAGAGAGGCGAATTTCTGAAGGGACGCCCTCCTACCTTCACCAAGGCTAGCGACCCTCTGCAGGCAGATGATTGGCTCAAGGAGGTGGAGAGACAGCTCGACATTGCGTAGTGCAACGACCGGGAGAAGGTGTTGTACGCAGGAGGACAGCTCCAGGGACCAGCATTGGACTAGTGGGATTCATACCAGTACGCTCACCCCAACCGTGATCAGATCACCTGGTAGGAGTTCCGTGATAGCTTTTGCTCTCACCATGTACCGGAGGCTCTGATGGTCCTGAAGAAGAAGGAGTTCCTGGCGCTGAAGCAGGAAGGGATGAGTGTCACCGCTTACCGTGACAAGTTCATCGAGCTGGCCCGTTACACTCCAGAGGACGTGGACACCGACAGGAAGAAGCAGACCAGGTTTCGTGATGGCCTGCATGATGCTCTACAGTACCAGCTGATGTGCACCAAGTTCCCCAACTTTCAGGAACTGGTGGACGGCGCCTTTATGCTGGAACACAAGCGTCGTGAGATAGAGGAGAAGAAGAGGAAGTTCCAGGGCCAGCAGACAGGGAGCAGCAGCCGCCCTCGTTTCACTCCTCCACAGGGGAATCAGCAGATGGGGAGCCAGTAGCGCTTCCAGGGCCAGTCCAGCTTGCTCAGTCGTGGCCAGTACCAGTAGCACCCCCAGTACCCTCAGGCGCCACAACAGCATCGTTCCCAGAATCAGCTACAGAACGTCCCAGCTCGGCGCAACCAGATGCAGCCAAGTCCTGTTCAGCGCACCACCCCAGTCAACACTACACCAGTGGGTCCGAGGGTGTGCTACCACTGTGGAGAGCAGGGGCACTTCGCCAATGTCTGCCCCAAGAAGACCCAGAACGCCACCAGACAGAACCAGCAGGCCGGACAGCAGCAAGCTCAGGCAGGCCGAGGTCCACAGAACCCTGCCAGGGGCAAGCTCAACCACACGGGTGCAGAAACTATCGAGGGAGCTATTGACGTGGTTGTGGGTACGTTCCCTGTCAACTCGACTCCTGCAACCGTTTTGTTCGATTCTGGAGCTTCGCATGCTTTCATATCCGCTGCTTTTGTGAAAAAGAACTTAGTGGCCTTGCTACCCATGAAGAGCACTATGCTAGTTAGCTCGCCAGGGGGAGAACAACGAGCCACTCTACATTGCCCCCATATCACCATCACAATAAGGGGGGTAGATTTCGAGGCACGTCTGATAGTCCTAGAGACCCTTGGGTTTGACTTGATTCTGGGTATGAGCTGGTTAACCAGATATGATGTAGTGATCCAGTGCGCCAAGAGAGCAGTACGGCTGACAGCTGAGTCTGGTGAAAAGGTGGAGTACCAGGCAGCTAGTGCCTTGGGGCACAATCAAGTTAATCAAGCTAAAGGTGCAGCTCTTGAAGACATCAGGGTGGTGAGCGAGTACCCGGACGTATTCCCAGATGAATTGCCAGGTATGCCCCCAGAACGCGAAGTAGAATTCATTATTGAACTGAAACCTGGCACTGCACCTATAGCCAAGAGGCCATATAGGATGGGAGTAAAGGAACTAGCAAAGCTTAAGGAGGAGTTGGACGCATTGCTAGCCAAAGGGTACATTCGTCTGAGTTCTTCACCATGGGGAGCGCCGGTGTGGTTCACGGATAAGAAAGATGGGACACAAAGATTGTGTGTGGACTATCGAGCCCTCAACGAAGTGACCATCAAGAACAAGTACCCATTGCCAAGGATTGATGATCTGTTCGATCAGCTGAAGGGAGCTTGTGTGTTCTCCAAGATAGATCTTCGATCGGGCTATCACCAGATGAGGATCCGCCCGTCAGACATACCCAAGACCGCTTTCACCACTCGGTACGGGTTGTATGAGTTTTTGGTCATGTCTTTTGGATTGACCAATGCTCCTGCATACTTCATGTACCTGATGAACAGCGTGTTCATGGATTACCTTGACAAGTTTGTGGTGGTATTCATTGATGACATCCTGGTCTTCTCCAAGAATGAGGAGGAACATGAAGAGCACTTGAGATTGGTGCTGCAGAGACTCCGAGAACATCAGCTGTATGCTAAGCTGAGCAAGTGTGATTTCTGGTTGAAGGAAGTGGCATTCTTGGGTCATGTGTTGTCCAATGGAGGAGTGGCAGTCGATCCGAGGAAGGTCAGTGATGTGTTGAGCTGGAATCCGCCTCGGGATGTGAGCGAAATCAGGAGTTTCCTCGGGATGGCCGGATATTATCGACGGTTCATTGAAGGATTCTCCAAGATTGCTAAACCCCTGACGGCGTTGTTGGAGAAAAATGCCAAGTTTGTCTGGACTGAGGAGTGTCAAGCCAGCTTCGAGGAGTTGAAGAAGAGACTAACCACAGCCCCAGTGCTGGTTCTGCCCGACATAGCCAAGAGCTTCTCTATCTACTGCGATGCATCCCGTCTAGGACTGGGGTGTGTACTCATGCAGGAGGGGAGAGTCGTGGCTTATGCATCAAGGCAGTTGAGGAAACATGAGCAGAACTACCCCACACATGATCTGGAGTTGGCAGTTGTGGTACATGCTCTGAAGATTTGGAGGCACTACTTGATTGGTCACAAGTGTGACATCTACACTGATCACAAGAGCCTCAAGTATGTCTTCACTCAATCAGATCTGAACATGAGGCAACGCCGATGGTTGGAGTTGATCAAGGACTATGATCTGAAGATCCACTACCACCCGGGAAAGGCTAACTTGCTGGCAGATGCGCTGAGTAGGAGAAGTTATGTGAACAAGATCACCGGTCACTGTCTGCCAGCAGAGCTCAGCTTGGAGTTTGAGAGGATGAGTCTGGGATTTGTGACCAGCATCACAGAGATGACAGTAGAACCGACTCTAGAGCAGGAGATCCGGAAAGGTTAGCTTGGGGATGAGAAGATCAAGGAGATTTTGGAGCATGTTTCTCTAGGAAAAGCCCCTGGTTTTCGAGTGGATGATCAAGGAACCTTGTGGCATGGGAAGAGGATTTGTGTACCCAATGTGGCGCAGGTCAAGGATACAATCCTGAGAGAGGCACATGACTCAGCTTATTCAATCCACCCAGGAAGTACCAAGATGTACCAAGACATCAAGGAGAGATTCTGGTGGCATGGATTGAAGCGTGATGTGGCAACCTATGTGGCTCTATGTGACACATGTCAGAGAGTCAAGGCTGAACATCAGAGGCCAGCAGGTTTGCTCCAGCCCTTGAAGATACCTGAATGGAAGTGGGAAGAAGTTGGTATGGACTTCATCACTGATCTGCCTCGCACTCAGAGAGGATTTGACTCCATTTGGGTGATTGTGGATCGCTTGACCAAAGTGGCACATTTTCTTCCAGTGAAGACCACTTACACAGGCACCAGATTGGCAGAGCTGTATATGGAGAGGATAGTGTGCTTGCATGGAGTGCCTAAACGGATAGTGTCTGACCGAGGTACTCAGTTCACATCGCACTTCTAGCAGAAGCTGCATGAGTCCATGGACACTAAGCTGCATTTCAGTTCAGCTTATCACCCGTAGACGAATGGACAGACAGAGCGGACCAATCAGATCTTGGAGGACATATTGAGGGCATGTGCTTTGCAGTATGGTGTCAGTTGGGACAAGAGTCTGCCCTATGCAGAATTCTCGTACAACAACAGCTACCAAAAGAGTCTGCAGATGGCACCATTCGAGGCTCTGTATGGCAGGAAGTGCAGAACACCACTGTTCTTGAATCAGACTGGAGAAAGTCAAGTTTTTGGACCTGAGATACTCAGAGAAGCAGAGAGGCAAGTGCAAGTGATCAGGCAGAATTTGAAGGTGGCACAATCCCGGCAGAAGAGTTATGCTGATGTCAAGAGGAGGAATCTCACCTTCGAGGTCGATGACTTTGTGTACCTCAAAGTGTCACCGATGAGGGGTGTGAAGAGGTTCAATGTCAAGGGCAAATTGGCGCCTCGTTACATCGGACCGTTCAAGATTCTGGAACGGATGGGTGAAGTGGCATATCGGCTAGAGCTACCTGAGAAACTAGCCGGAGTGCACAATGTGTTCCATGTGTCTCAATTGAAGAAATGTTTGCGGGTGCCTGAAGAGTAGATCCCGATGGATGGCTTGAATGTGCAAGAGGACCTCACCTATGATGAGTATCTAGTCAAGATTTTGGAGAAGTCCGAGAAGGTGACAAGAAACAAGGTTATTCGGATGTGCAAGGTGCAGTGGAACCGACACTCAGAAGATGAGGCGACTTGGGAAAGGGAAGAAGACCTCAAGGCCGAGTACCCGCACCTCTTCGCATCCACGTCCGAATCTCGAGGACGAGATTCATCTTAAGGGGGGTAGGTTTGTAACACCCTAAAATAGCCTATTTAAAATTTTTAGTAATTAATTGATTATTTAATGTCTTGTTCATAATTAATATAGGGTAAATAAATAATTTCTGAGAATTAAAATCAAATATAAGGAGTAGAGACATTTTTGTTGCATTCATGCTGCTGCATTGAGTTTTGTATTGCTTGTGATTCAAATGAGAGTTTAAATTTATTTAAATTCGAATTTGAATCACCTTGTTTGGAGCCCTAGAAAAGTTGTTTAGGTCCGAGTTCACTTCTGTCCCCTGAACTCTTCTGGTCCGTTTCTTTTCCGCCTTCTCTTTCTTTTCCAGCCGGCCCAGCCACAAACCCAGCAATACAGCCCACCGCAGCATTCTCAGCCCAGCATCCCGCCCCCACCCCGCGTTTTCCTCCCTTGGGCCAACAACCAACTGCCAGCCCAGCCACTCCCCCAGTGGCCCAGCACAAACACCACCAGCTCGGCCCGTTCCTACGCGCCAGCGACTTCGCGGCCCAGCAACACCGCTCCACGCCGGCCCACTCCCGCTTCCCCCCCCCCCTCTCCACTCGCCGACACGCGGGCCCCGCCCAACAGTATCATCCCCTTCTTCCACCTCGAGCCAGGCTCAATCAGAGCCCAAACTCGACACCGCCACCCCGCCTGCGCCTAGCCCGCACCGGACCAACCCTGCGCTGCTTGTGGGCCCGTGGAAACTTCCCCGAAGCTTCCTTCCCCGCTCCCCTTCCCTATTCGCGTCGCTCCCGGTTTGGAAAGCCATCGCCGCCTTTGGAAGGAGAGCACGGCCCGCCGCCGCCGATCTGCGTGGCTCACATGCCAAGGTAGACACCCCCGGGGCTATAAAAGCCTAGCCCCGCAGCACCATCCACTCACCCCGCCCTCACCTCGAGCCACCCAGAGCCGTAGCGCCCTCCCCTCCTCGCTTTGCGCCGCCGCCGCCCTTGGAGCTCCGCCGCCGCGCCGGCGATCTCTCGTCCCGCTGCCGTTGCGTCGCTCTCGACGCCTCGGTGAACTTCGCGTTGCGGTAAGGGTCCCCCTAAAGCTATTTTCCCCTCCTCCCTCACCCCGACGTGCGCACTCCGCCTCGCCGGAGATGGCCGTCCGCCGGCCGCCGCGGCGCACCGCCCACACCAGCCTCCGGCCGTCGAGAACCCCCTGGGTAAACTCGCCACACCACCAGCTCTCTCCCAGTCCAATCCTCGTAGAGAACCGAGCCCCCTAGCTTAGGTTCAAGGCTGCTCCGGCGAAGCGCCGCCGCCTTCCGAGCGGCGCCGCCGCATCCCAAGCCGCCGCCGACGACCTTAACCGTGAAGCCAAACCTAGCCGCCCGATCTGGATCTGACGGTCCACATCGCGCCAGTGCCTGAGTCAACCCAACCGTAACGGTCAGCGCTGGGCACTTTTCCAAAAGAGCCCCCCGGCTTTTCCGTAATCAACCCGCAATCTGACCCAGTTCAAAAGTATTTGCGAATAGGTCCGGTTTTATCCAAAAATCCCCCTGACCTTTTCAGGATTAGAACCCGCGGTCCAACCCCCATCATTTTGCACTTAGGCCCTCCTGTTTTATCACATAATTATGTTTAGGTCCCTGGTTTTTCACAAATAAGCCCCTGGACGTTTCTGAAACTTGCCAGCAAGCCCCTGAACATTAGAAAAGCCGTATCTTTCTCGTTTTAGCTCCGATTAGTGTGATTTTTGCGCTCACGGGTTCGTAGCGAAGCGTAGAATATTTCTAGAACCTTCTTTTGTACTGTTTTCACTGTTTGGTGTACTGTTTCTAATAGAATACCTTTGTTTGCATGTATTGGCTTGTGTGGATGCTTGTGTGGTGATTCGTGTCCAGTCGGTGAGCCGTTCGCGTTGGACTTTGAGTACGAGGACTTTCAGGAGCCGGACTCGCAGCAGCAGCAGCACTTTGAGGAAGGCAAGTTATAGCATGGACAATCCTTGCTATCTACTCACCTGTAATACATTATTTCATACATGCATGTGTCTAATTTGATGTACCTATTAAGGTTGTACCTAGTCTTGTTTACCCTGTCCTTGTTTACCTCGGGTTTATTGCATATGGGTAGAACTTTGCTAGGCACAGCTACTGTCACCTTTATTTAACTGTTAAACTTGTACTAATGGTCCACTTCAACTTTAATGTTAAAACTTGCTTTTTAGCAACATGGATCAGGGAGCTAGAGCATGTGCTGTGTGCTTTGCTCTAGTGTCTCCCTCTAAGAACCGGTTCTTAAAGCGGAAACCCAGGTGCCTGTCGCCACCGCCAGAACTATAATGGCTCTGGTCTTGGACAAGTAGCTTGTACGGCTCTAGCTTGGCAGTGGTTACCGACGGGCCGACGGCGTTGTGGGAGGCAAGGCACGGGGTGTTTTCCCGATTCCACCGAGGACGGTAGTCCCGTCGGCTAGGTCCCGTTAGACCCAGTCCCGTGTTGGGAGTCTCAGTGATTGAGAACTCCGCACGTTGCGCATTGATGGGTGCGATACCCGCGCTCTGGACGCCATCGACCCCCTCATGGTGTGACTCCGTGGGCGTACGTCGATCTCGGTGCCTAAGGACTCACCACCTTGTAGTACCCCAACGGCTACTGTCTTGTTAGGGTGTCTTGTGAAAAGCCTCGTAGCGTCCCTATGCGATCACACCTCGGAAGTGTGGTTTGTGAGGTCTGATCCACCTCCGCATGGTTGGGTGCAAAGTTCCTTTGAACTTTTACGCGACTGGTGGGTAAAGGGCGAAACCTCTGCAGAGTGTAAATCTATCATGATAGCCTTGCTCAGGGTCACGTGCGGCCTGGATCCTTTTTTATTAGAAGATGGTATTTATTTATGCTTAATGTCACTTACACATTATTAATTGGGTTACAACTGGGATTCATACACTTGTAGTAATTTGGATCATGTTAAAATGAACCAACTAAAAGTGCTAATGCAGTTAAGCCATGTCTAGCCTTTTTGAGCCTTCATAACCCGTGCTATACTCGCTAAGTAATTGTTTTACTTACACTTGCTATTTATTCAACAAAATCCCGGACGGGTAACAGATTGGGATGTGCATGAGTCTGCTGCTGAGTTTCCAGAAGATCTACTGTACTACTGAGTTGTGTTCTCCCAGTTAGTGTCCCTGTGGAGTGCGGCTTCATTAGAGAGAGTTATTAGTCTTCTGCTGTATTGGTTAGTTTATTTATGATGCACTCTGATGTAAAACTCTTTTTATTCGAGTAATATATTCAGCATATGTTCTTTGTTTACCATATTTGTTTGCTATATGTGTACAGTGACTTCCTGGGCACACATATGGCCACATTCGGGTTTCTTTGTAAATCCGGGTGTGACACGGTTGTTGTTGAAGTCAACTAGTCGGATTCGGATCCGACTAGTTGCTGATGACGCGGTAGCCGATCTCGACTAGTTTTGAACTAGTCAAGACAAGTAGTCGATGTAGTCGAGGTTGTCGCCGGCAAGTCGATGAAATTGTACTCGACGAAGCCGACTAGTCGGGACATGTCCCTGACTAGGACTTGATCTTGCAAGACTTGTTTCTGAGTGATGGCGGGTCGAACCAAGTAGTCGAAGTAGTCATTCGTACGTTGGTACAGTCCCCCTTGATGAACCCGAATCGGAGTTGAGGTCGGAGTCGAAGTTGAGCTAGAGGTCGCGAAGCGTGCCGGAGCCGAGGTCTAAGTCGAAGCCGAAGTAGTCGTCGAGAGTTGATTCTCGACGAGATTGCGGAGCGCCTCTGGTGGAGACGCCATCATCGAGTACGGGCCAAAAAAATCCGCGAGGTGGCTTGCGAACTAGCCATTGCCCAGGGCGACGAAAATCCAGGCGCCGATGACAAAAGTCATGCCCTCTTCGACGCCACAGTTGTTGAAGCTTGATCCCATCGCGCCTAATGTCGAGCTTTGGTGAGTAGGCCCCACGGTGGGTGCCAAGTGTCGATGATTTATGCCGTGCACGTCTGCTGGGGGGTACCCCAAGGAGTAGTTTCATGGGTCTCGCCGAGTTCTAGGAACGATAGTGCACAAATAATACAAAGATTTAGACAGGTTCGGGCCGTGAGTAGCGTAATACCCTACGTCCTGTGTGCTTGATTGTATTGCACGTGAGTTGAGTTGTATGGTCTATTGGACTTGTATCATCTTGCCCAGCTAGGGACCCCTGCCCTCCTTTATATATGCAGGGGGCAAGTTTACATGGTAAGTTTCCTAGTCGGTTACAATATGAGAGTCCTAATAGGAGTACACGAGTAGTTTCGAGTAGTTCTAGTAGGACTCGATCTTCAGTCTTAAGGGTACCCGGGGATGCATATCCCACAAGCCCCCGAGCATCTTGTGCCTTTGCTTCAAGTCTTGAATCTGCTTTAACATCTTCGAGTAGTTGGAGCTAAGCCCAAGACGCACAGATCTTCTCTGACGAGTAGTTTCATTGGAGTGCATCGTTTAGATGCACCCAATGGGTGTAGCCCCCGAGCCTCCGACTACTTTTTAAGTAATCAGAGGTTCAAAAGCAGTGTTCTATCTTCATCTCGATTAGTTCAATAGCATGCACCGAGTAGGTGCACCCATTGGGTATAGCCCCCGAGCTTCGAGTAGTTTTGTTAAAACTAGTCAAAGGTCTTGAATTAATCAACAATAGGCACAAAAAATGTGTACCCCTTGAGTGTTGCCGCCGTTGTGCTATTCTGCTTTTCTCAGATCGACTAGGAGTTGCCGCCGTTGTGCTGTTCTATCCAAGATTTATTCCTTTTCCCAATTTTATGCAATGATCGACTCCGAGTCACTTTGAATTGTTGTCATACTATCCGAGTTTGGTTCCTTCTCGAACTTGGACTTGACACTGCACATAGAGCTAAATCCACCACATCACGCTGACCAAATTAGACGCAATCAATGTTGCGGGATGCATGGACAACGGGATAGGTGTTTCTGACGTCGTTGATGGATTGCACCGGATGCCATGATATTCATCTCGAAAACGTTCCATTATGCTGATTTGCTGATTAATCCACACAAAACAATGCATGCAACTCACCGAGTAGATTGATTTTGATGATGATAGGTCCATCAAGCTCACCCATTGATCCTGTGATCGACCCCACGGTGGGCGCCAAAGTGTCGAAGATTTATCGCGACTGCCTCCATCTATGGGTATCCTAGGGAGTAGATTTGTGGGGATCGCCGGACGTAAAACTTGATGGTTAATGCGAAGACACAACACACAAGGATTTAAACAGGTTCGGGACGCCAGAGTAGCGTAATACCCTACGTCCTGTATGGATTTGTATATTGTATTCTCCTCGTTAGGAGGTTTTAGGCCTTGTTTCTTATGCCTAACTAGGGACCCTACCCTCCTTTATATTTCCAGGGGGCGAGGTTACATGGTAAGTCTCCTAGTCGGTTACAATGCGGGAGCCCTAGTAGGAGCACACGAGTAGTTCTACTTGGAGTAGGAGTTCTCCGAGTAGTTCTACTAGGACTCGGTCTTCTATCCTGAGGGTACCCAGGGATGTATATCCCACAACATCCTGGCGATGTTTAGATTGATCCAGATATGCAAGAAATGATGCGCCACATGGAACCAAAAGTGTTGATTGGCAGTGCCAAAGGGTTAGAAAATTTTGCGCAGCTAAAAAGGATAGCCCGGGACCGTGTATATGATGAGTCGAAGGGATGTGAGATGACTTGGATGGTCTTGCGCTTCTTAATTCAACTCTTGATGATAAAGGCTAAACATGGATGGTCTGACATTAGTTTCAATGATCTGCTAACTCTCCTATGTTCTTTACTTCCAAAGCCTAACTTTGTGCCAAAAAAACACATATGAAGCAAAGAAGCTTCTCGGTCCACTATCGATGCGTGTGCAAAGAGTACATGCATGTCGAAACCATTGCATGTTGTATTATGATGATTATGCAAATTATGAGAACTGTCCAAATTGTGGCGCAAGTCGCTACAAAAGTAATGCTGATTTCTGCGCTGATGATGCTGGTGATGGCATATCTAAGAAGAGGAAGAGAGGAGCAAAGATTAAGAGTATTGCTCCTCACATGGACGATGACACATGTATATACATGGACAAGAACAAGAGAAGAGTTCCTGCTTTGGTTATGTGGTACCTTCTAGTGATCGACCATCTGAAGCATTTGTTATCAAATCCTAAGAATGCTAAGCTTATGACATGGCACGCTGATCAACAGAACAAGGATGATGGTAAGCTTCGACACCCATCCGATGCTCGTCAGTGGAAAACTTTCAATGCAAACCATGAAAAAATTTCATAATGAGACAAGAAGTGTAAGGTTCACATTGAGTATCGATGGTATGAATCCTTTTGGTGAAAGAAGCAGCACCACAACACATGGCCAGTGATCCTAACCATATACAACCTTCCCCCATGGCTTTGTCACAAGAGAAAGTTTCTTTTGCTAACCATTCTGATACAGGGCCCTAAGCAACCTCGCATCGACATAGATGTCTTCCTTGAGCCTTTGTTGAAAGACATGCAGACATTATGGGACCATGGGTTACACATGTGGGACGAGTACAGACAAGAGTACTTCACGCGCAGAGCCATTATCTTTGTTACCATCAATGACTACCCCGCATTGTTTGCCCCAAATGGCCAGATCAAAGGGAAGACATGTTATGTAGTATGCATCAACTCGACAGTGTACTTGTACCTTCTTGGAACCAGGAAGATAGTGTATATGTGTCATCGATGTTTCATGTTGAAGTCTCATAGGTATCGCAAGATGAAGGATCATTTTGACATTACAATCGAGTCAGATGGTGCTCCACAGTATCTCAACGGTACTAAAGTGTTTTTGATGGTCTAGAAGGTAATGGTCAAACTTGGAAAGAAGTCACTCCAGAAGGACCCAAACAAGTGGAAAAATACATCATATATTGTCGATGGTGTACCATTCAAGAAGAACTCTCTTTTTTTAAGTACTTACCATATTGGCCAGAATTGGCAATCCATCATGCCATCGATGGTATGGATCAAGAGAAAAATGTTTTCGAGAGCACAATTGGTTTATTGGACCTATCAAGTAAGCACAAGGATGGCCTCAAGTCTCGCATGGACTTGGTTAGTCTTGGTATTAGGCCAGAGCTTCACCCAGTGGACCGCATAAATAAAACAAATCTTCCTATGGCAAGCTACAATCTCACACCAGAAGAGAAAAAGGCCATTTGCAAGTGCTTACAAGGGGTGAAAGTGCACACGGGCATCTCATCTAACATTAGGAAGTTAGTCTCCTTGAAGTACTTGTAGCTAACCAATTACAATTCTCACGATTGCCATGTCTTGATGACTATGTTCCTTCCAATTGTGATCAGGGCTATGAAACCAGTGTTTGTCAGGATGGTTATCACCAGGATGTCTTACTTCTTCAACATGATTTCACATAAGGTGATTGATCGCGGGGAATTGGCCCGTCTATAGCTATTTGTCACAAAGACACAAGCCATGCTTGAGATGTGCTTCCCTCCATCATTTTTTGATATCATGGAGCATCTCATGATTCACATGGTTAACCAAATAATAGAATTGGGTCCTATGTACTTTCATCAAATGTGGACTTATGAGCGGTTCATGTCAACTCTTAATGGTTACATGAGAAACAGTGCCAATCCAGAGGGTTCTATGATCGAGGGCTACCATACTGAAGAACATGTTGACTGCTTAATAGATTATATAAAAGATAAGAGAGCGATTGGTCTAACAAAATCTGCACATGAGGGGAGATTGTCCGGGGTTGGGAAGTGTGGCATGAAGAGATTGGTCGACCATGAGTATAAGGAAGTGGAGCAGGCTCATTCCAGTGTCCTACAACAGCTCACGATCTTGACGCCGCACCTCGAGGAACACATGGAGGTCATTCACGAACTAAGTAATGGACGTTCAGAGCATTCGATTGTGAAAAAGCCTAAACAACACGCACTAACCAGTCAACCTCTAACGGAATAGTCTAGTGACTGCTGCCATGCCCCCTATTTGAACTGGTAGAGGGTTTGTGCTGGCACGCAACATAAGCGCCCGCCAACACAAATGCCTACTACAAGTGCGCGCGCCCGGGGCCAAATCTCCCAAGTCCTGGCTGTCACACCCCAAAATTTTTGGATTTTGGGATGTGTTTTGTTAGCATAATTAATTGTTGACGTAAAATCCGCACTTCACGCCAAGCACACAGCAAGCCGAATTAGCTAGCTTCACACGTGGCTCGAGCGTTTGAATCCGAAAGCGTGCCAGTCAATTTTCCTGAAACTGACAAAGGGAGAAAAGATGTTTAGATAACACCTGGAACGTACCGGGTGATACCAGTCAGTTCCATATTTGTGGCTACGGAGCCAGTTTCGAAAGACATATAGCTACAGAGAAGCTATCTGTCAGCAGTTAAAGCATCATTCGGCAATCGGCAAAGCACGCAGGAAGCGCACTACCGAATGGCAGTTAAAGCATCATTCGACAATCGGCAAAGCACGCAGGAAGCGCACTACCGAATGGCAGTTAAAGCGTCATTTGGCAATCGGCAAAGCACACAGGAAGCGCACTGCCGAATGCGTGACGTAAGCATGACGAAAGATCGGTTTTTGACTGGATAAACATTGTAACGCATATTCATAACCGATTAACGAGGAACAGAGCATGATGAATAAATAAAAGGGCGAAAACATGACCATAATTTCATAATAAACAAGAATGCATAGATTAAAAGCACTAGTCTACCGCATGTCTAGGTACTTTTCAATCCGTCGAGCATGAAACAAGCAAGTTAATCCACCGCATGATACGACTTGCTTGGAATCACACCACCAACCAAGAATAGATCAATCCACCGCATGATACGACTCTAAACGTGGAAGGCTAAAAGCATTCTTTATTTAAAACAAAACCGTGAGCACGTTTCGCTCGTGGCGATACTGCCGAATACAGCTATATAGCCGAATCGGGTTCCATGAAGAAGGAACATGCTTCGTTGATGATGATAGGTCTATCAGATCGAATCGAATTCTAATCCACCGGATGACTAGCTCTAAGACGACCCAAAAACCTGCATCCACCGCATGATACCCGGTTCTGTCAAGATCTACACAAGACCAACGAGCTTGAACCCGCAACACGTGGCAATCTAGATTGACTTCGAATTCGGCTATGGAAACGCAGTGCATTGTGAGCTAGAACCGAATCTAATCAACCTAGACTGGGCAAAAGAGTGTTGTAATGAATTAAACATAAAGTTAAAATCCAGAGCAACACATGGTAACTTAATGGATCTATCAGATCTTGCCAAAATCCAATAGAACCGATAACTTGTTCCACGCTAAAACTTAGCCCACCGCATGGCTCATGATCTAACAATGGAACCTTCCTGAACCAAAGCCTAAATCCACCGCATGATACTAGGCATGGCGTAGGGTTGCCGGTACTTACGGAGGTCGACGGATCGATGATTCCTCTCGAAGAACTCGACGACTCGACTAAAGGACTCGAAGTTGGCACGGGGCCGGTTTGTTGTATGATTGATTGATTCCTTTTTACAATTACCATGGGTTTATATTTATACCCAGGTTTTGACACGACTCCTAATCGATTACGATTACATTATTTATTTTTTAAAAAAGATAAACGCCGGGGCACCGTATCCGCCTTGCATTCCAAGTTAAACCAGCCTTTTCCTTATACTTGATCCGCGTCAGCACGCACTCCCGAATGCCTCCCGCGGAACAGTTCTCTTGCCGAATGACGATGCGTTCCCGACCACAGAACGTCCTTACCGAATGCTCTGGGGAAAAACTCCTTTGCCGAATGATATTTTTTCAACGAATCCGGCACACATGTCAGCCTCTTCCTGGTGCCAATTTTTGGTGTCAACACATGCCCCTTCAATTTCGGGATAAAAGATAATTTTATCTCGGAATTGACCAGAAGCACTCAACATTCCCAAGCTAGTTCTGCTCGGCACCCGCTTCTCCTTTTGAATCTTTAGAGCTCTCGTCCGGAGCCGAACCCTAGGTTATCGACTTCCAAGATTCAATCTTCAAATGGCGAACCAAGATTTTGCCCTCCAGGTAAGCTTCAATCCCCTCAAGCACATTCGGTATTCTTCTTTCGATTTGCATCTTAAATTTCTTCTCATCTCTCTCCATTCTTGATAGGCCCTAGCTGCCGAAATCCTCATCCCCGTTGAGGAAAAAGCTCCATCCTACTTCCTCGGCCCTGTAGGGAATTCAGATCCTTCCGAACTCATTGCGGCCGAATCTCAGAGGGTTCCTTTCAAGATTTCGTTGACAAAACCCCATGAGTGGCAGGACGCCTTCAAGAACTGGCCTTTGCCCCCAATTGTCGGCTGGTTCAGTCGTTCTGACATTAAATATTTCAATTAGCGATCAATCTCAATACTAGGATAATATTTCTTCAAGTATCTCCCATTGATAGCAGCAGTAAACTCCTCTCCTAATAAAGTTTTCAGGATATATGCATTTCCAGGCACGCATCTGACCACTTTGAAAGGACCTTCCCAGTTTGGAGACCATTTACCGAATGCACTGTATTTAGTTCCAATCGGCAATATTGCTTTCCAAACCAAATCTCCCTCTGCAAATTGCTTGACTTTCACCTTCTTGTTGTAATATTTAGCAACTCGCATTTTATTTTTCTCAACATTTTCCAAGGCCCTGAGACGAATCATATGCAAATCTTCTAATTCGTCCATCATTAAATCATTATAATCTTTAGAACTTAAATCTTTTTGCAACTTAATTCTCCTTGAGTCTGACTGCATCTCCCACGGCAAGATAGCATGATGTCCATATACCAATTCATAAGGAGACGTCTGTGTAGCTCCATGTGGAGCCATTCGGTAAGCCCATAAAGCCTCATTGAGTACCGAATGCCACTTTCTTGGCCTCTGATCAATCTTCTTCTGTATAATTTTAATCATAATCTTGTTAGAAGCCTCTGCCTGACCATTAGCTTGGGCATAATAAGGAGAAGAATTCAACAATTTGACGCCCATACTTTCAGCAAAATTTCTGAACTCTGAAGATGTAAACTGAGTTCCTTGATCTGTGGTGATTGTTTGAGGAATTCCAAATCTGTAAATGATATGTTCTTTAACAAATTCAACCATATTCTCTGATGTCACCTTCTTTAATGGAATCGCCTCAACCCACTTAGTAAAATAATCGGTTGCTAAAAGCACAAACTTATGTCCCTTGCTAGATGGAGGATTTATTTGGCCAATCAAATCTATTCCCCATCCTCTGAATGGCCATGGCTTGATAATAGGATTCAGGACCGATGCTGGAACTCTTTGAATGTTTCCAAATCTCTGGCAATCTTGGCATCCTTTGTAATATTCAAAGCAGTCTTCTAGCATTGTGGGCCAATAGTACCCAGTTCTCCTAATAACCCATTTCATTCGGTAAGCCGATTGATGTGCTCCACACAGCCCATCATGCACTTCGCTTATCAGCCTTTTTGCTTCTTCTTGACTTAAGCAATGTAACAGCACCCCATCCAAGGATTTATAATATAAATTGTCATCAAGAAGAACAAACTTTAAAGCTTTATACCTGAGCTTTCTAGAAACCTTTCGGGATGGATTCTCCAGATAATCAACAATTTCTTTTCTCCAATCATCTTCTGCCAGATTACTCCCGAAATCATATACATCATTAGCAAAAACTTCTTGAAGCTCTTTATAACCCGAAGCACTTTGAGCTAATCTGTTTGCTCCTTCATTGTCTTTCCTAGGAATATGCTGCAGAATTACTGACTGAAACTCCTTTAAGATTTGCTTGCATTCCTCATAGTAATTTCTTAAGATATCGTTTCTGCACTCATATTCGCCATTTAGTTGCCTTATGACTAATTCTGAATCTCCAAAGATTTCAACTGCAATGGCCTTTGCTTCTCTCAAGTATTGAAGTCCTCTGAGCAACGCTTCATACTCAGCTTGATTATTAGTGACAGTAGGTTGAATAGGAATAGCAAATTCAAATACATCTCCTTTTGGCGAAATTAACAAAATACCTATTCCACCACCTTTGTCACATGAAGATCCATCGAAGAATAATACCCAAGGAGTAATTTCAAGCAAATTAACTGATGAATCGCGATGTTCAGTAATGAAATCGGCAATAATCTGTCCTTTAACAGCTTTTGCCGATTCAAACTTTAGCTCAAATTCAGACAAAGCTAAAATCCATTTGCCAATCCTTCCATTCAAAATTGGCATAGACAACATGTGCTTTATCACATCAAATTTTGAATACACAATGCATTCGGCATGTAGCAAGTAGTGCCGAAATTTTGCACAGGAGTAGTAAACACATAAACAAAGTTTCTCGGTAGCCGAATACCTCGTTTCGGGATCAAGCAATTTTCGGCTAAGGTATGCAACTACCCTTTCCTTTCCTTCAAATTCTTGTATGAGGGCCGATCCAATAGTTTGGGCATCGGCCGCCACGTACAACTTAAAAGGCTTGTCTAGCTGTGGAGGTATCAATAATGGTGGTTCTTTCATGTATTCCTTGATCTCATCAAAAGCCTTTTGTTGTTCGTCACCCCATACAAATTTCTGATCCTTCTTGACTTTTAGCAGTGAAGAGAAAGGCAACACCTTTTGTGATAAATTTGATATGAATCTTCTCACGAAATTAATCTTGCCAAGTAATGACTGTAATTCCTTAAGATTAGTTGGAGGAACAACTTCATCAATGGTTTTCATACTTTTCTTGCCAACTCCTATTCCTCCTTCATGCACCAAAAATCCCAGAAATTCTCCTGCTGAAACTCCAAAAGCACATTTATTCGGGTTCATCTTGAGCCCATGTTTCCTAGTGCACTCTAGAGTTTTCCTTATGTCGGCCAAATGTGCTTCATGATCCAATGACTTAATCACAATATCATCGATATATATCTCCACAATCTTGCCGATCAACTCATGAAAAATATAATTCATGGCTCTCTGATAAGTTGCACCAGCATTCTTCAAACCAAACGTCATGACAACCCATTCAAACAACCCTATATGTCCTGGACATCTGAAAGCTGTTTTCGCTATATCTTCCAATGCCATAAAAATTTGATTGTACCCTGCATTACCATCCATGAAACTAATCACTTTATACCCAGCAGCAGCATCAACCAACGAGTCAGCAATAGGCATTGGATATCCGTTCATGGGTGTAGCTCTGTTCAGATCTCTAAAGTCTATGCAAACTCTCATCTTCCCATTTTTCTTGTACACAGGAACAATATTAGAGATCCATTCTGCATATCTGCATGGCCGAATAAAATTTGCTGCTATTAATCTTTCCACTTCTTTCTTTACATCGGCCAACACTTCATCTTTGTAGATTTTCCGGGGTGGTTGCTTGTAAGGTTTATAACCAGGTTTGATCGGCAATCGATGTTCAACAATGGAACGATCTAAACCAGGCATCTCCGAATAATCCCAAGCAAAGCAATCTTTGTATTCTTTTAACAACTCAATCAACTTTTCTCTGAAAACTGAATCCAAGCTAGCACTGATGAATATCGGCCTTGGTTTGTCACCCTCTCCAATGTCTACTTCTTCTAATTTATCAGCCGACACAAATCCATGTCCTAGCTTCCCGTCAGTCCCATCGATTGGATTATCCATTAAAAATTACTAAAAGAGCCGACTGCTTCGATCGGCTGTTGATCACTGCTGACTGGCTCAACAGGACCTTCTCCCCAGTCTTTACCTGAGAAACAATCTATGCCTTGATATTCCCAGAAGGCTGGTTCCACATTAGCCACGCTAATTGAATCATCTGCTGGAACAATTTCCACTTTATCATCTATCCACTGAATAAGCTGTTGATGCATAGTAGACGGAATACAGCAATTCGCATGGATCCAATCCCTTCCAAGTAGTAAACTGTATGCCCCTTTGCCTTCAATAACAAAGAAGGTTGTAAGCAGAATCTTAGATCCAATCATCAGATCTACATGTACACATCCTTTGGTGTCCGAAGGATTTCCAGCAAAATCATTCAAAACTATGCTTGTTGGCGTTAAATCCCCAGGGCTCATGCCAAGTTTCCTGAATGTATTGTATGGCATCACATTAACAGCAGCTCCACCATCAACAAACATCTTCGTCAGTGGCTTTCCGTTGACATATCCTCTTAAGTACAGTGGCTTCATGTGCCGATTCTGGACTGGCTTCTCGAAAATAGCTTGCTTATTCAATACCAATTGTGCCATTAACCCACATTGCTCGGCTTCATCCACTTCTGACAATATCTCTTCCTGTACAATTTGATTAGCTGGAGCCATGAATTCATTCGGCAAGAAACATACCATGCATGTAGGAGCCGAATGACCCGATTCGTCGGGTTTGTCTTTTGGACGCCATATCGATCTCAACCTGGTTCCTGCTCGCTTCAACTCTTGATTCCTCAGGCGTTGGACTCTTCTCTTCTGGCTCTTTCTTAAACCAGGTGGACACCACTGTCCTTTCTGCCATACATACTCACGATCTTCTCCTTCATGATCAATCCATCTATGATCAGCATGTCTTTTCCTTGGTTGATCGTCATTCTTATATATTTTTAGACGCCGATCATCACTAGGATGTATCCTTCCAATTCTTTCGTGAACGGATCGGCGACTGGCACCATTTTGCCTATATTCGATAGATCCATTATTGCATTCAGGACAGTTATTCCATGTAGGCAGCTTTAAACCCTCGTTCCAACAGTGTCTGAAGAAGGCACAATCCCAATGTGCACGTTCTCGTTCTCGGACATATTCCTCTTGTTCTTCCTCATACCTTTTTTCTTCGCATCTTCTCTTCTCCTCCTCGTATTCACGTCTCTGATAGCGTTCTTTTTCTTGCTGACGCTGCCACTTATTGAGGAGAATGCGCGATGTGACTCTGGGTTTATAAGATTCAAATCGGCTATTCGGGAAGCGAGGCCTTTCCTCGCGAATCTGCTCGATCGTGATTTGCCGATTAGGATCGACTGAGCCATTCTGCTTCGCTTCCTTCGACGTCAGGACTCTCATCTTTCCCTTTTCTCCAGATTCGGCAACATTCACCATATTGATTGAGAACCCAATCATGTTCTGAGGAAACAGGTTATTGTCCAACTTCATCTTATTGTCGAATTTCAGATGCCCTTCTTGGATAGCTTTCTGAATCCTCACTCTAAAAACCCTGCATTCATTGATGGAATGAGAATTTCTATCATGGAATCCACAATACCTTTTATCTTTTACTCCATCAGGCCGAAGCATAGAATGCCCCTCTGGTAGCTTGATCCGGCCTTCTTTTACAAGATAGTCAAACAATTTATCTGCCTTAGTCACATCAAAATCATAGGTGCCCTTATTCTGTTTAATCCACCTCTGATTCACCATGACTGGTTCTTTGCCCCACACTATCTCTGCTGCAGCTATCTCCTCACTATCTTCATACTCATCTCCTTGATCTGCTCTTTCAAGGAATTGGTTATAGATGTCAGCTACATCATTATGTTTAGCAAATCTGGCATCTTTCTTGAAACCATATGCCTGGTTACTCATTAAGGCCAATCTGTGTGACAACTGGCCCAGATCATCAAACTCCATCCCGAATAGCTTTTCCCGAATGGCAGGCAGCATGCCAGCTACAGCCATACCAGCTAGCTGGTCATCAGGTATGTCCAAAGAAAAGCACATGCTCTTTGTTTCCCTAAACCTCCTGAGGAACTCCGTAGGTGTCTCATTATTTCTCTGCCTTAAGCTGGTCAAGTCAACCAACTTTTTCTCGGTACTGCCAATGTAGTAATGAGCATGGAATTTCTGCTCCAGGTCTTTCCAAGTACAAATTGACTGAGCAGGCAAAGAAGCAAACCATGTAAAAGCTGGACCCGTCAGTGACAAAGGAAAGTATCTGATTCTGAAAGCCTCATCTGCCGAAGCTTCTCCAAGCTGTATCAGATATCGAGCTATATGTTCCACAGTGCTAGTGTCGTCTTGTCCTGAGAACTTAGTAAACTCTGTAGGCACCTTGACTCTATTCGGCAATGATACCCTTTGGTACCATTCTGGGAAAGGAGATGAGTACATGTACCCCTGATTTTTAGGCTTCAGACCGAATTGATTTTGCAATACATCGGTCATTCTTTGCACCATGAGGTCAATATTGGTATCTTGATTCCCTGGTCTTCCAGCAGGCATCCCTGTAGTACCAATATACCCGGGATTCGGGAGAGCATCGATAGAATTGTAGTCCATAAACTCTGAATATCCGTTCCCATACATATCCCTTTGTAGCCTGTTGTTCAGAGGGGATATCTTGTAAGCAGAAGCAGGTGGATTTCCCGTGGTGCCGAATGCCATATCACCATATGTACGAGGTTTCGGCAATGCATGCTGAAGCTCTTGCTGAATCGGCTGTCCATTCGCGTCTTTAGTTCCAGAAGTTTCAGTTTCTTCAGTACCTTTACCATGACGTTTTGGGACCGATGCTTGAATATTGAAATATGTTGGTCCACCAAGTTGTCCATGCGCTTGCTGAAAAGATTTATCCACGTGTTGACCAAAGATGTTGACCAGTATGAGCCGAAAACTGTTCAGGAATGCAGCATTATGATTGGTCATTGTTTCTCCTAAAGCCTTGTACAACAAGCTAGAGAACTTTTCTCTTTCTTCATCTTCAGTAAGATCAGATTGTCCCGGCAGAAGAACTCTTGGCAGATCTGACTTGAGAAACGGTGCGCCACTCCTGTTTTTGGCAAAAGACAGCAAGCATTTCTTGATGAACTGATCTGCAGCAATCTTCACCATTTGTTGATGTTCATCAGACAATTCTTCAAAAGTGACATCCAGAATGTCTTTTAATTCAGGCATCTTCGAAGCTTGTGGTCCCACCGAGCGTGCCAAAAAGTGTGTTGACGTAAAATCCGCACTTCACGCCAAGCACACAGCAAGCCGAATTAGCTAGCTTCACACGTGGCTCGAGCGTTTGAATCCGAAAGCGTGCCAGTCAATTTTCCTGAAACTGACAAAGGGAGAAAAGATGTTTAGATAACACCTGGAACGTACCGGGTGATACCAGTCAGTTCCATATTTGTGGCTACGGAGCCAGTTTCGAAAGACATATAGCTACAGAGAAGCTATCTGTCAGCAGTTAAAGCATCATTCGGCAATCGGCAAAGCACGCAGGAAGCGCACTACCGAATGGCAGTTAAAGCATCATTCGGCAATCGGCAAAGCACGCAGGAAGCGCACTACCGAATGGCAGTTAAAGCGTCATTCGGCAATCGGCAAAGCACACAGGAAGCGCACTGCCGAATGCGTGACGTAAGCATGACGAAAGATCGGTTTTTGACTGGATAAACATTGTAACGCATATTCATAACCGATTAACGAGGAACAGAGCATGATGAATAAATAAAAGGGCGAAAACATGACCATAATTTCATAATAAACAAGAATGCATAGATTAAAAGCACTAGTCTACCGCATGTCTAGGTACTTTTCAATCCGTCGAGCATGAAACAAGCAAGTTAATCCACCGCATGATACGACTTGCTTGGAATCACACCACCAACCAAGAATAGATCAATCCACCGCATGATACGACTCTAAACGTGGAAGGCTAAAAGCATTCTTTATTTAAAACAAAACCGTGAGCACGTTTCGCTCGTGGCGATACTGCCGAATACAGCTATATAGCCGAATCGGGTTCCATGAAGAAGGAACATGCTTCGTTGATGATGATAGGTCTATCAGATCGAATCGAATTCTAATCCACCGGATGACTAGCTCTAAGACGACCCAAAAACCTGCATCCACCGCATGATACCCGGTTCTGTCAAGATCTACACAAGACCAACGAGCTTGAACCCGCAACACGTGGCAATCTAGATTGACTTCGAATTCGGCTATGGAAACGCAGTGCATTGTGAGCTAGAACCGAATCTAATCAACCTAGACTGGGCAAAAGAGTGTTGTAATGAATTAAACATAAAGTTAAAATCCAGAGCAACACATGGTAACTTAATGGATCTATCAGATCTTGCCAAAATCCAATAGAACCGATAACTTGTTCCACGCTAAAACTTAGCCCACCGCATGGCTCATGATCTAACAATGGAACCTTCCTGAACCAAAGCCTAAATCCACCGCATGATACTAGGCATGGCGTAGGGTTGCCGGTACTTACGGAGGTCGACGGATCGATGATTCCTCTCGAAGAACTCGACGACTCGACTAAAGGACTCGAAGTTGGCACGGGGCCGGTTTGTTGTATGATTGATTGATTCCTTTTTACAATTACCATGGGTTTATATTTATACCCAGGTTTTGACACGACTCCTAATCGATTACGATTACATTATTTATTTCTTAAAAAAGATAAACGCCGGGGCACCGTATCCGCCTTGCATTCCAAGTTAAACCAGCCTTTTCCTTATACTTGATCCGCGTCAGCACGCACTCCCGAATGCCTCCCGCGGAACAGTTCTCTTGCCGAATGACGATGCGTTCCCGACCGCAGAACGTCCTTACCGAATGCTCTGGGGAAAAACTCCTTTGCCGAATGATATTTTTTCAACGAATCCGGCCCACATGTCAGCCTCTTCCTGGTGCCAATTTTTGGTGTCAACATTAATACAATGATTTTCTCAATTTTCTAAAATTTTTCCAAGCTTTATATAATTAACAGGGAATTTAGTACAGAAAAAAAACAAAATCTCCTAAATTAAAATAAAACAAATAGCTTTAACATTGTGTGCTTTGCATTCATGCCAGCTTGCATTTAGTGGTTTTATGAGTGAAAGTTTCTAAAATGCGTTTAAGAGCCTCATGGGAATTTTTCCGGATTTTTCTGGAATTTATTCCTATTTTTCTAGAGAATATTCCAATTTTTGGGATGTTCTAAAACCTTTTTCATGGGCTCCAAATACTTTATTTGGATTCCTCGTATCCAATTCTATCTCTGGGATTTTTCCTGGAATTTTTGGAATTTTCGGAGTATTTTTCGTGGCTCAAATGATTTATCTAGAGATTTTTGGATATATCATTACACCGAAAAATAATATTCTGAAAATAAGAAGAAGAAAACCCAAAACCCCTCCGGGCCGAATCCTCCCTAAAAGCTCGATCCGGCCTGCTCCCCAGCATCCCCTTCCTTCCTGTTGTTGGGCCTCATTTCTTTCCTCGGGCCGAGCTGGCGAGGCCCGATTCGGGGCCCAAGAGATGGCCCAGCGCGCCTTGGCCCAGCCCTCCCGCACGCACCGGCCCACTCCTCCCTTCCCTGCGCTTCCCGGCCCAAGCCAGCGCCCACCGCGCTCGGCCCAACGTCCGCGCCGGCCCGCTCCGCCTCCGCTCCGGCCCACGAGCGCCCCGCCAGCCCAGCTCGCCCCCCGGCCCGCTCCACCTCGGCCCAGCTCGCCCCCGCGCGCGGCCCACCGCGCAGCGCCGCAGCCCCCATGCGCCACGCGACGCGCGCCGCCGTCGCTCCACAGTCGCCGCCGCGATTTCCGCCGCACCGCCGCCTTCCTTTCTCCTCGGCGTGCGCGCCCTATAAACCGCGCGCGTAGCCGTCCGCCGCAAGCCCTAGCCGCCGCCCGCTCCCTCCCCTGCTCGCGCCGCACCGCCGCCAGTAGCCTCGCCGCTGCGTGAGCTCGCCGGACGAAGTGCCGCCCTCCGCCTCGATTCGCCGCCGTCGAGCCCTCTCAAGTGAAGCCGAAGCCTCCGCGAGCATCCCCTCACCGAGAAGAGTCCAACCCGCCGGTCAGCATCGCCGTCTCGTCGCCGGAGCGCCTCGCCCGCGTGCGCCGCCCGCCGCCGGCTCCTGTCTCCGCCGCGGGCCGAACTCCGGCCATCTCCTCCGGTGGTGAGCACCCCTACAGACCCCCCCTCGACTTCCTCTCCTTCATGAGCGCGTCGCCTGTGTTCCCCGTCCACCTTAGCGCCGGCGAGCCGAGCCAAGCGCCGGCGAGCTCCACGCCCAACTCCCCTGCCTATGTAAATGAGAGAGATGAAGCTTTTGCATGAAGGCCCCCTGGGAATCCTGTAATTTTCGCGATGCAAGTTGTGTCTTGCGACTTTTGCAGAAAACCCCCTAGAGAATCCCACCCTCTGCACATAAGTCCAACCCGAGCCCCTTTTACAGATCTAACCCTGCACTTCTGGAGTTTCGCGGCCACTTTCTGTTGTGTCTCGGAAAACTTCCTAGCTACCCCCTGAGGTATATGGTTAATCGCGTCCAGGTCCTTGCAGCCTTGTTTATCGCATAGAATCCACGTTTTAGATCCGATTCAATCCATCCTTGATGCGTTAGACTCGGATCAACCCAAACTTCGATCTAGCACTATTGTTCACCATGTGACATATTTCTGAATTTTTATTTGAATACTAAGTTGATTAAATGCTATCTAAATGTCTTTTCTTAATTTAAAATCTAATTAAGGTTATACGGTTTTTCATATTAATGTTAACATTTATTTAATTAGTTTTCTGAATCAAATATAATTAAGTTTCATCTCGGTTCTTGTAAAGTAATATTAATTTGATTAATGTTTACCTAACTAGCTCTTTATAATTAAAAGCAATTTAGAGTTAAACTCCGGTTGTTCATAAATAAATGTTAATATTGATTAATATTAACATGAATGTGTTTTTGATTATAATATGGATTTATGCAACACGGTTCATATAGTTATTCGATTAGATGCTCTCACATATTGTTTTACTTAAACTTAAATATTTAATTGTATAAATCCTACATAAACTTTTATAAATAAAATATGATTACCTTATTTCTGGCTTGCACAAATGAAATTGAATTAAACCCAAAATAAGATGTTTCTCTGAAATACCTCGTATATTATTTAATTAATTAAAATTTATCAAGCATATAGGCTTTTATTTTCTTTTATAATATAAATCTTTCGATAGTCGTATCTTTTCAACCCCAGCTCCGTTTTCAGCGATTCTTGCGCTCACGTGACCGTAGCCTCGAGCCCTATCCTTTAGCGTGCTTTTTAAAGCTTTTATTTTGATTGGTGTACTGTTCTTAGTTGTATATTGTTTGCTTACTTGTTTAGCTGCATGTTGTGCTCGATGATTGCTGCGAGTAGAGGAACGTCATCGAGAGATTTCAAGCAGAAGAGTCTGAAGATCAAGATTTGAAGACTATGAGTAATTATAATGGATTTGAGGCAAGTTATAGCACGGACAATCCTTGTTACCTAAACACACTTTTTATATACATTTACTTTCATATGCATGTGTCTAAATTGATGTCCTATTAAGGTTGTACCTAGTTTGTTTACTCCTATCCTTTGATTACCTTGGGTTTATGCATATGGCTAGATTTTGCTATGCGCAGCTACTGTCACCATTATTTAACTGTTAATTTTAACTTAATGGTTCACTTCAATATTATTGATAAAACTTGCTTTTTAGCAACTTGGTTTAGGGAGCTAGAGCATCTGCTGTGTGCTTTGCTCTAGTGTCTCTCCGTAAGGTCTGGTTCTTAAAGCGGCAACCCAGGAGCCTGTCGCCACCGCTAGAACTATTATGGCTCTGGTCTTGGTCAAGTAACTTGTACGTCTCTAGCTTGCCAGTGGTTACCGACGGGCCGACGGCGTTGTGGGAGGCAAGGTGCGGGGTGTTTCCGGATTCCACCGAGGACGGGTGATCCGTCGGCTAGGTCACGTTAGACCCAGTCCCGTGATGGGAGTCCTTGCGACGGGGAACTCCACACGTTGCGCATGGATGGGTGTGATACCCACGCTCTGGACGCCATCGACCCCCCTATGGTGTGACTCAGTAGGCGTACGTCGATCTCGGTGCCTATGGTCTCACCGCCTTGTAGTACCCCAGCGGCTACTGTCTTGTTAGGGTGTCTTGTGAAAAACCTCGTAGCGTCCCCATGCGGTCACACCTCGGTAGTGTAATTTGTGAGGTCTGATCCACCTCCGCGCGGTTGGGTTTAAAGTTCGTATGAGCTTTTACGCGACTGGTGGGTAAAGGGCGAAACCTCTGTAGAGTATAAAATCTATCATGATAGCCTTGCTTAGGGTCACGAGCGGCCTGGATCCTTTTTGATTAGAAGATGATGTTTATTTATGTTAAATGTCACTTATACTTTATTAATTGGGTTGCAATTGGGATTCATTCACTTGTAGTAATGTGGTTAATGTTAAAATGAACCAACTAAAAATGCTAATGCAGTTAAGCCGTGTCTAGCCTATTTTGAGCCTTCATACCCGTGCTATACTTGCTAAGTACATGTTTTACTTACGCTTGCTATTATTCAACAAAATCCTGAATGGGTAACAGATGGATCAGTGATACTTCTGAGCTGTGGTCAACCAGTCAGTGTCCCTGTGGACTTGAGGCTCTACATATCGAGAGAGATAGACTTCCGCTGTGTTTTATTTCGGTAAACTCTGATTTAACTATTCTTTTTTTATTCGAGCATATGTACTCTGTTTATCATATTTGTTAGCTGTATGTGTTCTGTGGACTTCCTGGGCACACATATGGCAGCATCTCAAACGATGCTGCCAGGCTGCCAAAATTTTTGCGCGCCCGCCTTCGCCGCCGACCGCCGCCACCGCTGCTCTGTCGGCCGGTCGCCGACATCCCCGTTCGCGTTACCCGTGGCCCTCCACCCTCGCTGCCCGCATGCGGCGCCATCTCCGTCACCGTCGCCCTGTTGCCCTCTCAGTTGCCCGCCCCGGCGGCGCCTCCTCGCGACCCTGCAGCGTGCACCTCTTCGTTGACGTCCTCGCCGCCTCTCTGTCGTCGTCGTCGTTGCCGTTGTGCGCCCCCCTCTCTCCGTTGCTCGCTAGTGCCTCTCTGTCCGTTGCAAGCCCCACACCTCCCCATCCCCGAGCGCCGCCGCTGTCACCGCCGTCGCGCGGACTCCTCTCGCGTCCCCGGCGACGCCTCTTCGCCTTGGCCGCCACCAGCGCCGCCCGCTCCACCCGTGCCGGCGCGCCTCCCCTCTCCTCGGTGTTTTTTTACAAACTACTCTATTATATTTCAATATTTGTTATATGGTGATATTTGTTACATGTGAATATTTGTTATATGTGTTTTTGATTAATATTTGTTATATTGGAAGTTGTAACTTTTTTATATGAATATTGACATGTGGAAATTGTAAATGTATAATTATGTGAATATTGATTCATGGAAATTATAAAATTTGTATGCTAATATTGATATTGAAAAATTAAACTATTTTTATATGAATATTGACATGTTGAAATTGTAAAAGTCTAACTACGTGAATATTTATGTGAACATTGATTCATGAAAATTATAAAATTTGTATGTGAATACTTATGTGAATATTTGTGTGAATATTGATTTTTAGTAAATGGTATAGTTGATAAGAAAATATTGCAATTTATATAATTTATTAGGAAAATAATGCCGAGACAACGCCGGAGAGCTAGTCGTAGTGGACACTCCACGCACATTGTATTGCCGGACCTTACCCCGCCACCGCCACCACACCATCCTGGGTCGGTATTCGACGACCTCAACTTCTTTCTTGTCGAGGCTAACAACCGCCAAAGTCAGGTACGAGATCTTGTATTTAATACTTGTAAGACTACAATTATATATTGATTATTATGTCATAGTGATGATATATTCTTAATTTATATGTAAAACAGGTTATTAATGCAATGCAATGGTTCAAAGATGTAGTAACTCACATTAGTGGCTCATGTCCTATGGTGGTGAGAGAGAACACCGACAGACGCCGTGGGCGTTATGTGGTTTCTCTTGGACTCGAAGAACGTGCCTTGCGCGACCCGAAACCTAGTGATATGATTATTTTTCACATCTAATCCGGCCTATACCCGCAAGAATATGTTGTTGCACATGATACCGTGAGGAAGGCACTGGAAGAGATGGAAAGGCATACGAGGCAATAGTTTCTTCAAGATCAAAGCTCTTGAGCACAATGAGCCAGACGTCACATAAGTTCCAAAAAGGATTTTCCCTCGTTATGAATCGGTTTATGTGAGTTACTATACCTTTGATTTGTTATTCCAAATTATGTCTTTTTACAAAATGCCAATTGTACTCATATATATTTCTACATGTGTCTCGTGTATATAGGACACCTTCAATTCTGGATTCCTACACACAGAGTATGGTTTGGGAGAAGTATTGTGTCAGATTCTGTCGCCTCTGGGATACTCATTCGTGCAACCATATTCACGCCGTGTACAAGATGGTTTTCAATCATCAGTAACCTTGATGTCAATACAAGGCCCATTGACAATATACGGTGAGACTTTAGATGCATCGTATAAGGCAAAGGATAGTGCATTAATATACGCACTAGACTATGTGGACAGATATCTAGGGATTGACATTTTAGACATAAATTATTATGTCTACCTTGCGAGGCTTCATAACGTTGAACCTTAGTACGACTTTGATGAGGACCATGTGTGTCCGAGGGACCGAGTGGATGGCCGCTTTCCTTGTGATGAGTGATTGACAACGTGGTGTGGATTGACGTTCGCCTTGGCTCAAGTATTGTAGGTGTAGGATGCGGCTTGGTTTGCATTGGTGCAGGTGAAGAACAGGCGTGAAAGGTCTTAGCCGGAGCGGTCTCCCAGGAGCAGAGAGACAAGTAGGCTTGGTGGCCAATGCGATTAAGTGCAGTTCACATGGTGCAAGAACAAGCAAGGCAACGTGGATAAAGTATTCAAGCCAGTACATTGGGTGCGGCCGAGTCGAGGAACGAGGCAATACCGAGTAGACCGTCCGGGAGCCGGAGGTGAAAGGCTTGGCGTTGGCGTGGAGGCTAGACCAAGTGTGCGGGGTTTTCTGGTTCACCACAAAACCAGAGGGGGAGGGTTTCTTGGTTTGGGCCACAAAACCATGGCCGAAGGACCTGGCGAGCCAGGACCGGTCTGACCGGTCTGCAGAACCGGTCTGACCGGTTTCAGTCTGGGCGTCGGGAAGCTTCAAAGCAAAGGACATGCAGCCTGATCTCGGAGGTTTCGTCGGAGGGAAGCAACTCCAGATGAATGCATACCTAGCCGGAGGAAAATATCTTCAGCTTTACCATTTTGCCCTTGAGGGCGTGTATCGTAGAGTTATGTTGTAGGGGTAGTTTAGTATTTCGGCGGTGGCCATATATACTCACCTTGGTGGAAGATGGAAGCTAACTCTTTGAACCCTAGTTCATTTTCTGTTTGTTTTCTTAGGCTAGCCAAGTGGTTCATGTTGTGAGGGAGAGAGAGGAGGGGACTTCTCCACTTCGATTTTCCTCCTCTTTCAAGTGGGTTGGATGAAGGGAGGAGGCTAGCTCTTTTATAAAGATGTTGACCTCGTGATGTTTAGTGAATTCATGGTGCTCAAGTCTTGAGTTCTTGTCTCCTTCGCATTTTCGGGTGATTTTTGGGGAATTTGTGTTCATCACGTTTGAGGCCATTTCTTTGGGGGATTTCGTTGGGGAGTCACTCATGGTATTTAGTGATCCTTCTCTAGTGATTTGGCCCCCTTAATCCTCGGGAAGAGTCTTCAATTTGGTGGATTTTGGTTGAACCCGAGACAAGTGTGTTCATGTCGTAGATTTGCAATTCCTCTTGATTCGGTGAGAATTTGGGTTTGATTTTGGAGCCATGTTTAGTTCATGATGTATCCCACCTTTCCCCAGAGTTTCGCTTGAATCCGTGGAGCCAATCGGGAGATCGATTGAGGATAAGTTTGAGTTTTCCTCGCGGGTAGTTTTTCCTGTTCTTTCTGGGCAAACCGGTCTGGCCAGTTTTGGGAAACCAGTATGACTGGTTTTGGTGCTGGAAGCGCTTTTGTGCTGTTATATGTTGTTCCAGTTGTGGTTATGTTTGGTGTGGCCTGCTTTGGTGTTCTTGGGTGTTTTGAGCACAGTTGTGGCTACAAATTTGGTTTTGGGAGTCACAGTACAAAACCGGTCTGACCGCTTTGGTCCCGTGTGCTGAGCTGAGCGTTGTGTTTATTGTTTCCGCTGTGTTTTGTTGGGTGGTTTGTTTAAGACTTGCTCCTAGGTCCAGAAGCACTTCAGTGGCTTCGTGGATTTGGCAAGGAAGTGAGTGGATCAAGATTGGAAGTGATTTTGGGATATAGGCCAGAGTTGCTCTTTCGAGAGAAATTTTTATCAGCTCCCATTCACTCCCCCCTGTCTGGTTGCCATTTCGATCCTTCAATTGGTATCAGAGCTGGTTATGGATCTTTGTGATTCTAACCAGTCTTAAGATCCAAGTATGGCATACTCAGGAAAGGGTTCGGGTCCTCCTCTCTTTGATGGGAAGAATTACCAGATGTGGTCGGTTCGGATGGGAGCTTTTCTCCGTGGCAAGGGACAATTGCTATGTGATATCACTCTTGATACTACCTGTACCATCCCTGCTATGAGAGTGCTCCAGGAGGCTAAGGATAAGTTTGAGGCAAATGCAAAAGCCGTTGATTACTTGTTTAAAGCACTTCACGAGCATGAATTCAATCGTGTCATCGAAGAGCACCTTGCTTGTCAGATTGGGCAAAACTTGGAGGTTGCCCATGGGGGTGATAGTGCGGTTAAGGCTAGGGTCTTTTCGACTTACCGGAGGGAGTATGAGAATTTCACTCATTTGCCCGGTGAGTCAATTGATTCCATGTTTCAGAGATTTACCGTGATTGTGAACAACATGCAAGCCAATATTACCAACCTCCCATACTCAGATCATGATAGAGCTGTGAAGCTCTTGCACTACTTGGATAGATCTGTGTGGGGTGCGAAGGTTGAGGCGATTATGGAGTCAGATGGCTACGAGACGCTCACAGTTAATGGGTTGTTCTCCAAGCTCAAGTCCTCAGAGATTGATATGCTGGCTAGAGCCAAGCTTGAGAACCCGACTGATCCCCATAGTCTGGCTCTCATGAGTGGCTCCGGTTCTAGGTCGCTTGCTAACGCTTCATGCCAGGTTGCTTTGTCTATGCTTGTGTCTTTGCTAGATGAGGACTTCGAGGTGCTGAGCGAGGACGATCTCGTGTTGCTGACCAAGAGGTTTAGGCGCATGTACGAGAACCGCAATAGTATAAGGTGTGTCGGGAGTACGTGCTACATGTGCGGCAAGATAGGGCACTTCATCATCGAGTGTTTGGAGCTAGCTAAGTCCAAGTATGAGCACAAGCACCGTTCAAGGGATGATCGCAAGCACAAGCACAAGAGCAAGGACAAGCGCAACAATAAGCACGGTGATCGCAAGCACAAGGAACGAGCCATGGTGGCCGGTGCGAGCGACGTTGACACGAGTTCAAGCTACACATCATCGAGCTCGAGCAGCGAGGATGAAGATCAAGGTCGACGCCAGAGGCACTCGAGCAAGGACTTCAACGGGCTGGCGTGTACGTCTTCTGGTGGCTTCTGCACCATGGCAAACAACACTGACAGCAAGAAGAGTGCAAGAGAAGATTCGGACTCAGACTCCGAAGATGAGGTAAACCGCGATCCAAACTTCTTGCTAGAGGAGGTTGATAGGTTGAATGCTTTGCTTGATAACCGTGCTGATGTACTTAGAATGACCAACAAGGAGAAGAGGGAGTTTAGGTCTTTGCTTGGTGTGTCTGAGGAGAAAGTGGCTAAACTTGAGTCTTTAATTGCTGCTTCTAAAGTTGAGATTGATGCTTTGAAAGTTGCTCTTGTTGTCTTTGATGAGCCTGAATGCATTGATTGTGAGCATGTGATGAATGAATTGGTTGAATATAAGAAGAAACACATGACTAAGTTGGAAGAATTTGATTTGCTCAAAGCTGAACTTGATGAGTTGAAATCTAGATCTGCTTTGCTAGGAACTTGTACTTCTTGTCCTGTCTTGCATGCTAAATTGGATGAATCTCATGCTAAGATCAAATGCCTTGAAAGTTCTTTGAAATTGTCTACCACTCATGCTTGTTCTAGTTGTGATGTAAATGCTTTGAAGATTCTTGAACTTGAGCATGCAACTAACCGATGAGAATGATGAGTTGCGTAAGTGTTTGGGTTGGTTGTCGGGTCGTGAGCCTCAGCTTGGTATGATGATAGCTTAGTTCAGGCAAGCTGATAGTCGTGGGCTTGGCTCGAAGAAGGAGTGTGAAAGTGAGAATGTGGGGTGTGAGAGTGTGCCAATTCCACCAAAAGTTACCCCACCCAAGAACACCTTTGACCCTAAACCCAACCACTTGAAAAGCAAACTCGATACTACTCCTGATCCTCCAGTCTTTCCACCACAAACCAACAATTTCCAAAAGAGAGTGATCTTTGTGGGAGAGTCGAGTGGTCTCAAGCCTAGTGAGAAGCCTTCACCAAAAAAAGCCCCGAAGCCAAAGCTAGTCCGCTACCATTGTGAGTTTTGTTGTTGGTATGGTCACCAATAGGAGTTCTGCTTTACCATTTTGCCCTTGAGGGCGTGTATCGTAGAGTTAAGTTGTAGGGGTAGTTTAGTATTTCGGCGGTGGCCATATATACTCACCTTGGTGGGAGATGGAAGCTAACTCTTTGAACCCTAGTTCATTTTCTCTTTGTTTTCTTAGGCTAGCCAAGTGCTTCATGTTGTGAGGGAGAGAGAGGAGGGGACTTCATGTTGTGGTGGGAGATGAAGGGAGGAGGCTAGCTCTTTTATAAAGATGTTGACCTTGTGATGTTTAGTGAATTCATGGTGATCAAGACTTGAGTTCTTGTCTCCTTCGCATTTTCGGGTGATTTTTGGGGGAATTTGTGTTCATCAAGTTTGAGGCCATTTCTTTGGGGGATTTCGTTGGGGAGTCACTCATGGTCTTTAGTGATCCTTCTCTAGTGATTTGGCCCCCTTAATCCTCGGGAAGAGTCTTCAATTTGGTGGATTTTTGTTGAACCCGAGACAAGTGTGTTCATGTCGTAGATTTGCAATTCCTCTTGATTCGGTGAGAATTTGGGTTTGATTTTGGATCCATGTCTAGTTCATGATGTATCCCACCTTTCCCCAGAGTTTCGCTTGAATCCGTGGAGCCAATCGGGAGATCGATTGAGGATAAGTTTGAGTTTTCCTCGCGGGCAGTTTTTCATGTTCTGTTTGGGCAAACCGGTCTGGCCAGTTTTGGGAAACCAGTCTGACTGGTTTTGGTGCTGGAAGCGCTTTTGTGTTGTTATCTGTTGTTCCAGTTGTGGTTATGTTTGGTGTGGCCTGCTTTGGTGTTCTTTGTAACACCCAAAAATGGCCCATTTAAAATTTTTAGTAATTAATTGGCTTTTATTTTAATTGTTCATATTTAATATAGGTTAAATGAATTATTTATGAATATTAAAATCAAATATAAGATGTAGAAACATTTTTGTTGCATTCATGCTGCTGCACTGTGTTTTGTTTGTTGGCAAATTAAGTTGGAATTTAAATTCTGTTTAAATTCGAATTAAATTTGCATTTGTTTGAGCCCTAGAAAAGTTAATTCAGGCCGAGTTCACTTTTGCTCCCTAAGCTTTTCCCCGGTCCACTTTCGCACCCGCTACTCTTCCCCAGCCCCTCTTTTCTCTCCCGCTCGGCCCACCAGCCTCTTCCCCCGCGCACCTCCACTTTCGGCCCAGTAGCGGCCCGGGCTTGCGCCCCCTCCCTCTCTCCCTCGCTGCCGACTGGCCCCCACTCATCGGATCCTCCCCCTTCCTCTCGCCGGCGCGCCCCTCTTCACCGCGCGCAATCTCCGCCGCCCGGCCGGCCGCCAGCACCTTCCCCGAAGCTTCGCGCTCGCTTCCCTTCCTTCCCCGCGCCGATCTCTTTCCTTTTCTGCCTGCTCCCCACAAGGAATGCCCTGCTCCACTTGGAAACCCGGCCGCCGGCGCTTGATCCCCGATCCCGAGCCGCACGCCAAGGCAGGGGCCTCCCCGGGCTATTTAAGCCACCCCCGGGACCCCAACACCTCACCAAACCTCCAACCGAGCTTCCAAGCCCCACCAGTGCCCTCCCCACATCGCTCCTCGCTCTGCGCCACCGCCCGACGGCCGCCGCCGTTGAACATCGCCACCACCGCCCTCTGCGCATTGGTAACTCACCCCGGGGCTTCCTGAGGAGGTAATCGCGCTAACCAAGTTGATCCCCGCCGTTGTTTGCCCCTCACCACGCCTAATCCGCTCGCCGGTCTTGCACAGGGACCTCACCGCCGCTCCGCCTCGCCGTCCGAGCCACTCGCCGCCCGACCGTCGTCGTGACCTACCTAGGTGAGCTCGCCATACCCTCACGATGCTCCAGGACCAAACCTTTTCCCAATTGGAGCTCCGTAGCTCGATCTAGCCTTTGCTCCGGCGAAGCGCCACCGCCCCCAGGAGCCTGTCGCCACCGCTAGAACTATTATGGCTCTGGTCTTGGTCAAGTAACTTGTATGGCTCTAGCTTGCCAGTGGCTACCATTGGGGCCAATGGTGTTAGTGGACACAAGGTGAAAGGGTGTTTCCGGATTCCATCGAGGATGAGTATTCAACAAAATCCCGGATGGGTAAACAGATTGGGCTGATCAAGAGACTGCTGCTGAGTTCCGTGAGGACCTGCCGTACTTCTGAGTTGCGCTCTCCCAGTCAGAGTCCCTGTGGACTACGGCTCCGCTAGTTGAGAGTTATAGACTTCTGTTGTAATAAATATTATTGATATACTCTGATGTAAACTATTTTATTTCGAGCATTTGTACTATGTTTATCATATTTGTTCGTTGTATGTGTTCTGTGGACTTCCTGGGCACACATATGACCGCATTCGGGTTTTGTGAAAATCCGGGTGTGACAGATTGGTATCAGAGCCGTGCTGACTGTAGGATCGCAGCCTAGATAGAACGGTCGGTATTAGCCAAGTTCAGTCTTCACTATTTTACCTATAAAATTGTTGAGTTTTGCAAAATAGTGTTCAGTGCCTCCTCTACCTCAGTCCTTTGCAAAGTTTTTCTAAAATTTTTCTTTGTCTTCTCTCTGCAGTAGATGGCTCGCACGAAGCTGACCGCCCGCAAGTCCACCTGTGGCTACCTTCCGCCCCGTGTTCCGGAGATGGACTTTGGCACCCCCTACCAGGATGCTTTCCAGGAGTGGGAGGAGATGCAAGAGGAGGAGCGCCTGAGGCAGGAAGAAGAAGAGGCGGAGCAACAGCGGGGAGAGCCCGAGGACGAGGAGTGGAGCCCGCTGAAGAGCCAGAGGAGCAGCCCGAGCCAGTTCAGCCAGGTGGCGCGAATGCTGCCGGAGACCTAGATGGCGATGACAGCGGTGATGAAAACGATGAAGACGGTGGTGATGATCCGTCAGATGGCGAGGGTGATGACCCTGAGGAGCCTCCAGCACCCCAGCCACCTGCTCCAGTAGATAGGTGGACTGTGGAGGACTTTGTCAGAGACGCTGGAGACAACTTCTACCACTGGCGCCTGAGGCAGATACTCCGCTACCACTACGGCACATGCAACGTGGGCATGGAGTACCACAGTGAGAGGTGGACGCACCCCCGCTTCCCCACCTTCTGGAGCACCTCCCTGCGGATCCGTACAGCTGACCACGAAGCCAGAGCTGCCAGGACGAGGTCGATCCACTACGCCTCCAGTGAGAGATCCACCCAGGAGGCAGGGATAGCAGATGTTGCTCGCCGTGCCCTCTACTACTACAGGGATAGGTTCTGGGCAGAGATCCAGGACGGGCCAGATAGGTGGTACCCCCGCAGGAGGAGTGGGGAGACAGCTTGCACCATCGCCCCCATCGGAGACATCGACGACCCCCAGCTTGCTACTACCGTGGCACTGGTGGCCACCCTCAACAATGACCTGGAGGCAGCAACTGATGAGATCGCCGCTCTGAGGGAGGAGCTGAGAGGGACTCGGCAGGAAATGGAGCAGCTGGACAAGATGTTGGGAGCACCACCGTCACTCAGCCCAGACTACCGTGCAGAGTCACCGCATCGCAAGAGGCACCGCTTCGGATCTGCCGCCGCCAGCACCACCATCCAGCAGGGTCCTTAGGAGTTTACCATGAGTCTGTAATAAGATCGATTAGTCATCGCTTTTCTTTCCAGTCGAGTCAAAAACCAGTGAGTCGAGTCAGTGTGAACCTTGTCTTTCGGTGTTCGGTTTGATTATCATTATGCTTATGTTTGAGTTGGATTTTTGTAATGATTGTGATGGGCGTAGATGCAAGTCTACCACCATCAAGATTTTGGATTAATGCATAAGGATATTATTGAATACATAGAAGGGGTTATTTGCTTCACTTGCTCTTTATCTATCTTATGCTCTATCATAACCAGTTCAATGTTCTCAAGTACTTCTGTTCCTAAGTTACTTGGTCTTAAAATTCATGGGGATCTCTTGTTGATAATAGATGGTGAACACAAGGAGCAACGCCGGTGCCAGTGGACTGCCACCACCACCTCCCACCATTGAGCAGATGATGCTCACACCGACCCAGTTGATGCAACAGATGGCTCAGACCATGGCTATGATGCAGCAGAACCAGCAGAATCCACCGCAGTACAACATGCCGCCCCGTGACAGGAGGGGAGAATTTCTAAAGGGACGCCCGCCCACCTTCAACAAAGCAACTGATCCCCTGCATGCATTGGATTGGCTCAAGGCAGTGGAGCGACAACTCGACATCGCTCAGTGCAACGATCGGGAGAAGGTGTTGTACGCAGGAGGACAGCTCCAAGGACCAGCCTTGGACTGGTGGGACTCGTACCAGTACGCTCACCCCGATCGTACTCAGATCACATGGCAAGAGTTCCATGACAGCTTCCGCTCGCACCAAGTGCCTGAAGCCCTGATGACGTTGAAGAAGAAGGAGTTCCTGTCACTGAAACAAGAGGGGATGAGCGTCACAGCTTACCGTGACAAGTTCATTGAGCTTGCCCGCTATGCTCCGGAAGACGTGGACACGGACAGGAAGAAGATGTCCTGATTCCGCGATGGCTTGCAGGATGCCCTGCAGTACCAGTTGATGTGCGCCAAGTTCCCCAACTTTTAGGAACTAGTGGACGGCGCCCTGATGCTAGAGCACAAGCGCCGTGAAATGGAGGAGAAGAAGCGAAAGTTCCAGGGTCAGCAGCCTGGGAGCAACAACCGCCCTCGCTTCAGTGCGCCCCAAGGCCAACAGATGGTGAGCCAGCAGCGCTTCCAAAGCCAGTCCGGCTCATTCAACCGTGGCTAGAACCAGCAGCGTCCCCAGTACCCTCAAGCACCGCAACAACAGCGCTTCCAGAACCAGCTGCAGAATACCCCAGCTCAGTGCAACCAGGCACAACAAGGGCCTTTCCAGCGCCCCAACAACGCCAACAATGTGCCAGTGGGCCAAGGGCGTGCTACCACTGTGGTGAGCAGGGTCACTACGCCAACGTCTGCCCCAAGAAAGCTTAGAACGCTGCCGGTCAGAACAACCCCCAGAGAGTTGGGCAGAATGGGAACCAACCACAAGCACAAGTTGGCAGAGGTCCTCAGAACCCTGTCAGGGGCAAAGTCAACCACATGGGTGCTGAGACCGCAAAGGGAGGTACCGACGTGGTTGTGGGTACGTTCCTCGTCAACTCGACCCCTGCAACTGTTTTATTCGATTCTAGAGCTTCGCATGCTTTCATCTCTGCTGCATTTGTTCAAAAGAATATGCTGACCTTATGACCTATGGGGAATACTATGCTAGTTAGCTCACCAGGGGGGAGCAACGTGCCACTCTACGTTGCACCCGGACCCTCATCACGATAAGGGGGGTAGACTTCGAAGTATACCCCATAGTCCTGAACTCTGTTGGGTTTGACTTGATCTTGGGAATGAGCTGGTTAGCCTACTATAGTGGGGTGATCAAGTGTGCTGAAAGGATGATACAGCTGACAGCCACGACTGGAGAAAAAGTGGAGTACCAGGCAGCCAAGCCCACTGAGCAATGTCAAGTCAATCAACCTGATGGAGTAGCCCCCGAGGACATCCGAGTGGTGTGCGAGTTTCCAGATGTGTTCCTAGATGAACTGTCAGGTATGCCCCCGGAACGCGAAGTTGAATTCGTTATTGAACTAAAACCTGGCACTGCACCTATAGCTAAAAGGCCATATAGGATGGGAGTGAAAGATCTGGAGAAACTTAAGGAAGAATTAAACTCTTTGCTAGAAAAAGGGTATATTCGTCCTAGTTCTTCACCATGGGGAGCACCAGTGTTGTTCGTGGACAAGAAGGATGGTACGCAAAGGATGTGCGTGGACTATCGAGCACTCAATGAAGTGACGGTCAAGAACAAGTACCCCCTGCCAAGGATTGATGATCTGTTCGATCAATTGAAGGGAGCTTGTGTGTTCTCCAAGATAGATCTTCGATCAGGCTACCACCAGATGAGGATCCGACCATCCGACATACCCAAGACGACCTTCACTACTCGGTATGGGCTATATGAGTTCACAGTCATGTCCTTTGGACTAACCAACGCTCCAGCATACTTCATGTACTTGATGAATAGCGTCTTCATGGACTACCTGGACAAGTTCGTGGTGGTGTTCATTGATGATATTCTGGTCTTCTCCAAGAATGAAGAAGAACATGAAGAGCATTTGAGGATGGTGATGCAAAGACTCCGGGAACATCAGCTATATGCCAAGTTGAGCAAGTGTGAGTTCTGGTTGAAGGAAGTGGCATTCTTCGGACACGTGCTGTCCAACGGAGGAGTGGCAGTTGACCCGAAGAAGGTTAATGATGTGTTGAGCTGGAACCTGCCTTGGGATGTCAGCGAGATCAGGAGTTTCCTCGGGATGGCCGGATATTATCGACGATTCATCGAAGGATTCTCCAAGATTGCTAAACCCATGATGGCGTTATTGGAGAAAAATGCCAAGTTCATCTGGACAGAGGAGTGCCAAACCGGCTTCGAAGAGTTGAAGAAGAGGCTGACAACAACACCTGTACTGGTATTGCCCGACATAGCCAAGAGCTTCTCTATCTACTGCGATGCATCCCGTCTTGGACTGGGGTGTGTACTTATGCAAGAAGGGAGAGTTGTGGCATATGCATCAAGACAGTTGCGGAAGCATGAACAGAACTACCCGACACATGATTTGGAGTTGGCAGCTGTGGTACATGCTCTGAAGATTTGGAGGCACTACTTGATTGGTCACAAGTGTGACATCTACACTGATCACAAGAGCCTCAAGTATGTCTTCACTCAATCAGATATGAACATGAGGCAACGCCGATGGTTGGAGTTGATCAAGGACTATGATCTGAAGATCCACTACCACCCGGGAAAGGCTAACTTGCTGGCAGATGCGCTAAGTAGGAGAAGTTATGTGAACAAGATCACCGGTCACTGTCTGCCAGCAGAGCTCAGCTTGGAGTTTGAGAGGATGAGTCTGGGATTTGTGACCAGCATCACAGAGATGACAGTAGAACCGACTCTGGAGCAGGAGATCCGGAAAGGTTAGCTTGGGGATGAGAAGATCAAGGAGATTTTGGAGAATGTTGCCCTAGGAAAGGCACCTGGATTCCAAATTGATGAACAGGGAACCTTGTGGCACGGCAAAAGGATATGTGTACCCGATATAGCACATATCAAGGACACGATCCTAAGAGAAGCGCATGATTCGGCATACTCGAGTCACCTAGGAAGCACGAAGATGTACCAAGATATCAAGGAAAGATTCTGGTGGTACGGATTGAAGCGTGATGTGGCGACGCATGTGGCACTGTGTGACACATGTCAGAGAGTTAAGGCTGAACATCAGAGGCCAGCCGGATTACTCCAGCCCCTGAAGATACTGGAATGGAAATGGGAAGAAGTTGGTATGGACTTCATAACGGGTCTACCCCGCACACAGCGAGGATTTGACTCCATTTGGGTGATTGTGGACCGCTTGACCAAAGTGGCACACTTTCTTCCAGTAAAGACCACCTACACGGGAGCCAGACTAGCAGAGCTATATATGGAAAGGATTGTGTGCCTACATGGAGTGCCAAAACGGATAGTGTCTGACTGAGGTACTCAGTTCACGTCACACTTCTAGCAGAAGCTGCATGTGTCCATGGATACTAAACTACATTTCAGCTCAGCTTATCACCCACAGACGGATGGACAGATAGAGCGAACCAACCAAATTCTGGAAGACATGTTGAGAGCATGTGCTCTGCAGTACGGTGTTAGTTGGGACAAAAGTTTGCCCTATGCGGAATTCTCGTACAACAACAGCTACCAGAAGAGTCTGCAGATGGCACCATTCGAGGCTTTGTATGGCAGGAAGTGTAGGACTCCACTATTCTGGAATCAGACTGGAGAAAGTCAAGTTTTCGGTCCCGAGATACTCAGGGATGCAGAACGCCAAGTACAAGTGATCAGGCAGAACTTAAAAGTGGCACAGTCCAGGCCGAAGAGTTATGCTGATGTCAGATGAAGGGATCTCAGTTTTACAGTTGGAGATTTTGTGTACCTCAAGGTGTCACCGATGAGGGGCGTGAAGAGGTTCAATGTCAAGGGCAAGCTAGCACCTCGATACATCAGACCTTTCCAGATACTTGAAAGGAAGGGTGAAGTGGCATATCAATTGGGACTACCTAAGAGGTTGGCCGGAGTGCACGATGTGTTCCATGTGTCACAACTGAAGAAATGTTTGCGGGTGCCTGAAGAGCAAATCCCGATAGATGAGTTGAATGTGCAAGAGGACCTTACCTACGAGGAGTATCCGGTTAGGATTCTGGAGGTGTCTGAGAGGGTGACAAGAAACAAGGTCATCCGGATGTGCAAGGTACAGTGGAGCCGACACTCGGAAGATGAGGCCACTTGGGAACGGGAGGAAGATCTCAAGACCGAGTACTCACAGCTCTTTGTATCTACTACCGAATCTCGAGGACGAGATTCATCTTAAGGGGGGTAGGTTTGTAACACCCAAAAATGGCCCATTTAAAATTTTTAGTAATTAATTGGCTTTTATTTTAATTGTTCATATTTAATATAGGTTAAATGAATTATTTATGAATATTAAAATCAAATATAAGATGTAGAAACATTTTTGTTGCATTCATGCTGCTGCACTGTGTTTTGGTTGTTGGCAAATTAAGTTGGAATTTAAATTCTGTTTAAATTCAAATTTAATTTGAATTTATTTGAGCCCTAGAAAAGTTAATTCAAGCCGAGTTCACTTTTGCTCCCTAAGCTTTTCCCCGGTCCACTTTCGCACCCGCTACTCTTCCCCAGTCCGGCCCAGCCCCTCTTTTCTCTCCCGCTCGGCCCACCAGCCTCTTCCCCCGCGCACCTTCACTTCCGGTCCAGTAGCGGCCCGGGGTTGCGCCCCCCTCCCTCTCTCCCTCGCTGCCGACTGGCCCCACTCGTCGGATCCTCCCCCTTCCTCTCGACGGCGCGCCCCTCTTCACCGCGCGCAATCTCCGCCGCCCGCCCGGCGGCCAGCACCTTCCCCGAAGCTTCGCGCCCGCTTCCCTTCCTTCCCCGCACCGATCTCTTTCCTTTTGTGCCCGCTCCCCAGATGGAACGCCCTGCTCCACTTGGAAACCCGGCCGCTGGCGCTTGATCCCCGATCCCGAGCTGCATGCCAAGGCAGGGGCCTCCCCGGGCTATTTAAGCCACCCCGAGGACCCCCAACACCTCACAATCCTACAACCGAGCTTCCAAGCCCCGCCAGTGCCCTCCCCACGTCGCTCCTCGCTCTGCGCCACCGCCCGATATCACACCCCAAAATTTTCGAATTTTGGGATGTGAATATTTAACATAATTAATACAATAATTTTCTCAATTTTCTAAAATTTTTCAAGCTTTATATAATTTACAGGGAATTTAGTATACGAAAATTTTGTTTTCTGAGTTACATTAAAATAATATAGGATTAATATTGAGTGCCTTGCATTCATGTTGTCTGCATTGTGTTTTGTTTGTGTGCGGTTCAATTGGAATTTAAATTCTGTTTAAATTCGAATTTGAATCGTTTTGTTCGGAGCCCTAGAAAAGTTGCAGCAGCCCGAGTCCACTTTTTCCCCTGAATTCTTTCTCTCGGACGAGCTTGCCCCTCCCTCTTTCTTTCCCCGCAGCAGCCCAGCTCCCCGCGCTCCCGCTTTCGGCCCGCCTTCGGCCTGCCCCCTCTCCCACTGCCGCGCCAGCCCGCTCCGTCCGCAGTGGCCCAACTTGGCCCAGCAGACCGCGCAGCACCCCGCCTTCCTTTCTCCTCCCAACGCGGCCCAGCAGCCGGCCCGCCTTGCGCCGCCTCCCGCCACTGACACGCGGGGCCCGCGTGTCAGGGTCATCTCCTACCTCCCGACGGAGTCCGACCCGAACACGCGCCGGAGTCCGGCTCGACCACGGCACGGACGCCGAGGCCCACCCGAGCTCTTCTCGGCCGCCCTTCAAATAGCCGCCGCCGCCTCACGATCCCATCGAACCCTAGCCGCCCCGCTCGCGTTTCCCGCACGACCGCCGCCAAAGCCGTCGCCGCCGAGTTCTGTGCCGCCGTCGATCCGCCGGTGCAGCGCCGCTTCACCGTCACCGACCGCCAGGGGAGCTTCGTGTGGAGGTAAGGAGCCTCCCGAGCCCCTCCTTGCTCCCTCTCCCCTTCTGCAGCTCGTGGCGCGCCACCTCCGCTGTTCCGCCGCCGACGAGACCTATCCCGATCTACTCGCCGTCGTCCTACGCACCTGTAGCACCAGATCGCGCCCCGAACCGTGCCCCGTAGCTCGAGTTCCACCCTTCGCCGGCGATGCGCCACCGCATTCGACTCAGCGCCGCCGCTCGTCGCGCCGCCGCCGACTCTCCTCTCCCCTTGATCCAATCCCAGCCACCCGTGTTCAATACGACGGCCCGGATTTAATTGAGCTCGAGTCAACCCAAGTCAATACCGGTCAAACCCAGTCAGCCGAGCCAGCTTTGCAAAAGAGCCCCTGACCTTTTTCAAAATTAACCCGCGGTCCAGATCAATTCAAAAATAATTAGAATTAGGTCCTAATTTTTACAGAAACCCCCTGCCTTATTTAAAAATAGCACCCGAGGTCCTGTTTAAGTTATTTTACGTTTTAGCCCTCCTATTTTTATATAAAATTATGTTTTAGCCCCTGAGTTTTTGCAAATAAGCCCCTGGAACTTTTAAAACTTTGTCAGCAAGTCCCCGAACCTTAGGAAAGCCATAACTTCTTCGTTTTAGCTCCGATTTGAGTGATTTTCGTGCTCACGTGTTCGTAGCGAAGTGTAGATTAGTTTCCAAGCCTCCTTTTGTACTGTTTTTACTGTTTGGTGTAATGTTCTAATAGATTAATATTGTTTGCATGCACTGGCTTGTGTGGATGCTTGTGTGTTGCTTCGTGAGTCCAGTCGGTGAGCCGTACGCGTTTGAGTTCGAGGGTTACGAGGAGCAGGACCAGCAGCAGCAGCAGCAGTTTGACGAAGGCAAGTACAGCACGGACAATCCTTGCTACCTAAACACACCTCTTACATTATTTATTGCATATGCATGTGTCTAAATTGTCACCCTTTTTAAGGTTGTACCTAGCTTGATTATCCTATACCTTGATTACCTTGGGTTAATGCATTTCGGTAGATCCTTGCTAGGCGTAGCTACTGTCACTATTATGCAAATGTTAACTTTGATATAATGGTTCACTCCAACTTGATGATTAAAACTTGCTTTTTTTAGCAACATGGATCAGGGAACTAGGGCGTAAGCTTCGTGCCTGGCCCTAGTGTCTCTCCGTAAGGACCGGTTCTTAAAGCGGCCACCCAGGAACCTGTCGCCACCGCTGGAACTATAATGGCTCTGGTCTTGGACAAGTAACATGTACGGCTCTAATTTAACAGTAGTTACCGACAGGCCGACGGCGTTATGGGAAGCATGGGTGAGAGTATGGTTTGGTCCACCGAGGACGGGTTTTCCGTCGGCTATGCCTCGTCAGGCAAAGTCCCGTGCTCCGCACGTTGCGCTATTTATTTTTGTTGCTGGCCTTCGTGCCGCGCTCCGGACGCCATTGACCCTCCTATTCGGAGCGCCCTGGGAGTCAGTCAATCTCGGTGCCTTGGGTCATGCTGCCTAGGTTGTACCATAATGGCTACTGTTATTTTAGGGTGTCTTGTGAAAAGCCTCGTAGCGTCCCTATGCGATCACACCTCGGAAGTGTGGTTTGAGAGGTCTGGTCCACCTCGGCATGACTGGGTTTAAAGTTCTATGAACTTTTAAGCGACCGGTGGGTAAAGGGCGAAACCTCTGCAGAGTCATGAGCGGCCTGGATCCTTTTTGATTAGAAGATGATATTATTTATTACTGTTTAATGTTTATTTCTACTTTACTTATTGGGGAATTCAACTGGGATTCATATACTTGTAGTAACTTTGGTATATGCTAAAATGAATCAACTAAAAGTGCTAATGCAGTACAGCCGTGTCAAGCCTTTCTTTTAAGCCTTCATATACCCGAGTTGTACTTGCTAAGTAAGACAATTACTTACACTTGCCAATATTCAACAAAATCCCGGATGGTTAGCAGATGGAGTGAAAGAGACAACTACTGAGATTCCTGAGGATCGTCTGAATTCTGAGCTGTGGTCAACCAGTCGGTGTCCCTGTGGACTTGAGGCTCTACCCGTGAGGATAGTTAATAAATAGTCTTCCGCTGTGTTTTAGGTAAACTCTGATGCAAAAACTAGTTTATTCGAGCATATATACTCTGTTTTACCACATTTGTAAGCTGTATGTGTTTTGTGGACTTCCTGGGCACACATACAGTAGCATTCGGGTTTCTGTGTAAATCCGGGTGTGACACCCGACGGCCGCCGCCGTCGAACATCGCCACCACCGCCCTCTGCGCATTGGTAACTCACCCTAGGGCTTCCTGAGGAGGTAATCGCGCTAACCAAGTTGATCCCCGCCGTTGTTTGCCCTTCACCACGCCTAATCCGCTCGCCGGTCTTGCACAGGGACCTCACCGCCGCTCCGCCTCGCCGTCCGAGCCACTCGCCGCCCGACCGTCATCGTGACCTACCTAGGTGAGCTCGCCATACCCTCACGATGCTCCAGGACCAAACCTTTTCCCAATTGGAGCTCCGTAGCTCGATCTAGCCTTTGCTCCGGCGAAGCGCCGCCGCCCCCGAGCCGCGCCGCCGTCCCCGCTGTCGCTGGCCACTTTCCCCTCCGCCTGATCCACTCCGAGCCGATCCGACGGTGCACAAACACCTGAGCCCCCGAGTCAAACCGAGGATAACGGTCAGCCCTGTAGATTTTGCTAAAGAGCCCCCCCAGTTTCTGTTAATCAACCCGCAGTCCACCGCAGTTCAAAAATATTTATGTATATGTCACACCCGGATTTACACAGAAACCCGAATGCTTCTATATGTGTGCCCAGGAGGTCCACAGAACACATATAGATAACAAATATGATAAACAGAGTACATATGCTCGAATAAAATGGTTTTACATCAGAGTTTGACTAAAATAACTAAATAACACAGCGGAAGACTATTTATTAACTCTCTCTAAACGATGACGAAGACGAAGCCGAACTCCATAATCCACAGGGACACCGACTGGTTGAGCACAGCTAGTAGAATGGCAGATCTTCAGGAAACTCAACAGCAGTAGTACCATCTAATCCATCTATTACCCATCCGGGATTTTGTTGAATGGCAAGTGTAAGTAATTGTCTTACTTAGCAAATACAACACGGGTAATGAAGGCTTAAAAGAAAGGCTTGACACGGCTGTACTGCATTAGCAATTTTAGTTGATTCATTTTAACATAAACCAAGATTACTACAATTAAGTGAAACCCAGTTGCAATTCCCAATTAATGAAGTAGAGGTGAACATTAAACAATAATAAACATCAACTTCTAATCAAAAAGGATCCAGGCCGCTCTTGACCCTGAGCAAGGCTATCATGATAGATTATACACTCTGCAGAGGTTTCGCCCTTTTCCCACCAGTCGCGTAAAAGTTCAAAGGAACTTTGCACCCAACCACGCACATCAACACTTCCGAGGTGTGACTGCATAGGGACGCTACGAGGCTTTTCACAAGACACCCTAACCAAACAGTAGCCGTTATGGTACAACCTAGGCAGCATGACCCAAGGCACCGAGATTGACTGACGCCCATGTCGCAACACGAGGGGGTCAATGGCGTCCAAGCGCGGAAAAGAATAACAACAACAAAATAAATAGCGCAACGTGTGGAACCCCCACCATACGGAAGCTCCCAACACGGGACTGTGCCTCACGGGGACATAGCCAACGGATACTCCGTCCTCGGTGGATCAAACCATACTCTCACCCATGCTTCCCATAACGCCGTCGGCCCGTCGGTAACTACTGTCACGCTAGAGCCGTACATGTTACTTGTCCAAGACCAGAGCCATTATAGTTCCGGCGGTGGCGACAGGTTCCTGGGTTGCCGCTTTAAGAACCAGTCCTTACGGAGAGACACTAGGGCCAAGCATGAAGCATACGCCCTAGCTCCCTGTTCCATGTTGCTAAAAAGCAAGTTTTACCATTAACATTGAAGTGAACCATTAAGTCAAGATTAACAGTTAAACATTGGTGACAGTAGCGGCGCTTAGCAAAGGTCTACCCAAATGCAATAACCCAGGGTAATCAAGGTATAGGATAAGCAAAGCTAGGAATAACCTTAATAGGAACAATTTAGACACATGCATATGCAGTAAATAGTGTAAAGGTGTGTTTAGGTAGCAAGGATTGTCCGTGCTGTACTTGCCTTCGTCCAACTGCTGCTGTTGCTCTTGCTGCTGCTGTTGGTCCTGCTCCTCGTAACCCTCGAACTCAAACGCGTACGGCTCACCGACTGGACTCATACATCAACACACAAGCATCCATACAAGCCAGTACATGCAAACAATATTAATCTATTAGAACAGTACACCAAACAATAAAAACAGAACAAAAGAAGGCTGCAAAACTAATCTACGCTTCGCTACGAACACGTGGGCGCGAAAATCACTCAAATCGGAGCTAAAACGAAGAAGTTATAGCTTTTCTAAGGTTCAGGGACTCGCTGGCAAAGTTTTAAAAAGTTCCAGGGGCTTTTTTTTTTGCAAAAACTCAGGGGCTAAAACATAATTTTATATAAAAACAGGAGGGTTTATTTGCAAAATAACCAAAACAGGACCTCGGGTACTATTTTTAAATAAGGCAGGGGGTTTTCTGCAAAAATCAGGACTTAACTGTAATTATTTTTGAATAGATTTGGACTGCGGGTTAATTTTGAAAAAGGATAGGGGTTCTTTTGCAAAACATCCAGGGTTGACCGGTATTGACCCGAGTTGACTCCGGTTGGCTTTCGATCTGGGCCGTCGGATCTAGTGTGGACGACTGAGATTGGATCCAGGGGAGAGGGGTCACCGGCGGCGACGGAGCTGCGGCGGCGAGCGGCGGCGCTTCGCCGGCGTTGCTCGAAATCGAGCTAGGGGCCTCGATTTGGGACGGGCTGAGGCGCTATGGCTTCGGGGTGACGCGACGAACTCGTCGGGGTGGGTCTCGTCGACAGCGGAGCAACGACGGAGGCGCGCGACGATCTATGGCGGCGGCGGAGCTCGGGTAGCGACGGCGACGAGGCTACGGTGCGCGAGACTGAACAAGAACCGGCCTGGGAGCGAGCTTACCTGCCAAGAAAACTTCTCTGGCGATCAATTTGGCCCGAACGGTGCTACACCGACGGATCGACGGCGGCCGGCGGACAACAGCGTCGGGTGGTGCCGGCGATGACGTTCCGGTGCGCGGGAGGGGTTAAGCGGGGGCTTGGCGTGCTCCTAATGGCTCGGCGATGCTAATCCGCGGGTCGGCCGGCGCGGAAGGGTGACGGAGCAGCGAGTCGACGACGGCGGCGACTTCGGGCGGCGGCGGCGCACGAGCTCGAGCGGCGGAGGATTGGCGGCGCAAAATTGAGGGTTAGGGGCGGCACGGCCGGGGCCTTTATGGAGCGGCCGAGGGAAAAGTCCGGGGGGGGGGGGGGAATCCTCGGCGTCCATGCCGTGTCCGGTCGGGATTCCGGCGCCGTGTTCGGGAGGGAGTCGGGCGAGAGGTAGGGGACAACCTGACTTGTGGGACCGCTCGGTCAGCGGCTACGACGCAAGGCAGGCCGGCCTGTCTGTTGGGCCGAGTCGGGGAAGCGGGGCGCTGCGCTGGCTGCTGCTGGGCCGGACCGGGCCGAGGAAGGGGAGGGCGGCTGCCGCGGGAACGGGAAGGCGAGCAGGCCGGTGCGGGGCAGAGCAGGCCGCTGGGCCGGGCCGGAAACGAAGCGGAGGGAGGCTGGGCCGCTGCGGGAAAAAGAATAGAAGGGCTAAAATCGGCCGGGGAAAAAGTTAAGGGAGGAAAAGTGGACTCGGGCCGCAGAAACTTTTCTAGAGCTCCAAACTAAGCGATTCAAATTTGAATTCAAACAGAATTTAAATTCCAATTGAACCACACACAAACAAAACTCAATGCAGTCGGCATGAATGCAACAAAAATGTTTCTAACCTTATATTAAATTTTATTTCCCATAAATAATTTATTTTTCCTTAGATAAATATGAGCATAAAATTAAATAAAAATAATTTAATTACTAAATTTTAAAAATAGGCATTTTTAGGGTGTTACAAACCTACCCCCCTTAAGATGAATCTCGCCCTCGAGATTCGGATGTGGATGGGAATAACTGTGGATATTCAGCTCTGAGGTCTTCTTCCCTTTCCCAAGTTGCTTCATCCACTGAATGACGGCTCCACTAAACCTTGCACATCCGGATCACTTTATTTCTGGTGACTCTTTCTGACTCTTCCAAAATTCTGACAGGATGTTCAGTATAGGTAAGATCTTCCTCCATATTCAGCTCATCAATCGGAATCTGCTCCTCAGGTACTCGCAAGCACTTTTTCAACTGAGACACATGAAATACATCATGTACTCCTGCTAACTTCTCCGGTAACTCTAACTGATATGCCACCTCACCCTTCCGACCAAGTACCTTGAACGGTCCAATGTATCGAGGTGCTAACTTGCCCTTGACGTTGAACCTCTTCACGCCTCTCATGGGTGACACCTTGAGATACACGAAGTCTCCAATTTCAAAGCTGAGATCCCTCCGTCGGTTATCTGCATAGCTCTTCTCTCTGGATTGTGCCACTTTCAGATTCTGTCTGATTATCTGCACGTGTCGCTCTGCCTCTCTTAGTATCTCAGGTCCAAATACCTGACTTTCTCCCGTCTGATTCCAGAATAGTGGTGTCCTACACTTTCTGCCATACAAAGCCTCGAATGGTGCCATCTGCAAACTCTTCTGATAGCTGTTGTTGTACGAGAATTCCGCGTATGGTAAACTCTTATCCCAACTGGCACCATATTGTAAGGCACATGCTCTCAGCATATCTTCCAATATCTGATTGGTCCGTTCTGTCTGCCCATCTGTCTGCGGATGGTATGCTGAGCTGAACTGTAGCTTAGTGTCCATAGACTCATGCAATTGTCGCCAAAAATGTGATGTGAACTGGGTACCTCGATCAGACACTATTCTTTTCGGTACCCCATGCAAACACACAATCCTCTCCATATACAACTCCGCTAGTCTGGCTCCCGAGTAGGTGGTCTTTACTGGTAGGAAATGCGCCACCTTGGTCAGACGATCCACGATTACCCAGATTGAGTCAAATCCTCTCTGAGTGCGGGGTAAGCCTGTGATGAAATCCATACCAACTTCTTCCCACTTCCATTCAGGTACCTTCAGGGGCTGGAGCAAACCTGCTGGCCTCTGATGTTCCGCCTTGACTCTCTGACACGTGTCACATAGAGCTACGTATGTGGCCACATCTCTCTTCAATCCGTACCACCAAAATCTCTCTTTGATATCTTGGTACATCTTGGTACTACCTGGGTGTATCGAATACGCCGACTCATGGGCTTCCCTGAGAATTGCATCCCTGATCTGTACTATATCTGGTACACAGATCCTCTTCTCGTACCACAATGTTCCTTGGTCATCCACTCGAAACCCAGGGGCTTTTCCTAATGCCACTAGGTCTACGATCTCCTTGATCTTCTCATCTGTGAACTGTCCTTTTCGGATATCTTGTTCCAAGGTCGGTTCTACTGCCATCTCGGTGACGCTGGTCACAAATCCCAGACTCATCCTTTCGAACTCTGCACTGAGTTCTTCTGGTAAGCAATGTCCCGTGATCTTATTCACGTAATTCCTTCTACTCAGAGCATCTGCCACCAAGTTGGCCTTCCCTGGATGATAATGTATCTCCAAATCGTAGTCCTTGATCAACTCTAACCAACGACGTTGCCTCATATTCAGATCTGACTGTGTGAACACATACTTGAGACTCTTGTGGTCTGTGTAAATATCACACTTATGTCCAATCAAGTAATGCCTCCAAATCTTCAAGGCATGTACTACAGCTGCTAACTCCAGATCATGTGTTGGGTAATTCTGCTCATGTTTCCTCAACTGCCTCGATGCATAAGCTACTACTCTGCCTTCCTGCATGAGCACACATCCCAATCCTAGACGAGATGCATCGCAGTAGATAGAGAAGCTCTTGGTTATATCCGGCAACACTAGCACGGGTGCCGTTGTCAACCTCTTCTTCAATTCCTCAAAGCTGACTTGACACTCTTCAGTCCAGACAAACTTGGCATTTTTCTCCAATAACGCCGTTAGGGGTTTAGCAATCTTGGAGAACCCTTCAATGAACCTCCGATAGTATCCAGCCATTCCAAGGAAACTTCTGATTTCACTCACATCCTTAGGCGGATTCCAACTTATCACATCACTAACCTTCTTCGGATCAACTGCCACTCCACCATCGGACAGTACGTGTCCCAAGAATGCTACTTCCTTCAACCAAAACTCACACTTGCTCAGCTTGGCATACAACTGATGCTCACGAAGTCTCTGCATCACCAACCTCAGATGTTCTTCATGCTCTTCCTCATTCTTGGAGAAAACCAGAATGTCGTCAATGAACACTACCACGAACTTGTCAAGATAGTCCATGAACACACTGTTCATCAGATACATGAAGTATGCCGGTGCATTTGTCAAACCAAAAGACATGACTGTGAACTCATATAGACCATATCGGGTTGTGAAGGCTGTTTTGGGGATGTCAGTCACTCGTATCCTCATCTGATGGTAACCGGATCGGAGATCGATCTTAGAGAACACACACGCTCCTTTCAACTGGTCGAAGAGGTCATCAATCCTTGGCAGCGGGTACTTGTTCTTGATGGTCACTTCATTCAAAGCTCGATAATCCACACACAATCTCTGGGTCCCATCTTTCTTATCCACGAACAAAACTGGTGCTCCCCAAGGGGATGAACTAGGACGAATATACCCTTTTGCTAACAACGCCCTTAGTTCCTCCTTAAGTTTCTCTAGTTCTTTTACTCCCATTCTATATGGCCTCTTAGCTATAGGTGCAGTTCCAGGCTTAAGATCAATAACAAATTCAACTTCGCGGTCTGGGGGCATACCTGGTAACTCATCTGGAAACACGTCTGGGAATTCGCACACCACTCTGATGTCTTCCAGTGCTACACCTTCGGCTTGGTAGATCTGATTGTGTCCCACGGGGCTAGCTGCTTGGTACTCCACTTTCTCACCAGTCTTTGCTGTCAGTTGCACTGTTCTTTTAGAGCATTGAATCACCCCGTCATATCTGGCTAACCAGCTCATACCCAGAATCAAGTCAAACCCAAGGGTTTCTAGGACTATCGGGTTTACCACAAAGTCTACCCCCCTTATTGTGATGGTGATACAGGGGCAACGTAAAGTGGCACGCTGTTCTCCCCCAGGTGAACTAACTACCATGGGGTTCCCCATAGGTTGCAAGATCATCATGTTCTTTTTCACGAAAGCAGCAGATATGAAAGCATGCGAAGCTCCAGTATCAAACAAAACAGTTGCGAGAGACGAGTTGACAGGAAACGTACCCACAACGACATCCGTTGCTCCTTCTGCGGTTTCTGCACCCATGTGGTTGACCTTTCCTCTCGCCGGGTTCTGCTGCTGGTTCCCGTTCTGGTTCTGCGGTTGTCCAACCCTCGGATTGTTGTTCTGACCAACGGTCTTGCGAGGACAAGCGCTGGCATAGTGTCCCAGCTCACCACAACCAAAACACCTCGGAGCCGTAGGTGCATTGTTGGTTGGATTGGGGTGTTGGACAGGACCATTCTGTGACTGGTTTTGGGGGCGCTGCTGAGGTAGTGCTGAGGGGTACTGGGGACGCGGCTGGTACTGGGGTCGTTGCTGATACTGGTTGCGGTTCATCAAACCGGACTGTCCCTGAAAACGCTGTGGAGTCACCATCTGCTGGTTTCCTTGCTGAGGATTGAAGCAAGGGCGAACATTGCTTCCTGACGGTGTGCCTTGAAGCTTCCTCTTCTTTTCCTCCATCTCGCGGCGCTTGTGCTCCAGCAGTAGTGCGCTATCCACCAGTTCTTGAAAAGTGGCGAATTTGGAACACAGGAGCTGGTACTGGAGTGTATCATGCAGGCCATCTCGGAATCGGGTCTGCTTCTTCCTATCAGTATTCACGTCGTCTAGAGCATAACGGGCCAACTCAATGAACTTGTCACGATAAGCGGTGACACTCATACCTTCTTGCTTCAATGCCAGGAACTCCTTCTTCTTCAAGGTCATCAGTGCTTCCGGCATGTGCTGAGAACGGAAACTGTCGCGGAACTCCTGCCAAGTGATCTGATCACGATTGGGGTGAGCATACTGGTACGCATCCCACCAATCCAAAGCTGCTCCCTGGAGCTGTCCACTTCCATACAACACCTTCTCCCGGTCGTTGCACTGAGCGATGTCCAGCTGTCGTTCCACTGCCTTGAGCCAGTCCTCTGCTTGCATTGGGTCGCTAGACTTGTTGAAGGTAGGAGGGCGTCCCTTCATAAACTCGCCCCTTTTATCTCGGGGTTGCACGTAGTGCTGTTGGGGCGGGTTCTGCTGATTCTGCTGCATCAGTGCTATGGTTTGCGCCATCTGCTGTGTCAGCTGGAGTTGCATCTGCATCATCTGCTCCATGGTGAGTGGCGGTGGTGGAGGTGGTGGGTTCTGGTTCTGGATGCTTCCACTGCCTCCGGGGTTGCTTCTGGTGTTAACCATCTACCATATCAAGAGATCTCCCATCAGTATTACCGCCAACTGGTATCAGATAACCCTTGCTTGCAGATGGTGTATGAGAAGATAGCAGTACTTGGAAAGATATGATAGAGGAAGTGCAAAGGAGATAGATAACCCATCTATTTATCCACTAGCATTCCTTAAACCTTAGTCCTATATCTAGATGGAGATAGACTTGCGTCTATGACCATCACAATCATTACAAAGATCCAAATCAAACATAAGCATAATAACAGCAAAATCAAGCACCCAAAGACATGATTCACAGAAGACTCGACAGCACTGGTTTTGAAAAACGTAACTAAATGATCTGAAACAAATATCATGGTGGTCTCCTAGTGATTTTTCAACCGTTCTAACTAGGCTGCGTTCCTACAGTCAGCACGGCTCTGATACCAATCTGTCACACCCGGATTTACACAGAAACCCGAATGCTTCTATATGTGTGCCCAGGAGGTCCACAGAACACATATAGATAACAAATATGATAAACAGAGTACATATGCTCGAATAAAATGGTTTTACATCAGAGTTTGACTAAAATAACTAAATAACACAGCGGAAGACTATTTATTAACTCTCTCTAAACGATGACGAAGACGAAGCCGAACTCCATAATCCACAGGGACACCGACTGGTTGAGCACAGCTAGTAGAATGGCAGATCTTCAGGAAACTCAACAGCAGTAGTACCATCTAATCCATCTGTTACCCATCCGGGATTTTGTTGAATGGCAAGTGTAAGTAATTGTCTTACTTAGCAAATACAACACGGGTAATGAAGGCTTAAAAGAAAGGCTTGACACGGCTGTACTGCATTAGCAATTTTAGTTGATTCATTTTAACATAAACCAAGATTACTACAATTAAGTGAAACCCAGTTGCAATTCCCAATTAATGAAGTAGAGGTGAACATTAAACAATAATAAACATCAACTTCTAATCAAAAAGGATCCAGGCCGCTCTTGACCCTGAGCAAGGCTATCATGATAGATTATACACTCTGCAGAGGTTTCGCCCTTTTCCCACCAGTCGCGTAAAAGTTCAAAGGAACTTTGCACCCAACCACGCACATCAACACTTCCGAGGTGTGACTGCATAGGGACGCTACGAGGCTTTTCACAAGACACCCTAACCAAACAGTAGCCGTTATGGTACAACCTAGGCAGCATGACCCAAGGCACCGAGATTGACTGACGCCCATGTCGCAACACGAGGGGGTCAATGGCGTCCAAGCGCGGAAAAGAATAACAACAACAAAATAAATAGCGCAACGTGTGGAACCCCCACCATACGGAAGCTCCCAACACGGGACTGTGCCTCACGGGGACATAGCCAACGGATACTCCGTCCTCGGTGGATCAAACCATACTCTCACCCATGCTTCCCATAACGCCGTCGGCCCGTCGGTAACTACTGTCACGCTAGAGCCGTACATGTTACTTGTCCAAGACCAGAGCCATTATAGTTCCGGCGGTGGCGACAGGTTCCTGGGTTGCCGCTTTAAGAACCAGTCCTTACGGAGAGACACTAGGGCCAAGCATGAAGCATACGCCCTAGCTCCCTGTTCCATGTTGCTAAAAAGCAAGTTTTACCATTAACATTGAAGTGAACCATTAAGTCAAGATTAACAGTTAAACATTGGTGACAGTAGCGGCGCTTAGCAAAGGTCTACCCAAATGCAATAACCCAGGGTAATCAAGGTATAGGATAAGCAAAGCTAGGAATAACCTTAATAGGAACAATTTAGACACATGCATATGCAGTAAATAGTGTAAATGTGTGTTTAGGTAGCAAGGATTGTCCGTGCTGTACTTGCCTTCGTCCAACTGCTGCTGTTGCTCTTGCTGCTGCTGTTGGTCCTGCTCCTCGTAACCCTCGAACTCAAACGCGTACGGCTCACCGACTGGACTCATACATCAACACACAAGCATCCATACAAGCCAGTACATGCAAACAATATTAATCTATTAGAACAGTACACCAAACAATAAAAACAGAACAAAAGAAGGCTGCAAAACTAATCTACGCTTCGCTACGAACACGTGGGCGCGAAAATCACTCAAATCGGAGCTAAAACGAAGAAGTTATAGCTTTTCTAAGGTTCAGGGACTCGCTGGCAAAGTTTTAAAAAGTTCCAGGGGCTTTTTTTTTTGCAAAAACTCAGGGGCTAAAACATAATTTTATATAAAAACAGGAGGGTTTATTTGCAAAATAACCAAAACAGGACCTCGGGTACTATTTTTAAATAAGGCAGGGGGTTTTCTGCAAAAATCAGGACTTAACTGTAATTATTTTTGAATAGATTTGGACTGCGGGTTAATTTTGAAAAAGGATAGGGGTTCTTTTGCAAAACATCCAGGGTTGACCGGTATTGACCCGAGTTGACTCCGGTTGGCTTTCGATCTAGGCCGTCGGATCTAGTGTGGACGACTGAGATTGGATCCAGGGGAGAGGGGTCACCGGCGGCGACGGAGCTGCGGCGGCGAGCGGCGGCGCTTCGCCGGCGTTGCTCGAAATCGAGCTAGGGGCCTCGATTTGGGACGGGCTGAGGCGCTATGGCTTCGGGGTGACGCGACGAACTCGTCGGGGTGGGTCTCGTCGACAGCGGAGCAACGACGGAGGCGCGCGACGATCTATGGCGGCGGCGGAGCTCGGGTAGCGACGGCGACGAGGCTACGGTGCGCGAGACTGAACAAGAACCGGCCTGGGAGCGAGCTTACCTGCCAAGAAAACTTCTCCGGCGATCAATTTGGCCCGAACGGTGCTACACCGACGGATCGACGGCGGCCGGCGGACAACAGCGTCGGGTGGTGCCGGCGATGACGTTCCGGTGCGCGGGAGGGGTTAAGCGGGGGCTTGGCGTGCTCCTGATGGCTCGGCGATGCTAATCCGCGGGTCGGCCGGCGCGGAAGGGTGACGGAGCAGCGAGTCGACGACGGCGGCGACTTCGGGCGGCGGCGGCGCACGAGCTCGAGCGGCGGAGGATTGGCGGCGCAAAATTGAGGGTTAGGGGCGGCACGGCCGGGGCCTTTATGGAGCGGCCGAGGGAAAAGTCCGGGGGGGGGGGGGGGGAAATCCTCGGCGTCCGTGCCGTGTCCGGTCGGGATTCCGGCGCCGTGTTCGGGAGGGAGTCGGGCGAGAGGTAGGGGACAACCTGACTTGTGGGACCGCTCGGTCAGCGGCTACGACGCAAGGCAGGCCGGCCTGTCTGTTGGGCCGAGTCGGGGAAGCGGGGCGCTGCGCTGGCTGCTGCTGGGCCGGACCGGGCCGAGGAAGGGGAGGGCGGCTGCCGCGGGAGCGGGAAGGCGAGCAGGCCGGTGCGGGGCAGAGCAGGCCGCTGGGCCGGGCCGGAAACGAAGCGGAGGGAGGCTGGGCCGCTGCGGGAAAAAGAATAGAAGGGCTAAAATCGGCCGGGGAAAAAGTTAAGGGAGGAAAAGTGGACTCGGGCCGCAGAAACTTTTCTAGAGCTCCAAACTAAGCGATTCAAATTTGAATTCAAACAGAATTTAAATTCCAATTGAACCACACACAAACAAAACTCAATGCAGTCGGCATGAATGTAACAAAAATGTTTCTAACCTTATATTAAATTTTATTTCCCATAAATAATTTATTTTTCCTTAGATAAATATGAGCATAAAATTAAATAAAAATAATTTAATTACTAAATTTTAAAAATAGGCATTTTTAGGGTGTTACAGTATAGGTCCTGGTTTTTATGGAAAACCCCCTGCTCTTTTCAAAAATAGAACCCGCGGTCTTGAGTTTAAGTTTTTACGCATAGGCCCCTGAGTTTTAACGCATAATTATATTTAGGTCCCTGGTTTCTCTAAAATAAACCCCTGGAAGTTTTTTAAAAAATACCAGCAGGTCCCTAGATCTTAGAAAAGCCATATCTTTTTCGTTTTAGCTCCGATTAGTGTGATTTTTGCGCTCATGTGTTCGTAGTGAAGCGTAGAATATTTCTAAAACCTTTTTATGTACTGTTTATACTGTTTGGTGTACTGTTCTAATAGAATATTAATTGTTTGCATGTATTGGTATGCGTGTATGCTTGTATGGTGCTTCGTGTCCAGTCGGTGAGCCGTTAGCTTTGGAGTTCGAGCTCGGTGAGGACTTTCTGAAGCAGGACTCGCAGCAGCAGCACTTTGAGGAAGGCAAGTTATAGTACGGACAATCCTTGCTACCTATACACACCTGTTTACATACACTTACTTTCATATGCATGTGTCTAAATTTGATGTCCTATTAAGGTTGTACCTAGTTTGTTTACCCCTATCCTTTGATTACCTTGGGTTTATGCATATGGGTAGATATTTGTTGTGCGCAGCTACTGTCACCATTATTCAACTGTAAATTTTGACTTAATGGTTCACTTCAACATTAATGATAAAACTTGCATATTAGCAACTTGGTTTAGGGAGCTAGAGCATGGGCTGTGTGCTTTGCTCTAGTGTCTCTCTGTAAGGTCCGGTTCTTAAAGCGGCAACCTAGGAGCCTGTCGCCACTGCTAGAACTATTATGGCTCTGGTCTTGGTCATGTAACTTGTACGGCTCTAGCTTGCCAGTGGCTACCATTGGGGCCAACGACGTTAGTGGACACAAGGTGAAAGGGTGTTTCCAGATTCCACCGAGGACGGGCGATCCGTCGGCTAGGTCACGTTAGACCCAGTCCCGTGTTGGGAGTCCTGCGATGGGGAACTCCACACGTTGCGCATGGATGGGTGCGATGCCCGCGCTCTGGATGCCATCGACCCCCCCTATGGTGTGACTCCGTAGGCGTACGTCGATCTCGGTGCCTATGGTCTCACCGCCTTGTTAAACTAGCGGCTACTGTCTTGTTAGGGTGTCTTGTGAAAAACCTCGTAGCGTCCCTATGCCGTCACACCTCGGAAGTGTTGATGTGCGTGGTTGGGTGCAAAGTTCCTTTGAACTTTTACGCGACTGGTGGGTAAAGGGCGAAACCTCTGCAGAGTGTAAAATCTATCATGATAGCCTTGCTCAAGGTCACGAGCGGCCTGGATCCTTTTTGATTATAAGATGATGTTTAGTTATGATTATTGTCACTTATACTTATTAATTGGTTTACAACCGGGTTTCATTCACTTGTAGTAACTTGGTTAATGCTAAAATGAATCAATTAAAAGTGCTAAAGCAGTTAAGCCGTGTCTAGCCTATTTTGAGCCTTCATACACGTGCTCACTTGCTAAGTATTTGTTTACTTACACTTGTCCATATTCAACAAAATCCCGGATGGGTAAACAGATTGGGCTGATCAGGAGACTGCTGCTGAGTTCCCTGAGGACCTGCCGTACTTCTGAGTTGGGCTCTCCCAGTCAGAGTCCCTGTGGACTGCGGCTCCGCTAGTTGAGAGTTATAGACTTCTGCTGTAATAAATATTATTGATATACTCTGATGTAAACTATTTTATTTTGAGCATTTGTACTCTGTTTATTATATTTGTTCGCAGTATGTGTTCTGTGGACTTACTGGGCACACATATGGCCGCATTCGGGTTTTGTGAAAATCCGGGTGTGACATTCTTGAGTGTTTTGAGCTCAGTTGTGGCTACAGATTTGGTTTTGGGTGTCACAGTACAAAAACGGTCTGACCGCTTTTGTCCTGTGTGCTGAGCTGAGCGTTGTGTTTATTGTTTCCGCTGTGTTTTGTTGGGTGGTTTGTTTAAGACTTGCTCCTAGGTCTAGAAGCACTTTAGTGGCTTCGTGGATTTGGCAAGGAAGTGAGTGGATCACGATTGGAAGTGATTTTGGGATATAGGCCAGAGTTGCTCTTTCGAGAGAAATTTTTATCAGCTCCCATTCACTCCCCCCTGTCTGGTTACCATTTCGATCCTTCAATTGGTATCAGAGCTGGTTACGGATCTTTGTGATTCTAACCAGTCTTAAGATCCAAGTATGGCATACTCAGGAAAGGGTTCGGGTCCTCCTCTCTTTGATGGGAAGAATTATCGGATGTGGTCGGTTCGGATGGGAGCTTTTCTCCATGGCAAGGGACAATTGCTATGGGATATCACTCTTGATACTACCTATACCATCCCTGCTACGAGAGTGCTCCAGGAGGCTAAGGATAAGTTTGAGGCCAATGCAAAAGCCGTTGATTACTTGTTTAAAGCACTTCACGAGCATGAATTCAATCGTGTCATCAAAGAGCACCTTGCTTGTCAGATTGGGCAAAAGTTGGAGGTTGCCCATGGGGGTGATAGTGTGGTTAAGGCTAGGCTCTTTTTGACTTACCGGAGGGAGTATGAGAAGTTCACTCATTTGCCCGGTGAGTCAATTGATTCCATGTTTTAGAGATTTACCGTGATTGTGAACAACATGCAAGCCAATATTACCAACCTCCCATACTCAGATCATGATAGAGCTGTGAAGCTCTTGCACTGCTTGGATAGATCTGTGTGGGGTGCGAAGGTTGAGGCGATTATGGAGTCAGATGGCTATGAGATGCTCACAGTTAATGGGTTGTTCTCCAAGCTCAAGTCCTCAGATATTGATAGGATGGCTATATCCAAGCTTGAGAACCCGCCTGATCCCCATAGTCTGGCTCTCATGAGTGGCTCCGGTTCTAGGTCACTTGCTAACGCTTCATGACAGGTTGCTTTGTCTATGCTTGTGTCTTTGCCAGATGAGGAGTTCGAGGTGCTAAGCGAGGACGATCTCGTGTTGCTGACCAAGAGGTTTGGGCGCATGTACGAGAACCGCAATAGTATAAGGTGTGTCGGGAGTACGTGCTACATGTGCGGCAAGATGGGGCACTTCATCATCGAGTGTTTGGAGCCAGCTAAGTCCAAGTATGAGCACAAGCACCGTTCAAGGGATGATCGCAAGCACAAGCACAAGAGCAAGGACAAGCACAACAAGAAGCATGGTGATCGCAAGCACAAGGAACGAGCCATGGTGGCCGGTGCGAGCGACGTTGACACGAGTTCAAGCTACACATCATCGAGCTCGAGCAGCGAGGATGAAGATCAAGGTCGATGCCAGAGGCACTCAAGCAAGGACTTCAACGGGCTGGCGTGTACGTCTTCCGGTGGCTTCTGCACCATGGCAAACAGCACTGACAGCAAGAAGAGTGCAAGAGAAGATTTGGACTCAGACTCCGAAGATGAGGTAAACCGCGATCCAAACTTCTTGCTAGAGGAGGTTGATAGGCTGAATGCTTTGCTTGATAACCGTGATGATGTACTTAGAATGACCAACAAGGAGAAGAGGGAGTTTAAGTCTTTGCTTTGTGTGTCTGAGGAGAAAGTGGCTAAACTTGAGTCTTTAATTGCTGCTTCTAAAGTTGAGATTGATGCTTTGAAAGTTGCTCTTGCTGTCTTTGATGAGCCTGAATGCATTGATTGTGAGCATGTGATGAATGAATTGGTTGAATATAAGAAGAAACACATGACTAAGTTGGAAGAATTTGATTTGCTCAAAGCTGAACTTGATGAGTTGAAATCTAGATCTTCTTTGCTAGGAACTTGTACTTCTTGTCCTGTCTTGCATGCTAAATTGGATGAATCTCATGCTAAGATCAAATGCCTTGAAAGTTCTTTGAAATCTTCTACCACTCATGCTTGTTCTAGTTGTGATGTAAATGCTTTGAAGATTCTTGAACTTGAGCATGCAACTAACCGATGAGAATGATGAGTTGCGTAAGTGTTTGGGTTGGTTGTCGGGTCGTGAGCCTCAGCTTGGTATGATGATAGCTTAGTTCAGGCGAGCTGATAGTCATGGGCTTGGCTCGGAGAAGGTGTGTGAGAGTGAGAATGTGGGGTGAGAGAGTGTGCCAATTCCACCAAAAGTTACCCCAGCCAAGAACACCTTTGACCCTAAACCCAACCACTTGAAAAGCAATCTCGATACTACTCCTGATCCTCCAGTCTTTCCACCACAAACCAACAATTTCCAAAAGAGAGTGATCTTTGTGGGAGAGTCGAGTGGTCTCAAGCCTAGTGAGAAGCCTCCACCAAAAAAAGCCCCAAAGCCAAAGATAGTCCACTACCATTGTGAGTTTTGTTGTTGGAATGGTCACAAATAGGAGTTCTGCTTTAGGAAGAAGAGAGAAGTGAGGCAAGAGAGAGAGAGAGAGAGAGAGATGGGTAACCGGGACAGGTACCGCTCGTCACATAGCGTGTCTGAGCCTCGTGCACCTATGCCTAGGGGTGACGGGTTTGTGCGCTCGATTCCTAGAGAGGGTGCTCGTGGGTTTGCTGGTCGTGCAGGTGTTCCTCAAAGAGGTGGTGATAGGCGCTTTGGGGTTGGGCGTGGTGAGTTTGCTAGGCATCCTCCTCCTCGTGGTCAGTACGAGTTTGGGAGGAATGACAGTAGCTTTGGCATTTGGAGGGAGTTTAGGCCACGCTTTCCCCCGCGTGGTGTCCCTCCGGTTAGGCATGATAGAGCTCCACCTGCGAGACGTGAGAGGGTTCCACAGTTTGCTAGGAGTGATAGAGTGGATTTTTCTAACCCTTCTTTTGAGTAGATGGCTCGGCACTGGTTTGACTCCTTTTGTTCTAACCTAGTGTTGAGTCGTTTGCTCACTCTCGTTCTCGTTTTTTATTTTGTAGGTGGGAGGCTTGAGGAGTGTGTGGTTGATTGACTCCAGTTGTTCTCGACATATGACCGAAGATCAAAGGTGGTTCTCAAGCCTCATCCCGGTGATGACAAAAGAGTACATGACTTTTGGGGATAATGGTATGGGAAGAGTGATTTCAGAGGGTGATATTCAGGTAAGTGAGAAGTTTGAGTTGAAGCATGTTGCTCTCGTCAAGTCGCTTGGTTTTAATTTGCTTTCGGTCTCTCAGTTGCTTGATGAGGGTTTTGAGGTTCGCTTTGTGAGTGGTGCTTCTCGGATTCTTGATTCTCGAGGTGACCTAGTTTGTATGATCATTCCTGAGGGTCAAGTTTTTCGTGCTAATTTCTTGAGGTCTTTTGATCCCTCTCGTTGTCTTGTGGCTGGTCCCTCTTTCGAGCTTTGGAAGCGGCATAGGAGGTTGGGTCATTTGAGCTTTGATTTGCTCTCTCGCTTGAGCAGTCTTGACCTTATCCAAGGATTGGCTAGGCTTCGATATGAGAAGGATTTGGTGTGTGCACCTTGTAGGCATGGAAAGATGGTCGCTACATCTCACCCACCTTTGACTAAGGTGATGACTGAGCGTCCAGGGGAGCTTTTGCATATGGACTTGGTTGGTCCAGCTTGCGTTCGCTCGGTTGGTGGGAAGTGGTATGTCCTTGTTATTGTGGATGATTATTCTTGCTATGATTGGGTGTTTTCTTGGCAGCTAAGGATGAGACTTTTGGTTTTGTTCGAGACTTGATCTTAAGGTTGAAGAATTAGCGCAAAGAAGATGCTATATGAGCTAGACGCAGTGACAATGTGACGGAGTTTAAGAACGCTCGTTTCGAGGCCTTTTGCAGTGATCTTGGTCTTGAGCATTAGTATTCTTCGCCTTATGTCGCTTGTCAGAATGGTGTTGTAGAGAGGAAAAATCGGACAATTTGTGAGATGGCCAGGACGATGCTCGATGAGCATAGCACTGCTAGGAGGTTTTGGGCCGAGGCGGTGAGTACCGCATGTTATGTGTCCAATCAGATTTTCCTTTGTGCTTTCAAGAAGAAAACTTGCTTTGAACTCTTTCATGGGAGACCTCCTAGGGTTAGTCACTTTCGAGTTTTTGGTTGCAAGTGCTTTATTCTCAAGAAGGGAAATTTGGATAAGTTTGAGTCTTGGATTCATGATGGTGTTTTTCTTGGTTATGCTAATCACTCTAGAGCATATCGTGTGCTTAAGCTTGCTACTAACCAAATCATGGAGACTTGCGAAGTCACATCGATGAGACGATTCCGTGTAGCTCTACTGTCTTTGAGTGTACAGGTGATGAGGAGATGGGACAGACGATCTTTGAAGATGAGGATGTGGATGGTGAAGATGATGATGGAGATGATGTGCCTTCTATGGAGCTTGTACCCACTACTTCCACTACGACGACTACGGCTGATGACAGTCCATCCCCCATTTCTACGTCAACACATGTACATGGAGATCGAGTGGAAGCAACTGCTGAGGGGGAGGAGGTTTCAAGACGTGAGGCACCAAGACACATTCAGGTGAGACATCCCCCCTCAGGCATCATAGGAGACATCGATGAGCGCACCACAAGGTCAAGGTCAAGGAACAACTCTCAATTTGCTCATTCTGCTTTTGTCGCGTCTTTTGAGCCCAAAGATATTAGATATGCTTTATCTGATGCGAACTGGGTCAATGACATGCACGAAGAGCTTGAGAACTTTGAGAGAAATGAGGTGTGGGAACTTGTTAAGCCTCCACCAAATTGCCATTCTATTGGAACAAAGTGGGTTTGGAAGAACAAACAGGGTGAGAGTGGTGAGGTGGTGAGAAACAAAGCTAGGTTGGTTGCCCAGGGTTTTACACAAAAAGAGGGAATTGACTATGAGACATTTGCTCCCGTAGCTCGTTTGGAGGCAATTCGAATTCTTCTAGCATTTGCCGTTGCAAAAGGGTTCAAGTTGCACCAAATGGATGTGAAGAGTGTCTTTCTGAATGGGGTGATAGAGGAAGAAGTGTATGTGAGGCAACCACCGGGGTTTGAGAGTGAGAGATACCCACACCGAGTGTACAAACTCCACCGAGCACTATATGGCCTAAAACAAGCACCCAGAGCATGGTATGGTAGGCTAAGAGGGTTCTTGTTGAGTAAGGGGTTTGTGATGGGCACCATTGATAAGACCTTGTTTCTGCTCCGTGCTGGCAATGACATCTTGATCGTGCAGATTTACGTGGATGATATTATCTTTGGTGGCTCATCTAATGCTCTTGTTGCAAAGTTTTCTGAAGATATGAGCAGGGAGTTCGAGATGTCGATGATGAGAGAGTTGCAGTTCTTTCTCGGGCTACAGATCAAGCAAGTCAAGGACGGGACATTCATGCATCAAGCGAAGTACATGAAGGACATGCTGAAGAAGTTTGACATGAACGACTCCAAGCCGATGTCGACACCGATGAGTACAACTACGGCTTTGGATGCTGACAAAGATGGTGACCCCGTGGACCAGAAGGAGTACCGGAGCATGATCGGCTCCCTTCTCCACTTGACGGCGACGAGGCCAGACATACAGTTCAACGTGTGTCTGTGGGCTCGTTTTCAGGCTTCACCGAGGACTTCACATCAGCAGGCTGTCAAGAGGATATTCAGTTACTTGAAATACACTACTGATTTGGGTCTTTGGTATTCTGCCTCGTCGACACTTAGTCTTCATGGATTTTCCGATGCTGATTTTCCCGGGTGTCATTTGGACCGCAAGTCTACCTCGGGTCAGTGTCAGTTTCTTGGGTCTTTTTTGGTTTCTTGGTCTTCTCGCAAGCGGTCTAGCGTTGCTCAATCCACCACAGAGGCCGAGTATGTTGCAGCCGCTAGTTGTTGTTCCCAGCTCCTATGGATCATGTACACTATGAGTGACTTTGGCTTGAGTTTTTCCTGAGTTCCACTTCCATGTGATAGTACCAGTGCCATAAGCATAGCTAAAAATCCAGTGTTGCATTCCAAAACCAAACACATAGAAGTGAGGTATCATTTTTTGAGGGATCATGTTGAGAAAGGACACATAGAGCTATCCCATGTCCCAACCCAAGATCAGCTAGCTGACATTTTCACTAAACCACTTGACCAAGTAACCTTTGCCTGCTTGCGAGGAGAGCTTGGAGTGTGTTGTCCTCTTTGAGTTAGTCTTGGAGCTCACTTTGTAGCATATGTATAACATCCTTGTATCATTTGTATCTTTTGTGTGATATTGGCATTTTGTACATTTTGCTTTTGCATTTGTGTGATATTTTTTGCATTTGTCATATAGCTTGCATTGTCATATATCTGGGGCTTGTTGATGTACATATATATTTATGATACATTTTAGGATGAGCTTCTCTTATATGGATTGATCACTATAACTTGCTACATTTGAGCTAGTGGGCATGCTTGTAGTCTTTTTGTGATGGTTAGCTAAGATCTTGATGCCATTGTTATATATTCATGATGAGCTTGCTATTTTTTTGAAAAGTTGCAAAAACTTTGATCTCACCCATGAGTAGATGAATTCTCTTGCTTTGTTCAAACCTAGATGCTTTTTCATGCTTAGGTTGTGCTTGAGTATCTATTTCTTGCAAATTGGGTCAGATAACATTTTATCATTGTGAATGTTTAGCCCATGAATTATCTTGTGGAGAGGCATAAGCTTCTTTTTGACGCAAAGGCATTTCATGTACCATGTATAAAATCTGAAAAAGAAATGCCTATGCTTGTAAAAAATGCTAATAATGTCATTTATGTTTTCTTGTATATATTTTGGGTGCTAAACCGTTGCATGTTGTCTACCAAGAGAAGTCTCTAATTTAGAAGTAGACACGTGGCTCGGTGGCTTTGACATGACATGAGGTAGCTTATGGGCGTTTATAATGATCTTTTGTTAAGAATTGGTGACCTTGTATGATCTTTGTATGATCAAGTTCATTTTGGCTTGAATAGGTCATGGTTAGGTTCTTTGCTCATGAGGTGAGAACTTTTGTAAAAATTTCCCAATTTGAACTCAAATTGGCCAAATGCTTATACAATCATGAAATCTTGTTGGCAATGCTTGTACAACATCTAGGACTATCTTGCTTGCTCATTTGCTAATGTGTAGCATTTTATAGTGCTCATTGTATATTTGAGAAGCTCTAGTTTGAATTTATTTGCTTTTTGTGCCTTGATTCATGCATTGGCAACAAGGGAGAGAAATTTATGCAACAAGGGGGATTTGAAGCTTGAGAAATGTTGCATTAAACTACTGGAACTTGCTCGTATAAAGGGGGAGACAATTGGAGCATTTCCTTGTATTTTAGCATTTTGGTGGTTCTGCCTGGGCAAAACTGGTCACACCGGTTTGGGAAAAATGTGCTGAAAATTGCATTTTGCATGCATTTGCCAATGGGGAGTGTGCATTTGTGCAGGGGGAGTTCCTTTAGTTTGTTGAGGTTTTGCCGGTGGTGTTGAGCCCTTTTGCCTCTCCTTGAGGAGCCGGTTCGCTTGTGACTTTGATATGGCGCTTGGTTGTCCCTTTGGGTCATTTGGTTGAGTTTCTTGTCCAAGTCATTTCCAGTTCGTATTTCTAAATCTATGTGTGCTATGTGTGTTGTCAATGCCCTAATCAAGGGGGAGATTGAGGACCATTTGTGTCCGAGGGACCGAGTGGATGGTCGCTTTCCTTGTGATGAGTGATTGACAACGTGGTGTGGATTGGCGTTCGCCTTGGCTCAAGTATTGCAGGTGTAGGATGCGGCTTGGTTTGCATTGGTGCAGGTAAAGAACAGGCGCGAAAGGTCTTAGCCGGAGCGGCCTCCCAGGAGCGGAGAGACAAGTAGGCTTGGTTCGAACGACCCGGTGGCCAGTGGGATTAAGTGCGGTTCACATGGTGCAAGAACAAGCAAGGCAACATGGATGAAGTGTCCGAGCCGGTACATTGGGCGCGACCGAGTCGAGTAACGAGGCAAGACCGAGTAGACCGTCCAGGAGCTGGAGATGAAAGGCTTGGCATGCTCGAGGCATGGCGTAGAGGCCGGACAAAGTGCGCGGGGTTTACTGGTTCACTACAAAACCATGGGGGAGGGTTTCTTGGTTTGGGCCACAAAACCAAGGCCGAAGGACCTGGCGAGCCAGGACCCGTCTGACCGGTCTGCAGAACCGGTCTGACCGGTTTCAGTCTGGGCGTTGGGAAGCTTCAAAGCGGAGGACACGCGGCGTGATCTCGAAGGTTGCGTCGGAGGGAAGCAAATCCAGATGGATGCGAGCCTAGCCAGAGGAAAATATCTGTAGCTTTACCGTTTTGCCCTTGAGGGCTTGTATCGTAGAGTTAAGTTGTAGGGGCAGTTTAGTATTTCGGCGGCGGCCATATATACTCACCTTGGTGGGAGATGGCAGCTAACTCTTTGAACGCTAGTTCATTTGCTCTTTGTTTTCTTAGGCTAGCCAAGTGTTTCATGTTGTGAGGGAGAGAGAGGAGGGGACTTCTCCACTTCGATTTTCCTCCACTTTCAAGTGGGTTGGATGAAGGGAGGAGGCTAGCTCTTTTGAAAAGCTGTTGACCTCGTGATGTTTAGTGAAATTCATGGTGCTCAAGTCTTGAGTTCTTGTCTCCTTCACGTTTTTCTTTTTCGAGCATTTTTGGGTGATTTTTGGGGGAATTTGTGTTCACCATGTTTGAGGCCATTTCTTTGTGGGTTTTCATCTTTAGTGATCATTCTTTAGTGATTTGGCCCCCTTAATCCTCGGGAAGAGTCTTCAATTTGGTGGATTTTGGTTGAACCCGAGACAAGTGTGTACATGTCGTAGATTTGCAATTCCTCTTGATTCGGTGCGAATTTGGGTTTGATTTTGGAGTCATGACTAGTTCATGATATATCCCACCTTTTGACAAAGTTTCGCCTGAATCCATGGAGCCAATTGTGAGATCGATTGAGGATAAGTTCAAGTTTTCCTCGCGGGCAGTTTTTCCTATTCTGTCTGGGCAAACCGATCTGACCGGTTTTGGTGCTGGAAGCACTTTTGTGCTGTTCTCTGCTATTCTAGTTGTGGTTCTGTTTGGTGTGGCCTGGTTTGGTGTTTTTGAGTGTTTTGAACTGAGTTGTGGCTACAGATTTGGTTTTGGGAGTCACAGGACAAAACTGTCTGACCGGTTTGTAAACCCGGTCTGACCGCTTTGGTCCTGTGTGCTGAGCTGAGCGTTGTGTTGATTGTTTCCGCTGTGTTTTGTTGGGTGGTTTGTTTTAAGACTTGCTCCTAGGTCCAGAAGCACTTCAGTAGCTTCGTGGATTTGGCAAGAAAGTTAGTGGATCGCGATTGGAAGTGATTTGGGTATATAGGCCGGAGTGGCTCTTTCGAGAGAAATTTTTATTGGCTCCCATTCACTCCCCCCCTCTATGGTCGTCATTTCGATCCTTCATTTGATCATGTAAGAACTTAGTACCTTGTGTGTGTTATCGGAATGATATTGTAAGACCTTAATAATATGTGTGATGATGTAAGACTTCAATAATGTGCGTGATGTTGGAAGACTTGAATAATGAATTATATGAATTTTTGAGTTTACAAATAAAAATGAGGCCCAGCCGCCCGCGGCCCGCCCCGGCCGGCCATGGCCCCACCACGGCCAGGCCGCGACCATATGTGCTGGAGGCCGTGCTCATCTGTGCTGGTGAGCGGCCGTGCTCATCTGTGCTAATGGGCGTCCAGCTGGCAGAGAGTTGCTGGATGGTGGGAAAACCGTCAGCAGAGGGCTCTTTTGACCACCAGCGCAAACCTTTTGTGTACTAGTGAAAAGCGAGTTGAAATGGACAGTGGAGGAAACTGTATTGTTTACATCAATCGCCAAGTGCGTTTCTATTGATATAGTAGAAAAATGCAAGACTATGACCCTGGGAGGCCATAGGCAAAAAACAGAATAGAAAGAAAAAATAACTATACTCACCCGGTTGGATTGGGACATCAACGTGGGGTACCACTCAAAGACACTCACCGACCGGCTGGATTGAGACATCAATACGACCGTGCCCCTACACACGAAGACGACATCGGAGAGGAACACAAACTGCAGCTCCCACCCACATTATGCACCCATGCAATCATCGAACCTCCGACGTGATTCAGTGCCGATAGAGAAACAAAGGGGGGCAGACGCCACCACACCAAGAAAGCCACCGCTATGCAGGACCCTCTGCCGTAATGCCACTACAACAATGCAAACCATCCGACGAAATCAGAAACACCGAGTCCGGGCAAACACAACGCGCGGGGGTCTCGCTTCATCCACTGTTGGACTCCTCTCATGCACGGGGGCCTCGCCACATCTGCCACAACTCCATGCTCTGGGATCGGTTCTTGTCTTGCCGTCAAGATAGCTAGCAGGGCTGCCCCACCTCCAGAGAACTCTACCAAAACAACTAGACTGCCACCGTGGTTCAACTTCACCACGTTGCTTCCCCCCGTATGAAGCTGCTGCCTTCAAACCAGTAGACCGAAGTTGTCACCTGTGCTGTCTTCCGACGTTGTACCGCACCAGGTAGGTTTAGCCATGCTGAAACAACCCGTTGCGATCCGCTACAAGCCGAGTCATCTCCCATTGTCGTTGCCGCAAGCGCCGTGCTCCGACGTAGTCCCGCACCGCACTGACGATTGCTAAGCAACATCGACCGCCGCGGTCCGCACAAGCAGCTGAACAGCAACCAAGCGGCGACACTTGACCACCAACAAGAAAGTAGACGCCTTGACGTAAGGTAGCCAACACCCTTCTACATGCCCCATGGTGGAATTGCCAACACCGGTCGAGGCTGCCATAGACAGTGGACCGCCTATACCACCAACCAAGCGGGATCTCTAGAGACGACACCTCCAAAGAGGGCATGACGTTGAAGGGACCACCATCGCTCGTCCTGGAGCTGGATAGGATTTTCACCCAGAGACCTCGTGCAGTAAGATTGTAGCTCCACAATGATGCCCCCAAGAGGGAAAGTGACGTCCATGGATGCCGCCGCCACCCACCAGCATCATACTAGCGAGGGATTTCACCCAGAGCATCCAACCGACGCAGCACGCGCATGGCACAGCAAATCGGCACCACCACCATGGCCAACACACCCGAGCGACACCTCCCACGCAATCCTATGTGTCAAGCTACAGAGGCTTCACTGCTCTACCATCCGCTTGCTCGCGCCAGCCGTCCCCGCTCGCCCCGTCCGCCGGCCGCCGCCCGCGCTGACCATTCGCACGCCACGGTCGTCGGCTACCTGCCGCCCGCGTCAGCCGTCGTCACACCCTAGTTGCTGACCACTGTTGTGCCTTCCTGCACGGGGCAGGTCCGCCGCGCCACCACAGTACTGTAGGCGCACCTCCCCACGTCGCGCGCCTCCGCCGGCTTGCCGCCACCCTGAGGCCATGGATCTAGCCACACCCTCGGTGGAGGAGCCCCACACACAGCAGGGAAAGGATCCCCGCTACCGGCACGACGAGCCCACGCCGGCGTCCACCGCTCGCTCGTCGTCGCAGATCCGCCTATGGTGGGGGTGGATTCGCCATTGGGGGATGTGGATCCGGCCACCTGAGATGCCACCCCGCCGCCGCCCTCCTCGCGAGGCGCTGGACTTCCGGCCCCTTGCTCAAGCGACGGCGAGGGGGAGGGAGGGAGGGTCGGCCGGCGACGACGCGACGAGGGCCCTTTTATCGCCTACGGGAGTGACGCTGGGGGTGGGGGTACTGAAAGTCTTACCTCAAGCATATAGGGTGTGTTTCTTTGGGGGTGAAAATTTTTACGCACACATTTAACCACTAATTAAGGATATTAAATAAAGTCAGTTTACAAAACTATGTACAAAACCCCCGGATAAATTACTATAGTAAATTATGGGTTAATTAGCCTCATTAAATTCGTCGCGCAAAGTTACTCTCATCCTTAAAAAGATTAAAGATTTTATAAATAAACTTTATTTAATACTCCATGCATGCAAGACTTCCCGGGAAAAAATTTGGAGTCACAAAGAAACGTGGCCACGGAGACAAAGCTAATTTAGTTAGAAGGTCTGACTTTCTAGACGTGCAGAATGGGTCGAGATTACACTTGTCTATCTCCGCTCGTTGATGTCGTCATCAACATCAACCATGCATGCACGATAAGTATGGCCTCACTCATCGGCCTCTATATAAAGTCGCCGCTGCGGCATCTGATCTCGCACTCCTATAGATCGATCATCTAGCTAGCTTTAGATAGCTTGCAAAAACCATTGCGTAGATCGAATATGGCTTCCTCTCTGAAGGTTGCAACCATCACCGTCGTCGTCTGTACAATACCAGAATCCTTCACATCCGCCCGCCTCCTCCGCCTCGGCCATTTTTGGACCCGGTGCTGATGGGGCTTCAGCACCGGGTCCAACGGCTAGGAGCGGGGGCGGCGCGTGGATGTGTCAGGGCAGACACATTAGCACCGGGTCGTGGCAAGACCCGGTGCTAATGCGCCCCCTTTAGCACCGGGTGCAGCCAGCAACCGGTGCTAATGTGCCGAGGCCATTTCGCACCGGTTGCTGGCTGCACCCGGTGCTAAAGGGTGCACATTAGCACCGGGTCTTGCCACGACCCGGTGCTAATGTGTTTGAATATAGGGGCTTCTTCCTCCCCCGCCCGAGCCAGCTGAACACTTAGGCGCTGTGTTCATGCTGCTCGGCCGTGGGAGGGGAGGTGCTGCCCAAATTTTTTTCAAAATTTGTGAAGATTCTACTCATCTAAGGAGCACTACAAGGTACACTCTTTCATTCTCTAATGTTTTATTTAGCTTGTAATCCTTCTATGATTTAGAAATAGAGGGATTTGTGAATCAAAGTAAAGCTAGCTAGAGAGAGCTTGTGTTCTTAGAGGAGAGAGAGGAGAGAGCTTGAGTTCATGGTGGAGAGAGTGTTCATGTTGTGTTTTAAATGGAGAGAGAAGGCAAGCTAGTTAGTATTTTGTTTTGTATGACTTGTGAATAGTTATAAGGCTTATAGTAATGTAGTTTTAGAAATTACTAGAAAATCAATATAAAATGCTAGAAAATCTTATAAATTAATAGAAAATCTTATAAATTACTAAAAAATCTTATAAATTACTAGAAAATCTTATAAATTACTAGAAAATCAATATAAAATGCTAGAAAATCTTATAAATTAATAGAAAATCTTATAAATTACTAGAAAATCAATATAAAATGCTAGAAAATCTTATAAATTAATAGAAAATCTTATAAATCTTATAAATCTTATAAGGCTTATAGTAATGTTATATTTAATGAATATAGTAATGTAGTTTTAGAAATTTATTTGTATAATGGAATATATATTATAATTTGTATTTATTTATATATTAAATTTTTTTATCTTTAAATTGTATTGTATATTTGTTATTGGATAATAATGTAGATAAATAGACAATGGATGTACGGGGACCCCCTTAGGACGTTTCTCGATGCCGCCGAGGCTAATAGGACGTCGTCCGGTTTCATGTTCTGCCCATGCACCCATTGTAAAAATATACAATCGTACAAACAAAGAGGTTGTCTTCAGGTGCATTTGATGAGGCACGGTTTCATGAGGAATTATTCTATTTGGATGAAGCACGGTGAAAGAGGAATTCTAATGGATGAAGATGAAGAACACGAGGCCGATGACGACATTCCGTTATTGGCTCAATACTACGGTTCCTTTGCATATGCTGCAATGGGTGATGCCGATGAGGAAGATGTTGCTCGGGAAGGCGATGCTCAGGAAAATGAACCTACTGATGGACTCGGGCAAATGTTGCGTGATGCCGAGAAAGACTGCGGCAATGATAAGGAACTGAAAAAGATACAGCGCATGTTGCAGGACCACAAGACTGACCTGTACCCAGATTGCAAAGAGGGGCTAAAGAAGTTGGGTAGCACACTTGAACTTCTGCAGTGGAAGGCAGCAAATGGTGTTACTGATAAGGGTTTCGAGGAGCTACTGAAACTCGTAAAGAAGATTCTTCCAGAGGGTAACAAATTGCCATCGACGACGTATCCAGCAAAACGTGTTGTTTGCCCTCTCGGTTTGGAGGTGCAGAAGATACATGCATGTCCTAATGACTGTATCCTCTATCGTGGACAGTACGAACACTTGGATCGTTGTCCGGTTTGCACCTGCGCACGATACAAGATCAGGCGGGACGACCCTGGTGATGTTGGGGGAGAGCGTTCTAAGAAAAAAATCCCTGCGAAGGTGATGTGGTATTTCCCTCTGATACCCCGTCTGAAGCATTTGTTCAGGAACAAAGACCATGCCAAACTGATGCGCTGGCACAAAGAAGAACGTAAGCAGGATAGCATGTTGAGACACCCCGCCGATGGATCCCAGTGGAGGAACATCGACAGAGCATTCCCAGAGTTTGATGCTGATGCGAGGAATGTTAGGCTTGGTTTAAGTACCGATGGCATGAACCCTTTTGGTGAAATGAGCAGTAGTCATAGCACTTGGCCCGTGACTATTTGTATCTACAACCTACCCCCCTGGCTCTGCATGAAGCGGAAGTTCATTATGATGCCAGTGCTCATCGAAGGCCCAAAGCAACATGGCAACGACATTGATGTGTACCTAAGACCATTGGTTGACGAACTTTTGCAGCTGTGGAAGAATGAAGGTGTTAGCATGTGGGATGAGGACAAGTAGGAGCAGTTTGACCTTCGAGCACTGCTTTTCATAAGCATCAACGACTGGCCTGCACTAAGTAACCTATCAGGACAATCAAACAAAGGATATAAAGCATGCACTCACTGTTTAGAGGAAACCGAAAGCATGTATTTGAAACATTGTCGTAAAGTTGTGTACATGGGTCACCGTCGATTCCTTCCGGCGAAGCATGAGCTACGAAAGAAATGTGCGCATTTTGGCGGGAATGCTGACCGCCGTACAAAGCCGAGACACCGGAGTGGAGAAGAGCTATTTGATATGGTGAAGGACCTACACGTGGTGTTTGGCAAGGGAGACGGAAGCCAGGCTGCTCCGATGGGCGAGGATGGTCATGCCGCGATGTGGAAGAAGAAGTCTATCTTTTGGGAGCTACCTTATTGGCAACGTTTAGAGGTCCGTAACGCGATTGATGTGATGCATCTGACGAAGAATCTTTGCGTGAACTTGATAAGCTTTCTGGGTACTTATGGGAAGCCAAAAGATACACTGGAAGCACGTCAGGATCTGAAATGATTGAAGCAACGGACTGATCTACATCCAGAAAAGAGAGACAAAGGACGCCAGTACTTGCGTCCTGCCAGCTTCACTCTCAGCAAAGAAGAGAAGGCAAGCATGTTTGAATGCTTGAACAATATCAAGGTTCCATCTGGCTACTCCTCCAATATTAAGGGAATAATAAATATGAAAGAGAAGAACTTCACAAACCTGAAGTCTCACGACTGCCATGTGTTGATGACACAGCTGCTTCCCGTCATACTCAGGGGTGTGCTACCAGTTAACGTGCGGAAAGCCATTGTGAAGCTATGTGCATTCCTCAATGCAATTTCTCAGAAGGTGATCAATCCAGACCATTTAGATCAGCTACAGAACGACGTGGTGCAATGTCTTGTCAGCTTTGAGATGATATTTCCACCATCCTTCTTCAATATCATGACACATCTATTGGTTCACCTCGTCAAAGAGATTCGTATATTGGGCCCAGTATTTCTACACAACATGTTCCCATTTGAGAGGTTTTTTGCTGTCCTAAAGAAGTATGTCCGTAATCGTTCTCGTCCAGAAGGATGCATTGCTAAGGGCTACGAAACAGAGGAGGTCATTGAATTCTGTGTTGACTTTGTCGATGATCTTATGCCGATTGGTGTGCCCGAATCCCATCACGAGGGGAGACTTGGTGGAAAGGGCACACTAGGGAGAAGATCGATGGTGATCAAGGACGTTGAGACATTTCGTAAAGCGCACCTCACAGTTTTGCAACAATCAACCTTAGTTGCTCCGTACATCGAGGAGCACATGCAGATTCTCAGGGACGAAAACTCAACAAAGTCTGTGGCCTTCATTCAGCGTCTGCACAATAGTACTTTCGCCGATTGGTTGCGAAGACGTCTTATGGGTGTCGAGGGCATTGATGCGCAGCTAGCTTTTGTAGCTAGAGGTCCATCGAGCACGATCTTGACATTCCAAGGATACGATCATACTCTATCAAGTTATGAAACTTATTAATGTTATTATTTTGAAAAATCTTCTCGTGTGAGATTGTTTGAACAATCCAAATTTCGAATTAAAAATGACAACTACAACCAAGGATTTTTTTCACACAACAACACCCCTGTCCCACCCATGCAAGAGGACAACGACACGTTCTTTGCGAATCAACTTTTCAATATTGTAACCCAACCAATGTCCATGTATGATGTGTTGGGGATCATTGGAAGGGACGACAATATCCAGGGCGACAATGTTGCAAGGGCCGAAAATGTTGAAGGGGCCGCCAATGTCCAGGGCGAACGTGTCCAGGGCAGCACTATTGAAGGGGCCGGTAACGAGCCCTCGTCTAGTCAGGTGTGTATATAGATAACATAAATTTGTACTGTACATGTCAATTATGTATGCCATCTCTATATCATCTCGTATATATGTAATTTGTGTAGGCCGCCTCTGCTAAGAAATCAAAATGATCGAACACGAAGAAGCTGAAGGATGTCAAGTTACACATCACCCGAGTGGAGGATGACGGGGAGCCAGTTGAGCCCCCAAAAGTGGCCAAGAAATTTGTATCTCAGTGCGGGGTAATTGTACGAGACAATGTGCCCATTAGTATCAGAAAATGGAAGTCCACGGACCCCACTGAGGAGTACGTGCTCCCCGATACAGAGAAGGAGATGCTATGGAGGGAATTAAAGGCAATATTCGACTGGCCTAGCACTCATGAAGCAGAACTGAGGGATTGGACAATGAAGAAGATGGCAGTTCTATTTCAGGATTTCAAGAAGAAGTTGTACTCGCAATTTCTCAAAACCGGAGAGGCCCCGGATCCTGAGAAGTATAAGAAGATCACTGATGAAGAGTGGGAAGCATTCCTTGAGTACAAAACCTCCGAAGAGGGTGCAACGGCTAGCGCTAGAAACGCTGGAAACGCCGCAAATAAGAAGTACTCTCATAAGATGGGTTCGGGAGGTTACAAGGCAAGCATCGCTAAATGGGAGAAGATGGAAGAAGATCTATATGCTAGAGGCATCACTCCAGCGACACATGACTGGCCCACAAGGACCAAGCATTGGTACTATGGTCATGGAGGCACCCTAAGCCCAATCGATGGCTCCTTAGTTTTTCCCGAGGACTTGCGAGAACTAGCTCAGCGTCTCCTCGATATCCTCAGGGCATCTGAGAGGGGAGAATTTGTTGCTGATAGAGACAGAGATGAGCTAACCTATGCCTTAGGGAACAAGGAGCATCCTGGACGGACGCGCGGCGTAGGCACAAGCATCTCATGGAAGAAAGGTTTCCAAGAGCACGCCGCCACCTATAGGAGCCGTTCGAGGAAGAAGGCCGAATATGAGCAGAGGGTGAGGTGCCTAGAGCAAACGGTTGCCGCCCAGGGCTCAAAGCTCCAAGAAATGGAGTCAGAGATGGAGCGACGGATGAAGGTAGCATGGCTGCAGATACAACAAGCCACAGGCGGGACCGGTTCCACAAAGCATGCACCTCTCCAACAAGCCACAGGCGGGACCGGTTCCACAGAGCATGCACCTCTCCAAGATGCGGCCCTTATTAGCCCTCCACAACAATATCAAAGCAGTCACGCTTCCACACAGGCCGCCGAAGCGGTCCGTTACACTGTGGATGAAATAACTTAACGGACCGCGTGCGAGCTTGTCGTCAGGCAGAAGAACTTAGCTGTGGTGGTACGTATGCGACCTTAGTTCATACTGCATACATTTCACCGTAAATACCATTCATTTACTAACTTTCTTTGTGACTACTAACTTATCAGGTCGCATACGGTATGACCAAACGTGTGGAAGAAGGGCAAAAATGGCACTGCAATGACATTCCACATGGTTACGTACCTGTTGAGGTGGAGCAAGTCGTCACCAACTGGGAAGACTTGGAACTTGACATCCCCGGAGGTGACGGAGAAACAAAACTCGGTCAGTGTTCTCACTGCATCATTCTATGGAGCAAGGCAGACGTCGTCATACCCGGTACACCTGCGGCTACCAACAAGCCTCCGTCACCTCCACCGTCTCCAAGAGATCCACCGGATCATGACGATTCTCCGGGAGCTCCTGATGCAAGCCCGTCTCCTCCGCCGAAGAGGTCTCCGTCTCCTCCGCCGCGGAGGTCTCTGCCCCCTCCGCCAAAGAGGGGACGCCGCACTAAAGCCTCTGCCCCCACTCCACCAGCGAAGAAGGCGCGGAAAACTAGAGAGAAGCCCGCACCAGAGAAAAGAGCGGGTGAGAAGACTCTAGAGGAGCTCGAAGCCTCGGTCAAAGCAGACACAAAGAGGCAAATGGCCGAGTGGAGGAAAAAACCTGAGCCGGAGCCGAAGCTTGATCCCACCGTCGTCAAGTCATTCCTCGGTAATTTGAGCAAGGGCCAACAGAAGAAAGTAATAGTAACAGACTATGACCACTCATTACTGAAATCTCGCCGGAAGCGGAAGGCTGCAGATAAGGAGGCGGGCCCATCCAAAAAGGTTCCTCAGCTCGGCCAGCAACCTCAGCGGCCCTTGGGTCCATTGCCATCTCTAGACGAGCTTAACGTGCAACGAGTAATGGCCGAGACTGGACTAACCAGAGCGCAAGTCCTGGGGGAAGAAGAGGTGCCTGTAAACACAACGCTGAAGTGGCCGTTTAAGCTTGGCGAGCCTATGGTCCCTCCTAAAATGGAGAGCAAGCTACAGACGAAGATGCGCCGATTCCATGAGTGGTACTTGGAAGAATCAAGAAGGAATAAACGGCGCATGATCAAAGTAGGCGTGAAGGACCATGATTTCTACAATGGTGACGAGGATTGGGTCTGGCTGAGGTTTAAGGATATATATGAGCTGTACCACCGCGACGCCATGGACGTGGATTTGATCACCTGTTGGACACTGTAAGTACTTTGTTGTTGCTTATAATTCACAGTTTGAAAACAATAATTCCAATCTATGCTGACGCGGGCTTTATTTATTGCTTAACATATGCAGAATGGAGATTCAAAAATGTCGGAGATCCGGGATATATGACGTTGGTTTCGTGGATCCTCGAAGGATAAGTGAAAATATGATATTTATGAATCCTGAGGAAACATATGGAAACCTATACAAGTACATTAAGAAACAAAATTACTGCAACTCCATACTAATCCCGTACAACATCGAGTGAGTACATACACAAGCTTCTTCTTATACTGTTTGTGTACTATTTCATTTCTGATTATAATGTATACATGTATACAGATTCCACTGGTTCCTAATAATATTGTGTCCTCACCGGGGTGTCGTGAACGTCTTTGATTCATTGCACACTCCAAAAGAAAAACTATAGAACATCATGGACATGATGACAAGGTGATGTATATTTTCCCCTACTTAATTCACCCCTTACACTCGCAATGACTTAACTCAATTTTTTTGTTCGCAGGGCCTAGATTCAATTTCGTTAAGAACACCCGGGTATTCAACATGAAACACTAAAATGGAACATTGGCTTTCCGGTAAGCAAGTAATTTGTACATGTAGGCCTCGGCTAATATATTATATGAATTTTACTTAATTTCTTTTGGTCAACATTGTGCCAAACAGGGGCCGGGAAATAATTTATGTGCATACTATGTTTGCGATTACATGTGGAATTGGGGACATAAAAAGCTTACACAACACGATATTATGGTATGTAATAATAAACACATTTCCATAATTATTAAGTGCACATTTATTGTCTCCAACTCGGCAGATTAAATATCTTTCAATTATTTGTAAATTATAGATGTTGAACCTGAATGAAGAGTCCCCAGAGCTAGAAAGAATTGACGCAATTGCAGAACAGCTCGTCGGATGGATCTGGGACGAGGTCGTCAATCCCCAAGGAGAATTCCACTCGCCAATACTGGAGGACGTACCGGACAGTCCAACAAGCTAGTCGTCAATCTTAATTAAGTAGAAAATACAGTTTAAATATATATAACTCGAGTTGACATGCATGAATATCTACTTTTGTAATATATATGTCTTCTATTTTGATGAAATGTCAGCTAATATGAATATAGAGTCGGCCGAATACGCATTAGAATACACGTATTAGAATATATACGTATATAGACGTGCATGCATGGCTACTGAAAAAAGCAAAAAAAAAGAAATCCGGGGCCTTTAGCACCGGTTGCAGACAGCAACCGGTGCTAAATGCAGGCCCTTTAGCACCGGGTGCAGCCACGACCCGGTGCTAAAGGCCCTGCTAAAGGCGCTGGCAGGGCCGTTAGCACCGGGTCGTGGCTGCACCCGGTGCTAAAGGGACCCTTTAGCCTCGGATTAGTTGCACCGGTTGGGAAACCCGGTGCTAAAGGGCTTTCCCACCCGGTGCAGATGTTGATCATTCTGGTAGTGGTACGTGTTATCATGCTGCAGGTCCTTTCATCCTCACCGTTTCAGCGGCCACGCTGACGCTCTGCAGCCCGTGTGATCAGATGTGCAGTTCTTCAACCAATGGCTGTACGAGCAACTTCTGCACCGGCGCCTGTGATAACCCCACGTCCCCTAATTGCCTGAGCTGCAAGCAGGCCTACTGCTACAAGTGCAAGAACGGCTGCGTATGCGCCTGCCAACACTACTGCATCAATGGCTGAATTGTTACACACTCCATATAGGTAAAACCCGCTTCTATCTAAATAAAAGATACTAGTTCCAAGCAGCCGCAATATATGTGTGTGTATCTTCATAGCATATATGTAAAAGATGCATGTCCTGGCTGTCCATGTACGGAAGTGCATGCTTCAATGTGTGTAGTTAGTGTAATGTGCGTGATATATACTTAAATCATATGTAAGCCAGCATCGTTCAGCTAAATAAAATAATCTTATCATGAACTAAATTGCTGATTGATGTTGTCCGATCCTTGGTGCCGCAATCCATCTAGCGTTTGGTTCAGCATATTGTAACGTAATCGGATTACGGAAGGTAACCGATACCGTTAAATACGTTTGGTTTATCGTGGACCGTAATCAACTACCGTGTAATCGGATACCGTCCCGTACCGTACAATTCCGATACCGCCGTTCCATGACCGTAATTGCTTCACGATACCGCCGCTCGGGCTCGTGTCTTCCTCCTGCGAGCGTACACAAGCAGCTCCACCCTCTCGTCGTTCCATGTGGATGAACTATGCCAGCGGCAAGCGCACACTGCCGCCCTCCGTCTAGAGCCTAAGGAATCGCCCCAAAGATTCCGCCGTGTGCTTCTTCTCCTGCACGTAGCTGCTGCTTCTACCCCCTGACTGACTTCCATGTGCAAGCTGGAGAAATTTCTCCTGCATGCTATGGCGCTCGCACTCCAAATTCATCCGTCGCCGCAAAATTGACCTTCTGGCTGTAAAATTGAACCAGCGTATCTCTAAATCAAGGTTTCTGTCATCAAAATTGAGCTGTCACATCGTGAATCGAACCCACACTCAAATCAAATTCGAGTTCAGAGACCCCAAAATCGGTTTCATAGGCCCAAATCGAGTTACGTGATGCTCCTCCGCCATTGATGCACCTTAGAGCTCCTGCACATGTAAAGACCTCTCGATACAACATCAAATCGATCTGCGCCCATCCAAATCAATCTCCAACTCCTCGAATCGAGCTCCTACTTGACAGAATCATGCTCTTATCTTCCGGATTGGTTCTTCAGGGACCCCTCGTAATTCAGGAGAAGGGGAAGGAAAGAAAAGGTAAGACTACCAATCAAGCAAAGGAGAGCTGGCTTGCCTCTGAGCTGGGGGAGGCAGGTCCAATGCCGGCAGGCGGCGGCCACCTCGTGCTAACTTACACCGGTGAGGACCTGAGGGATTGGGAGGAGCACTATGGGTGTAGGGTGGCTTGGTCGGACAGGTTTCTTCTAGCTGCAATTTTCTGTCAAGGAGCAGGTATCTGATACCGTTACAGCAAGAAGCCAAACAAAGCCTGTAACCTCAGTGTGCTGATTCCACCGTGATCTGATTCCATTTTCATTTGCGTTACCACCCACTGAACCAAACACCATCTTATACCCAAATCGTCAAATCCATCTGAATCGACGACTATCCTTGCGATCCATGGCGCGCCGCCGGCGCCGACATCCCCAAGTACGTGGGCGATGCTGGAGCGGTTCGTCTTCCGCAGGGACGGACGACCCCAAGTCATTCGGCGTGGACCTCGCGGCGGCGTCCACCACGCCTCCCTCGGCGCCCACTTCCGCCGCGCGCGTCTCCGTCGTCCTCGCCGAGCCCCCCACCCGGGCCCCTCGCAGTGACGCCGTGTCCGTGTGCACGACTACGTCGCCGGCGGTCCCTCCGCCTCGCCGCCGCATGCGCCGTGCCGGCGTCGCCGTATGGAGTCTGATGATGATGACACGCCGTCGTCGGGGCCGCTGGAGGCCGAGCTCTGGATGTTCAGCGGCGTAGCTACAATTTTATATAGGGTATGCTACTTTAACTTTGTATATATAATTTGATACAATTTATGTATAAATATGTAATTCGTAAATAATTTTAAATGTTGTCTAAAGACATTACAGAAAATACTATTTCAATACTTATATTTACCAACAGTGAAGGTAAATAAATTTAAGAAGAAAAAAATTATTGAACATATGATAAATGTTAGGGTATGCCAAGGCAGATACCCCTTGCCTCCGCCACCGTGGATGTTCCGTTCGCTTGTCGGGGGCGACGGTGATCCTACCGACGGTGGCGGTGAGGAGAAGTGGGAGGTCAATTCAAGCACCTGCCGATCCGGTACCACGAGCAGGAGCACATGGATTTGCTCTACTGGGTGACGAACGAGGTGCCGCCTTTCAAGAACTCGCCTCTGCTGGGTACAGCCGGGGCATACGTGCTATACAGCGAGGACGTCCGTGGAGACAGCCCCAAGGTCAAGGTCGGATACCTCTTGCCCCTAACCAATGTACCGACGTTGGATTAAAGGGTACCCGATCCTTTGTGGATCTATCGAGGATCTAGAGTCATACATGGAGGATAGATGAGTGCTAAGATGGTCAACTATGCGGCGGGAATAAAAATACAATCTCGTTTAACAAAATATATATGTTTTTATCAAACAAGTTAGAGCTATTCTATTTTGAGGTGGTTCATTGTTTCCAGAGGGCAGACTCACTGGGCACTAACTTCTTGAGAGTGCTGGAGCATAGATTTTTAAAAATAAGCATAGCATGCTTATGAAGAGTACTAATTTACTCACTTCGGATGCTTATGAGAAGCACTAATTTATTAATCTTTGATCCAGCAATTCTTTACCATTACTACTGGTACCAGGAATATTAGATATGTCTTTTGGCTAATCATTCTTTTGAACGTGCGTGGTTTTACATCACTACCGAAAATAGGCTTGTGTGCCACGACTTTACTGTGTATATTATATTGGACAACGGCAAAGGTCAGATTTGCCGTGTGCCTTCCACGTGGCACACGGCAAACACAATGCATACGGCTTTTATAGCCTTTGTCGTGTGCCTGCCCGAGAGGCACACGGTAAACATGTGGCACACAACAAATGGCAAACGTTCACGCCGTTGACTGCCGTGAAACTTTACCGTGTGCCTGTCCAGGAATGCACACGGCAAAAATAAGGCCCAAGGCAAAAATATGTTTGCCATGTGGCTTGATGCAGGCACACGGAAAACCAATATTTTTGCCATGTGCTATGCTTGTTTGCCGAGGTTTATGTAGGCACTCGGTAAATATTTGAAAAAAAAATGTTTTTCCTTCCCAAATTTGTGTGGCATATACGTATTTTATATTTAACTCTATGTTTAAATTTAGTGTATTTTTGGGATGTTTTGCTATATTTAGTTATTTATTTTATTAAATGGATTTTTTCAAAATAATTCAAATTTGAACTGCAAGTGTCTCGAATCATGGAATATAATGAAATAAAAAAATTATATTCACGTTATTGATTACGATGTGAAGCCGCATCAAGGGAATGTAAAGAAATTTCGACCATTTTGCCCACGAAGCAAACGAAGTTTGAAAATCCCAAGATTTGTCATCAACTCATAATTTCATGCATACGGGCCGTGGTAAAAATTGAGAAGCATTTGAACAAGTTATCACATACGCTGCATACAAATCGAAACATCTACGGAGAAGATCCATAGAGTTGAGAAAAAGTCTTTCAGATTTCAAAACAAATTGAATTTTGAATTTGGGTTTGAATTCAAAACTTTTTGTATATGCAAGAGATAGGTTAGATTGCTTCGTGCCCAATTTTGGTTATTGTTCGGATCCGTTTGATAATTTTTTATTTTTTTTGCAGTAAAACAATATCGTATCATAAACATTCAAGCACATTAAATAATAGATTTTTTAGCATAACTCATAAAACCTGAATTGTTTAGCCACGTTGGGAAGGTAAAGAATGTGACAAAGTAATTTGAGTAGTTTAGGCAAAAATTTGAAAAAAATGAAAAATTTAAACATTGTCGTGGGCCAGCACACGACAAAGGCTTTGCCATGGGCCAGCACACGACAAACAACACAGCACTTTGCCGTGTGCCCGATCTAACCCATGGCAAAGGCTTTGCCGTGGGCAAGATCTGGCCCACGACAAAGTGTTGGGCACTTAGCCTCGTCCGCCCGCGCTCCCCACGCCCAACTCACACACACACGCCATGCCGCCGCAACCACCGCCCTCGCCCCCTCCTCCGCTGCGCCGCCCACGCCGCCGCCACTCCCGCCCCCATTGCTCCGCCGCCCACGCCACGCCGCCTCCGCCACCGCCCCCGCCCCCGCCCCGCCACCCCCACACCATACCGCTACCCCACGTCCCACCCATCGACGCCGCCTCACAGCTGCCTCCGCCTCCCCCGGCCGTTCGCGGCCCCGGCCGCCGGCCCCGCGACCCTGCTGCCACCCCAGCGCCTGCCTGCGGCTCCCTACAGCCGCTTGTCCGCCGACCGTAGCCCCGCGCGACTGCCTGTCCGCCGCCTGCGGCCCCCCGCGGCCACCCCCGACCGCCCTGCCCCGGTGCCCCCTAGCCACCGCACGTCGTCGGCCGCCCTCCCGACCCGACGCCCACGCCGCCGCCCTGGGCCCTGACTGCTGCTCCCATCATCTACACCCGCCACGGCGCCCGTCCCCGACCGCCCCCGCCGTCCACCGCCTCCACGTTCGTGTCCCTTGCGCTCGGCCCCGCCCCGACGACAGTCCCCGCCCGTCCCGGCACCCCCGCCCCCCCTCCCGCGCCCCCGGCCGCGCGTTCGCGCCCTCAGCCGCTCATTCGCGCCCCTGGCCAAGCAATCACGCCCCCCAGCCGCGCGTTTTGCTCCCCCGGCCACGCATTCGTGCCCCCGGCCGCCCCCGACCAACCTTGGTCCGCTCCGCCTCAGCCGTATGTGAGCACAATAAAGAGATGTTTGTCTGGCCATCGAGCCGTTGTGTCCAGCAATCGAGCCATTGTGTCCGACCTTCGTGTCGTTGTTTTCTTGCAGGTTTTGTATACCTTCCAATGTACGGGAGTTGCTGTGAAATTTTTAATTTAGACCACTTTTTTCTTATTTGTTTTGTAGGATAGGCTTTTGCCCACCACCGGCCCAGCCCTGACCGCCCCCTCCGTGCCGTCCTCGGCTTGTACGCTGTTGGCACTTCTTACGATCAAATATCAGGATTGAGAATCCTGGTACTAGGGTAAGGAGTGTTTCAGTGGTTTTCCTTATGGCTTAGTAAAATATATAAATATTATGCAAGCACATAGAATCACCGATGTAGCACTTCACCTAGGAGTATCCCGAGGTATCGTAATTTATATTTCCGCAGGGAAGCTTTGGCAAGAGTACTAGTAAACAGGTATTCAAGACTATGAGAGAAAGGTACATAACTAAACAAGACAGGGGATAACAGTATTGGATAGAAGTGGATATACCGTGACACAAAGGTCAAGGGAGACTCAGGTAAGAGAGAGAAGGTATAGATAGCTGGGAGGACAACGAGAAGAGATAGATGATTCCTGTGGACTTTATCTGTCTATGTCACTCGGGCTTAGAGATACAGCGGCTAAAGAGCCAGCACTGGAAGGTCTAGGTTAACTCTAATGTCTTAGCATCAGGACAATGGACACTAGCGACACGCAGAAAGGGATGAGAAGGGGTGCCACCAGCTCCACACTGGGGGATCCTACAGGCCCAGACTAACGAGGTGGATTACAAAGACTGTATAGGGCTGTCACCGCCTAACGGCTACCACACGTTCGTTGAATCGGGGGTAAACCAAGGCCACTGACTAGTCTGGGTACCACACTAACCAACGACTACTTACTTCACTAGCAAAAGCAAGCCACCCGTCAATACCCCCGGTGACAGTTCACCGGCAAATATTAAGCTAAGTCGAAGAACCAACTAAGACAAAGACTTAAACAAGAACTAGAAGCACTAGAACTCGTGGAACTATTAAGCTTGGTCATCGATGACGTGGACGTGTCCCGGTGTCCTGTACGGCTAGGGGGGGGGGGTAACTGTCCGAACGGAGTCGTTCGGCCAAATCGGTCAATTCCGACCCCTATAGCACATATTTCTCGTTGTTGTACCTGCACAAGTGTAACTCACCAAAACTCGTGGAACTCTGTTAGAAATAAACTTAAGTACGTGGAAAGTCACATATATCCTCTTTTGTTCCCGAGTATTGGTGGTCAAAAACGTACCGTAACGACCGCCAACAAGCTCCCCCAAGCTTAGACCTTTGCTCGTCCTCGAGCAAAGATAAAGACTTAGGCTCGGTGGATCAGGAGTTGCTATAATATCAATTTTCTTGCAGGTAACTTTATAAACAACTAGTACTCGAAAATACTCGAATCATTGGCAAAGTTTTAACTCACCATTTTACCTATGGGGCTTATAGAAATCTCCTTGTCTTGGACGGTTGAAAGGTTGAACAGCTTAACTCGGTTTTTATTCCACTCCTACTCTTTTCAGGGTCCCATCTCGGAGTTTCCACAATTTTTGAAAATTTAAATTTTGTTCCTCAATTGGTACACTCGATCCCTCAAGTGGTGTTTGTATCCTCACCAAAGGCTTGCGCCTTCTTTCATCCTAAAATCTAACAAAGCTTTTTGTGTGGCTCAGGGACAAAGGATGAAGGTTTGCTTGCATCTTATATTTTTCTAAGTCAAAGACCGGATCATTGGGGGACCAAATCATACCTCTAGATCGAGAAGTGCAAGTGTGTGGAATATGTGGAGTGGAATGTGGAATGTGGAATGTGGTGGAACTCCTTGGGGTGATTCTTCCTCCCCTTGAATTATTTTCGAGAACATGGGCTATCTATTTTTTTTCTTATATTTTTGCCATGCCACTTGGCATGCTTTTCTTATTTCTTATTTTTGCCATGCTCTTTGGTATGCTTTTATTTTTCTCTTTTTTTTTGCCATGCTCTTTGGCATGCTGTTCTTTTTGCATAGCCCATGTCTCTATTCAAGGATATTTGGAGAGGAGACCATAGAACATGGAGTATTTATTTTGTGGATGGATGATGACAATATTTGCTAACTCCCAGTGTAGGAATTGCAAGTGAGAGTGGTGTGTACGTGAATCTCGATCTTAGAAGCACGAAGGCTTCACCCAAAGGTCACAACAATTTGACAAAGCTCACTAAGACAACAAGCAGCATATGAGTAGAAATTTTTGACTAAGCTTAGCATATGGCTTTGGTAGGTATTTTTGACCAATGAGGAACTTTATTTTATTTTTGAAAGCAAAAGACATCCGATATATTCACCGTACTAAGAGCAAAAGCAAGAACTCAACCAAATCTCACTATATCATTCCTCACAACAACTTAGACTTGGAATAAAGCATGTGCTCCCATGAGGTTTTCAGGTTCATTTTACTCATGCCAAATAACTCAAGTACTATAAAGCAACTAGTTGAAAACAAGACACTTGCAAAATTAATGACAGAGCAACTATTCATCATTTCCAAAATGAGAGGCATATGTTTTATTCATGCATAGTCTGGGAGTTGATTTTATTCAAGATTCAAAGCAAATATTTTTTTGGTCTTTTCTTTTATTTAAACAGGAATTGAAATGAAGGGAAATGAAAGCAAACGAAATTACTGCTGAGCTGGAACGGGTCGGACATACCTTCGCGGGGGTTCTCCCCCCAAGCTTGCTTGACGATGTCACTGTTACGGTCGGAAGTTCGAGAAGTAATTGTTCATTCTCTCAAACTGCTCCCTCTGCTCATACCTTTGGGATTCCAGCATATAGTTGTTCTCCTGAAGGTAGCGAGTGTGCTGGGCCAAAGTCCCTTCAATGTCCCGGGTGTGATCATCGATGAGATCCACTCGATCGGAAATATAGGATAATTCCCGATCAATAGCCATGACATGTTCCCTGCGAAAGTTTAGTGCACACAATGATACCTGAAGGACTGAAATTATGAGGTTAGCACAATGAAGGCAAGTCAGTCGTTCAAGGGTTAATCGTTCTTGCGGGGATTTGACACCTCCATAAAAAGGTTAGTCATTCTTGTGGGTGTCGGAAACCTCCACAAACACGTTCAAGTTTCAGCAGCAAAATCAGAAGAAGATATTTTTGTGTTTTTCTTAATGCAAGTGAATCAAACTTGAGCAAGAACAAAGAGAGAAAGCTTGAGAGCAAGCTAGAGCAAGAACATGAGAGGAAGAGAGAGCTCCTGGCAAATGTATGCAGCAAGGAGTGGTGCAAGAAGCAAGCAAGCACTTGGGTGGCTTTTATAGGCCGAGGGGAGCCAGGCCTGGTTCGGCCGAACCACGCTGGTTCAGCCGAACCAAGGTAGTGCTACCAGCATTGATGTATGGTCATTTGAGTGGAAGTTAGTGCAAAGATGCTCATTTTGACATGACCAAAGCGGACAAATTATTGGTGTCACTCCCATGCTGCCATGTTTGTGATAATTGGTGAGTGTGCAGCCATGTGGAGTGGGGTAAACATGTTTTGTGCTGGTTGGTGATGATGATAAATAAATGGAGATGTTCTAGAAGGGGTAAAAGTAATAAAAATTACAAATTTTACCCACTTCAAACAAATTTCAGCATATGGTCCATTTATTTTTACCAAAATTTAAACCAAAGATGTTTTGCATGCACCAATTTTATTCTTGCTATTCTCTCATTTTATTTCATGCACAAGTGATTCAAAAATTTTGAAATAAAACATGCAAATGCAGTGAATTAAAATTTAAAATTGGAAAGGGAAACATGAGATACACACCGATTTTTCTCGCGGCGAGAGCTCGAGTTTTGAGTCCACGAGCGGGTCTCCTCCGTGTCTTCAGTGATTTTTGTCATCGTCCGACCCCGGAGTGGATGGTTCGGACGATGAACTCTACTTCTTCCGCCACACCTTCTTGATTTTCTTCGGTGTAGGTGTCGGTGGCGGTGGAATCAGATCTTCTGATGCGTTCCATATAGCTTGATCCTCCTCTTGTTTCCGGAAGAGGTGGTCCATTTCATCCTCACTCTCAGATTCAGTGGATTGATCCCACTGCTTAGCACCGAGTATTTCCAGCTCTCCACTAAGGAGGGCTTTCAGGAAACACTCAGCGCTCCTTTGCTCCGGAGTGAACTCCCTTGTTCTTCTGAACTCCCGAGGTTGGAACATGAATGATATCGGCGTTCCACTGATATGGAACGAGATTTCTCTCGTATCCACATCAATTCTAGCCCGAGCGGTGTTTAAAAATGGCCGGCCCAACACAAGGGGAAACGAATGATCGTTCCCCATGTCAAGGACTACGAAATCCGTAGGGACATAATATCCCCAAATTCGGACCGGTACATTTTCAATCACCCCCTCGGGGTAGCTGATCGACGAATCTACAAGTTGCACCTGGGCATTTGTAGCATAAAGAACAGGGTAGCGTAACTTTTTGAATAATACCTTAGACATGATGTTGACGCTAGCTCCAAGATCATAGAGAGCGTTTTCAATGCATCGACTCCAAATCGAGCACTGAATAACTGGCTCTCCGGGATCTTCCTTCCTTTCCGAAGGGGTGTTGATGATGGCCTTCTTGGCAGCTCTTGGCAGGTACAGCCCTCTGGGTGTATCTACTTGGATGTACGAGGCCTTCCCTGCATGATTAGCACAGAACAAACCACGAGACGGCTTACCCCGTCTTATGGTTACTGCTTTAACCGATTCAATGGAAGGTTCGGGTTGCCCTGGAATCTTCCCAGATTCAGAAACAGGTACAGCAGCAGCTAATTGAGCAACTTGCGTTTCTATCATTTTATTGAAGCTCAATTGACTTTTTATAGCAGAAGAGAAAGATTCTAGTTTTGCATCTATGCTTTCCAGGATTTTGTCAGTTGCAACAAACTTTTTATTGATATTTTATTGATTTTCCCCTGGCCTAGCACAAGATCTTTGAGAGACGGCTGATTATTGAAAGTACTGGAATTGAAATTGTTACCTTGTGAAGATCTCTCAAAAGAGAGATTCGGGTGCGAATTCCAGCCTTGATTGCCATAATTGTTCGGACGATACCCATTGTTGTTGGAGTTGTCATGTAGTGGGCATCTTCTCGCGTTTCGGGGCAGTCATTCCCCGAATGGCCTGTGTTGCCACAGACCTCGCATGTCATGCGAGCGTCCATGGCTTGCACCATTTCTTGAACAGGGGCCTCCATCTTCTTCAGAAGGAGGTCCATCTTGGCAGCGAGCATGTCCAAAGCTTCAACTTGGTGGACTCCTCGGGTACGTGGTTGGTCACATGCAGTGCCCCAACCTTGATTTTCCACCATCTTCTCGATGAGGGCCTTAGCTCGGTTCTCCTCAAGAGAGAAAAATGCTCCTCCAGCAGCAGCATCCAAATACTCACGGGATGAGCTCTTTAGCCCGTGGTAAAAGGTTTGGATGATGAACCAATTCTGCATACCATGGTGAGGACAAGCAGAAATATAGTCCTGGAGGCGTTCCCATGCCTCTGGGACTGTTTCATCTTTTGCTTGCTGGAAACTAGCAATTTTATTCTGGAGGGCGTTAGTTTTCCCAACCGGAAAGAATTTTAGCAAAAAGGCACTAGTGCACTTATCCCATGAATCTATAGCTTCACGACTAGCATAAAACCTTTGCTTTGCCTTACCCAATAAAGAAAATGGGAATAAACGAAGGCGAATAGCATCGGTACTTACACCGCGTATGGTGAAGGTGTTGCAGATCTCCAGGAAGTGTTGGAGATGAGCGTTAGCATCTTCGTGAGGCTTGCCGCAGAACGGACTAGCCTGCACCATGTTGATGAGGACTGGCTTGAGCTTGAAAGTCCCGTCTCCGACAGGCGGAGTGGGACCGGTACGCACATTCTCGCTCGATGGAGCCGAGAATTCGCGTATCGTCTTGCTTGCCATCCTCGATGCTGAAGCCGTGTCGACATCGGGAAAGACTGGGCTCGTCAAGCTGAGTTGCCTCTGAGGAGGTACAACACAGGGTCGTACTTTCCTCAAAAGTGACTCAGGATTTTCTTGATAGTTTGACCGTTGTTGGAAACCAGTTATGCACTGCTCTGCTTCACAAAGACCAACGAACAGAGCAAAGGTAAACCCGCTTGAGTAGCGGCGCACTCAACTCAGATAACTTGAGATAAATTTTTAAAAGTATTCTAGTCAATTGCTTCCCCGGCAACGGCGCCAGAAATGCTTGTTGGCACTTCTTACGATCCAATATCAGGATTGAAAATCCCGGTACTGGGGTAAGGAGTCTTTCAGTGGTTTTCCTTATGGCTTAGTAAAATATATAAATATTCTGCAAGCGCACAGAATCACCGCTGTAGCACTTCACCTGGGAGTATCCCTAGGTATCATAATTTATATTTCCGCAGGGAAGCTTTGGCAAGAGTACTAGTAAACAGATATTCAAGACTATCAGAGAAAGGTACACAACTAAACAAGACAGGGGATAACGGTATTGGATAGGAGTGGATATACCGTGACACACAGGTCAAGGGAGACTCAGGTAAGAGAGAGAAGGTATAGATAGCTAGGAGGACAACGAGAAGAGATAGAGGATTCCTATGGACTTTATCTGTCTATGTCACTCGGGCTTAGAGATACAATAGCTAAAGAGCCATCACTGGAAGGTCTGGGTTAACTCTAATGTCTTAGCATCGGGAACAATGCACACCAGCGACACGCAGAAAGGGATGAGAAGTGGTGCCACCAGCTCCATACTGGGGGATCCTACAGGCCGAGACTAACGAGGTGGATTACAAAGACCATATAGGGCTGTCGCCACCTAACGGCTACCTAACGTTCGTTGAATCGGGGGCAAACCAAGGCCAGTGACTAGTCTGGGTACCACACCCACACTAACCAACGACTACTTACTTCACTAGAAAAAGCAAGCAACCCGTGAATACCCCCGGTGACAGTTCACCGGCAAATATTGAGCTAAGTCGAAGAACCAAATAAGACAAAGACTTAAACAAGAACTAGAAGCACTAGAACTAGAACCGACTATAGTCTAAACACGATATAGATGCAACTAGAATAAAGTAGAAGCAAACTATAAATGACAAAGGCAAGATGATAAAGATATTTATATTGATAACTCAAGTCTTGCAAAAGGAAAAGGAAAAGATACAAGAGCTTATACCAGAGCTTCTGAAGATGACTCCGGAACCTCCGAGGCAAAGCTCGACTCGACTCTAACTACCAACTAAACTATCCTAACTCTACTAGAGAGAAGTGGAAATGGGAGCTCCTTGGCTTGGTGTGTGTGAAACAAGTGAAGTACTCCTCTATTTATAGCTTGAGCACGTCGGTGGGAGTGGAGTGGCAGCCAAGGGAGTGAGAGGCAGTGGCCCGGCCAATTCGGCCGAAACCAGGGGATTCGGGCAAATGGATTGGTTCGGTCGAACTACCCAGTTCGGCTGAACCATCAGATCCACCGCCTTGGAAGCTGGATGGCTTGGATGCTCTCCCTTGGTCGGTTTGGCAGCTGGGGCGGTTCGGTCAAAGGCTTGGGTTCGGCCGAACTGGGCCTGGCCCGTGGTCGGCCTCTCCAGCATTGCCTCTTGCTTGTGGACCTCCTGGGCTGGCTTGGGTTGATGTCCTTCGTGTTGATTTGGCCCGGAAGTGAGGTGGCGGTCGTCCACGTGTCACTCACGGTTGTTGCTTGGTCATCGATGACGTGGACGTGTCCCGGTGTCCTGTACGGCTAAGGGGGGTAACCGGCCGAACAGAGTCGTTCGGCCGAATCGGTCAATTCCGACCCCTATGGCACGTATTTCTCGTTGTTGTACCTGCACAAGTGTATCTCACCAAAACTCGTGGAACTCTATTAGAAATAAACTGAAGTACATGGAATGTCACATATATCCTCTTTTGTTCCCGATTATTGGTGGTCGAAAACGTGTCGTAACGACCGCCAACATACGCTCCGCCGCACACCATCATCCGCCGTCTACACTGACACGAGCGTCATCACCTCGTCCACCGTCGAGCCCTAGGTGAGCAAAATGCCGCAATGACTTTTATTCATAGATGTAACCTAGTTAGATGTTTCCCGTTTGAAAGAGATACGATTGGAGATATGCAGAATTGTGCATATCTATGACCGTATCTGTTTCAAATTGTCCACGTTTTTTGGACAGCCCAAGGATGCATAGATGAGTTAGTTACTATGGTTTATTCCGTTCCGTGATAGAGTTTCGGCATCATCTCCCCGTTGTTCTCTAGATACACAATCTCCCCTTGGGACATGGATTTGGAGAACAATGGGGAGGTGCTGCCAAAATTCTGTCCCAGATCGGAGTAGGCCGTGGAAACTAACTCGTCTACGCATCCTTGGGTGGGATTAGGACCTATATGTACCTATTAGAAAGGTAGGTATCGTGTATAAGCAAATGATTTTTATATTGCTCACTGATATACAATAATGGATGCATGACCATGCGTGGATGTACACGGGCTGGAAATCTGGGGGTGACATTACCCCAGAGTGGATTAAGAAGACCGAGGCTTTCTTCGATTGAGCATTTGCAAAGCCAAAAGGAGCCAAAATGATATGGTGTCCCTGTAGGAGATGTGGAAACACGCGTCGACAAACAAAGCAAGACATGACAAATCATCTTTGCAATTATGGATTTACGACAAACTATATTCGATGGACCTACCATGGTGAAACTAAGCGTAGGAGCGACCGGTAGGAGACATGCTAGATGACTTTTATGAAGCAAACTTTGATAAAGGACCTAGGGACGAGGAGCCAGAGCCAACCGTGAAAGCGTATTACGACATGTTGGTTGTAGCACAATAACCCCTTCACGAGCACACTGATGTATCTCAACTTGATGCCATTGCATGTCTAATGGCCGTAAAGTCCCAGTTCAACTTGGGTCAGGATGCTTTTGATGTTATGTTGACAGTGTTCGGCATCCTCCTCCTAGAAGGTCACATTCTACCAAAGAGCACGTATGAAGCACAGAAACTCCTTCGTGCACTTAAGATGACTTATGAGCAGATACATGCTTGTCCGAACGGATGCATCTTATTTAGGAAAGAACACGAGGAAGCAAAGTATTGTCCAAAGTGTGGATCCTCAAGGTTCGTGGAGGTAGACTCTCATGATGGCCAATAGAGGCAACTCACGGTCCCCACGAAAATCTTACGCTACCTTCCGTTCATACAGAGGATCCAATGGTTGTACATGACCGAGGAATCTGCGAAACAAATGACATGGCACAAACATGGACGCAAATACAATTCTGAGAATATGATACATCCATCCGATGGTGAAGCATGGGCACATTTTGATGCGATTCATCCTGGCAAAGCTCTAGAGGCTTGTAATGTACGCATTGCGCTGGCAACACCCGCACCACGAGTTCATCACAAAAACTTCAAATCTGGACCAAATCACGGATCTAATGAAAGAACACCCTCACCACGAGTTCATCACAAAAACTTCAAATCCGGACCAAATCTCGGCGTTTGAGGGGTCAAGATCATCCACAAAGAGGCACAAGGCACTCACCCATGATCCCCACAAAGAAATCCGAGAGGAAACAGCCTAGAAACGAAGAATCGAACCAAGAATGAAAATAGCACAAAATGAACTCGGGAAGGAAGACAAGCAAATAATTTCTAGAAAGATTCTTCCTTACAACGAGAGGCCACGATCTGTACAACGGTGGCAAACCTCCGCCCTTCATCCACCCGCTAAGATTACTCGATCTGCACTTGGCTAGCCTACCAGAATTGAGAGCAAATGAACTAGGGTTTCGAACAGATAACTTGCCATCCCCTCCACCTCCTATTTATATTGAGTCATCTGGTGGGGGGGAAAGACCACACTACCCCTACACTCTAAGCCTAAGATACATAACCCTCAGGGGCAATCTTGGAACTCTGAGATATTTCCTCCGGCTGGGCATGCCGTCAATCCGGCCTTGCTTCCCTCCGACGCAAGCTCCATGATCCCGCCGCGTGTCCACCGCTTCGAAGCTTCCGAACATGCTCGTATCACTGTCTCCGTCATGTTGGGCCTTCGGGCTCGGTTTTGAGGCCCAAACTGAGAAACCCACCTCCGATGGTTTTGTGGCCCAACCATCAAACCCAGCGTACAAGCTTCGGTTGTTAGCCGCTACCTTGCACCGGCTCATTTCACGACGTCGTCTTGCTCTTCTTGAACCATGCCGACCGCACTCGGTTCTGTCTGGCCACCAGGTCCCTCGAACCAAGCCTACTTGTCTCTCCATTCCTCAGAGGCCACTCTGGCTAAGACCTTCCGCGCTTGTTCTTCACCTGCACCAATGCAATCGAGTCGCATCGTACATCTGCAATACTAGGCCAAGAGTCAGTCCAACCACGTTGTCAATCACTCATCACACTAAAAAGCGACCATCCACCGGTCCTCGGACACACCTGGTCCTCAATCTCCCCATTGATGAGTGCATTGACAACACACCTCATGATTTTGGATAGTTAACAGAAAACAGAAAAGAAAAAGAAAAGAAGACTCAAACAAGTGACTCAAAGCAAAGAGCAAGCCGAAAACCAAGTCACTTGAAAGAGAAAGTCTCGGTCCCCTAAGACAAGGGCAACGGCTCAACACAACCGAGACCAACAAGCTCCAAATGCCAACCCCTCAAGAAGAGGCAGAAAGGGCTGAACACCATCGGCAGAGAGAGCAAAGCAAATCAGGAACACAAGAAGCTCCCCCTGCACAAAGGCTGACTCCCCCTGAACAAATGCATGCAAACTCAAGTTCTCCCCCTGAACTGAGTATCCCTCTAATGCAAAGCCATGCACACAAATTCTCCCATGTTTACCATACAAATTCCCCCTTGTTGCCAATGCATGAATCAAGGCTAACATGCAGACAATTCAACCCAAAGCTTCTCAAATATACAATGAGTACTATAAAATGCTACACAAGTGCAAGATGAGCAAGCAAGATAGTCCAAGGTTCTGTCCAAGCATTGCCAACAACATTTCATGATTGTATAAGCATATGGCCAATTAGTTTCCAAGTTCAACAAGTTTTTCAAGCATTTATCACCTCATGAGCAAACTGATAACTTCAAGCCAAAATGAACTAAATCATGCAAAGATCATCCCAGGTCACCAATTCTAGTTAAAAGATCATTGCAAACATCCAAAGCCTATCTCATGTCATGTCAAAGCCACCGAGCCATGTGTATACTTCTAAACAGAGACTTCTCTTGGTAGACAGCATGCAACGGTTTAGCACCCAAAATTATACACATAATAGCATATTTGACATGTTTAGCACATTTTTGTTTTTCAACCATAAGCACTTCATTTTTCAGATTTTGAATTATGGTACATGAAGTGCCTTTGTGGCAAAAAGAAGCTTATGCTTCTCCACAAGATAAACAGTAGGCTAAACATTTGCAATGATAGAATGATCTTTGACCCATTTAGTAAGAAAAAGATATCCTAGCACAATCTAAGCATGAGAAAGCATTTAGGCTTGAACTAAGCATGGAAAGCATTTGCTCATGGGTGAGAACGAGTTTAGCATTTCAAAATCATTTGCAAGCTCATTATGAATATACAGTGAATCAATCAGGAGCATAGCAAATCATCACCAAAAGACTACACACATATCCACTAGCTCAAGTGTAGCAGATTATAGCATTCAATCCATATGGGAGAAGCTCATCCTAAGATGCATGAAAATGAATATGTACAAATGCAAGACCTATGAAACAAATGCAAATGCAGACTGTACATAGTATACATATGCTACAAGGAGCCCCAGAAACCAACTCAAAGAGGACAACAAACTCTAAGCTCTCCTCGCAGGCGGGCAAAGGTAGCTTGATCAAGAGGTTTTGTAAAAAAGTCAGCTAGCTGGTTCTGGGTGGAGACATGGGATAGTTCAATGTGACCTTTCTCAATGTGATCTCTCAGAAAGTGGTACCTCACTTCAATGTGTTTGGTTTTAGAATGCAGCACAGGGTTTTTAGCTACACTAATGGCACTGGTGCTATCACAAAGAAGTGGAACTCGAGAGAAGCTTAGACCAAAGTCACTCAGGGTGTATGTGATCCATAGGAGCTGGGAGCAGCAGCTGGCAGCAGCAACATATTCGGCTTCAGTGGTGGACTGTGCAACACTAGACTGCTTGCGAGAAGACCAAGAGACCAGAGAAGAACCAAGAAACTGACACTGACCCGAGGTAGACTTACGGTCCAACCGACACCCAGCGAAATCAGCATCGGAGAACCCGTGAAGGCTGAGTGTCGAGGAAGCAGAATACCAAAGACCCAACTCAGGAGTGTATTTCAAGTACCTGAAGATTCTCTTGATAGCCTGCCGATGCGAAGTTCTCGGTGAAGCTTGAAAACGAGCGCACAGACACACAATGAATTGTATGTGTGGCCTCATCGCCGTCAAGTAGAGGAGGGAGCCGATCATGCTCCGGTACTCCTTCTGGTCCACTGAATCTCCATCTTCATCAGCATCCAACGTCCCAGTTGTACCCATCGGTGTCGACATCGGCTTGGAGTCACTCATGTCGAACTTCTTCAGCATGTCCTTCGTGTACTTCGCTTGATGCACGAATGTCCCATCCTTGACTTGCTTGATCTGCAGCCCGAGGAAGAACTGCAGCTCTCCCATCATTGACATCTCGAATTCCCTGCTCATGTCTTCAGAAAATTTCTCCGCAAGTGCATTAGACAAGCCACCAAAGATAATGTCATCCACGTATATCTGGACAATCAGGATGTCACTACCAGCATGAAGCAAGAACAGGGTTTTGTCAACTGTCCCTATCACAAACCCCTTACTTAACAAGAACCCTCGCAGTCTCCCATACCACGCTGTAGGTGCTTGCTTTAGACCATATAATACTCGGTGGAGCTTGTACACTCGGTGTGGGTACTTCTCACTCTCAAATCCCGGTGGCTGCCTCACAAACACTTCTTCCTCTATTACCCCCATTCAGAAAAGCACTCTTCACATCCATTTGGTGCAATTTGAATCCTTTAGCAACAGCAAATGCTAGAAGAATTCGAATTGCTTCCAAACGGGCTACAGGAGCAAATGTCTCCTCATAATCAATTCCCTCTTTCTGTTAAAAGCCCTGGGTAACCAACCTAGCTTTGTTTCTCACAACCTCACCACTCTCACCCTGTTTGTTCTTCCAAACCCATTTGGTTCCTATAGGATGACAGTTTGGTGGAGGCTTAGTTAATTCCCACACCTCATTCCTCTCAAAGTTTTCAAGCTCTTCATGCATAGCATTGACCCAGTTTGCATCAGATAAAGCGTGTCTAATATCCTTGGGCTCGAAAGAAGCAACAAATGCAGAATGAGCAAATTGAGAGTTGTTTCTTGACCTTGACCTTGTAGTACGCTCGTCGAAGTCTCCTATGATGCTTGAGAGTGGATGCCTAGCTTGAATGTGTCTTGGTGCCTCACGCCTTGACATCTCCTCCCCCTCAGCAACTGCTTCCACTTGACCTCCAGGTACTTGTGTTGATGTGGTAGTGGGGGATGGACCATCGTCAACCGTAGTCGTCGTACTGGAGGTAGTGGGTACACGTGTCATAGGAGGCACACCATCTCCATCGTCATCTTCACCATCATCCGCTTGCTCGTCCTCGAAGATCGTCTGTCCTATCTCTTCATCACCTGCACACTCAAAAACAGTCGAGCTACACAGAATCGTCTCGTCGAATGTAACTTCGCAAGTCTCCATGATTTGGTTAGAGTCAAGGTTGAGCACACGATATGCTCTAGAGTGATTAGCATAGACAAGAAAAATACCATCATGAGATCGAGACTCCAATTTTTCTAAATTTCCTTTCTTAACAACGAAGCACTTGCAGCCGAAGACTCGAAAATGACTCACCTTAGGGGGTCTCCCATGAAAGATCTCGTAGCAAGTCTTCTTCTTGAACGCACGAAGGAAAATCCGATTTGAGACATAGCATGCGGTGCTCACCGCCTCGGCCCAATATCTCCTAGGAGTCCTATGCTCATCAAGCATCGTCCTAGCCATCTCACAAAGAGTCTGATTTTTCCTCTCCACAACACCATTCTGACAAGCAACATAAGGCGAGGAAAACTGATGTTCAAGACCTTGATCATGGTAAAAGGCTTCAAAATGAGCGTTCTTGAATTCCGTGCCATTGTCACTGCGGATAGCTCGCATGGCATTACCATTACGTTCGTTTTTCAACCTCAAGATCAAGTCTCGAAAGAATCCAAAAGCCTCATCCTTAGATGCCAAGAAAAACACCCAAACATAGTGAGAATAGTCGTCCACTATCACAAGGACATAGCACTTCCCACCGACTGAGCGAACGCGAGCTGGACCAACCAAGTCCATATGAAGAAGCTCCCCGGGACGCTCAGTCATCACCTTAGTCAAAGGTGGATGAGAAGTGGCGACCATTTTCCCATGCCTACACGGAGCACACACCAAATCCTTCTCATACCGAAGCTTGGGCAATCCTCGGATAAGGTCAAGACTGCTCAAATGAGAGAGCAAGTCAAAGCTCAAATGACCCAACCTCCTATGCCACTTCCAAAGCTCGGAAGAGGAACCAGCCACTAGACAGCGAGAGGGACCGAAAGACCTCGAGAAATCAGCACAAAAAACTTGACCCTCGGGAATGATCATGCACACAAGGTCACCTCGAGAATCAAGAATCCGAGAAGAACCACTCACAAACTGAACCTCAAAACCCTCATCAAGCAACTGAGAGACAGAGAGCAAATTAAAGCCAAGCGACTTGACGAGAGCAACACGCTTCAACGCAAACTTCTCACTTACCTGAATATCTCCCTCTGAAAGCACTCTTCCCTTACCATTATTCCCAAAAGTAATGTACTGCTTGGTCTTCACTGGGTGAGGCTTGAGAACCACCTTCGATCTCCGGTCATGTGACGAGAGCAACCAGAGTCGATCAACCATGACCTCCTCAAGCCTCCCACTACCTGTAAAATCAGAAGCGAGTGCGGAAGTGAGCAAACGACTCAGCACTGGGGTTAGCACAAAAGAGTCAAACCAGTGCCGAGTCATCTGCTCAAAAGAGGGGTTAGCAACATCTACTCTACCACCATCAGCAAAAGGTGGGAACCTATCACGCCTCACAAACAGAGCTCTATCACGTCTAATCGAAGGAGCACCATGCGGGGGAAAGCGTGGCCTGAACTCCCTCCGAGCACCAAAGCTATGGTCGTTCCTCCCAAGCTCGTACTGACCACGAGGAGGGGGACGCCTAGCAAACTCACCACGTCCAAACCCAAAGCGCCTATCACCACCTCTCTGAGGACCACCTGCAACACCACGAGCACCTCCTCTAGGCATCGAGCGCACAAACCCTTCACCCCTAGGCATAGGTGCACGAGACTCAGGCACGCTATGAGAAAAGCGGTACCTGTCCCGGTTACCCATCTCTCTTTCTCTCCTCACTTCTCTCTTCCTCCTGAAGCAGAATTCCTCTTGGTGACCATCCCTACCACAAAACCCACAGTGGTAGCGGACTGGCTTTGGCTTTGGAGCTTCTTTTGGTGGAGGCTTCTCACTTGGCTTGAGACCACTCGATTCTCCCACAAAGTTCACTCTCTTATGGAAGTTGTTGGATTGAGGAGGGAACACTGGAGGATCAGGAGTAGTGTCAAGTTTGTTCTTCAAGTGGTTGGGTTTGGGATCAAAGGTGTTCTTGGCTGGGGTAGTTTGTGGAGGAATTGGCACACTCTCACACCTCACATCCTCACTCTCACACACCTTCTCCGATCCAATCCCACGACTATCAGCTCACCTGAACTGAGCTATCATCGTACCAAGCTGGGGCTCATGACCAGACAACCAACCCAAACACTTACGCAACTCATCATTCTCATCCTGCAGTCGGTTAGTTGCATGCTCAAGTTCAAGAATCTTCAAAGCATTCACATCACAACTAGAACAAACATGAGTAGCAGAAGACTTCAAAGAACTTTCTAGGCATTTGATCCTAGCATGAGATTCATCCAATTTAGCATGCAAAATAGGACAAGAAGTGCAAGCTCCTAGCAAAGCAGATCTAGATTTCAACTCATCAAGTTCAACTTGGAGCATATCAAGTTCTTCTAGTTTAGTCATGTGTTTCTTCTTATATTCAACCAATTCATTCATCACATGTTCACAATTTATGCATTCAGGCTCATCAAGAACAACAGAGACAACTTTTGAAGTATCAATCTCAACTTGAGAAGCAGCAAGAAGAGACTCAAGTTTAGCCACTTTCTCCTCGGACACACAAGCAAAGACCTAAACTCCCTCTTCTCCTTGTTGGTCTTTCTAAGCACATCATCACGGTTGTCAAGCAAAGCATTCAATCTATCAGCCTCCTCTAGCAAGAAGTTTGGATCACGATTTACCTCATCTTTGGAGTCTGAGTCCGAGCCTTCTCCTTCACTCTTCTTGCCGTCGGTGCTGTGTGCCGTGGTACAGAAGCCACCGGAAGCTGCACACACCAACCCGTTGAAGTTCTTGCTTGAGTGCCTCCGACGTTGACCTTGGTCCTCATCCTCGCTGCTTGAGCTCGATGAAGTGTAGCTGGAACTCGTGTCGACGTCGCTCGCACCGGCAACCATGGCTCGAGGCTTGTACTTGTGCTTGTGGCCACCGTGCTTCTTCTTCTTGTACTCTTCCTTTCTCTTGTGTTTTTCCTTGTAGTCGTTCCTTGATCGGTTCTTGTGGTCATCCCTTGATCGGTGCTTGTAGTCGTTCCTGGGCTCGCTTGCTTCCGGACATTCGGCGATGAAGTGCCCCATCTTGCCGCATCTGTAGCATGTACTCCCAACACGCCTGGTACTCTTGCGGTTCTCGTGCAAGCGCCCGAACCTCTTGGTCAGCAACGCGAGATCATCCTCGCTCAGCACCTCGAACTCCTCATCTGGCAAAGAAACAAGCATAGACAAAGCAACCTGTCATGAAGCGTTAGCAAGCGACCTAGAACCGGAGCCACTCATGAGAGCCAGACTATGGGGATCAGTCGGGTTCTCAAGCTTGGCTCTAGCCATCCTATTAATCTCTGAGGACTTGAGCTTGGAGAACAACCCATTAACTGTGAGCATCTCATAGCCATCTGACTCCATAATCGCCTCAACCTTCGCACCCCACACAGATCTATCCAAGCAGTGCAAGAGCTTCACAGCTCTATCATGATCTGAGTATGGGAGGTTGGTAATATTGGCTTGCATGTTGTTCACAATCACGGTAAATCTCTGAAACATGGCATCAATTGACTCACTGGACAAATGAGTGAAATTCTCATACTCCCTCCGGTAAGTCAAAAAGAGCCTAGCCTTAACAGCACCATCACCACCATGAGCAACCTCCAACTTCTGCCAAATCTTACAAGCAAGCTGCTCTTCGATGACACGATTGAACTCATGCTCGTCGAGCGCTTTGAACAAGTAATCAACTGCCTTTGCATTTGCCTCAAACTTATCCTTATCAACTTATCCTCTACGGACCGTCTTGCGGACCGTCCGCCAGTGTCACTGGGCAAACTGTCGAGAGGAGTTAGCAAGCGACCTAGAACTAGAACCACTCATGAGGGCCAGACTATGGGGATCAGTCGGGTTCTCAAGCTTGGCTCTAGCCATCCTATCGATCTCTGAGGACTTAAGCTTGGAAAACAATCCACTGACTATGAGCGTCTCATAGCTATCCGACTCCATAATGGCCTCAACCTTCGTACCCCACACAGATCTATACAAACAGTGCAAGAGCTTCAAAGCTCTATCATGATCTGAGTAAGGGAGGACGACGATATTGGCTTGCATGTTGTTCACTATCACGGTAAACCTCTGAAACATGGCATCAATTGACTCACTGGGCAAATGAGTGAAATTCTCATACTCCCTCCGGTAAGTCGAAAAGAGCCTAGCCTTAACAGCACCATCACCACCATGAGCAACCTCCAACTTCTGCCAAATCTTACAAGCAAGCTGCTCTTCGATGACATGATTGAACTCATGCTCGTCGAGCGCTTTGAACAAGTAATCAACTGCCTTTGCATTTGCCTCAAACTTATCCTCTATGGACCGTCTTGCGGACCGTCCGAAAAAGTCACACGGACTGTCCGAGAAAAGACTTAACCAAAACGAGAAAAACTCAGAAGGGCAGCCAAACCACGGACCGTCCGCCAATCACATGCAGACTGTCCGGGAACCCTGCGGACCATCCGCCATACCAAGTCGGACCGTCTGAGAAGCCCGACGGACGAACAGGAAGAACAGCTATAGTAACGCGTGAGTCAACTCCCCCAAATCCAACACCGGATCTCCCAAACGGCTGGAGCTCTTGAAGCGAAACTTTGGGGAGATGAGAAGCAACCCAAGAGGAAGCTATGCCCCAAAAATCTCGGCCTCTAACTCCCTACAACACGAGGAATCACGGATCTAACGGAAGAACACCCTCGCCACGAGTTCATCACAAAAACTTCAAATCCGGACCAAATTTCGGCGTTTGAGGGGTCAAGATCATCCACAAAGAGGCACAAGGCACTCACCCATGATCTCCACAAAGAAATTCGAGAGGAAACGACATAGAAACGAAGAATGAAACCAAAAACGAAAATAGCACAAAATGAACTCGGTAAGGAAGACAAGCAGATCATTTCTAGAACGATTCTTCCATACAACGAGAGGTCACGATCTGTACAATGGTGGCTAACCTCAACCCTTCATCCACCCGCTAAGATTACTCGATGTGCACTTGGCTAGCCTACCAGAATAGAGAGCAAATGAACTAGGGTTTCGAATAGATAACTTGCCATCCCCTCCACCTCCTATTTATATTGAGTCATCTGGTGGGGGGAAAAGACCACACTACCCCTACACTCTAAGCCTAAGATACATACCCCTCAGGGGCAATCTTGGAACTCTGAGATATTTCCTCCGGCTGGGCACGCCGTCCATCCGGCCTTGCTTCCCTCCGACGTAAGCTCCAGGATCCCGCCGCGTGTCCACCGCTTCGAAGCTTCCTGAACATGCCCGGATCACCGTCTCCGTCATGTTGGGCCTTCGGGCTCGGTTTTGAGGCCCAAACCGAGAAACCCACCTCCGATGGTTTTGTGGCCCAACCATCAAACCCCGCGTACAAGCTTCGGTTGTTAGCCACTACCTTGCACCGGCTCATTTCACGACGTCGTCTTGCTCTTCTTGCACCATGCCGACCACACTCGGCTCCGTCTGGCCACTGGGTCCCTCGAACCAAGCCTACTTGTCTATCCACTCCTCGGAGGCCACTCTGGCTAAGACCTTTCGCGCTTGTTCTTCACCTGCACCAACGCAAACCGAGTCGCATCGTACATCTGCAGTACTAGGCCAAGAGTCAGTCCAACACCACGTTGTCAATCACTCATCACACTGGAAAACGACCATCCACCGGTCCTCTGACACACCTGGTCCTCACATACGACCGAGCTACAAAGGCAAACTTCAGAATGCATGTCTATTACCAGTACTCCTTGCATGACTTGCCGACGTATGGTATATTTTGCTGCTGGTGTGTTCATGAGAAGTTTCCATGCCCAGTATGCAAGGCAGCTCTGAAGTTCATTTGTTTGACAAAGGGTGGCAAATAGTCTTCGTTCGATAAACATCGACAATCCCTCCCTCTTGACCATGCATTCAGATGAGACATGAAAAACTTTGCAAAAGGGGGTCATAGTTAAAGAACCTCCACCACAGCTTCTCACTGGCACCGCGGTTCATGCTCAGTTAGACGCTCTTGAAGTCAATGAAGATGGTGGTTTTGTGGGATACAGTGAGCAACATGCATGGACTCATAAGTTGGGCTTATGGAGGCTCTCGTACATGCAGGACCTTCTTTTTCCACATAACATTGACATATTGCACACTGAAAAGATCCTTGGCGAGGCACTTTTTGGTATAATCATGGATATTCCTGATAAGACAAAGGATAATGTGAAGGCTTGAGTTAATCAAACAAGGTTATGTAATAGACCAGAGCTTGACATTCCATCTCCCAAAGACAGCAAGAAATGGAAGAAGCCTAAGGTCGATTTCGTTCTTGAGCGGTCCAAAAGGAGGGAAGTATTAGAATGGTTCCAAAAGTTAATGTTCCCAGTATGCAGTGAATCTGAGGAGGGGGTGAATTTATCTACTTTGCGAATCAACAGACTTAAGAGTCACAACTACCACATATGGCTTGAGCGGCTTCTTCCGGTGATGGTCCGAGGCTATGACCATGAGCATGTCTGGGTAGTGCTGGCAGAGTTGAGCGATTTCTTCCGCCAGCCCTGTGCTAAGGAGGTATCTAGGGCCATCATTGCAGAAACGAAAAGACTAGAACCCGTGTTACTATGTAAGTTAGAGAAGATCTTCCCACTAGGCTATGATTTTGCACAACTCGTATGAGATACGAATGGGAGGCCTTTGCAGAATCGTTGGTGCTATTCAATTAAGAGATGTCAAAAGGTTCTTCGAAGCAAATGTAAAAATAAATGCAAGATTGAAGCTTCCATTGCCGAGGCATACGGTGTCAATCCACCCCCTCGTTATAATGCTGGGAAAGCTGAATCAAACCTCAACCTTTTCCATGGGCAACACGGAAGTGCAAGTGATGCGCGCATCAAGACCTTGAACCTTGAAGAGTAACGCTCTACCATGCTATATGTGTTGACCAACCTTTCCGAAGTGCAGCCGTACATACAGTAAGTTCTCAACAAATATGTTCTCGAGTAGTCACTCTTCTCGAGTTCTCAACCCCATTGTTCCTCTTTGGTACAGGGAATTTCATATGGAATTCTAGCGTCCATAAAGGGCACCTACTATACAGGAAGCTAAAACCCTTCTTAGACAGGGTGCGGGAAATGGAAGGCCCAATTTCATTTATTGGTTCAATCAGAAGGTAATTTCCAATTTAGCTCGTACTTAGACATTACAATTTGCTTGTGCATACTATCATGCTTGAACTTGCAGGGCCAAACTGATGGGTCTATGAGTGCCGAGTTGAGACAGGTTGCCAATGGATGTGCCTATAGGGTCAAGTCATTTGACGCTTATGGCGTGAATGGATATCGATTTCATACAACAAGTTACGAGCAAAGTCGGCCCAATCGAAGAACCACAAATTCTAGAGTCTTTAATCCAGGAGACGATGGGCTCGAGTACTACGGAAGAGTTGAAGAAATATATGAACTCGAGTTTCATGGTTCGCGACCTCTTAAACCTGTCATATTCAAATGCCATTGGTTTGATCCTTAGGTTGTGAGACAGACTCTGAACCTTGGGCTAGTCGAAATTCGACAATCTTCCGTGTACCCAGGAGATGATGTCTATATTGTGGCTCAACAGACCACCCAAGTTTATTATCTGTCATACCCGTACAAAATGGACAAACGTCCTGAGGGTTGGGATGTTGTGTACAAGGTGTCGCCACACGGCAAACTACCCATCCCAAACAATGAAGATTACAACATAGACTCAAACACCTATGTCGGGGAATTCTTTCATGAAGATGGCCTTTTAGGGAGTTTTGCGATAGATTTAATCGAGGTGATGGAAGTAGATAATGGAAGCGTTGCTCATGAGGATGCCGGAGATGATGATCATAATATGAAGGACATAGAATTACTTGAACGATTACATTTGGGCAGTGACAGAGATGATGTTTACTTGAACGATTACATTTGGGCGGCGACCAAGCTTTGCCGTGTGCCTAGGCCTGGCACGCGGCAAAGTGACCAGGCTTTGCCGTGTGCCAGGCCTAACAGCCGGGGGCCTTTGTCGTGGGCCACAATGGCACACGGCAACACGGCAAAAGACCCACGGCCATGACTTTGCCGTGTGCCCGACAAAAGGCCCACGGCAAAGCCGCCTTTACCGACCGGCGTTTACCGTGGGCCATTTGCCGTGTGCAGCACACGGTAAAGCCTTCGCCGTCACCGGCAAATGGCCGCAATCTGGTAGTGCATGTTACCATCATACTGACACATCTAGCTGGATTTTGTGGGCTTATTGTGCTGGCAACAGCTGGAAATTCCTCTAAGCGTAATGGTGCATGTGATAGTTTCTTTTCCCAAAAACAGTTATTGATTTAATCAATATAAATAAATCAAGTCACAAGTCTCACCATACAAAAGTAGTAAATGATTCTATGCAGTTTTAAATAATTTACATTACTCCAGCAAGGTGACTATAGATTTATCGATCTTTGGTGTGAGAATTAAAGCCAGACTTAAAATTATATCATTAGTGTACTTTGCATTTTTTGATAGTTCTTTAGTGAAGTCTCGGCATTCCTTAAAAAACTCGATTAGGGGAAAATGTCCCCACTGACTTAGCTCTAAAAAGGGTCCCACTGAAACCTGGTCGGGACACAGGAACCTCACTTGGTACTCTTACATTGAGCTACACTCTCATCTTGTCGACATTCCTTACATATTGTGTCATTTAAATTTTGAGTTGCAAGGACAAGTAAAACTAAAAGAAAAATACCCAAGATGCAAGAATTAGTAACCTAATCTATTTGCTCAAGTCAATTGTGTTTCAGATCTAGCTTATCCCAAGAAACAAAGCAAAGGTTGACTCAGCAACCCATCACGGTTTCTCTCCCACAGAGCAACGGAGCAGAGATCATCCTTCCCAGCAACCTTTTATGCCTAACTAACACTTCTTCCAACCTTTTGTTCATATCCTGCAGATCTTTTGGATTTGCATTACTAATTGTCGTGAACTTGTTAAGGATATGAACAATGCCCGGAGAGGTACCCACGGTACCTGAATGTACCTAGTGCTTTGAGTGAAAAAATAAATTAAATCAATGGTTGTCCCACTATTTTTAATACCCGGTCCCACCACTATTTTTAATACCCCCACCACTATTTTTAATATCCGGTCCCACGAATTTGGTACCTCTGGGTACAAATTTGTTTCCACCATCTGATTTTTCGGAATGGATGACTCTAATTAAACCCATGAATTTTAAAATTTCTCTATGAACAAAACCTTATGCTCTCGCGTTCTCAAAGATAGAAAGTGCAATTCTGCAGGAACCAGGGTTTGATGTCGTCGGTAGTACTAGTGGTGTGCTATCTGCTGAGATGATCCCAGGCCCTATTGGGCAAAATTTTGGGCAATGTGATCGGCACAGAGATCAACAAACAAAAAATTTTCAAGATGGAGGTGAAGAGGCTCAAGGTCAACTACGATCCAATCTTGGCAATGATCAAGAAAGCTGAGCAGACAGCAACAGTCCTCGATGAGGAAACTATCCACTGGATGAAGATGATAAAGGATCATATGTATGATGTTGTTGATACATGGATGATCAAGGACAAGAAGAACTTGATTATGCAAGAGGGGTGTAATATCTTCCGTAAACTTTTCATCAATACATGCAGATTTTATTATGCTTTTGGTTCATGGCTTGTATTTTTCCATTGGGAAACTTGTCATGTGCATACTTCAGGTGGCCCTAAACCCAAGCAGCGCGACCATGCCGCAGCCCGGCGGCCGCACCACAAGGGCAGGGACAGAGGAGGTAGGAGCTCTTGATCTATTTCTTGACTAATCAAATCGGATACAAATCCCATCTGTATATAGATGGGATGACTTGACCTTAAAAAACCTATCTCTAGAATTAAGGAAATAGATAACATCTCAAACCAATCTAACATAATCCCTAACAAATCGTACCCACCTTAAACCCGACAAAACAGTATCACACGTGTGAATAGTACCACTCATGAACAAATTCGCTGGCCCTAGGGGAATGGTTTGATGCTCCTCCTTCCCATGGACCCTAATGGGCTGGTATGACACTAGAGCGAAAACATGAGCTACTTTCTTACTTTTCTATGGGTACATTGTGGCTATTTAATGTGAACCACTCTTTCTGCAAACCTCATAACCTATTTGGACGATAGTGCTGGTTCCCTTTTCAGATGTAAAGGGCTACTCTCTCCATCTCAAAATAAGTGTTCATTTGAAAATTTTAAGACAGATTAGTAGTCACACGATGTTTTATTCTTTCTGCAACTGCAATGTTAATGCCGGGGAATTATTAGGTCACAGGCCAATAATGCAAGTTCACTTCTTATAATGTTTTCAATCAAAAGGTTAAAAGTAATCTTATAGATATTCAATAGTGCTCTGACTGAAATTAGGATCGAGCGAGAGCTCAGATGCAGTGGTGATATATTGTGCAGAATACCTACTGAAATTAGGCTTCAATCTTTGAGGTTTGTTGGAAAGGGATCACGGTTGTTGTGTGAGTTTCGTACGTAGGTCGTCTAAATCTGGTCCCAAGGATAATTCAAAATTTACCATCATCATGCCCTAGACCGCATGTGTAGTCCGAGATTCTGGATGGCTTCTTTCAACAAAATTACTGTGTGTGACAATTTTGTGTTCTTGCTGCAACTGCGATGTTAATGCATTATATGAGCAGCCCAAAGCCGGTGAGCAAGAATGATTCGAAGAAGATAGACCCTTCTTCGGCACCCGTCGTTTTTCTACGAAGGCATCGTCTTCATACACAAAGCACGTGAGGTCTTGCCGGATCCTCGTGGAGGGGGAGAGCTGCACAGGCAGAGCTGACATCATTTCGGTGGAGGCAGACATCTACAGGGGAGTTGGATCTTTCTTCACCCGTATGAGAATCTTCGCTCATGTGTCTCGTCCGGGAACGAGCTGGCAGCTGAATTGGGATCTGGTAGAAAAAATTGGCACCCGTATGATCACTTATTACGTCCTAGCCAACGAATATATAAATGTGCTTAGCTAAATAAGAAGCTCTGACTTTAGATATATACGTGATTCGCGCAAATCATGTTTTTAATAAGTACTACTGTAACAATGTACTATATCCTCTTTTGATGTCAACTATTCTATTCCAGACCTAAGTCTATATAAGATTATGCTGCTGTATTACGTCAAGAACAAATGGATCATGCATGGTTCGGGATACGCAGGAATAATACTGCTGATCATTGACTATTCGAAAGATTGCTTCCGGGAAGGACCAACTGCCGTACTAAAAGCGAGTTGAAATAATTAATGGACAATGGAAGAAACTGTATTGCGTACAGTACGTACTACTGATTAGCTAGTACTGAAAGTCTTAGCTAAAGCATATAGAGACAAATCTAATTTAGTTAGAAGCTCTGACTTTCTAGACGTGCAGAATGGGTCAAGATCTAAAGTACTTGTAGATCTCGATCCGCTCGTTGATGTCGTCATCAACATCAACCATGCATTCATATGATGAGGATGGCCTCACTCATCGGCCTCTATATATAGAGTCGCCGCAGCGGCATCTGATCTCGTACTCCTATAGATCGACCATCTAGCTCTAGATAGCTTGCAAGAACCATCGTGTAGATACAATAATGGCCTCCTCTCTGAAGATTGCAACCATCACCGTTGTCGTCTGTGTCATCATACTGCAGGTCCTTTCATCCTCACCATTTCAGGCGGCCGCGCTGACGCTCTGCCGCCAGTGTGACCAGATCTGCAGTTCTTCAACCGATGGTTGCACTAGCAGCTTCTGCACAGGCGCATGTGGTAACCCCAAGTCCCCTAATTGCCTGAGCTGCAAGCAGGCCTACTACAACAAGTGCAAGAACGCTTGCGTAACCTCCTGCCAGCACAACTGCATCAATGACTGCCAGTGTGACCAAATCTGCAGTTCTTCAACCGATGGCTGCACGAGCCGCTTCTGCGCAGGTGCCTGTGGTAACCCCACGTCCCCTAATTGTCTGAGCTGCAAGAAGGCCTACTATAACAAGTGCAAGAACGCTTGCGTAACCTCCTGCCAGCACAACTGCAACAATGGCTGCCAGTGTGACCAGATCTGCAGTTCTTCAACTGATGGCTGCATGAGCAGATTCTGCACCGGCGCCTGTGGTAACCCCATGTCCCCTAACTGCCTGAGCTGCAAGCAGGCCTACTACAACAAGTGCAAGAACGCTTGCGTAACCTCCTGCCAGCACAATTGCATCAATGGCTGAATTGTTACACATGTATTGGTAAACCCGCTCGTATCAAAATGTCAGGGATCCATATAGAATAAAAGACGATTTAAAGCCGCCGCTGTATGGCCTTGTTTAGATCAAAAATAGGGGGTGGGGATAGGGGGTTTGGGGACACTTCGTAATCATTGTGCTACTGTAGCATTTCATTTGTACGTGTGAAAAATTGTTCAAAAACTGATTAATTAGGCTCAAAATGTTCGTCTCGCAGAGTATAACAAAACTATGCAATTAGTTTTTGATTTCATCTACGTTTGGTACTCCATGCATGGGTCGACATTTTGATGTGATGGGAATCTTCTTTTTGCATCGTGAACCTTGGGAGTGCCAATTTGGCATCTAAACAAGGGTTATATGTCTGTATCTTCGTATGTTCATGCATGCGGGTTCAATGTATGTAGTGTAATATACTAATATTATTGTGCGTGATACTTCAGTCATATTTGAAATTTGTGAATTCATTGCTGATAGACATGATGAAACAGCTCTCACGTTCGTTTGGGCGTATTTACAAAGGGAATCTTGCATGCATTGGAATAAATAAAGTCTATTTACAAAACCTTTTCAGGGATGAGCGTAACTTTGTGCGACGAATCTAATGAGCCTAATTAACCCATAATTTACTAAAGTAATGCTACAATAACCATCCTCTAGTCATACGGTCATAGGCCTAGATAGGTCTCGCGAATTAACCCGGAGGTTTTGTACGTTGTTCTATAAACTGACTTTATTTAATACATTTAATTAGTGGTCAAATGGGTGTGTAAAAATTTTCACCCCCAAAACTCACTGTATATGGAAATTTGCATGGCATTTAGAAGCCGTTAATTAGCTCATTATCTAGCAGCAGCATATAGTTCAATGCATCATCCTGGTAAAGGTGTTTTTCCTGGCTATTTATAGTACAAGTGCAGGGAACACACAAAAGCTGAGCACACTAGTACTTTCCAAACCAGAATTAAAGTAACCCTTCAACAAAGTCAACAGTAGAATCCAGAACAATGCTATGTTTTTTTGAAAGGGCGACAAGAGATTTGCTGCGGGTTTTATTAGATAGAAAAGAGGTAAAAAAATACAACTATTGACCATTTAAAACTACAAGCAACAAAGAAAACAAAAAACAACATGGTGGCCACCGAAACTATACAGCCACTAGCAGCACAACAAAAACAGAAAATACACAAAGCTCCCAGTAGCAAAAAAACAAATACTACAAGTCAATTCTATGTTGTTGAATATATTCTTGGATAAGGTAGGAAAATCTTAGCAGCTCCATCTCTTTTTGCTAAAATGTTCTTCTATTACCTTCATTTCAAATGTGCCACCAGAAATAGACGACAATCCCATCAAAAAATTTCTTCATAAGCTTATTGATTTTCCTCCTATTCTTGCGCAACCAACTGTACACCGATGTGACTTGCTGAAGTGGGATCAATTGAGCTAAGCCGGTCCACTGGGAGATGACTGACCAAACTTGTACGGTAAAAGTGCAGTCTTTGCATAAACACTTTGGTGTCTCTGGTTAATCTTGGCATAAGTACAAGTGGGGTTGTTGGGCCATTCCTTCTTTTGTACGTTATTAGCTGTTAAGATTTTCTTGCATAATAGAGTTCAAGCAAAGTACTAGCATTTTGGCTTGGCCATGTAATGCCATCTAAGAACTGGACAACAAGGAGGACGGCAGCACAAGCGACGATAGTGGCCAGCCCATATGGTGACATAACACTCATGGATCATTCTCTCTTCCTGCAGTACTACATGAACTTCATAATCAAACAAATAGGAAATAATCATTGTCAGCTACAATGCATGATGATGATTTTAGTAATGTTTCCAGCAGAAATAATCTGTACAAAATGAAATTTCGGCGTCCCATTCACCCATTGCTGAAGTTATTTTTACAGTATCCATGGTTACCACGAATTACAAAACATTATCAGGTGTCTTCAATGCCAAACAGAAAAAGTAAACGATGTGCATATGGCCAATTATGGCCGATTTATGTGCCATCCATCCCTCAACTTCTTAGACAAACTACAATAGTCTAATTTGCCAAGACAGTCAAGCTGTTGATGTTAATACTTGCAGAATGAAACATGATATACAAGAAAGACATTATAGACATAATTAAGTTCAATTGATCTTCCACAATTTCCAGCGAGTTTGTTTAGAAGACCTAGGGGTTCTTCGATACTGATTTGCTGAATGCTACACCTAGTTCAGAGGATCCATGTTGGTAACTGCACAAAATCATTGAATAATTTGACAGGTAAAATAAAAATAGTAAAAGAAAAACAAAGCACAACGCTAGCACTAGAACTTGGGAGTTTTCTTGGTCCTGGCCATCCTGACGGTCTTACTTCAATTGGTTGAAAGTTCCACTTCAGCTTGAACTGTCAAGTTAAGCCAGGTGACACCAAGCAGCCAGCACATGAAGTGATTCATCAAAGGTTTATCAAGAATAACATGGCAGAAACCTTGACAACTGAAACCCAATAGGCTGCGTGAAGTGTGAAACAAAAAAATGTGCACAAGTAAAAATGGGAGGCAACACTGCAGTTACCTGACATTCAGGAATTTGGGCAATTCCGACGGAATGAAGTGTACAAAGAAACTTGGCTTTGCATTGACCAGGTCAGCATCATCAGTAGAAATATCATCCTCACCCTTGATGTATGTAACAACTGGGGCCATCACTTGCCTGTTACTCAAGTCAATGGCAACTAAGGAGACACTGCCAACAACCCAGTCAAATAACACAAGGTGTGCAACATCGGACTTATCCAAACTCAGCAATGGAAGCATGACAGAGTGACGGACAGTGTGATGAGGGAGACTCTCAGTGGTGTTTGCATCCCAAAGTTGATCTGAAGTGACAAGAGCATCCTCAATCCACTCCCACTGCTTGGTGGCACTCCCTGTCATCTTCAATGTCCGGAGGTGAGGGTGAAACCAGTCTTGGGTGCCATCGGGCCAAAACCCTTTCCATCGTGGCGGGCAACGTCGACAAACACCAACCGGCGACCACCTCCAGTGACACACAAGCTGCGGTACAGCCCCTTGCGTGTATTGTTAAGATCTACTTTGACAAAGCTATCCAGAGGAGGAAATCGGATGTAGGAGACCTTGGGTGTGTCGTGAAAGATGCCGTCGCAGAACACGATTCCTCTGGAGTAGTCGACCCAGCACAAGGCACAAGCAGGAATCCTTGAAGAGGACTACAGCATTCACCACCCAATACAGAAAATCAAGGTATTCATCATCTTGGTGCTGGATCGGCCCGCAGGAGCTTGGTCTCCCACTGCGCACCAGCATCACAACGAAGATCGAAGCACGGACAGCTCAGCTTGCAACTCCGATGTCAAGTGCGACCTGACAATGGCCAGATGCGCTACAGAAATCTCGTCTTCACCATGGCACAATAGACCAACAGCCAGCGCCGGGAGCGCGCGCGTGACTGCCATCCCAAAATAAGAGTTATGCTCCGTGCAGTGGGGCAGCAGCCGGAGCAGGGGCGGCTTGTGCTGTGAGGGGTCAGCCATGTAGATGAAGTAGGCTCGGATTCGTCGACGAGGTAGTCGAGCCTGAGGAGGACGAGGTTGCGGTGGGCCGCCACGAGGTGGCACATCCCGTCCTGCTTGGGGCCTTGCGGCCACGAGAGGTAGAGGCGCGAGGGGGTGGGGGGCTCGGCGAGGATGAAGGAGACGTCGAAGTGAGTGCCGGCGGAGGTGGTGCCGGAAGCGAAGGCCCTCTTGTCCTCGCGGAAGGACTCTACTCGCGTCGGCTGAGGGGGCCATGGATCAGACGGGATTGGTAGAGGCCAAGGCATGAGGGCGGCGGCGCGTGGGTATGAGATCGATTCCGTGGCTAGGGTTTCGGATATCTCGATTTTGGGGGCGAGGATGACGAGAGGGGATCACCCTGTTGTCGCGTACTCTCGGCAATGATAATCCGGTCGGCGGAGCATAGCGCGCAGTCGGATCTCCCATGACCAGCGAATTCATTCCCCGGCGCGGCGTTGCCCGCTACACGAGATCTTCCCTACGTACACTTGTTGATTGAGATATGTTCTATTAATTTCTTGTGCACACACCTATATAATACGTATGGAGTATAGTAAATATAGAACAACCTACCCTCACGGTACTAATCGCTGCGTATCAGTGGCAATGGCATCCCAAATCATCAGATATTTGGATAATAAAGGGAGCACGGTACCGATTAAGACATGCTGGTGGGCAGTACAATCCCAGAACATTTGACGGCAGGCATCACGAAACGTGAGATATTTGGATACTCATAAAGTAATGAGATGGATGCATGCCAGCAACACATATGAAGCCAGAAGCCGCTAGCTAGCATTCATAATCACTAGTGATTGTTCTTGGGATTTAGGCCTTGTTTTTGATAAAAAATATTGGGGTGGAGATTTGGGGGTTTGAGGTCACTTCATAATCATTGTTCCACTGTAGCATTTCATTTGTACGTGGAAAAAATTATCCAAAAATTGATTAATTAGGGTCAAAATGTTCGTCTCACGGAGTACAACAAAACTGTGTGATTAGTTTTTGATTTCATCTACATTTAGTACTCCATGCAAGCTATGACATTTTGATGTGATGGGAATCTTTTTTTCATAGTGAACTTTGGGGTTGCGAACTAAACGAGGGCTTAATTCGTTAGATGCGTACGGTGCCTATATAATCAACGTGCACTTGTGCTCATCTGCGCTTCACCTAGATCGATCATCTCTCTCTTCATTCTCTTCCTTAGTTATGCAGAGACTGTAAAGCCGTAGAGGCCGGTCCCAAATGGCAAAGGCATCTTACTCGATCTTAGCTGCGCTGCTCCTATGCTCTGCCATCCTCTTCTTCTCCCCTCTTCCGCCCCTGTATCCCTTAAGGACTGATCCGTACAAGATGTACATGGTGACCCTCAGGACACCACCAGGATTCGATTTCGACACCATTGAAGATGACGCGCGCTTGAGCTGGTACCAGTCTTTCCTCCCCAGCAACCTAACCGACACCGGTGAGCCACGCATGACCTACGCTTTCAAGATCGTCTTCCCCGGCTTCACGGCCTGGCTGACCGAGGCCGAGCTCGACGTCATGTCGAAGAAGCCGGGCTTCGGCGCCGGGGTACCTGATAAAACGTTCCCAATACCTCGTGTACCAGTAAACTATACTAGCGGCGTATATGGTTCACCAAGCAACTACTCCCTCCGTCCAAAAAAAAGACACTCTAGGATTTAAAATTTGTCTCAAAAAACAAGTCATTGTACTATATAAGTGCATGGGCATGCAACAACCAATTAGTGCTAAATATGGCTAATAATTAGGGACAATCAATGTCATTTTACTCTCTTCTTAATTTGTCTTAAAATTTCTAGAATGTTTTTTTGGACGGAGGGAGTATGGGTTAAGGAGTGATCGTCAAGTGCTTATTAATTATCTTCCAGTCGGCAACAGATCAATTGTACCCATGGTTCATGGATGATAATAATAAGTGTTGATCTGGCGGCCGTCCCCACGGCCACGGCCTCTGGCTGCCCTGGCCTGCCCTGCCCCCGCGGGGGCCTTCCTGGCAGTCCCGGCATGTTGGAATGCATTCTGTTGATGTTTTCCTTCATCCGCATTTTAGATTTTACAATTACTGAATACTGACCTGTTTGACTGCAGAAATCTATATGTAATCAGATTATCTTTTCAGAAAAGCTAATCGTGGATAGTACTTTTGTCTTCGACTAAGATCTCCTTAGTGATGTGATTTGATTTATTGATATAGCAAAAATCCTGGACATTTATTTCGTGCAGATGTCCAGGATATTTATTTCGTGCTCTACTGGCAGGAGATATACAAAGTTTTATGGAACTTCTCCAAGATCAGCTGTAAATTTGGTACAAGATGATTCGATGAGTTTGTTTCCTCTAAACATTCATTTCACAACATATATATTTGTTCCCAATTCGTGGCATAAATTTAACATACTACCTCCACTACGGGAAACCAGGACTTTGCCGAGTGCCTGAGGTACTCGGCAAAGACTCAAAAACACTCGGCAAAGTCGTTCCCGAGTGTAAAGACCACTCGACATATCGGGTGACGGCAACGCCGCCTTTGTCGAGTGCCAAAACCGACGTTCGGCAACATTTTCACAGAAAATAAAAAAAATAAACCCAACACTCGGCAAACTTTTTGTCGAAAAATAAAAAAATTCCACCAAGCAGCGCCGCCGCGCCCTCCCGCTCGCCCGCACTGCTCGCATCGACCGGACCGGCCGGCCGCCCGCGCCCGAGCTGTCGTGCCGCCCCGCCGCCCTGCAACCGGCCGCGCCCCGCCGCTCACATCGGCCAAGCCGGGCGCCCACGCCTGAGATGCATGTGCCGCCCAGCCGCCCCCCCCCCACCCCCGCCGCGAGCCGCCCCACCACCGGTCGCCCCGCTCGCGCGCTCTAGCCGCGCCGGGGCCGGCCGCCGCGCCCTGCCGCTCGCCTAGGCCGGGGCTGTCGCGCCCCGGCCGCCTACCGCCTCTCCTTGAGCCGCCCTGCCGCCTGCCTCCCCGCCGCCGACCGGGGCCGGCCGCCACGCTGCGTCTGTGAGAGTGAGAGAGGTAGAAGAAAGAGGCCGGTAGTTTATTTGCATGAGAGAGGGAGCAATCCATGTGACCACTCTTGGACCAATGAGAGGGCACGATTTCAAAGGTATGGATCGCTGAGGTGGTGTCGACGTGGCGTTTGTGTTTTCTCAGTGCACTCGTAACGTAATTTTAGATGGTTAAACAACATCAAATGAAAAAGTTGTAAACTACAAACTTCTTCATCTTTTCGAGACCTACAACATTGATATAGAACAAATTTACATCTAGGGTCATTTGAAAATTTTAAAAATTCAAAATTTCAAATTAGATACATTATAGAGATATTTTAAAGTATTAAAAAATCTCAAATTAAAAAGTGGTAAACTAGAGACTTTTAAGTCTTTTCGAGACCTACAACTTTGATATATAACTTATCCACATTTGAGGTCATTTAAAATTTTAAAATTTCAAATTAGATAACTTATAATAATATTTTAAGGTGTTAAATAATCTCAAATATAAAAGTTGTGAACTACAAAGTTTTATATTTCATGGAGTTGTACAACTTTTGTATAAAGAGTTTTTCATACAAAATCATATAAAAAGTTTGTAATCAAAAAATACATCTACTAACTCTCTCATATACAATCACACATACTTCTTGGTAGATGTTTCAATTTTGTAAATATCGTTATGAAAAAATGTGCGAAATGTTCTCAACTTTTTATCACAACCTCTATGTGTGGTACCATTTGCCGAGTGTATTCTATTGACACTCGGTAAACAACATGCATATAATTTTTTTACTTCTTATATTTTATTATTTAAATCACTTGCGGTTCAAAAACAAAAAACCTTAATTCTTTACCGAGTGTCATTTACAATACACTCGGCAAAGAGCTTCTTTGTTGAGTGTATTATTTTGACACTCGGCAAACAAGCTCTTTGCCGGGTGTTTTTTGTTTGCCGAGTGTCAAAAATAATACACTCGGTAAAGAGCTTGTTTGCCGAGTGTCCGAAAAAATACACTCGGCAAAGAGTTAGGCACTCGGCATGTACGGGTTTCCGTAGTGCTCCAGTTTTATTTAATTGACGTTAGAAGAGTCATATTAGTTCAAAAAAAACTGAGTTGGCTGTCTTAACATCAAATATTTAAAAACGAAGGTAGTATTATATATGATGATAATACTTGTTAGGTTTCTTCTCATGTTCGAATATCCTATTTTTATATTTTTTGTTAGGTTTCTGCAGCACAACAAATGAGTCGGCCATCCACTTGCTTGCTCAGCTCAGTGCCGGTACAGCAAGCACATTTGGGTGGCAGTGCGAGATTGGACGAGCGGGATTTTCTAAGAGGCATCAAACTGGGATCAATTCTAAAAGGTGTCACATTGGTGGAGAGTAGTTGGCAAGTCCGACGGCTCGCCGATGCAGGCAATTCGCTTACTGCTTCTCCTTGTCACTTGGAGATTTGGAAGAACGCAACTTACGAATTTTTCAGCATGTAAATCCACAGAAGAAGCTCTGCAGGCTAAGATCAAAGAAGAGGCGGGTGTGTGGTGCTTAGCTGTTGCACAACGTTTTAGGGAAATCCTCCCCAAGTGTAAATGATTATTTTTTTTCTTTTACTTGTTTTTCCTGTAAACTCTCTTTTTTACCACTCTTCTGTATGAACTAGTAGCGATACGCGTGCCACATGCATGTGTTTTAAAAGAGCTAGCAAATACGAACTCATCGTAAAAGAGTTGGTAAGGTTTCATTGCTCATCTGTGTTGGAGTCCTCGAGTCGGCACGTGTGTCGCATTTTTCTGGATGCATTCTCTTTATGTATTTTTCAAAGTTCATATATCAACACAAATTAATAGCTAATACAACACGCAACTTTTATTTACCCCTTCCACTTTGATTTAACCAATCAATACCTCAATATAATATAGGATATTTTCAAACTCTAATATTAATGACTAAAACACGTTTTGATAAATATGAGCAAACATTTATTTTCTTCTCCATTGTTGATAGATTTTGGAACATATAAACACTAAGGACCAATCTATAAATATAAAAAAATAATTAAAAAATACAACAACTGTTACATTGATCATACACAGATCATCCAAACTACATAAACATTGCTCATAAACATTGGTCGAGCTAGCTATTCGAGTACTTCTTAGCATCAATCATCCACCGTGATAAAATGTCACCACCTATAGGCATACATATTCATGTGGATGGTAGGTGCTCCTTGAGCACGCACTGCAACCATGGTTCAACCCTATTGGTAAACCGATAAAATTTTATTTTAATCAAAAATCAAGTATTTTATATTTTGGGAGCTTGGGTGATTTGGAAATACAGGAATGACTGTGTGTCTGAAGGAGTTGCTCCCTCGGTCGACTCCATCATGAGAGATTTCAAGGAAGAGCACAGCCTGTGGTGCCTGGCCGGCGCTAAAAAGCTGCAAGGCCTGGGCTTAATTGGCGCACTCTAGACTTCTAGGTCAAGATTTTTTGTGGTCTTGTTCTTTTGTGTTTCTTAGGCTAGAGTTTGTGTCGGGTAAACCTATTCCTCATATTGGCCCCGTACGAGGGAGGGGAGTTGTATGGGGACCATTTCTCTTTATAATGCAAAGAAGCGCAGCTCTCCTGCGTTTTCAAAAAAAAGTATTTTCTATTTATAGCAAAGACGTACAAGCAAGGATATATTTTAAAAAGAAGATCTTGCAAACAAAAAACTTTAGATGCAACAAAAAATCTTAACCCACATCATAATTATTTCTGAATTGTAAAACTAACACCAGACCGAGAATTGTAAAATTATCTCTGAATTGGAATGGCTGAAAACAGAATGGAAACAGGGAACAAAGCTTTAGTTGTAGGGCACTCACATTTTGCTCACTCTACAATTTCAGTCTAGCTACACTACACCGATTTTTTTTGTTTGTGCAACAAACTACGAGTCCAATTCCTAAAAAAATGGATCACATTCGTGAGTCCAGCTCTAACAGATGAAGTACCAGGGAGATGGTACCAGATTCTTAATTGTGTTGCAAATTAATTAATAAAAAATGGCACTCTTATATTTCTCAACAACAGAAATAAAGGACTGTAAATGCTAAACAGTAAAATATGGTAGGAGAGTTATTTCTGCATGCATATTACCTAAAGTTGTTGATGCAGGCTTCCAAATAACAAATCTGAACCATGATGTGCACAACACCCTTTATCGACCATATACAGAACCTCCTTCTCCCTCCCACTGCTTTTTACAAAAATATCAATATCAATGTCCGGTGATGCCTACAGGTGTTCTGGATGAGCCCAATGAAACAGCATTTCAGTGTCACTGGCTGTAGCGCCTAACAAAACATGTTTTGTCAATGACACTTAATCTGACACTCTACGAGACAAGGGTGGACCAAGCAAGTTAGGAAACAAACAACCAACCATTGCCATTACCTTAGCTTCTCAAAGTAGAGAGTTATGAATCTGCCCAATGCCTAATCAAGTAGAGAAATAAGCGAAAACTCACCTTAAATGAGCCTGTCCACCATGGTCATCAGAGAAAAATAAGTCCCTCTCACATTCTCTGGTAGCAGATCTGTAAAGCAAACCTCAACATGTGTGGCACGTATGAATACCAAAAGGAGCTACAAGGCTATCATTTTTTTTAAATCATTAAAGTCAGAATACTTATGAATGATGGATGCACATTATTTCCTTTTCACCAGTGGTTTTGCAGAATAAGCTAGACAATAACAGGCCACAGATACAGTAGGAAATGGAATATGCTTGATACCCACAGCTAAATGAAACATAAAAACATAGTGTACATTTAAAAACACAAATGTAGTGTTCAATTCAATTTACGAAAGAAAATTTCCATGAGTTGTTTTGCAATCATCAGGACATACTTCGACATATTTTAGTAGGTATGCACATGCCTGAAGGGGTAGGGGATCAGTATCTTCGTTTCCCGGCTACATCCATTCCTCCAATAATTTCTCCAAGCATCCAGGTTGCTTTTAATCAGGATCAAATTTCCCTACATACATAAACCAGCAGGAGCTTTAAGCTTATCATTTATCCAAAAAGAATAGAATGCTAATAAATAACATATATGTAAATTAACAGGTGGGATCAATATAATAGTCCACCTGTGGCTACAGTCCAATATATAACTCGTCACTGATGGATATCAAGTAAGAAAAATTAGGCACTCTGAAGTAATCGAGTAAGAAAAAGATAACAAAATTTAGCCATGCAATCCAGAAGTTATCTCTTAACCATTCTAAGAAACACATGTTGAGCAAAAAAATGATTGCCATCCAAATTGATTACAGTTTGTGGAAACTATCTTGCAAACCTGAAATTCAAATTGATATCGAAATAACAGCAGAGCATAGAAGTATAAGACACTATGTTGAAGTTGAGAAGTCCACAATTACAGACCTCCATAAGAAGATAGATTGGTTTCTGCTCACTGCCAACATCGAGGCATGGGGGAAATTTGAAGTTCAGTTCCAGATTGTATCTTTCTCATGACAGCCTTGTTAAGGACCCCAGTAACGTTTCATTAAGAAAATTATCAATGACAGAATCTGATAGCATCATATATTTCTAAAACACAGAAGCTAGGATATTTTGTTGAACAGAAAGGCAAAGGAGTGCAGTCCTACTCCTACCTCAAATCATTAGTAGTATTCACAGACAAGCTAGCAATTCTGTACTTATGGCATTTATCTCCTAGGTGTGTGACATCAATCCTCACAACCCTGACAGCCTTCAGGAGCAGCGAATTCAGAAAACAACAACAAAGGGTATACATCCATTTCTCAAAGTAATGGAAACCATTCGAAGTTAGACATTGCACAATGCATTCTGTATCCAGGCAGAAGAAAACCCACATACCTTGGTAGCATTGTATGGAACACATAAGATGCTTGGGACAATACAAACAAGTACAGGAGGATGAAACCGTACCTTGCCCCCCTGCGGTCATGCGCCAGAAGGACCTGATTGTTCCTTCTCTTCCACGTATTTTAGCACCAATGCATCTTGGACCAACAGACTTACTGCCTCATACCTTTATGCAGAAATCGATGGAACCAAAATAAGACTACATAAGGTAGTGCCACAATCGAATTTCAATGATATGGATAGAAAAACAGCTAGCAATTCCTTGCCGGAAATCATACCAACCATGTAGTGTGAAAGATTAAATTTAATCCTGAGGGTATCAACTGCTAATCAAGAGGGAATATGCTACGAAATGGAATCAGATCGTTTTGAATCAGTAAGGTGGATTTTGAGGCTGCTCACCTCAGAACAAAGGAAAAAACACTAAACAATTAGATGTATAGTTATTTTAAGAAAAAACTCTAATCGAGGGGGAATTGCCTGCTAATCCAGAGGAAACCGGCTGCTACTCCTGCTAATCCAAAGAGAAATAGATAGACATTGCAACTGCTCAATCTAGAATGTCACAGGATGTGGATCTGCTCACCTCAGGATCCTGTCTCCTCCTCTATCTGTACGGGGATCTCTATCAAGCTTGAAGCCTGCACCGCTGGGCCGGGCTGGGCCTAGAAGGCCGCTCGTGGACCGCGCTGGCCACACAGCGCAGTAGCGTCAGGCTCAGCCGGGACACACGAGTGGGCCGGCGGCCCAGGTAGGCGGCTGCTGCACGAAGGCGCTAGCGGGCCGCGAGCTAAGCGAGGCGGCCAGCTGGGCTTGCGGGAGAAGGTGTGCGCCAGCTGGACCAGCGCGAGAAGGGGCGTGCGCGCCAGCGCGAGGAAGGGGGCCGCCAGCCCAGTAAGTGGCCCGCGAGCCCAAATTTTTACTGCACAATACTCCCTCCATACCGGTAAAGAAAGCGACAGCGACATGGTCTTCAAAATATAACTTTGATTTCTTATTTCTATAAAAATATTTATCGAAAAGTGTTACATGTATACTTTTATGAAATTATTTTTTAAAATAAATCTATTCATATAACTTTTACAATTTTAAACTCAACAACTTAAAAGTTATTCATGATTTATATTCCCAAAGTTGGACTCAAACTTTGTCCTAAACGGCTTCCTTTACTGGTACGGAGGGAGTATTGGTTAAGCTTTTCTATCCAATTTCAGAGCATTTTCTTATGTTTTTTTCTCAAGTTTCATCTCTATTCAATGAGAACCAACGTGAAAATTATCTAGAGACTAGAAAAGTAGATAAAATGTTTCTGAATAAATATGTTTTATTTCTGTTTCCGCTGCTAAGATGAAGTTTTATCTTCTAATTAAATTTGAAACAACCAGAGAATATAATTGGAAGAGTAGTTGTATGTGTATATGAATGTGTATGTTTTTGCAAGTTAATTATGATATTGTTATTTTCTGACCAACGTTGATAATAGCAATATTATGAAACTGTTTATTTATGAGTTTTCTATGCATTAGTTCTATTTTTGTCCAACGGTGATGTGGAATTAATGTATAAGTATATTGTATGTTTTAATTTTGACCAACGTTAAATTAAGGCATGTAAATATTGTTTAAAACATCCCTCATATTTCTGAATTTTAACTTTAGGAAGCAACCCATTGAGTTATATTAAGTCCATCCTGCCCTTGATGGAGGCAATTATGACCAGTGGCGGGAGAAAGTTGAGATTGCTCTTGTGCATTCAGACATCGATCTGGTACTGATCGATCCATGATCTCTTGCGCTAGAAGAACGCGTAAGGGGAGAGATTGAGACAGATGAGGCATCTAACGCCCTAGGGTGTGAACATGCACATCTGAGAATAAAATATGACCTTGAAAAAGGATTTGTCATGGGTTCATGAAGCACTTAATGAAGAGAGGGATTTCATACGAGGAGGACTTTACAAAGAGGAGAAACAACAATTATAGTCGCCAACGGCGTCAAAGCAGAAGTTGAAGCAATTGGGTAACTGTTGTTGCATGATGTTCTCTATGTACCCTCTTTGAGTAGAAATTTAATTTATGTACCATGGTTGACAGATGATGAATATGATTATTATTTTGGTGAGGAACAATGTTTTGTTCAGTTTAATGATAAATGTGTTGTTCTTGTCTCCTGACAAGACAAGCTTTATATGTAATGAGAACCTATATGCCATTTTGGCGAAGACAAACTTTATAGGTTGTCCTGCATGAGAATGTGAATGTTGTATGCAATGAGGAGTCTTCCTCGTCTATGAATGAAAGAAAAAGTGAAAGAGAATTGATGACATATTATCAAAATTATGGCATTGTCGTTTAGGCCATATTTCGAGGGGGGAATCGAATTACTAGTTAAGAAATCAATTCTTCCATCTTAGAATCTCTAGTTTCAAGATGAGTTTTCCATGCATTACTTCTATTTCTGTCCAACGGTGATGTAGAATTAATGTAGAACAATGCATGGATTGCATTAAAGGAAAGGATGTTAAGAAAATAAAGAAAGATGACAAACAAAGCATAGGAATTTTAGAGATTATTAACACAGATATATGTGGAACGTTTCTTGTGGCATGTGGATGGCTATGACTTGTTTATAACATTCACAAACGATTATCCATGTTTTGGCTACGTTTATCTAATTAAAGAAAGATAGAAACATTGGATAAATTTAAGATAAGATAGTGAGATTCGACCGTGGGGTACTACGGTCGCCCATATGGCCAGGTTCCTGGACCTTTAGCAAGGTTCTTATAGGAAAATGGCATAGTTCCCCAGTTTTCTACACCGGGGGAGCCTCAACAGAATGGAGTAGCTTAAAGACATAACTGTACCCTGATGGATATGGTGAGAAGCATGTTAAGTTACTCCACTTTACCAATAAGTATATGGATGGATGCGTTAAAAACCGCCATTCACATTCTTAATCGAGTACCAAGTAAGTCGATGCCTTAAACACCGTACGAGATGTGGACAAAAAGAGAACCCTCACTCAACTGTTTTGTGTGTGTGGGAGCTGTCCTGATGAGGCTAAAGTGTTTAACCCAAACATTGGAAAATTAGATCCCAATATAGTCAATTGTCATTTTATTGGCTATCTAGAGAAGTCGAAAGTTTATCACTTCTATTGTCCTAACAGACATACAGACTTTGTAGAAACAAGACACGTTGTCTTTTTAGAGGATGAAATGATGAGGGGGAGCGTGGTACCCCGAGAAATTAGCCTTGAGGAGAAGCGGGTATATGTACCTACTCCGATGATTCAGGAGCCCATTTTTCTCATTATATGCGGCTACTACACCGATAGTGCAAGACACTGTGGTGTCGGCACTTGTTGTTAGTTCTCCTGTGGTGACAACAACTGAGAATGAGGAACCTGTCCTTTAGGAGCCTATAGAAAATATTGTCCCATAAGTGGAAGAGCAGCAACAGCCCCAAGTAGAAGATGCGTCAAATGTTGAGGCCCCAGAAGGTCTCAAAGAACAAGAAAATCCTGGTGACTATATCAGAGAAGAAGTTCAAATGGTGGGTGATCCCACCTCAATTGAACAATCTATGAGAAGGGCTCAATTATCATCAAGGTGGCTTGAAGCCATGGAGGATGAGATGAGATCCATGACTACCAATAAGTTTTGGGACTTAGAAGAAATTCCTAAATGAGCCAAAACAGTAGGTTGTAAATGGGTCTACAAAACAAATTGTAACTCCAAAGGGAATGTATAAAGGTATAAAGCGTGACTTGTGGTGAAAGGCTTCACACAAAGAGAAGAGATAGACTACAATGAGACGTTCTCTCCAGTCTCTTGAAAGGATTCCTTCAGAATCATAATGATATTGGTGGCACATTACGATTTAGAGTTACATCAAATGGATGTAAAGACGGCATTCCTAAACAGGGATTTGTGTGAAGCCTACAATGAGAAGCCTACAACGGCATTCCTAGACGGCTTCACACAAAGAGAAGAGATAGACTACAATGAGACGTTCTCTCTAGTCTCATGAAAGGATTCCTTCAGAATCATAATGATATTGGTGGCACATTACGATTTAGAGTTACATCAATGGATGTAAAGACGGCATTCCTAAACAGGGATTTGTGAGAATGTTTATATGGCACAACCCAAAGGTTTTGTTGTAGAAAGAAAAGAAAACATGGGATGACGCCTGAAGAAATCCATTTGTGGATTAAAGCAAGCCTCTAGGCAGTGGTACTTCGAGTTTGATGAAACTATAAAAAAAGTTTGGGTTTAATAAGAAGGAAAAAGTCCATTTTTGACCATCCAACTCTTGCCTCAGTTTGGTTTTGACCATCGAACTCTAAACTCGGGTATCTTTGGCCATTCAACTATCAAAACCATTCAAATTTAGCCATCGGGGCAGTTTTGATGGGTGGTTTTAACTTTTTTATTTACAATTTAGTGCTTAGATCTTAAAATGATTATTACTTTTTGCTCGTACCTCCGATTTAGATGATTCTTGTGGCCATACGTTCATAATAGTGAGCTTTTTCTTTTAAAATAGTATTTATAATATTTTATCATTATTTAGCATATTATTTTTATGTTGTGTAAAAACACCAATATAAGAAAAGTAAAACAAACGGTTAGAAAATAATATGTCCATGACTTTAAAAGATAAAGCTCATCGTTACGAATGTATGACCATAAGAATTACTTAAATCGGATATACGAGAAAAAAATAGTAATCATTTGAAGATCCAAGGACTTACATCCGGTTTGTTTAGTCCTTGGATCTTCAAATGATTACTATTTTTTCTTGTATATCCAATTTAAGTGATTCTTGTGGTCATGCATTCGTAACTATCAGCTTTATCTTTTAAAGTCATAGACATATTATTTTCTAACCGTTTGTTTTACTTTTATTATATTGGTGTTTTTACACAACAACATGAAAAAATATTAAATAGTGACAAAATAGTATAAATACTATTTTAAAAGATAAATCTCACTATTATGAACGCATGGCCGCAAGAATCACCTAAATCGGAGGTACGAGCAAAAGGTAATAATCATTTTAAGATCTAAGGACTAAATTGTAAATAAAAAAGTTAAAAACACCCATCAAACCCGCCCTATGGCCAAATTTGAACGGTTTTGATAGTTGAATGGCAAAAGATACCCGGTTTTGGAGTTTGATGGTCAAAACCAAACTGAGGCAAGATTTGGATGGTCAAAAATGGACTTTTTCCTAATAAGAATGAGGATGACAATTGCATCTATGCCAAGTTCAAGAATGGGAAATATATTTTCCTCATCCGATCATATTCTTCTTACCAGCAGTAATGTCAATCTACTTTTAGAGACGAAGAAGTTTTTGTCCTCTAACTTTGATATGAAAGATTTTCGTGAAGCTTCATTTGCTTTTTGGGTAGAGATTCACCGAGATAGAAGAAAAGGGGTTTTAGGATTATCGCGGAAGGCATACTTAGAAAAGATACCAAAGAAATATAGTATGCATGCGAGTAAGTCAACACCTACTCATATAGTCAAGGGCGATAATTTTGGGAAATTTAAGTGTCCCAGGAACTGAAATGTGATCGATCAAATAAAAGAGGTTCCATATGCTTCAGCTGTCAGAAACATATAGTATGCTCAAGGGTGTACATGCCGTGACTTAGTAATGTTACCGGGATATTTGGCAGATATCAGGACAATTCAGATGTAGTGCACTGAATATCAAAGAAAGATTTACATTTTGTGCAAGACAGAAAAGGCCTCATGCTAACGTATAAAAAATCTGATTCTCTAGAGATACAGGTTATTTAGATGCAGATTATGCGAGAGATGTAGATGATAGAAAATCCACAATAGGTTATGCATTTACTCTCTCAGATGGAGCTACATTGTGGAAAAGCTCCAAACAAATGATCATTGCATTATCTACGATGCATGATGAGTTTATAGCATATTATTAGGCCACGGGGCAGATGAAATGGTTAACGAAGTTTATGCCCGGGTTGAAAGTGGTAGACAACATTGAAAGACCACTAAAGATGTACTGCGACAATGAACTAGCATTACTTCATGCTCACAACAATAAGTCAAGTGGTGCTGACAAACACATTGACATAAAGTCTTATGTTGTGATTAAGAAAATCCAGGATCATACTATGAGTCTTGAGCATGTATGAACAAAAAAAAGGTTAGAGGATCCGTCCACAAAATGCTTACCACCCAATGTGTTCAGAGAACACTTAGCTAGCATGGGGTTACTGGGGTTACAGGAAAGCCTATGATACCTGGATAATAAGGGCCTAGTTGAGAATCTATTTCAAAACAGAAGGGTGTACTGTGGTTGTTAATCTAATGCTATTAACTGTTATGATAAGGCATGTCCTATATATTTATCTGTGATCGAATGGATTATGAGACGTAAGTAAGTAAGATGAGATCATGGGGGAGAATGTTAGAATGATCTCCACCGGTTTGGCTCAACAGCAAAACCGGGCCCATGGCTCGTGCCCTGATCGGGGGCGCACTAGCCTCTTTATGGTTGTGGGCCCCTCTCGTGCAGTGTACTCCCTCCGTATCACATTTAAATGTCCTTTTGGACAAGGTTCTAGTCAAACATTGGGAATATAAATCATGAATAACTTTTAAGTCGTTGAGTTTGGAAGTGTAAAAACTATATGCATAGATTTGTTTTAAAAAATATTTTTATAAAAGTATACCTATACTATTTTTTAACAAATATTTTTGAAAAAATAAGAAGTCAAAGTTACATTTTGGAGACCGTGTCGTTGTCCAAAACCACTTCTAAATATGATACGGAGGGAGTAATAAAAAGAGAACGGGACAGCTAGGCACATCTATCCATAGTTACCCGTGCCACAGACTCCCGAAAGAAACAACTCCACCATCCACCGATCTGGAGAGGCGCTGAAGCGATGGGACACGCTCACGCCGCCGCGACCATCGACCATGGCGCCGTCGCTGCCTCAACATCAATGCCATAGACATCGGCTCCTCTTCGCTAAGTCCAGTGGTCTGCACCTCCCACTCTCTCATTCGCTGTCCATGATGTTCATCTAGATCTAGAAACCCTTTTACATCGAATTACGCAGGTAATACCCGACGAGATCTACTCCAGGTTGATCCTATGCATCTAACATTGAAAATCTAAACGCAGGTGCGACCTTTCGATTCATCAATTGATGGGCTGGTCCAGCTCTAATTCTGAAGTTCATGAGGTCCACCGGACCATCAATGGCTACGGTCGCCTTGGTATAGCCTGACAACCTTGCCGTCACTGGAGATGTTGACCGCTGGGGCGTAGAGTCAGAGGCAGCGACAGCTTTTGTCAGGAAACTGGTGGACCATCAATGAGTGCACACACGTCCAGTTGTAGGGCTGACCTATACTTTAGATAGAGTAGAATTGTATTTTTTTCCTTACACTACCAGAGGCATCCCCTTCCGCACCGGTTGGGAACGGGCTTTAGCACCGGATTCCCAACCGGTGCTATACTTCCGGTGCTAAATGGGCCCTTTAACACCGGTTCTAAACACCAACCGGTGCTAAAGGTCCTGCCACCGCAGTGGGGCTAGGGGGCCTTTAGCACCGGTTGGTGTCTTCAACCGGTGCTAAAGGGTCTGGATTTCTTTTTTTTGTTACTTTTTGCACCTGCCATGCATGTACGTTTATATATGTAGTATGCTACGTATTTAGCCGTCGTGCATGTAGTGATATATATTCATATTGGCTAGACATATATAATCAAAATAGAAGATACATATTATAATTTAGATAACATTGTCTCAAATCCTCTAACGAGTTACATATTTGAACTGTATATTGCAACTTAAGAAATCCGACTAGAGGAATGACTTGAGCTCGGGACATCCTCCAGGGGGACATGGAATTCTCCTCGGGGATTAATGACCTCATCCCAAGTCCATCCAATGAGCTGTTCTGCAATTGCCTCTATTCTCTCTTGCTCGAGTCTATCTTCTTCCAGCCTCATCATCTAAAATTTGTAAATAATTGAAAATATTAAATCCGTGAAATTGAAGAAAATAATTGTGCAATTAATAATCATTTAATATAAAATAAATGCTCTACTTAGAAATTCAAATATCTGTAAATGTGTTACATACCATAATATCATGGTGAGACAGCTTTTTCGTCGACCAATTGAGCATGTTATCACAAACATAGTATACACATAGATTATTTCCTCACCCCTGTTGGCGACACTGTCGATCAAAAAATAAAGTTAAGTAAAATTCATGTAATAGATTAGCGGAGACCTACACGTACAAATTACTTGCTTGCCGGAAAGTCAGTCTTCCATGTGAGTTTTTCATGGATCATACCAGGGTTCTCTTGACGAAATTGATCACACGCCCTGCGGACAAATAAGTTGGGTTAAATCATTGTGAGTGTAAGGCAGAATTGAGTTAAATGGCAAAATAAATGTCAATGATGTTCTGGTACTGATATGTTGGAGACTTCAATGAATCAAAGACATGGACGATACCTCGGTCAGGACACACTATGATTAGGATCCAGTGAGAACTGTATACATGTATACATTATAATAAGAAATAATTGGTAAGCAATAGTATGGAGTCCATAAAATTTTGTAAAGGCACTATAAGTAGATACATGTATAGGCACTCACCCGAAGTTGTACGACAATAGTATGGAGTCGCAATAATTTTGTTTTTGGAGATACTTGTATAAATTTTGATATGTTTCCTAAGAATTTACCAAAATCATTTCGTCACTTATCTTTGTCGGGTCCATGTAAACAATGTCAAATATTCCTTCCCTCCGACATCTTTGAATATCCATTCTGCATTGTTAAGCAATAAAGGGTGCGTCAGCATAGATTAAATTTTTTTCAAGTGTTAATTGTAAACGAGAACAAAGCACTTACAATACCCAACAGGTGACCAGAGCATTTCCTCGCCATAGAAGAAATCTTGGTCCTTTATGCGAACTCCAAACATGCGCCTTTTGCTTCTTTATTGTTCCACATACCACTGATGGAATCGGCGCATCTTTGTTTATAGCTTGCTCTCCATTTCAAGAGGGACCAAAGGCTGGCCAAGCTTAAATGGCCACTTAAATGATGTGCTCATAGGGATTTATTTTTCTCTCGTGATTTCCTCTCTTGAGAGTCCTGTATCGGCCATTTGTCGTTGCATATTCAGCTCATACTCAGATGGCAACTGAGTCAACGACTGCTGAGGTTAGTTGCCGAGCTGAGCAACAGGTTTGGACGCCGCCGCCTTCTTCTTCCCTTGAGATTTCAATAATGAGCGGTCATAGTCCGATACTTGTGCCCTCTTCTGTTGTCCCCTGCTCAAAGTTTGGAGGAACGATTTCCTCAGCTCGGCGAGCAACCTCAGCGGCCCTTGGGTCCATTGCCATCTCTGTACGAGATTAACGTGCAACGAGTAATGGCCGAGACTGGACTAACCAGAGCGCAAGTCCTGGAGAAAGAAGAGGTGCCTGTAAACACAACGTTGAAGTGGCCGTTTAAGCTTGGCGAGCCTATGGTCCCTCCTGAAATGGAGAGCAAGCTACAGACGAAGATGCGCCGATTCCATGAGTGGTACTTGGAAGAATCAAGAAGGAATAAACGGCGCATGATCAAAGTAGGCGTGAAGGACCATGATTTCTACAATGGTGACGATGATTGGGTCTGGCTGAGGTTTAAGGATATATATGAGCTGTACCACCGCGACGCCATGGACGTGGATTTGATCACCTGTTGGACACTGTAAGTACTTTGTTGTTGCTTATAATTCACAGTTTGAAAACAATAATTCCAATCTATGCTGACGCGGGCTTTATTTATTGCTTAACATATGCAGAATGGAGATTCAAAAATGTCGGAGATCCGGGATATATGACGTTGGTTTCGTGGATCCTCGAAGGATAAGTGAAGAAATGATATTGATGAATCCTGAGGAAACATATGGAAACCTATACAAGTATATTAAGAAACAAAATTACTGCGACTCCATACTAATCCCGTACAACATCGAGTGAGTACATACACAGGCTTCTTCTTATACTGTCTGTGTACTATTTTATTTCTGATTATAATGTATACATGTATACAGATTCCACTGGTTCCTAATAATATTGTGTCCTGACTGGGGTGTCGTGAACGTCTTTGATTCATTGCACACTCCAAAAGAAAAACTACAGAACATCATGGACATGATGACAAGGTGATGTATATTTTCCCCTACTTAATTCACCCCTTACACTCGCAATGACTTAACTCAATTTTTTTGTTCGCAGGGCCTGGAATCAATTTCGTCAAGAACACCCGGGTATTCAACATGAAACACTAAAATGGAACATTGGCTTTCCGGTAAGCAAGTAATTTGTATATGTAGGCCTCGGCTAATATATTATATGAATTTTACTTAATTTCTTTTGGTCGACAGTGTGCCAAACAGGGGAAGGGAAATAATTTATGTGCATACTATGTTTGCGATTACATGTGGAATTGGGGACATAAAAAACTTACACAACACGATATAATGGTACGTAATAATAAACACATTTCCATTATTATTAAGTGCACAGTTATTGTCTCCAACTCGGCGGATTAAATATCTTTCAATTATTTGTAAATTATAGATGTTGAACCTGAAGGAAGAGTCTCTAGAGCTAGAAAGAATTGACGCAATTGCAAAACAACTCGTCGAATGGATCTGGGACGAGGTCGTCAATCCCCTAGGAGAATTCCACTCGGCAGTACTGGAGGACGTGCCGGACAGTCCAACAAGTCGTCAATCTTAATTAAGTAGAAAATACAGTTTAAATATATATAACTCGAGTTGACATGCATGAATATCTACTTTTGTAATATATATGTCTTCTATTTTGATGAAATGTCCGCTAATATGAATATAGAGTCGGCCGAATACGCATTAGAATACACGTATTAGAATATATACGTATATACACGTATATAGACGTGCATGCATGGCTACTGAAAAAAGCAAAAAAATAGAAATCCGGGGCCTTTAGCACTGGTTGCAGACAACAACCGGTGCTAAAGGCAGGCCCTTTAGCACCGGGTTGTGTCTGGAACCGGTGCTAAAGGCCCTGCTAAAGGCGCTGCGGGGCAGGCCCTTTAGCACCGGGTCGTGGCTGCACCCGGTGCTAAAGGGACCCTTTAGCACTGGTTATTCAACCCGGTGCTAAAGGGGTACCCCTTTAGCCTCGGATTAGTTGCACCGGGTGGGAAACATGGTGCTAAAGGGCATTCCCAACCGGTGCAGATGTTGATCATTCTGGTAGTGCGCTGGAATTGGGACGGGTTTGGCTGGATTATATGGTTCTAACCCGCTTTCATATCAACCCGTTCTAGAGGTTACGGGTTTAACCCGAAAACCAGTTAACCCGCAAAATAACACACATACGGGTCAGGATGGGTTGGGTTCAGTGGTCTCACCGGGTTAGACCAAACCGGCGAACAGACTGACCTCGTAGTTACCTGCTGCTGATTGACACTTCCGAGCAGCCAATCAACACAGTTGCGCGTTGTCACGGTCTCCGTATCCTTTCCTATATCATATGCAACTTCCCTGTTCCCTCGCAGGCTCTCAGCCACCTAGCTTGTGCTGCAGGAACCCAAGAAGTTTCGCCCAGGAATTAAGATGGATGCCGATGCTCAACTTCTGGAGGCGCTGCCCATCATGTTCACGGTGACCGCTTTTGGGCTTTTGGTCATCATGGGAGTTCTCAGAATGCCGCGCTTTATCTCTGCCCTTGTGTTCATCGTTCTTGCGGCATTTTGGGCGTGGGGTTTGATCGGGGTAAAGAGGTTAAACTTCTGGCTCCAGCGCACGGGCCGCTCCGACGAAATGTTTCCTCTGATGCAGATACACTTGCTCGAGATCGTTTCGTGTCTGATGCTGCTTCTGATACTTCTATGTTTCGTGAGACCAGACCGACCCAATTTGCAAGGTACGTCATGCGTGTGATCCGTATTTTTTTCCTTAGTTTTCCATATGTATCATGTACGAATTAAATTACCGCACTGAATTGAACATTTGAACGCCGCATCTGGTTGCATTGAAAGGTATGCTCCGGATGGTGATCGAATCGTTTCGCCTTCTGTCAAGACCATCGCTGCTGCCATTCGTAATCGGACTGGCAATCACAGGCTACGGCATGGGCGTGTTCTTATCCAAAGCCCCGGCGATCACCTTCTTCTTCCATGGTGGTGGCTACTTCATTACCATCGGCTTGATGGTGGTCATCGCCGGCGTCTGGTTACATCGTGGCCGCGCTGGCCGTGTGGCTGGTGTTTCCCTCATCGTTTACACTTTGGTGCTCCTGGTTGCCACCTATACCTCAGGCGACTGGTAGTGATTTCTAGTACGTGGTTTATTACTTTTAGTACCGTGTACGTCTATATATATTCATGGTTTTTAAAGGAATGTATTAATAAAGAAGTACGATGTATATTATGGTAGGCACAAATCCTATCGATTGATTTCTCAAAAGAAAATGTAGCAGCAAACCCAAATAAGAGGTTCCTCCACCCATGCACCCAAAGGATGAACACGACCATAAAGCTAGAAGGGAATCGATATGATACGATCCCAACCTACAGCTCTAGTTAAACAATGCAAGAAATTTAAAAAGGGTTGACACCAATACGATATTATAAAAGTTCTAGTTAGACACTACGGCAAATAGGATATCACAGACATCTCATTATTTGACCTTTGTTATATACACATGTCCTCAAAATGGACTGTTTGGAGAAATACCATTTGTTATTGCACAATAAAGCCAACGAAGGTTGAAGGAACGTAACCCATGCATCTTTAGTAGAGTTTCGGATGTTCTTGTCAGTTTAATCATTTGGCTTTTCAAGGACAACTAAAGACGGTTTATCCCTTCAAGCTGTTTGTAGTATATGTTTTGAGAGAGTTGACATTTGTACCTGTTGGTGCTTCTGGAGATAATGCATCCTCTGAGAATCTCTATTCGTGGCATCAACGTGGATTCATGTCTCCAAAACTGTCTATGATTTGGAGACAGATTTAGCAAGTGGGAGACCGCTTCTTAAGCCTTCTCTAACTGCTACCAAACGCAGATCTATGGTTGCCGTAAGATATAGTATTAGTATGTAGTATTATAGTATCATCTTGTCTTAGATTATTTGCGAGCATTCGTATCTTATCTTAGGGCAGGTACATTGGTGTCGTCTAATAGGCGGTCTCATGCATTGACACGTAATCTTGAGATGACTTATCAGACAACCTATACAATAGGTTGTTGTTTTAGTTGTCTCATAACAATACAAAATCCCTTAATTTATGGAAAAATAAAGAAATATTATTTGTTGCATGGTAACAAAACTCGTACAATGGTGAGGGAGTTGTCTCATAGTCCTAAATTTTTGCTCATGAGACGGTTGTTTCGCGAAGCAACGACCTCATTCTCTCACCTCACTCTCTCTCCTCCACATCAGCAAAAATCCTACGTGTCACTGCATGAGACGACCTATGAGACCGCTGACGTGTAGCAATGTATCTAATGTTAGGTAATTGCTTCTATTCTATATATCTTAGACGACGATTCCATAAATCTAAGGTGTGGACTGTAAATGCATGGTTTATATAACTGACAGAGATAATGTTGTCATGTGGTGGTCATGATTTATGAATGCATGACAATAATAACTCGTACAATGGTTGATGAGCTGTCTAATACTCCTAAAATTTAGTTCACGAGGTTTCGCGAAACAATGACATTCTTCTCTTGCTTCGCTCTCTCTCCTCTGCGACATTAAAATTCCCACATGACATTGCATAAGACGGCATATAGGACAGCTGATGTGTATAATGTACTTGCCCTAAGTCGTCTCAAGATTACGTGTTACCGTATGGACCGACTATTAGACAGCTCAATATCCATGCCTTTAGATGTTACAGTTGGGTGCAAAGCGTTGACTTCTGACCCAGTCTTTTTATCTTGATCCGCTCACACGTGCAAAGAGAATTTCTGCGATCCAATTATAAGAAACGTTATAAGCTTCCTCTGTGGTCGTAATTCGATGATTTGACATTTCAAGGCAAAAATAATTGAGTTGGGACAGGGTTCAAATTAAAAATTAAAGTTGATCGACCTCACCTTGCATGGCAAGCATTGATCCATAGCCAAGTCTTTTCCATCTACGTCTGCACAACGCCTGAAAACAGAATTTCTGAGTCTCAAATATATGATTAATCGTTAGCTTCCAATCAAAATTAGCATTTTTTAATCAATCATAAGGAACCAGTCCACTCAGTTCCTCAGCCGAGATAAATTTTTGTCAAACCCTCTCGGCACACAAGTCTGCATCAGGATTTGGTGTGAAGTTATAATACCGTATATATCTCCACACATATCACATGACACAGTGCTCCGCTGTTTGGCTGCGAAATCATCATATTATTATCCCCACTTCTGTTAGGGTCTCCTGTATGATAAGAGCATATATGCATCCATCATTCCTCGTACTCTCGTACTCCATCATTCCTTTGTGCACATATCAGTGCCTCAACCATCTTTGGTGACAAAGAGCTTCTGAAGGAAGAGATCACTCGACCACCGGTGCTGAAAGCAGACTCCGAAGCTACTGTAGACACCGGGACTGCTAAAACATCTTTAGCTAGTTTTGATAATACAGGATATTTATTGGAGTTCACTTTCCACCAACTCAAGATGTCAAACATATCAGTGTTCTGCTCACAATTCTCTTTTAGAAATCTTGATAACTCTGAATTAATTTCCTTAGTTTCGATCTCTTTGAGGTGAAGTGCAAACTGTGACACCAAGATCTGAGAAATGTCATTTGAATTCTCTTCGGTGTTGATCGGAGATAGATGAAAATTGTTTCTAACACCAGACGATGAAGTACCGGTAGCAGCCTCGACATAAAAATCATACAGCCGAGTTAGGCCTCCTTCAATTGCACATGTAAACTCCTTTGCCTTCACTCTATCATACATAATTTTGGAAGAAAAGTCTACGAATTTCATCTTGAACCTTGGATCCAAAGCAACAGCCATAAATAACAATGGATTCATAGCAGCAATATTGCCCCAGTATTTATCAAATTTTTTCTTCATCTGTATAGCCATCAAACTCCAAGTATGATCATCTCTACCAGAAAGTTTCTCTAGCTTATCATGGATTGAAATAAAATCATGGAAAAATATGCTTGAAGTCACATATTGGGAGCCAGAGAGTCGTACTGTCACGTCACAGAATGGCTTCATGATAGAAATGAACTCTCTTGCATATGCCCAGTCTGCTGCATTTGGGACACCATCCTCACCAAAATGTTCCATATAACTCCTGTTGTCTTTAGCTAATCTAAAGAATGCCTTCTCGAATTTCACTGCAGACTCCAGCATTAGATAGGTGGAATTCCATCTGGTCTCAACATCTAATGACAAGAGGCTGCGGTCAAATATCTTCTCTTTCTCCACACACTTCTTGAATTGATCTAACCTTTGTGGAGAGGATCTTACATACAAAATAACATTTCTTATTTTTTTCACAGAGTTCTTCATGAATTCCAATCCACTCTTAACTATCAGGTTAACAATATGGGTGCAGCACCGTATATGTAAGAACTCATTCTCTAAAATGACCCCCTCCCAATCTTTGCTGATTGTCTTCAGATAGGTAATTGCAGAATTATTTGAAGAAGCATTGTCAACGGTAATAGTAAATACATTACCAATGTCCCACTCCAATAGGCATTCTTCGATCTTTTCTCCAAGTGTTTCGCCTTTGTGGTCAGGTACTGAACAAAAGTTTAGAACCCTTTTCTGAAGGTTCCAATCATGATCCACCCAATGGCCAGTCAAGCTCATATAGTTCAGATTTTGATTTGAGGTCCAAGTATCGGTTGTGAGGCATATCCGATGGCCACTCATGCTTTTCTTCAACTTTGCTTTCTCTTCTAGGTAAATCTTCATACAGTCTCTTGCTATAGTAATTCTTGAAGGCAACTCAAATCTTGGTTCAAGTGTTTTCGAGTACTCCTTGAATCCTCCCCCCTCTACAACATTGAAAGGCATTTCATCAAGGATGACCATCTTTCCAAGAGCCCTACGACAACCTTCAATAATGAAATGGCGATCTTGCTGTTCAGATGTCTTTCTTCGCTTTTCTGGGTCCCAAAATGGAGATGACATGCATAGGTTCATCACGTCTCCTCAATGTGCTTGTACCATGAAAAGATCGGTCACATATGTAGACTTGCTGACAATAATTACATACTGCGATTGGACCATCTTCTGTTTCATGTGGAGTAAAGTGATCCCAAACATCAGAACTGGCTCTAGAACCTTGCCTTCTCTTTATCTGCAAATGCCTTGTAATTTTCACAGGAGATGACTTGGTAGTTGTGCCATTGGACTGCCTATATACCTCCTTTGTTTGGCCCCTGCTTTCCAATGTACGATGGTTCACTCCTCTGTTTGTCCGAACCAAGTTCGTTTTTCTGCCTTGATATTCAGTGCTTGTCGTTGGATTATATGACCTTGCAGCCATTGGAGAGGGTGGTGTTGATGCAGTTGAATCGAGTTCATTTTCCATATTTATATTGTGATTCCATTGCTGCATCATCAACACATGCTACTATCAGACACTATGGACAATGAAAAGCAATGAATAAAGATAGAATTGAGCAAGTGTGCAACAACACCCCGCTCTGTTCAATACAGGAAATTGAGGTCTTTCAGTAACAGTTAGAGTCTGTAGGCATTCTGTTCAAATGACAAATGATTTGCCTGATTGGACTGGTTTCTCTGCTTGTGTATTAGCAAATCTATTGAATAATGCAGTTGCGGCAAACTAAACCAAGAACCGATGACAATAACACAACCCACCATAAATCACAAGGCACAACAAATCTTGGCAAGAAACTAGCAACACATAAATCAAGGTCTAAGAAGCAAACACTAGTATGGATTGACAATAGTCACCTGTTCTTGGCTCGCCACCGAAAAAGCGCCTCTTTGAGGGATGGATCTCTGATTTCCTTCGCTGTTGCGATGAGGAACTTGGGTCCTACTTCCTCCGCCCGAGGCAAGAGAAGCCACGCCCTCCTCGTCCTCCGCAGCCGCAGCGTGGAGAAGCCGCGATCTTTTTGTCCTTGTCACGAAGAAGACATCACTACAAGGGAGGTTAGATCTCTGCCTTCCTTCAGAATTGCGGTGAGGAACTTGCACCTCCGAATTATCTTCATCTCTAAATCCACCTCCCCGGCCAGGAGAAGCCAGATTCTCCTCGTCATCGTCCGCGGTGGCCGCCGCCGCCGGAGAGAGAAACTGCGACATCTCGATCTGGAATTGGGACGGGTTTGGCTGGGTTATATGGTTCTAACCCGCTTTCATCTCAACCCGTTCTAGAGGTTATGGGTTTAACTCGAAAACCAGTTAACCCGCAAAATAACACACATACGGGTCAGGATGGGTTGGGTTCAGTGGTCTCACCAGGTTAGACCAAACCGGCGAACAGACTGACCTTGTAGTTACCTGCTGCTGATTGACACTTCCGAGCAGCCAATCAACACAGTTGCGCGTTGTCACGGTCTCCGTATGCTTTCCTATATCATATGCAACTTCCCTGTTCCCTCGCAGGCTCTCAGCCACCTAGCTTGTGCTGCAGGAACCCAAGAAGTTTCGGCCAGGAATTAAGATGGATGCCGATGCTCAACTTCTGGAGGCGCTGCCCATCATGTTCACGGTGATCGCTTTTGGGCTTTTGGTCATCATGGGAGTTCTCGGAATGCCGCGCTTTATCTCTGCCCTTGTGTTCATCGTTCTTGCGGCATTTTGGGCGTGGGGTTTGATCGGGGTAAAGAGGTTAAACTTCTGGCTCCAGCGCATGGGCCGCTCCGACGAAATGTTTCCTCTGATGCAGATACACTTGCTCGAGATCGTTTCGTGTCTGATGCTGCTTCTGATACTTCTATGTTTCGTGAGACCAGACCGACCCAATTTGCAAGGTACGTCATGCGTGTGATCCGTATTTTTTTCCTTAGTTTTCCATATGTATCTTGTACGAATTAAATTACCGCACTGAATTGAACATTTGAACGCCGCATCTGGTTGCATTGAAAGGTATGCTCCGGATGGTGATTGAATCGTTTCGCCTTCTGGCAAGACCATCGCTGCTGCCATTCGTTATCGGACTGGCAATCACAGGCTACGGCATGGGCGTGTTCTTCTCCAAAGCCCCGGCGATCACCTTCTTCTTCCATGGTGGTGGCTACTTCATTACCATCGGCTTGATGGTGGTCATCGCCGGCGTCTGGTTACATCGTGGCCGCGCTGGCCGTGTGGCTGGTGTTTCCCTCATCGTTTACACTTTGGTGCTCCTGGTTGCCACCTATACCTCAGGCGACTGGTAGTGATTTCTAGTACGTGGTTTATTACTTTTAGTACCGTGTGCGTCTATATATATTCATGGTTTTTAAAGGAATGTATTAATAAAGAAGTACGATGTATATTATGGTAGGCACAAATCCTATCGATTGATTTCTCAAAAGAAAATGTAGCAGCAAACCCAAATAAGAGGTTCCTCCACCCATGCACCCAAAGGATGAACACGACCATAAAGCTAGAAGGGAATCGATATGATACGATCCCAACCTACAGCTCTAGTTAAACAATGCAAGAAATTTAAAAAGGGTTGACACCAATACGATATTATAAAAGTTCTAGTTAGACACTACGGCAAATAGGATATCACAGACATCTAATTATTTGACCTTTGTTATATACACATGTCCTCAAAATGGACTGTTTGGAGAAATACCATTTGTTATTGCACAATAAAGCCAACGAAGGTTGAAGGGACGTAACCCATGCATCTTTAGTAGAGTTTCGGATGTTCTTGTCAGTTTAATCATTTGGCTTTTCAAGGACAACTAAAGACGGTTTATCCCTTCAAGCTGTTTGTAGTATATGTTTTGAGAGAGTTGACATTTGTACCTGTTGGTGCTTCTGGAGATAATGCATCCTCTGAGAATCTCTATTCGTGGCATCAACGTGGATTCATGTCTCCAAAACTGTCTATGATTTGGAGACAGATTTAGCAAGTAGGAGACCGCTTCTTAAGCCTTCTCTAACTGCTACCAAACGCAGATCTATGGTTGCCATAAGATATAGTATTAGTATGTAGTATTATAGTATCATCTTGTCTTAGATTATTTGCGAGCATTCGTATCTTATCTTAGGGCAGGTACATTGGTGTCGTCTAATAGGCGGTCTCATGCATTGACACGTAATCTTGAGATGACTTATCAGACAACCTATACAATAGGTTGTTGTTTTAGTTGTCTCATAATAATACAAAATCCTTAATTTATGGAAAAATAAAGAAATATTATTTGTTGCATGGCAACAAAACTCGTACAATGGTGAGGGAGTTGTCTCATAGTCCTAAATTTTAGCTCATGAGGTGGTTGTTTCACGAAGCAACGACCTCATTCTCTCACCTCGCTCTCTCTCCTCCACATCAGCAAAAATCCTACGTGTCACTGCATGAGACGACCTATGAGACCGCTGACGTGTAGCAATGTATCTAATGTTAGGTAATTGCTTCTATTCTATATATCTTAGACGACGATTCCATAAATCTTAGGTGTGGACCGTAAATGCATGGTTTATATAACTGACAGAGATAATGTTGTCATGTGGTGGGCATGATTTATGAATGCGTAAAGTGTATGTCCATGGTGCAACCATAGGGAGGAACAGATGTAAAAAATGCTTTTACCCTCGTATGTCCTCCATTTGAATCAGCTCAAAATATGTATCGGCTTATTATACAATGTCGCCGGGATCCTGCTTGGTGCTCCGCCCAGACACGTTTGCTGATGGTGTGGCTCGCAGCCGTGCTCAACTCGACGGAGCACCTTAGCCGCGGATCCCGCAGAGTATCAGGTATATGTTCTTTCTGTCCCAAATTGTCACGGTGATGGTCTTGCGAAATTAGTAAGGATGGCGGATGTGCAAAGGGAAAATTGAGGAATTGGCAATCGAGAGGAATGGATACTATATATATACAACCCTTCAGTTCGCAGGATTGGCATACAGGAGTGGTGGAGGAAATTTTCCTTTGGTGCAGCTTTTGGTGGAATTTTACGAGGTCAGAAAGATCCACTTGAACCTGGTTTGTTTGTGTTGCTCGCAGATAAAGGGAAATCTATTTCATCAAGCAAATGAAATTATCCTGGCTACTACATCAAGAGATGTATGAGGCCGATAATTATTACAAACTTAAACTATATGGTTGACTCCATCACCATCTAGTTGACTCACTCAACAGATAAGAAAACAATGGGCTAAGACAAAGTAAAGAGGTTTATCATAAAGTCAATCTATTAATCGGCTCGCAGGTGCTTTTGGTAATTGGAGTTTCTGGTCGTGTAGCTATGATTGCTTGGAGCCTATGGTCTTGTAGCAGGTTGCTCTGTGCCTCGGGTCGTTGAGGTTGTGGATATATGGAGGTATATATTGTAGTATTTGTTTGGAGGCCTTTGCAGGAGCAGCTATAGATGGCGTCAGTGGCATTTCGAGCATTTGCCCCTCCTTTCTGGTGTTAGTATGTGGTCGTAGTTTTCTCCGATTTCTATTTGTTGTAACTTTTTATACATAAACTTCTCTTCTTGATAAAAAACGTACTATGCATCCTGAAAAGATCTTTGTCAAAACTTAGGCGACTGTCAATTGAAACAATCGTATATTCATAATTGTTATGCCCTGTTGCTGCCCATTCCTCGTATAGTTATCCACTACAGATCGACAATTCCTTGCAGCCAACTAAACACAAAAACGCGTTGTCACAGTCTACTATCCTTTCCTTATAATGCAACTTCCCTATTCACTCTCAGCCACCTTGTTGTGTGCTGCAGGAACCCAAGAGCAAAGCCCAGGATGGACGCCGATGCCGAACTCCTGGAGGCGCTGGTCATTATGTTCGCGGTGATCGCTTTTGGGCTTTTGGGCATCATGGGAGTTTTCAGAATCCAGCGCTTTATCTGTGCTCTTTTGTTCAGTGTTTTTGTGGCATTCGTGGCGTGGGGTCTGATCAGGGTAACGAGGTTGTACTTCGGCCACCAGCGCACGGGCCCCTTGGACCAAATGTTTTCTCTGACGCAAATATATTTGCTCGAGTTTGTTTTATGTCTGCTGCTACTACTGCTGCTGATACCTCAACGTTTCAGGAGACAAACACTACCAGAATAGTTGATATCTGCACCGGGTGGGAAAGCCCTTTAGCACCGGGTTTCCCACCCGGTGCAACTAAACCGAGGCTAAAGGGGTCCCTTTAGCACCGGTTCCACGCACAACCCGGTGCTAAAGGGCCTGCCACGCAGCGCCTTTAGCAGGCCTTTAGCACCGGTTGCTGTCTGCAACCGATGCTAAAGGTCCCGGATTTCTTTTTTTTTGCTTTTTTCAGTAGCCATGCATACACGTCTATATACGTGTATATACGTATATATTCTAATACGTGTATTCTAATGCGTATTCGGCCGACTCTATATTCATATTAGCTGACATTTCATCAAAATAGAAGACATATATATTACAAAAGTAGATATTCATGCATGTCAACTCGAGTTATATATATTTAAACTGTATTTTCTACTTAATTAAGATTGACGACTTGTTGAACTGTCCGGCACGTCCTCCAGTGGCGTGTGGAATTCTCCTCGGGGATTGACGACCTCGTCCCAGATCCATCCGACGAGCTGTTCTGCAATTGCGTCAATTCTTTCTAGCTCTAGAGACTCTTCCTTCAGGCGCAACATCTATAATTTACAAATAATTGAAAGATATTTAATCCGCCGAGTTGGAGACAATAATTGTGCACTTAATAATAATGGAAATGTGTTTATTATTACGTACCATAATATCGTGTTGTGTAAGCTTTTTATGTCCCCAATTCCACATGTAATCGCAAACATAGTATGCACATAAATTATTTCCCTTCCCCTGTTTGGCACACTGTCGACCAAAAGAAATTAAGTAAAATTCATATAATATATTAGCCGAGGCCTACATGTACAAATTACTTGCTTACGGGAAAGCCAATGTTCCATTTTAGTGTTTCATGTTGAATACCCTGGTGTTCTTGACGAAATTGATTCGAGGCCCTGCGAACAAAAAAATTGAGTTAAGTCATTGTGAGTGTAAGGGGTGAATTAAGTAGGGGAAAATATACATCACCTTGTCATCATGTCCATGATGTTCTGTAGTTTTTCTATTGGAGTGTGCAATGAATCAAAGACGTTCACGACACCCCGGTCAGGACACAATATTATTAGGAACCAGTGGAATATGTATACATGTATACATTATAATCAGAAATGAAATAGTACACCGACAGTATAAGAAGAAGCCTGTGTATGTACTCACTCGATGTTGTACGGGATTAGTATGGAGTCGCAGTAATTTTGTTTCTTAATATACTTGTATAGGTTTCCATATGTTTCCTCAGGATTCATCAATATCATTTGTTCACTTATCCTTCGAGGATCCACGAAACCAACGTCATATATTGAGGATCTCCGACATTTTTGAATCTCCATTCTCCATATGTTAAGCAATAAATAAAGCCCGCGTCAGCATAGATTGGAATTATTGTTTTCAAACTGTGAATTATAAGCAACAACAAAGTACTTACAGTGTCCAATAGGTGATCAAATCCACGTCCATGGCGTCGCGGTGGTACAGCTCATATATATCCTGAAACCTCAGCCAGACCCAATCCTCGTCACCATTGTAGAAATCATGGTCCTTCACACCTACTTTGATCATGCGCCGTTTATTCCTTCTCGATTCTTCCAAGTACCACTCATGGAATCGGCGCATCTTTGTCTGTAGCTTGCTCTCCATTTCAGGAGGGACCATAGGCTCGCCAAGCTTAAACGGCCACTTCAACCTTGTGTTTACAGGCACCTCTTCTTCCCCCAGGACTTGCGCTCTGGATAGTCCAGTCTCGGCCATTACTCGTTGCACGTTAATCTCGTCCAGAGATGGCAATGGACCCAAGGGCCGCTGAGGTTGCTCGCCGAGCTGAGGAACCTTTTTGGATGGGCCCGCCTCCTTATCTGCAGCCTTCCACTTCCGGCGAGATTTCAGTAGTGAGCGGTCATAGCCTGTTAATATTACTTCCTTCTGTTGACCCTTGCTCAAATTACCGAGGAATGACTTGACGACAGTGGGATCAAGCTTCGGCTCCGGCTCCGGTTTTTTCCTCCACTCGGCCATTTGCCTCTTTGTGTCTGCTTTGACCGAGGCTTCGAGCTCCTCTAGAGTCTTCTCACCCGCTCTTTTCTCTGGTGCGGGCTTCTCTCTGGTTTTCCGCGCCTTCTTCCCTGGTGGAGTGGGGGCAGAGGCTTTAGTGCGGCGTCCCCTCTTCGGCGGAGGGGGCGGAGACCTCCGCGGCGGAGGAGACGTAGACCTCTTCGGCGGAGGAGACGGGCTTGCATCAGGAGCTCCCGGAGAATCGTCATGATCCGGTGGATCTCTTGGAGACGGTGGAGGTGACAGAGGCTTGTTGGTAGCCGCAGGTGTACCGGGTATGACGACGTCTGCCTTGCTCCATAGAATGATGCAGTGAGAACACTGACCGAGTTTTGTTTCTCCGTCACCTCCGGGGATGTCAAGTTCCAAGTCTTCCCAGTTGGTGACGACTTGCTCCACCTCAACAGGTACGTAACCATGTGGAATGTCATTGCAGTGCAATTTTTGCCCTTCTTCCACACGTTTGGTCATACCGTATGCAACCTGATAATTTAGTAGTCACAAAGAAAGTTAGTAAATGAATGGTATTTACGGTGAAATGTATGCAGTACGAACTAAGGTCGCATACGTACCACCACAGCTAAGTTCTTCTGCCTGACGACAAGCTCGCACGCGGTCCATTGAGTTATTTCATCCACGGGGTAACGGACCGGTTTGGCGGCCTGTGTGGAAGCGTGACTGCTTTGATATTGTTGTGGAGGGCTAATAAGGGCCGCATCTTGGAGAGGTGCATGCTCTGTGGAACCGGTCCCGCCTGGTGCATGCTCTGTGGAACCGGTCCCGCCTGCGGCTTGTTGGAGAGGTGCATGCTCTGTGGAACTGGTCCCGCATGTGGCTTGTTGTATCTGCAGCCATGCTACCTTCATCCGTCGCTCCATCTCTGACTCCATTTCTTGGAGCTTTGAGCCCTGGGCGGCAACCGTTTGCTCTAGGTCCCTCACCCTCTGCTCATATTCGGCCTTCTTCCTCGAACGGCTCCTATAGGTGGCGGCGTGCTCTTGGAAACCTTTCTTCCATGAGATGCTTGTGCCTACGCCGCGCGTCCGTCCAGGATGCTCCTTGTTCCCTAAGGCATAGGTTAGCTCATCTTTGTCTCTATCAGCAACAAATTCTCCCCTCGTAGATGCCCTGAGGATATCGAGGAGACGTTGAGCTAGTTCTCGCAAGTCCTCGGGAAAAACTAAGGAGCCGTCGATTGGGCTTAGGGTGCCTCCATGACCATAGTACCAATGCTTGGTCCTTGTGGGCCAGTCATGTGTCGCTGGAGTGATGCCTCTAGCATATAGATCTTCTTCCATCTTCTCCCATTTAGCGATGCTTGCCTTGTAACCTCCCGAACCCATCTTATGAGAGTACTTCTTATTTGCGGCGTTTCCAGCGTTTCTAGCGCTAGCCGTTGAACTCTCTTCGGAGGTTTTGTACTCAATGAATGCTTCCCACTCATCATCAGTGATCTTCTTATACTTCTCAGGATCCGGGGCCTCTCCGGTTTTGAGAAAATGCGAGTACAACTTCTTCTTGAAATCCTGAAACAGAACTGCCATCTTCTTCATTGTCCAATCCCTCAGTTCCGCTTCATGAGTGCTAGGCCAGTCGAATATTGCCTTTAATTCCCTCCATAGCATCTCCTTCTCTGTATCGGGGAGCACGTACTCCTCAGAGGGGTCCGTGGACTTCCATTTTCTGATGCTAATGGGCACATTGTCCCGTACAATTACCCCGCACTGAGATACAAATTTCTTGGCCACTTTTGGGGGCTCAACTGGTTCCCCGTCATCCTCCACTCTAGTGATGTGAAACTTGACAACCTTCAGCTTCTTCGTGGTCGATCGTTTTGATTTCTTAGCTCGACTTGTAGAAGCAGAGGCGGCCTACACAAATTACATATATACGAATTTATGTTAGATATAGAGATGATATAGATAATTGACATATACAGTACAAATTTATGTTATATATACACACCTGACTAGACGAGGGCTCGTTACCGGCCCCTTCAATAGTGCTGCCCTGGACACGTTCGCCCTGGACATTGGCGGCCCCTTCAACATTTCCGTCCCTTCCAATGATCCCCAACACTTCATCCATGGACATTGGTTGGGTTACAATATTAAAAAGTTGATTCGCAAAGAACGTGTCGTTGTCCTCTTGCATGGCTGGGACAGCGCTGTTGTTGTCCTCTTGCATGGGTGGGACGGGGTTGTTGTTGTCCGCCATCTATAGAATTAAAAATAATTGATAAGAAATATATACAAAGCATATATATTCCCAATATTTCTAACATTTTCGCTAAGGGGGTCGGTGCGTGAAAAACAGATTCGCCAAGGGGTTTGGGTGCGCGGTGTGAATTGATTCGCTAAGGGTTCGGGTACGCGACGCGAAGTGGTTTGTTAAGGGTTCGGGTGCGTGACGCGAACGGGTTCGCTATGGGGGTCGGTGCGCGAAAAACGGATTCGCTAAGGGGTTCGGGTGCGCGGTGGGTTCGGGTACGCGATAGAATTTCCGATAATAAACATTTTCGATAGTATACATTATACAAACATATAACATTTCCAATATACATTTAAATGAAGCACATATATTTCTAATATACATAGAATTTCCAATATACATTTAAATGAAACATATATACATTTAAATGAAGCATAGAATTTCCGATATAAAATTTCCAATACACATTTAAATGTAAATATTTCAATACAATGCATTTCAATAAAATAATTTTCCAATACATATAAAGCATATATATTTCTAATATTTCCAATACAACGCATTTCTAATAAAATAAATTTCTAATATTTTCTAATATTTTCAATACATATGAAGCATATATATTTCTAATATTTCAATACAATGCATTTCCAATGTATGGCTTTCGCTAACCAAATGCGCATGGCCGAACACGTTCGCTAAGCAAATGTGCATGGCCGGCCATGCAACGGGTACCTGCACACACAAACACGTACACACGGCACGAAGGCCGGCTCACAAACATGCATGCACGGCACGAAGGCCAGCTTCACAGAGGGCTCACCGTGACGGGCGGCGGGCGACGGCGGCGCGGGGACGAGCGGCGGCGGCGCGGGGACGAGGGGCGCCGGCGCGGGGACGACGGGCGCGGGGACGACGACGGTACGGCGGCGGGGACGACGGGCGACGGCGGCGGCGGCGTGGCCGGGCGCGGGGACCACGGGCGGCGGCGGCGACGGGCGACGGCGTGGCCGGGCGCGGGGACGACGATGGGCGGCGGCGTCGTCGCGGCCGGGGACGACGCGGGCGACGACAGTGGACGGAGGCGCGGCTGCGGCGACGGGCGGCGGCGGCTGAGGAGACAAGGGGGCGCGCAGCGGCGGTGGCGGTTTCGATCTGTGAGGAGACGAGGGTGAAGTGAGGGAGGGGAGAGAAGTCCCCGGCCTATATAGGTCCCACGTCTTTAGCACCGGGTGCAGCAACGACCCGGTGCTAAAGGCCCTTTAGCACCGGGTCTATACAGCACCCGGTGCTAAAGGCCCCCCCCTTTAGCACCGGGTCTTCCCACCACCCGGTGCTAAAGGCCGTAACTGGCGCCAAACGAAAATTGGGGGCCTTTAGCACCGGATTTTAGATCAACCCGGTGCTAAAGGCACCCAATTTTCGTTTGGCACCAGTTTCCAAACCGGCCTTTAGCACCGGTGGCTACTATTTGGGAATCTTATAAATATAGTTTTTAATATATAGTTATTAATAATTGTTTTAATTCAGTTATTAATACCTATTAAAAATATATATTAAATAATAAAATCTTATAAATTAATAGAAAATCGTATAAATTACTAGAAAATCAATATAAAATGCTAGAAAATCTTATAAATTAATAGAAAATCTTATAAATTACTAGAAAATCTTATAAATTAATAGAAAATCTTATAAATTACTAGAAAATCTTATAAATTACTAGAAAATCTTATAAATTACTAGAAAATCTTATAAATTACTAGAAAATCTTATAAATTACTAGAAAATCAATATAAAATGCTAGAAAATCTTATAAATTAATCGAAAATCTTACAAATTAATAGAAAATCTTATAAATTACTAGAAAATCTTATAAATTACTAGAAAATCTTATAAATTACTAGAAAATCAATATAAAATGCTAGAAAATCTTATAAATTAATAGAAAATCTTATAAATTAATAGAAAATCTTATAAATTACGTGAAAATCTTATAAATTACTGGAAAATCAATATAAAATGCTAGAATTAATAAAAACAATCTTATAAATCAATAGAAAATCTTAGAACATAGGTGGAACATAAATTTAAATATAGTCATTACAAATTGGGTGGAACATAGTGCAATTAAATTACATGGCATCATCGTTTACTCGGACACTAATAAACTTCCTCTTTACAAATGTTCCTTGATTGTGATCACGCCGTAGATACGGTGTCTCCTCCGCCGCTAACAGGATGCTTGGGTCATCAGCCACTGAGAATGGAGGCCGGCCATCGAGCATATCATAATCTTCATCTGTCTTATCCTCAACTCCTACGATTTTTCTCTTTCCAGGAAGAACTATATGACGCTTTGGCTCGTCTTGTGATGGGTCCAATTGTTTACCCCCACCTTTCTTATCCGCCCCTTTCTTCGGTCTGCTAGCCATGTCCTTCACATAAAAATCTTGTGTGACAGCTTTGGCTAGGACGAACGGTTCGTCTAGAAAGCCAATCTTGTTTAGGTCCACTAACGTCATTCCATAGTCCGCTTCAACTTTAACACCTCCTCCAGTCAGCTTCACCCATTAGCACTTGAACAGTGGGATCTTCAAAGGTCCGTACTCTAGTTCCCATATCTCCTCTATGATTCCATAGTATGAGTTTGTATTGCCATTGGTGTCTGTCGCGTCGATCCGGACACCACTGTTTTGGTTAGTGCTTTTCTTGTCCTGGGCTCTTGTGTAAAATGTATACCCATTGATGTCGTATCCTTGGAATGTCAAGATCGTGCTCGATGGACCTCTAGCTACAAAAGCTAGCTGCGCATCAATGCCCTCGACACCCATAAGACGTCTTCGCAACCAATCGGCGAAAGTACTATTATGCAGACGCTGAATGAAGGCCGCAGACTTTGTTGAGTTTTCGTCCCTGAGAATCTGCATGTGCTCCTCGATGTACGGAGCAACTAAGGTTGATTGTTGCAAGACGTTTTACGAAATGTCTCAACGTCCTTGATCACCATCGATCTTCTCCCTAGTGTGCCCTTTCCACCAAGTCTCCCCTCGTGATGTGATTCGGGCACACCAATCGGCATAAGATCGTCGACAAAGTCAACACAGAAAACAATGACCTCTTCTGTTTCGTATCCCTTAGCAATGCATCCTTCTGGACGAGAACGATTACGGACATACTTCTTTAGGACAGCGAAGAACCTCTCAAATGGGAACATGTTGTGTAGAAATACTTCTTTGACGAGGTGAACCAATAGATGTGTCATGATATTGAAGAAGGATGGTGGAAATATCATCTCAAAGCTGACAAGACATTGCACCACGTCGTTCTGTAGCTGATCTAAATGGTCTGGATTGATCACCTTCTGAGAAATTGCATTGAGGAATGCACATAGCTTCACAATGGCTTTCCGCACGTTAACTGGTAGCACACCCCTGAGTATGACGGGAAGCAGCTATGTCATCAACACATGACAGTCGTGAGACTTCAGGTTTGTGAACTTCTTCTCTTTCATATTTATTATTCCCTTAATATTGGAGGAGTAGCCAAACGGAACCTTGATACTGTTCAAGCATTCAAACATGCTTGCCTTCTCTTCTTTGCTGAGAGTGAAGCTGGCAGGACGCAAGTACTTGCGTCCTTTGTCTCTCTTTTCTGGATGTAGATCAGTCTGTTGCTTCAATCGTTTCAGCTCCTGACGTGCTTCCAGTGTATCTTTTGGCTTCCCATAAGTACCCAGGAAGCTTATCAAGTTCACGCAAAGATTCTTCGTCAGATGCATCACACAATCACGTTACGGACCTCTAAAAGTTGCCAATAAGGTAGCTCCCAAAAGATAGACTTCTTCTTCCACATCGCGGCACGACCATCCTCGCCCGTCGGAGCAGCCTAGCTTCCGTCTCCCTTGCCAAACACCACGTGTAGGTCCTTCACCATATCAAATAGCTCTTCTCCACTCCGGTGTCTCGGCTTTGTACAGCGGTCAGCATTCCCGCCAAAATGCACACATTTCTTTCGTAGCTCATGCTTCGCCGGAAGGAATCGACGGTGACCCATGTACACAACTTTACGACAATGTTTGAAATACATGCTTTCGGTTTCCTCTAAACAGTGAGTGCATGCTTTATATCCTTTGTTTGATTGTCCTGATAGGTTACTTAGTGCAGGCCAGTCGTTGATGCTTATGAAAAGCAGTGCTCGAAGGTCAAACTGCTCCTGCTTGTCCTCATCCCACATGCTAACGCCTTCATTCTTCCACAGCTGCAAAAGTTCGTCAACCAATGGTCTTAGGTACACATCAATGTCGTTGCCAGGTTGCTTTGGGCCTTCGATGAGCACTGGCATCATAATGAACTTCCGCTTCATGCAGAGCCACGGGGGGTAGGTTGTAGATACAAACAGTCACAGGACAAGTGCTATGACTACTGCTCATTTCACCAAAAGGGTTCATGCCATCGGTACTTAAACCAAGCCTAACATTCCTCGCATCAGCATCAAACTCTGGGAATGCTCTGTCGATGTTCCTCCACTGGGATCCATCGGCGGGGTGTCTCAACATGCCATCCTGCTTACGTTCTTCTTTGTGCCAGCGCATCAGTTTGGCATGGTCTTTGTTCCTGAACAAATGCTTCAGACGGGGTATCAGAGGGAAATACCACATCACCTTCGCAGGGATTTTTTTCTTAGAACGCTCTCCCCCAACATCACCAGGGTCGTCCCACCTGATCTTGTATCGTGCGCAGGTGCATACCGGACAACGATCCAAGTGTTCGTACTATCCGCGATAGAGGATACAGTCATTAGGACACGCATGTATCTTCTTCACCTCCAAACCGAGAGGGCAAACAACATGTTTTGCTTGATACGTCATCGATGGCAATTTGTTACCCTCTGGAAGAATCTTCTTTACGAGTTTCAGTAGCTCCTCGAAACCCTTATCAGTAACACCATTTGCTGCCTTCCACTGCAGAAGTTCAAGTGTGCTACCCAACTTCTTTAGCCCCTCTTTGCAATCTGGGTACAGGTCAGTCTTGTGGTCCTGCAACATGCGCTGTATCTTTTTCAGTTCCTTATCATTGCCGCAGTCTTTCTCGGCATCACGCAACATTTGCCCGAGTCCATCAGTAGGTTCATTTTCCTGGGCAACATCTTCCTGAGCATCGCCTTCCCGAGCAACATCTTCCTCATCGGCATCACCCATTGCAGCATATGCAAAGGAACCGTAGTATTGAGCCAATAACGGAATGTCGTCATCGGCCTCGTCTTCTTCATCTTCATCCATTAGAATTCCTCTTTCACCGTGCTTCGTCCAAACAGAATAATTCCTCATGAAACCGTGCCTCATCAAATGCACCTGAAGACAACCTCTTTGTTTGTATGATTGTATATTTTTACAATGGGTGCATGGGCAGAACATGAAACCGGACGGCGTCCTGTTAGCCTCGGCGGCATCGAGAAACGTCCTAAGGCCATCACGGAACGCCTGAGCGTGGGGGTCCCCGTACATACATTGTCTATTCATCTGCATTATTAACCAATAACAAATATACAATACAATTTAAAGATAAAAAAATTTAATATATAAATAAATACAAATTATAATATATATTCCATTATATAAATAAATTTCTAAAACTACATTACTATATTCATTAAATAAATAGATATACCTTCCGTTAAATAAATAAATAACTATTCTACCTTTTAATAAATAACTAATAATATATATTTCATTAAATTAATAAATAAATATTCCAACTTTTAATAAATAAACCTCTCTAATAAATAAAATACATAAGCCTTATAACTATTCACAAGTCATACAAAACAAAATACTAACTAGCTTGCCTTCTCTCTCCATTTAAAACACAACATGAACATTCTCTCCACCATGAACTCAAGCTATCTCCTCTCTCTCCTCCAAGAACACAAGCTCTCTCTAGCTAGCTTTACTTTGATTCAGAAATCCCTCTATTTCTAAATCATAGAAGGATTACAAGCTAAATAAAACATTAGAGAATGAAAGAGTGTACCTTGTAGTGCTCCTTAGATGAGTAGAATCTTCACAAATTTTGAAAAAAATTTGGGCAGCACCTCCCCTCCCACGGCCGAGCAGCATGAACACAGCGCCTAAGTGTTCAGCTGGCTCGGCCGGGGGAGGAAGAAGGTGCTATATACAAAAGACATTAGCACCGGGTCGTGGCAAGACCCGGTGCTAATGTGCACCAATTAGCACCGGTTGCAGCCAACAACCGGTGCTAAATGGCCTCGGGCACATTAGCACCGGTTGCTGGCTGCAACCGGTGCTAAAGGGGGAGCATTAGCACCGGGTCTCGCCACGACCCGGTGCTAATGTGTCCGCCCTGACACCCTACAGCGCCACCCCCGCTCCTAGCCGTTGGACCCGGTGCTGAAGCCCCATCAGCACCGGGTCCAAAAATGGCCGAGGCGGAGGAGGCGGGCGGATGTGAAGCATTCTAGTAGAGACCAACCCAATATTAATTTGCAAGGTGCGTGTGGTTCCTTTATTTGCAAATATATCATGTATGAAATGACCGCACTGATCAATTGAACACGGCATTGTATGTGGTTGCAAGGTATTTATTTATTCTCTGGATTGTGATCGAATCGTCTCACCTTATGGCAGGACTATGGCTGCTCATGGTCGGGCAGGCCATCACAGGCTATGGCATGGGTGTGTTCTTCTCCAACGCCCCGGCGACCGCCTTCTTCTATTATGGCGTCTACTTCATTACCATCGGCTTGATAGCAGTTATCGCCGGCGTCTGGTTTAATCGTGGTCGTGATGGCCGTATGGCTGGTGTTTCCACCATTATTTACATTTTGGTGGTCCTAGTTGCAACATATATCGCAGGGGATTGGTAATAATAGGGACTTCCAGTACGTGGTGTAGTATATCGTTTTTTTTTGCGAAAGAGTGTAATATCACCGGTATTATTTTTCTCACTATATAATTTTTTTATCCGCCCTACGTGCCTACCACCAAATAATCTAAAATAACCTAATGTAGCACATGCGTGTCGCGCAGGTATATTTGCTAGTATTAATAAAGAAGTAGCAACATACAACATAGCAGGAACAAATAAAAAACCATTTGAGATGGCCAATTTTATTAACAGTCTGATATGATTGGATCAGGTTATCTGCAGCAGTGATACACATACATGTACATTAACTAAGTAACGCACATTAGTTTCAATCATCTTAAGTGACGTGCATAAGTACTTGTTCATATGGCCGGCACGAAGATTACGTATGACCTTCAATGTAGCAAGGCCCTATGATATTTACATTAAGATTAAGATTATTATGATAGCAGTACAATTGTAAACAGACCACAAAATATGTTATCATACAAACAGTTGGAAAATAAGAACGTACAGTCCTGAACATTAATATTACATATTGTTAATTCTTGATCACCTCTTTGTTCTTATATATAAAATTTCCTTCTTGGTCATAATATTGTTCGGAACAGTTCAAATTTATGATGTTGCACTCTTCAACCGGGAAGATGATGTATGTGCTTTTATATTTAGACCAAGTTGGTCAGTTGGGACATCAAGGACATGTTTTATTTCTTATTATTTTCATATATATACACATAAAGCACAGCTGCGCTTTGTCATAACTCGTTATTATTGCTACTTGATTAATGTGGCATTGTGGCATGGCGTCAAAAACTTATTGCTACAAGTCAGAAGCCTAGGGAGGGAACAGAAATACTAAAGTTTAGTACCGTACAACAGAAGCATATAAGGAGGGAGCTGCTCTACGCTTCTAAAATTTGATTCAAGAAATAGAAGCCTAGGGAAAAGACTGCCCACAGTATTCACAACGCGATACAGTGTCTCGCTCGCGGGGCTCAGCCGAAAAAGGCCCCCGCGTCGCTCTCCTAGCGAGGCAGCACGGGCGGCGCATCCAACCCTAGCCACTGCTCTCCTCCAACTCCTTACCCTCTCTTCGCCGTCGACAGACACGTAGCGGACGGCGGCGGCGAGGTGACTTGCATCGTCCCATGGCCAGCCACGAGCAGGTCTTGGAGGGGCGAGCGGAGATGCAAGCGGTGGTGAGCAGCCTGGGAGACATCGTGCGGAGCCGGCCGCGGCGCGCGGCGGCGAGGAGACGGCGCGCGTGGCGCGCGAGGAGACCGCGGGAAGCGGTGAGACGGCGGTGCGCGTGGCGCTGCAAGGAGGCCACGGGCGGGGGCGGCGGCGGCGTGCGTGGCACGGCGAGGATATGGCCGTGGGCAATAACGACGAAGACAACGGCTGGTGCGGCTCGATCCGGTGCCTAGATCGCCGGATCAGGGAGCTTCACAGCCCGGATCCGTTGCCAAGAGCGGTGACGGCCACATCTGTGCCCAAGCACGGTGGTGGCCACCAGCAGCTTCGATCCGGAGCTTTGCCGGTTGGTCATCGTCCACGTTGACTTGGTCTACATGCCGGCGATGACGGTGCTGCTGATTAGACTCATGGCAGGTCTTTTGTGTGGACGCTCGACTCGATCTTGTATCGAATCAGTGTGGTTTCTAGGTGACAGACATCAAGCAATGATTAATCGTGTCTTGCATGATAATTGTGTCATCAACTATTTTTAAGTAGACGAGAGATGCAAATGATTGTTACTACACGCGGACAACTCAAGTTTGAAGTGAAGACATGGAAGAAGATTGAAAATTAGTCTTTGTTTTCACTTAGTCTTTAGCTTGCTTTCTTGATGTTTAAGTTCATATGAGTTGAGGGTTGGAGTCTAAATGCTCATGTAATTATTGGCTACATATATCAACTAGACCATTCGGCGCGCTTTGTGCGCCCTATGGCGAAAACAATACCATAGCAAAACCAAAAGAAAAAATCAGTATACAATGAACAAAACATTATAGAAACAAATGCATATCAAATATCCTAACACGACCGATTACCAATTAGATAGCCACTTCATTTCACAAGACAAATCAGTCTATTCGTCTATAGCTCTATCATGATAGCAACGATAGAAATGAAAATTCACTCTCACAGGATAAGCACATACACAAAAACATTGATAGAAAGATGCATAGCTGCATACTTCCACATTCAAAGAAATAATAAAAGGGAACGAAGCGAGGCAAAGTATTTCATTAGAACAACAAATACATGGCACATGTCTCACGCAATAGACCATTCCATTTCAGTAATAATCTGAAAACAAGCATCACGTAGCTAGAGCCAATTCCATTCCATAGCACATGCTATCAGTTTAAGGTTTGCACCTGACATGAATATCTTCATCCTGAACAACTGCACTCCTGGAAGCCCATCAAATCCACAAAGAAAGCTCTGCCACTAACCATTTCTGCACTGTGGACTTGTTGACGGCATTCCAGTTTGCAATTGCATCCAAAGAACAGCTGAACCATTCAAGACAGTTCAACATCTCCCTCTAACAACACTTTGACCAACAATATCTACATCCAAATATAAAAGTAGCCTGATGCAAACTTGTTTCAGTTGCAAGCGCCATATGGCCAATAGATATACCATCAAATTGCAGTGTCCACCATTTGCATTTTGTCTTCTTCAGCTCCTCCACATAAAATTGACCGTATTTTCAAACATGACATGCCCAAGCAATCCACCAACCATGTAATTACAGTTAATAATTTGACTACTAATTAATGCTAACATGCCAATGCATATATGATTGCCTTTTGTATTTTCCTCTCAAATATGTCGAATTTGTAGAGAAACAACATGAATGAGGTTTTCTGGATGTCAGAATCGCATCAAGTAGGGCTCAAAGTGACTAAAATTTGGTATGATCACGAAAACATCTTTGCTTTAGCACCCAGTCAAAGAGTTCTTTGGTCTCCATCATTCTGTTCTTCGTTTCATCCTCAAATAACATCTGATCGTACCTAAAATTAACGGCCTGGGCTAAACTTTTTTTCAAAATATTTCAAATTTATATTCAATAGAAAATAGAACTAAAAAAACACCCCAACTAACAAACGCATCAACAAGACGTTCTGATCATCACGAAACATTGATCAGATTGTGTACGTCAACTTATAAACATAATTTTTTGCAGTGCCATGCATCTTGAGAAAATCTAAGGAACAGCTTCTGAGTAGAATTCAGCAGTTCATGATAAGTTCAAGTCCATTATTGATGTGTAAACAATGAAAATGTACTTACTCGCTTATGGTGGCACAAAAGATTACAGCATTAACACCTTCGAAAAGATGAATCCACTTCTCTCATTTCTTTGGCCTCCAACATCATATAACCTATAGACCTCTCCAACTCTTTTGCTCTCTCCTAGAGGGCTACAAAGAAGAAAAAAAACCTTACTAATTAGAAGATTAAATGTTAAAAAATAATAACAATTTACTTTGTGACCGAGACAGAGTATAGCAAGAGAAATATGCAAATATCTTGTCAGCAGATTACCTAAACTGAATTTCTATCACACCATTTGTCCGCACTCTAGCATGAAGCACATCCTCCTGCAAAATCAGTCCTTATCAAGTACTGCACATAAGCACGATGGAAAAAGTACAAAACCTTGATACATGCTCCGTATTATCAACCGGGTACAGTAGCAAAAATAATAGGATTAATTGGATATATGACATTACAATTTTTCGACTTCGGAGAAATACCATTACAATTCATCTATTTAGATTTATGCCATTACAATTCGTTCAAAGTTTGAGCTATGCCATTTTCTACATCTTCTACGGCTTTGGGAAGCCCGCTTGCAGGTCACTGTACATTCGTATAGACCAAAATACCCCTCATGTCTCTTTCTCTCCACTCGCTGACATGTGGGCCCCACATGTCATCCCCTCTCTTCCCTTTCTTCCCCAATCCATCCCCACTCAAGTCCATTGCTGCCTCGCTCCAGTCCGAACGCCGGGCGCCAGCCGCCCGTGCTACCGCCGGAGCTGCCCATCCGTGCCCACCCCCATGCCTCTGCCGTCGGCCGCGCTGCTACCCCGACCCTGCACATCCGCGGCCGCTCCCACGCCTCCGCTGCCGCTGCTGTACGCTACCCCCACCTCGTGCCTCCGCCGCCGGCTTCACCTCCAACGATGGTGAAGGAACGTGAGACTCGGTCCTGCAACCCTATCTAGTTTCTGTTGTAGTTGAGAGCTTTTATCTCGGTTTCCACTCGCACACGTTGTGTACTCACGCACATATAGCAGGAGGTTAGGCTTTCTGTTGCACAGTCAATTGTACATGTATAAATACTTGAGAATGAGATGAATACATTTGCGTTGAGCAATTAAATCTCCTTCAGATGGTGCGGGCCTCCACGTCGATCGTGTAGACCTTGCCGGTGGCGACCATTGTAGGGAAACGAGGAGGCTACGCTAGCACATACAAAAACTCGTTTACCCGAAAACAGGAACATCAGCAGTTATAGATCACGGATCGTTACCACTAGACGCGCAGCTGCAGCGGAAGCCGTCTCGATGTAGACGAACGCGTCGAAGTGGCAGTGCAGTGCAGTTGCTTACGTCCGTCTGGTCCTGCACGTGCGGTTCGTCCTTGTGCTCCAAGTGCAGCACCTCCGAGGTATCCACACGTACGAGGATTGAAACGTCACGCACCGGACTGCTAGGTCCGCGAGCACGATGGGGAGAAAAACAACTATTGCTCGTAAGTCTTCTCTTTCTCAGGAGGGGTTTGGTCTCTATTTATTTGGATGAAATTCTCCACACCATATTCCATTAGCAATATGGGACTAATAAATAATGTACCCCTTCCCCTGGTAATGGGCTTCACAACATTTGTGGCCCATTAAGACTAGTGGATCGAATCCAGTTGGCTCTTGGGCATATTCCCAACAGTCTTCCACTTGCACTAGAGACAATCTCATAAGCAAGTTTTCAGTGTTCCAACCCTCTTAAGTGTGTGACCCTATGGGTTCACGTACACATAGACATGGTTCGAGTACTCCTACTCGGTCCAATAGTTGATAGCGGCCTCTAGCAAGACGTGTCAACTCCCATGCGTACGTAAAGATCATATCAGATGAACCACCACAACATCATGTACAAGCTATTCCCTTTGCCTCACGATATTTGGTCTAACTCCAAGTCAGACCTCTCTTTCTCGAATCTGTGAGTCGGATCCTTCAAGAGGTTAACTCTTAACCTAGCACGGCCATGCATTTCTTGATCCGATCACTCGAGGGGCCCAGAGATATCTCTCCCATGTAGAGAGGGGCAAATCCCATCTTGATTGACCACGCCTCATAGCATGCTTCCTGACAAAACCCGAAAACCACCTTTATAACTACCCAGTTACGGAGTAGCGTTTGACAGTCCCTAAGTAGGTCAATTCACATCTTGAGTACATGCAACAATCTCAGGTCTTAGGACAAAGCATACGCGTTGTGAAAAGACATAAACATACAACAAAATCTCAAGTTGGGTCAGTCCAGCCCCATGTCATACATGTGCCCACATTATTAGTTTGACATCTCCATGTCCATGACTTGTGAAACACAGTCATCAACTAATACATGTGCTAATCAGATTAGGGACAACTTTTGAATAACCATACAAGTAAAGAGTTTCACAAACAATTCACATAATTGCCAATCATATACAAGTTGCCTTTCATGGATATTCAATAAATAAACAATATGACATAGATATAATACAATCATCCACTCACACTAGAGCTAATCTAGATGATATCTAATACCCATAGCTCTCATGTGCGACTCATGCTTAGGCTGTGGAAGAGCCTTTGTCAACGGATCAGCAACATTCAAATCCGTATGTATTTTGCATATCTTTATATCACCCCGTCTAACGAACTCTCGAATGAGGTGAAATTTTCGCAGTACATGTTTGTTCTTCTGGTGATTCCTAGGCTCCTTGGCCTACGCAATAGCCCCATTGTTGTCATAGTAGAGTTCCAATGGGCTAGATGCATTGGGAAACACACCAAGCTCAATGAGGAACTTCCTCATCCAAACACCTTCCTTCGCCGCTTCAGAAGCTGCGATGTACTCGGCTTCTATTGTAGAATCAGCTACCGTATCTTGCTTAGAACTTTTCCAGCTTACAGCACCACCGTTTATTGTGAACACGAACCCTGATTGCGACTTTGAATCGTCTGGATCAGTTTGGAAACTAGCATCAGTGTAACCCTTTAAAATGAGCTCTTCCTCACCTCCAAAGACTAGGAACACATCTTTAGTCCTTCTAAAGTACTTAAGAATGTTTTTCACCGCTGTCCAGTGACTTTCACCTGGATTAGACTGGTGTCTGCTCGTAACACTTAGAGCATATGAGACATCTGGACGAGTACTTATCATGGCGTACATGATGGATCCAATTGCTGAAGCATAAGGGACCTTACTCATTCGCTCCCGCTCATCAGTCATCGTAGGACACTGAGTCTTGCTGAGGTGTACGCCATGTGACATAGGCAAGAACCCTTTCTTGGACTGTTCCATGCTGAACCGATTCAACACCTTGTCAATATAAGTATCTTGACTTAATCCTATAAGCCTCCTTGATCTATCCCTATAGATCCTTATGCCCAGAATGTATGCAGCTTCCCCAAAGTCCTTCATAGAAAAACTATTTTTCAGCGAAGTCTTAACGGATTCTAGCATAGGAATATCATTCCCAATCAACAATATGTCATCCACATACAAGATTAGAAATACAACAGAGCTCCCACTTTCCTTCTTGTAAACACAAGCCTCTTCTTCATTCTGCCGGAAGTCAAAGCCTTTGACTACCTCATCAAAACGAAGGTTCCAACTCCGAGATGCTTGCTTTAATCCATAGATTGATTTCTGAAGCTTGCTTATTTTTCCAGCATTAGTTGGATCGACAAAACCTTCGGGTTGTATCATGTATACATCCTCCTCTAGGTTCCCATTGAGGAAAGCTGTTTTGACATCCATCTGCCATATCTCATAATCAAAATACGCAGCTATTGCTAGAATGATCCGGATAGATTTAAGCATCGCTACTGGAGAGAATGTCTCGTCGTAGTCAACTCCTTGAACTTGTCGAAAACCTTTTGCAACAAGTCGTGCTTTGTAGACGTTAACATTTCCGTCTACATCTTTGTTTCTCTTAAAGATCCATTTGCACTCGATGGGTCTCACACCATCAGGCGGGTCAACTAAGTTCCAAACTTGATTTTGCCCCATGGAATCTATCTCGGATCTCATGGCACTTTGCCATTTCTCGGAATATGGGTCCATCATAGCTTCCGCATAGGTCCTAGGCTCATCGTTGTCCATCAAAAATATGTCGCGCTCTCCCGTAACTAGGAGATTCATTTGATGTGTTGCGCGACATGGCCTTTCCGACCTTCGTGGTTGTGGCGGTTCTTCTCTTACCATAGGTGCCTCAACTCGTTCTGCTATATTAGCATCACTCGTAAAGTCTTGCCTCATAGGTTCATCTCGAATTTCTTCAAGATACACCTTCTGTCTACTTTTCTCGCTTTTGAGAAACTCTTTCTCCAAGAAAACACCGATCCTAGCGACAAACACTTTTCCCTCTGATCGGTTGTAGAAATAATATCCAATTGTTTCCTTTGGATATCCCACGAATATGCACTTGTCTGATTTTGGTGTAAGCTTGTCTGACTGAAGTCGCTTGACATATACCTCACAACCCCAAATTTTCAGAAAAGACAAACTGGGAGTCTTGCCAGTCCATATCTCATATGGTGTCTTCTCCACGGACTTAGATGGTACCCTATTTAGTGTGAAAGCTGCTGTTTCTATAGCGTAACCCCAAAATGATAACGGTAGGTCTGACTGGCTCATCATTGATCGCACCATGTCTAACAAGGTTCGATTACGTCGCTCGGACACACCGTTCCTCTGAGGTGTTCCAGGTGGCGTTAGCTGTGGAACAATTCCGCAACTCTTTAGATGAGTGCTAAACTCGTGGCTCAAATACTCGCCTCCACGATCTGATCGCAAGGCTTTAATTTTCTTACCACGCTGATTTTCAACTTCATTCTGAAACTCTTTGAACTTTCCAAAAGTCTCTGACTTGTGCTTCATTAAGTAGACATAGCCATATCTACTAAAATCATCAGTGAAAGTTATGAAGTACTGAAAATCTACCTCGAGTTGTCGTGCTCATTGGTCCACATACATCAGTATATATGAGTTCCAACAAGTCTTGCGCCCTCTCAGGAAAACCTGTGAAAGGTGCCTTGGTCATCTTGCCTAGCAAACAAGCTCCGCACTCTCGTATGATTCAAAATCAAACGAAGTTAAAAGTCCATCAGAAGGGAGCTTCTTCATGCGCTTCTTACTTATATGACCCAAACGACAATGCCACATATAGGTAGGATTCAAATCATCTAGCCGAGGCCTTTTAGCAATTATATTACATACAGGTGAATCATCAAGATTTAAAATGAACAACCCATTCACAATGGATGCAAGAGCCACAAACATGCCATTCTTTGAGATCACACAACCATTGTCTTTACTCGCGAATGTATAACCATCCTTCATCAAACATGAGGGAGATACAATGTTTCGACTCAAACTAGGAACAAAATAACAATTATTCAATTCCATGATAAATCCTGACGGAAGGTGGAGTTGCATCGTTCCGACGGTCAAAGCAGCAACTCTTGCATTATTGCCCACGCGGAAATCAACTCCGCCTCTTCCCACGCTTCTACTTCTTACTAATCCCTGCATCGAATTGCAAATATGAGCAATTGATCCGGTATCAAATACCCAGGAATTAATAGAAGAATCAGCGAGAAAAATGTCTGTAATATTAATGTCAAGTGTACCTGATGCGGAAGTACTCTTACTACCGCCTTTCTTCAGAGAAGCCAGGTACTGCTTGCAATTCCTCTTCCAGTGACCAAGTTCCTTACAATAAAAGCACTCCTCTTTTTCTGCAGCTGGTCCAGACTTAGTCTGGGGCGTTGGGTTTGGCTGAGAGATCACATCTTTAGCCTTGCCCTTCTTCTTCCAAGATTTGCCCTTCTTCTTGAAGTTAGGCCTGTTTTGGATCGCCATTACATGGGTGCTGCTAGTGCTTTTCTTAATGTCAGCCTCTGCTGTCTTGAGCATGCCACACAACTCATTCAAGCCCTTCTCCGCCCCATGCATATGGTAGTTCGAGATGAAGTTCCCAAAGCTAGGCGGAAGTGATGTAGAATAAAATCAGTGGCCAACTCTAGGCCAAGTGGGAAGCCCAGCTTCTCCAACCTCTGGGTGTAACCAACCAACTTGATCACATGCGGCCCTACAGCTGCGCCTTCTGCTAGCTTGGTTTCCACAAAGGCCTTTGAGACATTGAACCTTTCAGTCCTGGCCTGAGTTTGGAACATGTCCTTAAGCGCCTCGATCATATCGTGCGCCTCATGGTTTGTCTCAAACTGCATCTGCAGCTCGGGTTCCATGCAAGCAAGCATAAGGCAACTCACTTCAAGATTGACATCACATGCCTTCTTGTAAGCAAGTTTGTCAGCAACAGTTGCGTTATCATCAGGCTCATCTGGTAATGGGGTGTCTAGAACTTCTTCCTTTTTCTCAGCCCTGAGAACAATTCTCAGGTTGCGGATCCAATCCGCATAGTTTGTTCCATTCAACTTATCTTTCTCAAGTATCGAACGCAAAGAAAACGGTGTGCTAGGTGCCATTGATCTACAACAGAAATAATGCAAAATACTAAGACAACATATCTATGATAGAGTAAAATATATTAAACAATTTAACGAAATCTACTCCCACTAAAATCAATATCCCTCCATTGATACTTAGCGATTCAGGATCCACAACTAACAAGTCAACTAGTGAGCTTTAGCATCACCGCTAGAAGACATGGTAGATTGGTAAGCAACCCTTTGCTAATCATATCACATATGACTCCTGTTGTTGGGTGACATCTCTATGTCTCGGCGCCCAACCTTCATGCCCGAAGGTCCTTAAACGTTAAGATAACCTTGTCTAAGTTAACCAACCCTTTATGCGAGTAAGTATCCGATACGAACCCATCTAGTCAAGGAAAATTAGTGGCACTCTAATTTCATAGACCCACCACTAATTGTACAAGACATGTGACGGTGCAAGATTTAGTTGGGAGGGCATTCAAAACTTAAACATTGCAGACGGATCGTTCTACTTCTACCGTCGCATGCAGAAAAATAACCATTATCGTCGCATATGTAGAAGTAAAACAATAAGAACGGCATTCACATAGTAATGACACAGTATGACCCATTAACATATGGTGATCTCCATCTCCATTGTATTGTCCATCATGATGATCTCCATCTCCATGATCTATGTATGCCATCCTCCAGTGATGAGTCCTCCAAGAACTATCTATCGTATGATAGTAAAATAAATTACATAACCGCGCATTAGATCATCACAAGTTGGCACGCAGGCCATTACATCAAATTGACAATACATATGGCTCCAGCCGTATTACCGTACTCACGACACGCAGGTCATGATTAATTACATACATGCATCACATACACATAGGGTAATACCGATCATATGAATCTGCAAAAACAAGTTAGCCAATTTCGACGTCCAAACTTAAATCGCTGAAAACTCGATCTTCCGAGCCTTTTTTCGCAAATCTAAATTCAGCGAAACCGCAGTTGCGGTTGGAATCATGTATAAAATTTTCTGTAGATGAATTTTCATATAAAAATCGTCTCAATCCGAGGTCGTATGCAAAAGTTATGGCTGTTTTACGAACAACCTGATTTTCGCGCAAAACCCGGCCCGGTAATGGATCCAATCCACACCGCCGCGCATCGCCATGGGCCCGGACATTGACCTAAGTTCGATTCGACCAATCTAATTGATCTACATCTCACCATGCCTGGGTTTACGTGTATCACTTAGCTCCGATGGCGGAATTCCGACCGGTAGGAGCAATTCGTTACACGACCATCATAGTAAAGACAACGAACCGATCAGAGACTCATCTACATCCAAGCATATCTCCATATGCACACATCCGAACCTATAACGAAACAGCTACGGCTCTGGTACCACTAAAGGGTAACGAGGAGGCTACGCTAGCACATACAAAAACTCGTTTACCCGAAAACAGGAACACCAGCAGTTATAGATCACGGATCGTTACCACTAGACGCGCAGCTGCAGCGGAAGCCGTCTCGATGTAGACGAACGCGTCGAAGTATCAGTGCAGTGCAGTTGCTTACGTCCGTCTGGTCCTGCACGTGCGGTTCGTCCTTGTGCTCCAAGCGCAGCACCTCCGAGGTATCCACACGTACGAGGATTGAAACGTCACGCACCGGACTGCTAGGTCCGCGAGCACGATGGGGAGAAAAACAACTATTGCTCGTAAGTCTTCTCTTTCTCAGGAGGGGTTTGGTCTCTATTTATTTGGATGAAATTCTCCACACCATATTCCATTAGCAATATGGGACTAATAAATAATGTACCCCTTCCCTTGGTAATGGGCTTCACAACATTTGTGGCCCATTAAGACTAGTGGATCGAATCCAGTTGGCTCTTGGGCATATTCCCAACAACCATGGCTACAGATTTCATCAGGGGAAAATGGCGAGGCCGTCGGGCAGCTGCGGCGGGTGTTCCAGGACAGGAGGCCGATGGCCGAGGCCGCGTGTTGGGGTAGGGCGTACCTGTTCGACTTCCTGCGCATGGCGAGGATCAACGCGGCCACCGACGAGGAGACCGTGCTGGTGTGGATCGACGACCGTGGAGCCTGCTTCTTCCTGGCGCCCGACTGTGCGGGGATGAAGCGGAGGAGAAGCGACGCGCCGACGGAGGACGAGGCCGAGTCGTCCTCGGGCGTGGACCAGCGCTTCGGGGAGAGCCGCGGCGCGGATGACGCCAAGAGGAGGAAGGCGAGCAGGGCGTGGCTGAACGCGCCGGCGAGTCTGGAGGAGAAAGACAAGCACTACCAGGTCGGCATCAATGGACTTGAGTGGGGATGGATTGGGGGAGAAAGGGAAGAGAGAGGGGATGACATATGGGGCCCACATGTCAGCGAGTGGAGAGAAAGGAACATGAGGGGTATTTTGGTCTATACGAATGTACGGTGACCTGCAAGCGGGCCCAAAGCCGCAGAAGACGTAGAAAATAACACATCTCAAACTTTGAACGAATTGTAATGGCATAAATCTAAATAGACGAATTGTAATGGTATTTTTCCGAAGTCGAAAAGTTGTAATGCCATATATCCAATTAACCCAAAATAATATGATGGAACATTCACATAAAAGGAAATTCAAATAAAAAATAATTTTTAGTTTCTATACACCTTGAGGATGACATGACCAAAACAAGATGATTCCTTGGTATCTACTATAGAGACTACTTCTCAATGCACCAATATAATGATTCAAACAAATAAACGCAATTCAATAATTTTCTTTGCTTAGGAGGGGGCATCATTGCAAAAACTGAAACATGGTCTGGGTAATGTAACCATGCTTATGTTTTGGAAGCTGTGAAATGAACCAAAAGTATTTTTAGGAAAGAAAGCTGAAAAGGTTTCTGGTAGGATGTAACCATGCTTAGTTTTAATCTTCTTTTATAGAATGTAAACTGAAGAGTCGTACTCTAAATTGGAAAACAAAGGACACAATTTATTTATAACTGAACTAAAACGAACACGGCAAGGTAATTGTTATATCTCCATATAGCTGAAAGCTGAAGCCTTTAGATCAATTGCACACAGTATTGTCCATCAGAATATAAAGCTAATCTAGCACTATCATCAGTTGCACAAATCTGGCAAAAAAGAGTACCTAATGCTAAAGAAAACTAACCAAAGGTTGGTTCAGTTAGCAAATGAAGCCATGGGATCAACAGTCTAATTCATCCTTTACTGCATAACTTGATGTAAGTATTCAAATGAACCTCCCTTCTGCAGTTGATGGTGCTGCGGGCCACCGCAGCCACGTCAGACCCCTCCTTCTGGATGGATTGGGGAACTGAAGTGGGCCACCGTCGGCGCCGCTTCCATCACCTCCACGCCGCCTCCAACTGGATATATGGGCCACCGCTGCCTTGACTGCTTAGAGATGCAAGCCGCCGGCACAGCTGCATCTACATCTGCTAGCCGGCCGAACACCGGGTCACCGAGCTCACCCAGGACTACTGCTCGACGTGTGGGCTTAATGCACTGTCGCGTCTTGTTGTCGTGCAGGCACCAGCGCTCGGCTCACCTGAGCCGCTCTGTTTCCCAAACAAATAGCAGGACATTGAGTCGCAACGGGCGGCACCACGCTCGCTGTCGCTGCTCCATGCGCCGCGCCTGTGGTCGGTGTAGCTTCCGCCCGCTAGCCGTCACGGTGCTGCCATTGCCCGCCATGTCCTCCGCGGCCTCGGATCTAGGCTGTAGTCAGACACGGCGAGGAGGCGTTGGAACGGGCGGCGAAGAGGATGGGGCAGCCATCGCGTATGTTCAGTGGAGGGACGCGGAGGGCTGAAGTCGTCAATCCTCACTCGGTTCTGCTTCGCTGCTTTCCATGCGCTCGCCCGTCCCGCGCGCCCTCCCAGCATCGGAGAAGGGGGTGTCGGGATCCAAAGAGAGGGGTGCGTCGGGGGGGGGGGGGGGCGGGGGCAGAGGCGGCTGCTGCGGCGGCAGAGGAGTGGCTGTCAGGGTCCATGTCGATTGTCAAGGGGGCCGGCGGCGGCGGCAGAAGGAGGAGCGGGATGAGGGGGTAGGGTTTTCTCTGGGAGGGGTTTTTGGACCGCAGGTTGATTTCTGAATAATTGGAGGGTGTTTTTGTAAAATGGCTACACAACGCTTTCCACGGCCCGCCACGTATCTGTGGAGTAAGGAGAGGAGAGCAAAGGAGAGTGGCTTTTAATAACTTTGATCGTGGATATATAGATGTCGGATTTATATTCTTTATTTACAAAAATAACGCGATGCATTCTGTAAAAGCCCCCACGTTACAGAAAGGTCCAAACTTCAGCGAGAAAAATGAGATATATAGGGAAGCTCCAGACTGCACGCAGAGCTTTCAGTTCTCCAATCAGGCTTCAGGCTTGTTCCTCTGGGTGCTGATCAGCGTCCGCCATTGTCAGCTCCGGAGCACCAGGCCTTGATTATGGGCGTGTTTGGAAGTTTTGCCGGTGCTTGCTTAATTTGCCAAGCCGGACAAGCCAAAACGTGTTTCTTTCCTTGCTTGGTTGCCTCAGGGCCTGTGCAAGCGAGCTTTTGCTTGCTGCAGGAGGCGAGCCGAATCGGCTCTCCGCGGCTGGTAAGGCAAGGCTCGGTCGTCAAAGCGAGGCGAGGCAAGCCTTGCTCGGCAACCGAACGCGCCCTATGTCACCAGGATTTCAAGTCAGAATGTATGCTTAACATCTGTATCTGATTCCAGCATTAGAATTACCGGTCTTCACGCCATGACCCGAAGGATACGATCGACCGGACGACGCGGCCTTACCCATACAGATCGGCACCACACACACCGCTCCCCTAACTGACACGGATGGACCGCACCCGGCCGCCGGCCGCCGCAGCACCCCTGCGCTCGCAAGCTCCACTCAGACGTCCTGGAACGCGACACGACGAGCTCAGACTCCGCCATGGCCGCAGCTTCTCTGCAGCTCATACACGACTCGGCGACACATGCCTCACACAGAAAGACACAACGCACACAACCATGCCTAGATTATTGCTAGCATAGACATGTCACCTGCACTCGTTGATGTATTCTGACCCAGGTGTTTTGTAAATAGGACATGACGGAGATGGGGGACCCGTGTCATTGTCTTTCCGAGTGCCACACATTCCCAGACAATTTTCAAAGAACAGAGGAAGAGGAAAGCATTGAAGTAGTAGTGCTGATCGATCTACCTTTCACATGGCAGGTAGCTGTGGAGCGTGGTTTATGTAAGCAGTGGAAATTTCATGGACAATAAAGTGACTGTCATGTTAGCATTTTTGATGATGTGTCACTGTATTAATTAAGAGAGAGGTGAAATGAGTTTTACGGTGACGAAACTCCATATATGTACACAGTTACCTGGACAGCTTGTGTCTTCCATGTGACCTAAGAAACAACAATTGATGAAACTATACATTGAGAGGGAGGTGTTTCATCCTAATTTCAAACACTTTTAGATAAATAGGGAGGTGTTTCGTCCTAATTTCAAACACCTTTAGATGATGTCCCACTCTAGGTAATTATATCCACGAAACTTCCATTAAGACTGACCTAATAGAGGTGAGTGAATAATGGAGGGATAGGAAGGAAGACTAATGCCTTGTTTGGATCCACCCAACTAAAGTTTAGCGAGCTAATTTATAGTGGTTTATTTTATCTAGCTAAAGAGTACCTACCTAAACTTTAGCTATGGTTGTTTGGATCCATCAGCTAATTGAATTAATTGGACTATCCTAACCTTCATTAATTATGGACAGAATTATATAACGGTGGGAAATTTCCATAAACACGTGGGGGTATTTTGGTCTTTAAACTCGTTTAGCTGCGTTTAGCTAGGCTCAACCAGCTAATGGAATCGTGTACCTTTTGGCATGCAACTAAAGTTCAGCTGAGTTTTAGCTCCTCCCGTTTGGATCCATATCAGATAAACTTTAGTCGCTAAATTTTAGCTAGTGGATCAAACAGAGCCTAAACGGGTCCAATGGTAATTTCCGTGTGAGTGAATAATGGAGGGATAGGAAGGAAGACCATGGTTTATAACATCATCTCAATGCACAGTTTCATTTCCCAGATTCATACGCTGCTCAGGATTTTGGAAAAAGTCTACTTCACCCCCTAATCTATGAAGGGTGGAACACATCACTCCCCAACATATGAAAATGGATTTTTTACCCCCGAACTTTCTAAAACCGGACGAATCACCCCGTGAAGCAGTTTTAAAAAATCATAATAAATCACAGAAAAATCATAAAATGAAAAATTAAATTGTGTTGGACTTCAAATTAGTAGTTCTACGCAGTGAACATATAATACGGAATGTTTTAGTATATTTTTTCTGTAACTTTAGATCTATGCTTTTCTTCATAGTTGTAAAAAAATGTACTAAAACATACCATATTATATGTTCACTGCGTAGATCTACTCATTTGGAGTCCAACACAATTTGATTTTCCATTTTATGATTTTTCTGTGATTTATTATGATTTTTCAAAACTGCTTCAGGGGGTGATTTGTCCGATTTTAGAAAGTTCAGGGGGTAAAAAATCCACTTTTATAGGTTAGGGGGTGATGTGTTCCACACCTCATAGGTTAGAGGGTGAAGTAGACTTTTTCCTCAGGATTTTGTATAAATGAGAGAGATCATATCGATGACATTATTAATGCCCTTTTATTGCACCGAGTGACCATGTAAAACACATGGAGATGATGTTATATGTACGAGTCTAACAACGAAGACACCGCCGGTCCGTCTGATTCTTATTTTTTTCTTCAGAAGATGAAAACCCATCTAATTATTTTTCTTCCTGGGAGAAGGCGGGAGTTATATGTTTTTATTCAATAATTTATTCTATGCTGCAGTTAGGGCATCCCATGGATCGTACGCATCGGATGTCCTGATCATTCCGCCTCTTTTTCTATTTACTTCTTTCTCTCCCCTCCGCTCTTCTCCACGCTGCCGCCATATCCCTCCCTGCTCCTCCGCATGTTGCTGCCGCCCCCTCCTCGCCACTCCTCCATGCGCTGCCACCGTCTCCTCTGTACGCCCGACGGTGCTACGGCCCTCCCCTCCCAACTCCTCCGCGCTGCCGCCGCCGCCTCCTTCCTCAACGCACTGCCTCCGAGCACCTCCTCCCCGTGGCCTCCTTCCTCCGCATGTCGCTGCTGCCTCCGCCGTCCCCCCTCCCCCCTCCCTGCTCCCTCTTCCTGAGCCCTCCACACGCCGTTGTGGAGCTTCATGCGGTGGGAGCTTCCTCAGCAAGGGAGATGGCCAATAAGGTAGGAGAGACGTGAATTTTCAACGTTGCAACAAGTGATGTTGCGATTTAGTGTTTTCATTGTTGCATTATGGTTGTTGCGTATGTTTCGCAAATTGGGACATTACAATCGTGATTTTTGTAATGTTGCAATTGTGTTTTCAGGATGTTGCATGAGATGTTCTCGTATGTTTCAATAGCTGAATTTCAAAGTCTTGGTTCTTCCTAAAGAAAAAAGAGTTTTGAGTCGGTTGTTACATGAAACATTAACATTTGTTGCATCAAAAATTTGTTTTTAATGAGAATTCAATGAGATCTATGCTGTATTTTCGATGTGTATGTCTAATGTTGCAAAAGGTAACTATATCGATGTTGCAACTTCTGTTTTCTCATGTTGCGATGGACCGTCTGATGAAAATTTTTTTCATCGGACGTCCGGACACTAGCAATACCGTAATTTATTACAAGATGATTCATATCCCCATGAAGCAAGCAAGCAAACGTAACCTCCACCGGGCCGGTTAGTTAGTATTGCCCATACTTGCGACTGGCTGCCTTTTCTTCTAAACCGCGACCACAACCAGGGGCTGACCCACCCTGTAGGCGAGGTGGGGCGGCCGCCCCAGCTACAAGACGTCGAGCACCAGTACCCTCCCTCCAATTTTCATCCAGTTTTGGTTCCTGCCGTTGAACGCCGTGCCGCAAATGAAGGCGGCGTCGCTGGCGCGGAGAAGAAATCGACAGGAGAAGAAAGGGTTACAAGCCAGTGGGCTGAATTAAATGGATAGCACAATATGCCCAGTGAGCCGTCCCCTAACAGCCATCGGCCCAGCCCAAAACTGAGTGTATGTACTGTATGCATGTAGAATCGGTGTATTTGGATTATGCGCACTTGTGTCAACATAAAAGGGCAAATGGACTCTAAATTCGATAATGTAGATGACCAATACTTATAGAGTAGCGAAGGCTCCCAAACATTTAAGCAAGCTTTCTCATGTGAAATACGCTACTGCATCCATTTGGGCGCATACAAAATATTATTACATTACATTAGTACCTTTCATTTTTATGTGTTTTAATGATATAGTTCAATAAAAATATTTATTTTCTTTTGCAAAAAAATACTTTCAAAATTAGAGTCACCATCTTAAAATTGTTGTCGAATTATGTTTTTCTAATAATTAATGTGATTGTGTATGCTTTTTTTTGCTTTCGGTTTAGCTCGCAGGCCAAGTTCGCCCCAGCTAAATTTTTTTCTTGGGTCCGCCGCTGACCACAACCCGTGAAACAAAAGCAAGCTTCACCGCTCTGTGTGATCGGATCCCCTTAATAACTCGTTGCATTACCCATGATGATAGGATCATGGCCACGTATTTCAACATTCACGCGTCTGCATGCTTGGGCAGGTGTGCATCTGCCGTTTTTTAAAAGTACTCAATTGCAGAATCATCACCAAGTGGAACTTATTAACGATAAAAGCTTGTCTCTAAACACCTGCACCTGCACATGGCCAAATCCGCTGCCAAGCGCATGAGCGACCTGGTAAGAGATGATGTATTATTCTCAGGTTGTAGTATTTTGCATGCCTATTGGACCGACGATTGAGGATTTTAAATGATGAAACTGTTACAGTTGTACTTACCTGTTATGGTTGGTGACGAGTTTAGTCAAGTAGACGATTCTGTGGTGTTATTGCCACAAGAAGATCATTATCTGGTGCCCATTTTCCCGATGCCGCTCAATCTGAGGCAGTGCATGCACAATTTGCTAACATTTTTTTTGTTGATGTACTACCTTTCTTGCCTGGCAATCAAGGTTTTCTTTTTTCTTTTTTTGGAACGGCAATAAAGGTTTTCAGATTTGGAGAATGCAAGGAGAAAAATCCAGGATCACAGTGAGTAGTTCATACTTCGGACATGTATGTTCCCTTTTTACAAAATGTAGGTATAGTTGCAAAATGTAGACAATGTGTGTTTCCATGTAAGCATCACTCAAATCCAGGAACAAAGGGGACAGGGAGGACATCGATGGATTTTGAAGATTGGGAGGTGTAAATGGACGTATTGTGTCTCTGTGAAGTCAAGTCCATATAGATGAGACATACATAAGTAGATGATCACGGATGCAACACACTGTGGGGTAGGTGCTGCGTGATAAGTGCAGTCAAGGCTTATATATAACGTAATAGAAACCCGGCCTATCCACAATAATCTGTTTCTTATATATAAGTAAGAGTTGGAAGTCACCATTCATCTCTTGTGATGGCCTAGTTCATCATTTGCCAATGTAAAGCAATGAAAATAGAGGAAGTTGTTGTTACCTTGTACAAAAATCGAGTATATATAACAGCTATGGCATTGGATTTTGGTTTTTTGGATTGCAAAACCCGGTCCAGACTGCCGATAGAGAGACTGAGGCCTACCGCATCTAGAGTGCTCTCCATATAATTCATTGAACACGTACTGATCTCATGCGTCATAGGCCAGTCTCAGTGGAAGTTTCATGGACAATAAAGTGACTGTCATGTTAGCATTTTTTATGATGTGTCACTGTATTAATTAAGAGAGAGGTGAAATGAGTTTTATGGTGATGAAACTCCATGTACACAGTTACTTAGACAGCCTGTGTCTTGCATGTGACCTAGGAAACAACAATTGATGAAACTATGCATTGAGAGGGAGATGTTTCATCCTAATTACAAACAATTTTAGATGATATGTCACTCTAGGTAATTGTGTCCACGAAACTTCCATTGAGACTGCCTAAGGCTGTGTTTCTTTGGGGTGGAAAAATTTTTCCACCCCCATTTGACCAATAATTAAGGGTATTAAATAAAGTCAGTTTACAAAACTACTTTAACAACCCCGGGTTAATTAACGAGACAAATCTAATGAGGCCTTTGACCGCACGATTAGTATCATGGACTAATTAGGCTCGTTAGATTCGTCGCACAATGTTACACTCATCCCTAAAAAAGTTTTGCAAATAGACTTCATTTAATACTCCATGCAGGTAAGATTCTCTTTAGAAATTTTTTTCCAGAAAGGAAAGAAACACGACCTTTGCAAGTTTTTTTTTGTTTGCTGTTCCGATGTTTCAATATCTCAGCTGTTTCGCTAGAACCTGGCACTACCAGAAATCTTCACATCTGCACCCCTCATATGCCTCGGGGCACTCAAGATCCGGTGCTAATGTAACGTTAGCACCGGGTCCAAAATTGGGGCGCTCTCGGGGACCCTTTAGCACCAGTTGCTAACTTTTAGCACCGGTTGGTAACAAGGCCCCGACCCTTTGGCACCGGGTCCCTTTTAGCACCGGTTGGTGTTACGACCCGGTGCTAAAGGCCTTTTAGCACCGGTTGGTAAATACAACCCGGTGCTAAAGGGGGTGTCACATGCTACTACAAAATAAAAACATCTTCTATCCCATAACATGTGCTTTGTAAGTGAGATGGTTAGTGGATACGCGCGAGCCAAGAGGTCCTGAGTTCGAATCCCTGCAGACATATTTTTTTTGGTGAATAGGTAGCTAAAGGTGCCACCCTTTCTTAGCACCGGAAACATAGCACCAACCGGTGCTAAAGGGCCTTCCCAACCGGTGCAAATGTACCATCCTCTGGTAGCGTGGATGGTACGGTGGTTCAGAACAAGCAATAGGTAAGCAGCCAGCTTTAACGCAGTGATTATGTCTTCAAAGGACCTACACTGAGTGTGTGTCCCAAATGATGTTTTAGGAGGCATGGCTCTGTCGCCTTCAAAGGGCCCGTCCCAGCTGGTCGGCAGAACTGTGTAGGATATATGTGTTACATTTCCTTTTGATTTGCCCTCTAATCTTGCTGAGGGCGTAAATAATATAACTTATAACTATGGTACGTGGGGACAATGTACCTGACATTTTGGCACATTTTCGTCTTATACAATGACATGATGCTCTCCTGCACATCGGATACAAAAAATGATCAATTATGTAGATCTATACTGCAGCCTTATATGTGTTGTTGCTAACTCGATGTCCACTTGTATAGTTGTATGCATCTATAGAGCATCTTTATTGTGCGCAGTCTAGACTCTAGAGAGTCATTTCGTTCTTAATCTTTGGCTAGCGAGAAATCCGGAAGAGATGATATCTATATTTAGATATCCAATTGAAGAGGCCGTTGGAGGGGTGTTTTTTCACCAAAATATCTATTTCTGTAAGTTATAAAAGATATAAGAGCATCTCTAAGAGCTCTCGTATATCCCGTTGGCTAGCTAAAAAAGAGAAAAGAGAGAAAAAATTACATCCAACGGACTAGCCAATTGGATAGATATCTTTCCACGCTAGCTATCTCATCCCCTTCGCTAGGTATCTTTGCCTAGTCAGGTGCGCTCTCCATCTACGCTCGTTAGTTTTGAAGAGTTTGTTGGTTTACCCCTCCTTTTGGGAAGCCTTTTATTTTTTAGCTAGGCTCTTAATCTTTAAATTTAGATAGGATTATTTCTAGTCTCTTGAAGATGCGCTAAAGAGTCTCTTGGAGATGTTCTAAAGTATGAATATTGACTCCGTTCCATATTTGGCTTTGCCTAAAACAAACTTCGCCAACTTTGACCAAGATTTTAGGAAAATACAATAACATTTAGGTAACCAAATAAGTATGCTGCCAAAACATATTCCACATATAGTAGATCGAATAAAGCTTGGATGTTATAATTTTTTTCTTATAAACTTTGTCAAAGTTAACTTAATTGGGTAATCAAGAACATAATTCTCATTTACACATCTGTTCACTGCATGTACTCTCTATTCGAATTTCAAATACCTGGTGCATATGTCTATCAACAAAATCCCTAAAATCAAATCATGGGATTCTGAAGGATCGAAATGGCGACCAGAGAGGGAGAGTGAACGGGAGCCGATAAAAATTTTTCTTGAAACTCGGCCTATGTCCCACAATCACTACCCAATGATTCCTCACTAGCTTGTCAAGGTAGTGTAGTCACAACGGAGCTACCAACCCTAGGAACAAGCCAAAAGAGAAACGAAGCGGAAGCACAGAACTCGAGAAGCAAAGAGGAACAATTGTCTGCCAGGTCTAGTCGGACTGTCCGCATAGAGGGCTCGGACTGTCCGAGAGGCGGGCGGACTGTCCGACAGAGGAGGACGGACCGTCCGTAAAATCAACTTGAATCTCCAGAAACTTTGGGTCCTCTACGGACTGTCCGCTAGTGTCACGGACCTCCGAAATGGTCACGCGGACCGTCCGAGAAAAGACTTAGCCAAAACGGGAAAAACTCAAACAAGCAGACACGTTACGGACCGTCCGCCAATCACATGCGGACTGTCCGAGACCACGCGGACTGACCGACACCCCTAGTTAGACTGTCCGAAAAGCTCGACGGACGAACAGGAAGAACAGCTACAGTAAACCGCGGGTCAACTCTCCCAAATCCAACACCGGATCTCCCAAACGGCTAGAGCTCTTGAAGCGAAACTTTGGGGAGATGAGAAGCAACCCAAAGGGAAGCTATGCCCCAAAAATCTCGGCCTCTAACCCCCTACAACACGAGGAATCGTGGATCTCACGTAAGAACACCCACATCACGAGTTCATCCCAAAAACTTCAAATCCGGACCAAATCTCGGCATTTGAGGGGTCAAGATCATCCACAACGAGGCACAAGGCACTCACCCTTGATCCCCACAAAGAAGTCCGAGAGGAAATGACCTAGAAACGAAGAATTGAACCAAGAACGAAAATAGCACAAAATGAACTCGGGAAGGAAGACAAGCAAATCATCTCTAGAACGATTCTTCCATACAACCAGAGGTCACGATCTATACAACGGTGGCTAACCTCCACCCTTTATCCACCCGCTAAAGATTACTCGATCTGCACTTGGCTAGCCTACCAGAAGAGAGAGCAAATGAACTAGGGTTTCAAACAGATAACTTGCCATCCCTCCACCTCCTATTTATATTGAGTCATCTGGTGGGGGGAAAGGACCGCACTACCCCTACACTCTAAACCTAAGATATATACCCCTCAGGGGCAATCTTGGAACTCTAAGATATTTCCTCCGGCTGGGCACGCCGTCCATCTGGCCTTGCTTCCCTCCGACGCAAGCTCCTGGATCCAACCGTGTGTCCACCGCCTCAAAGCTTCCCGAACGTGTCCGGATCACCGTCTCCGTCACGTTGGGCCTTCGGGCTCGGTTTTGAGGTCCAAACCGAGAAACCCTACTCCGATAGTTTTGTGGCCCAACCATCAAACTCCGCGTACAAGCTTCGGTTGTTAGAAGCTGCCTTGCACCGACTCAGTTCACGATGTTGTCTTGCTCTTCTTGCACCATGCTGACCGCACTCGATTCCGTCTGGTAACCGGGTCCCTCGAATCAAGCCTACTTGTCTCTCCACTCCTCGGAGGCCACTCTGGCTAAGACCTTTCGCGCTTGTTCTTCACCTGCACCAACGCAAACCGAGTCGCATCGAACACCTGCAATACTAGGCCAAGAGTCAGTCCAACACACCGTTGTCAATCACTCATTACACTGAGAAGCGACCATCCACCGGTCCTCGGAAACACCTGGTCCTCAGATTCATAGTTTTTTCGTTGTGCTCTTTTTTTATCCTGTATGAAAACAAGAAAGAAGTTCGGATTTACCCTAAACAGCACCCCATTGGCTCGTGTCCAAGAACAAGTATGTGCATGGATGCAAAACATACCCTCAACATTGCTGTAATTGGAACGTTCTCGTGTTGTTTTTTGTCACGATTAATAGTCGCGTATGTTGTTGTTATGTCTTTGGTCGCTGCTCTGTACTAGCATATATGGAGCACATTGATGTAAGTGACACATTGGATAAGATTATTCGAGCCAACTCTTGCATGGTCTCGACAATGGGGGCATGTTTTATCTGTTATCTTTACATCTACTCAAAACTGGTACATTTCTGATGCTGATTTATTGGTTGGATGATGAACTAGCTTCTAGTTTGGAAGGTGAGATTCATACTTCAAACTAACCACAGTAATGCATAGCTCCATGCTTACATGTTCTAATGTATGACAACGATCCCTCCAAAAAAAATATGCATGACAGTGTTAAATACTGAATCTCGTTTCCTGACTTGCAACATGTTCTAGGAATGGTTATACTCTTGGCCATCTTTGTGACTACATTAAATTATCGTACAGGAGCAGACCTATAAAAAAAGGTGAGATCAATACTCAGTGTACATCGCAAGTCAGAATTTTTATTTTTTAAAACAAGTCACACTACGGGAAACTATACTAGTCTTTGGCAAAGCCTAAAAACACTCGGCAAAGAATATACCGAGTGTACACTCGACAAACACCACTTAGTGAAATGAGACTCGGTAAAGAGCTCTTTGCCGAGTGTTTTTTAACGGACACTCGATAAACACTTTGTCTAGTGCCAAAACCGATACTCAGCAACAATTTTTGAAAAAAAACACTTGCCTGGGTGAGGGAGGGTCGCCGGCTGAGGGAGTGTCTCCGGCTGAGGGAGTGCCAGTCTCCGGCTGAGGGAGTGCCGCCGGACGGGGGCACCCGCCACCGCCACACGCGCTGCCCTGCCCATGCCGCGCCTCCCCACCCGCTCTGGCCGAGCCGCGCCGCCCGCGCTGCGCCTAGGAGCTGAGAGGGAGAGAGACGGGAGAGATGAGAGAGAGGTGGGAGAGAGAGATTTTATTTGCATGGAAGATGGAGGATTCTTGTGCTCATGTTTGAACCAATAGGAGCCCACGATTTTGAAAAGGTGGGTCGCATTAAATTAGATACATTATAAGCATATTTGAAAGTATTAAACAATCTTAAATTAAAAAGTTGTCAACTACAAAGTTTTTGATTTTGTAGATTTGAAAAACTTTGATATATAACTTATTCACATTCGAGGTCATTTGAAAATTTTAAAATTTTAAATCTCAAATTAGATAACTTATAATAATGTTTTGATGTACTGAACAATCTTAAATACAAAAGTAGTCAACTATAAAGTTTTAGAGAACATATATAGATTAAAAGAGAAGCAAAGAGAACATATGAAAGTTTAGGTCATGAGCATTAGTTTGAATGAGAACATAAATAAATAAAAAAAGAAGCAAAGAAACCTTGATGGTGTGTATGAATGCATATATATGATCCAATAGCGTCGCATACTAATCAAACAAACCTAGACCATGGACGGCTGCAGGTTATCACCGGAGTTTGGTAGCAATGACCTTGATCTTGAATAATGCCATCAGGACCTACCGTTATGCTCGGACCATGACTGCAGCCCCGGTCGCGGATGACATAACCTTTGTATCCGAAGACCACCCCGCTCCGGGAGATTTGTCGTCGCACGATGAGCTGCAACTCTACGACCATGCACACCATGTCCAGGAGCTCGTGCGCTGGTTACCATTCCTATCAACACCCGCGCTGACTTGACATGATGCTCCGTACCAGGAGATAAGTCGGATCATAGCCCGTATATCCTTCAGGGACGGGGGCGGATCTAGCAGGGGGGCCCAGGGGGAATGGAGCCCCCTACCCCCATGCAACCAATGGAGCTGCTAGCCTCTCTATAGTTTCTAAACCATAGGTGAAGACAAAGAATAACGAAAGAAGAAAAAAAGGAGCAACTCAGCCACCCTAATCTTTGAATCTATGGTTTCGCCACTATGCTTCACTACCAAAAATCTTCACATCCGCACCCCTCATATGTCTCGGTGCACTCAAGATCCGGTGCTAATGTAACGTTAGCACCGGGTCCGGTGCTAAAGGCCTTTTAGCACCGGTTGTTAAATACAACCCAGGGCTAAAGGGGGTGTCACATGCTGCTACAAAACAAAAACATCTTCTATCCCATCACATGTGCTTTGTAGGTGAGATGGTTAGGTGGGTACACGCGAGTTTTTTTGGCGAATAGGTACCTTTAGCACCGGTTATTTGACCCGGTGCTAAAGGTCACCGGAAACATAGCACCGGTTGGAAACCGGTTGGGAAACCGGTGCAAATGTACCATCCTCTGGTAGTGCTTCTTCACAGTCCAACTTAGCCATAGTTAATTTTAGCTAAACAATTTGTAGTATTTTAACCCGATCTTAATTAAGCTCAGTTCTTAGAATTTTTAATATAAAATCTAGGAAACTTTACCAAAATCGATCCGCAAAAGCTGACTCTGGACCCGCTATAATTCCCTGCGACGAGAAGGACACTTTTGGACAGGCAAGGGCCGGGTTAGAGCAACTCCAACAGATTGAGAAAAACAATCTCCTTTCCCTATATTTCTAGTTAAAGGGGATTGGAATAAAAAAATCAGCTCCAGCAGATCCCCTTTCACAGTCCCGTTTCGCTTTATTTTATCTCAATCCCTTTATCACTCTTCCTCTCCCATTTATTTTCTCAATCAACTCCTTTTTTTCTCAATCCCCTTTCCTTCTTCTCTAATCTCCCCCACCGGCGAGCCACGCCGCCCGGCCGCGACAGGCCACGCGCCAGCGAGCCGCGGCAGTGTCACACCCGGTTTTAGAAATAAAACCAGGTGCATCTCATATGTGCGCCAAGATCAAGTTTACACACATATGGTAGATGTCACAAGTGAATATCCATAACCATGCATACGAAAGACTATTAAAGTATATTTATTACAAACTCAGAGTTGACACAAATGTCATAGCGGAAGACTTAAATAAACGTTTAACTAAACGAAGCAAAATAACTCCATCTCCACATGCAGTTGACTGGCGGACTCGCCTAGAATTCCTCAAAATCAGTAGTAAAATCCTCAAAATTCTCCCAATCTGAGCAGCATTCCGAGTGTGGTCGATGCAATATAAATAAACAATCGTGAGCACATGTCGTACTCAGCAAAGTATGGAAATAAATGACATGCTAGGCTTTATAAAGTGGAAGGCTGAAAGGATAGCTGCATTAAGCACTTTTAGTTGGTCAACTTTTATTAATCATCTATTTACTAGCAAATATAAGTATATACCAACCACAATTAAATGATAACATAAACCCATCAAATTCAGGTAACCACAATTTAGACCATATTCTGATAGATTAATCATGTGAGGGTCCAGGCCGCTCATGACTGTGAGCACGACTGTTATAACAGTTTTACACTCTGCAGAGGTTGTACACATTCACCATAAGCCATGATTCCCGTTGCCCGAAAGCATGTACCCTTCCCACACCACGTGGACCGAATACTGGGTTTCACTATGAGACCTTTACAAAGATAATCTAATAAGTGATAGTTCGCTAAGGCTTCTGGTTCAGGAGCAAAGCATAACCCTCCCTAGTGAGTCGCGTATCTTAGCAAAGCCTACCGCTCAAGAGGACCGGGCTATACCTCGTCAACCGCCACACCTCTTGCCCCTTTCGGGTAAAACTATCCCAAACTAGAATACCTAATTAGTTAGTCAGAGCCAGAGCCACATAGCACTTATGGTTGTACTGTTTTCCTGTGTGGTCGCTCCATGTTCCAATTAAAAGAGGTGATCTTGTCCATTAGTTAATTAAAGATAGTAATGGAACATAGAGTAGGGGTTTCATTAGACCAATCCCAGTTGAGCAACTAAGCATCATCTACCAGCCAAATTAATTTAATGACCCAGCTGCAAGGTATGGTAAAACAGACTAGAAAATCCTTAATGGGACCCAGCAATATTAATGTAAGCGATAAATAAACAGTGTTATTAAAATGCATGTCATTTAGGTACAAACGGGTATGATCAAGGAATACTTGCCTTCTTCCCAACCCCGCTGCTGCTCAAACTCTTCAACAGCTGGTTCTTCGAACACTTCATCGAACGGCGCGTTTCCTATACGCATCACACGAACACATACAAGAAAACAATACAATAAATAAGAAACAGTACACCAAACAATTCTAACAGAAGAAAACAATAGCACAAAATTAATCTACGCGTTAACACGAACGCGTGAGCGTGAGAATCACTAAAATCGGAGTTAAAACGCAAAATATATGGCTTTTCTAAGGTTCAGGGACTTGTTGGCAATGTTTTAAAAGTTCCAGGGGCTTAACTGCGAAAATCCGAGGGCTAAAACATAATTTTGTATAAAACTACGAGGGTTTTCATGTAAAAAGTTAAAACTTGGACCTCAGGCGCAATTTTAAAACTTGCAGGGGCTAAACCGAAAGAAAAAGGACTTAAATGGAATTATTTTTGAACTACCCTAGGACTGCGGGTTGATTTTAAAAACTTGAAGGGCCTTTTTGCAAAACACCGAAGTTGACCGGTACGGGTTCTATTTGACTCAGAGGCTCGGGCTGTCGTGGTTCGTTAGATCTCGATCCGACGGCCAGGGACGGATCGGGCGGAGGGGAGGAGCGCCGGCGGTGATGAGGACATCACTCCTATGGATACTCACAACAATCCTCCATTCATCGGTCAAGGTCCAATCACTAGAGCTCGTGCGCGACAATTGAATTTAGAGGTGAGCTCGTTCCTAAGTACTTCTCTATGTGATTATGAGAATAGATTTCTACCTAATGATTATATTGTAATTAGGAACCATGGAGAGGACCAGAGGATAGTTGGAGAAGTGCTTCAAGGTGGAGAGGACCAGCAAGGGCATGCAAGTCAAGATACAGGCCCAAATCAATTCGACTTCAAGTCCACCTCAGAGTCCAAGAGCAGTCAGCGCTAAATTGGACGCCCAGGTCGCATGCTGGCTCGGATTTGGATGTTCTTTATATGCTTGGAAAGCTAAGAAGATAATATTTGCAATGGCACTGGTCTCATATCAAAATTCATCCGGAGTCATCGGGAATTGACGAAACAAGTGGACGTCCAGAATCTGTTTTGGCGCTGCATCGTTGTATTTTGGTCTTTGGGCCGTGTATCGTGTTGAGCCCAATAGGGGCATGTCCAGGGGGGTCGACCACGACCCTAGACTCTTTAAAACAGTAGCCGCCGCCCAAATTAGGGTTTGGGTTTTGCTTAGATTAATCTGTCGAGAACAGTTTCGCCGTTATCGGTTTGTAGAACCCCCAACTTTTGATCTTAATCATACATCTGCAGTGTCACTTCCTTTGAGAGCTGCTTCTTTCGATTTCTTGCTTGTGTTCTTCGTTTCGCCGGCAGGGATTAGCCTTCTTGGCGAGGTCAACGGGGTTGTGACACGGTTGATAACCAGAGGAGTCGTGGTGCTAAGATTGCAGGGTTCGAGTTTGCTGACTTGAAGCCGGATCGGTGAGTTACGCTCCGCCCAAAATGAGTTATCCTTCACCTGACGGAAGATCGGGAAACCCAAGTTCCCATCAGGCAGCGACAGGGACGGTGGCGTTGTGCGCTCACGGCGGCGCATCGCCGGAGGAACACCGGGAATGAGCTAGAGGACCCAAACTCGACGTGGACTGCTCGGGGAGCAAGAGGAGGAAGTGGCGAGCTCACCCCGGGGCTTCTTGGCGGCGGATGGGCGCCGACGGCGGCCGGCGACGAGAGATGGCGGCGGCGGAGCTGGAGAATCAACGGCGAGCGATTAAGGCAGGGGCACGGCCGAAAATTAGAGCAAGAACGCGTTGGGGAGGTTCGAGACTTCAAGGCGAACCTCCCGAAGTAGATCTTGGCGAGAGAGGGGCGACAACGGCGCGGTTCGACGGCGGTGGTGAGAGCGGCTGCGTGCGCGAAAAGAACGGGGACGGGGCGAAGGGTGCCACGATGCGCGGGTAAAAGGGCTAGGCCCTCGCCTGCCTAGGCGTGCGCGCCCGAATAAGGGAGCGGCGTGGCCGAGCCATGCCCGGGTCAGACTCGAGCTCGAATCTGGCTCGGGGACGACGGTCCTGACAGGCGGGCCCCGCCTGTCAGCGACACGGGAACGAGAGAGACGCGGAGTGGGGCGGCGCGGAGATGATTGGCCGGAAGGAAGCTAGCTGGGCCGGGGAAGGAAATTAGGCCGGTTGCCGAGAGGAAAAGGAGTAGAGGGGGCAAAGATGAACTGACCAAGAATTGGATGGGCAAAAGCGAACTCGACCGAAAACAACTATTCTAAACATTAAACAAATTCAAATTAAATTTGAATTTAAATAGAATTTAAATTCCAACTTAATTGAACAACAAGCAAAAGACAAATGCAACAGCATGAATGCATCAGCAACTTATTTTGACTAAAATTATTTAATATGATATTTAAATTGATAAAAGGCTAGAAATTCCAATTAGACCATAGAAAATTTATTTAGGCCTTAATAAATCCTAGAAAATTTCAGAAGTTGCTACAGTTTAATTGTGATGAATTTTAGGGTGTTACAAACCAACCCCCCTTAAAGAGAATCTCGTCCTCGAGATTCGGATGGATTAGAGAAAATTTGAGGGAACTCTGCCATCAACCCATCCCCGCTTTCTCCATGATGACTCCATTGAACTTTACACATCTTAATCACTTTACTCCTAGTATCTCTCTCAGGAGTTTCCAAAATCTTAGCTGGATATTCCATATAAGTCAGATCATCTTGCACATTCAATTCATCCAAAGATAATTCTTCCTCAGGCACTCGAAGGCACTTTTTCAACTGAGAGATATGGAAAACATCATGAACATCTGACAATCTAGATGGTAGTTCCAATTGGTATGCAACCTCACCTTTTTTATCAACAATTTTGAAAGGTCCAATAAAACGAGGAGATAGTTTGCCTTTTACCTTAAACCTTCTCAAACCTCGGAATGTGAAACTTTCAGATACACATAATCACCTACCTCAAAGGTTAATTCCCTTCTTCTTGTGTCTGCATGTAACACCCTAAAATTCATTACAATTAAATTGTAGCAACCCTCTGAATTTTGCTAGGATTTATTAAGGCTTAAATAAATTTTCTAGGATATAATTGGAATTTCTAGCTTTTTATCAATTTAAATACCATATTAAATAATTATTTTAGTCAAAATAAGTTTTTGTTGCATTCATGCTGTTGCATATATTTTTGGTTGCTAGTAAATCAAGTTGGAATTTAAATTCTGTTTAAATTCGAATTTGATTTGCTTTTGTTTATGTTCTAGAAAAGTTAAATAGGTTGAGTTTAGTTTTGGCCCCTGAACTCTTAGCTAGGTTCGCTTTTGCTCCTTAGACCTTTCTTCTCCGCTCGCTTTCCCTCCCCGCTCGGCCTGCTTTCTCTCCCGAGCCGCCTGCGCTTCTTTCCCGGCCCAGCTAAGTTTCCCCGGCCCATTTCCTTCACGTGGCCCGCTTTATTTCTCTCTCTCTCAAGTCGCTGACTCGCGGGTCCCGCATGTCAGGACCGTCGTCCCCGACAGGGACTCTTCCCCGAGTCCGAGTGCCGCCGCACCCGACTCCGGCCGGGGCACGCACGCCAAGGCGTGGGCCCGAGCCCCCACCCTGCACCTATAAATTGCGGCCGCCGCCTTTGCCTCTCCTCCAGAACAACCGCGAGCCGGCCAACCCTAGCAGCCGCTCGAGCGCCATCGCCGCCATCGAAGCTCTGCCGCCGTGCCGTCGATCTCCGCCCATGACGTGCTTGCACTCAAATTAACTACCGGGACGCCGTCGCGTGAAGGTATCGAGGCCGCCCGAGCAGTTTCCCTTCGATTTCCCATCGTTTTGGCCGTCACCCATGTTCACCGTCGATTTGCAGCGCCGCCGCCCGCCATTCATCGCCGCCGACCGCCGTGGAAGCCTCTCCCTCGTCGTGATCTAGTTTGGTGAGTTCGCCTTGATCCCCTCTTGCTCCCTGTCCAAGTCGCGCGCGCTTTGGTGCTCTGTAGCGTGCTAGCGCGTTTACTCCGGCGATGCTCCGCCGCGGCCGTCGCAGCGCCGCCGTCGTCTTCGTCGCCGTCGTCGAGTTTTTCCCCTAGATCTGTTTGGACCATCAGATCTTGATCCTACGGCTCAGATTAGATCGCGTCCCAAGTCAAACCGACCGCGTACCAGTCAGCCGTGGCATTTTTGCAAAAGAGCCCTTGAGTTTTCTGGAAATCAACCCACAGTCCATCCTAGTTCAAAAATAATTATAGATAACTCCATCCTAGTCCGTCCTGTTTTCTTTCATTTTAGCCCCTGCAAGTTTTAAAATAGCACCCGCAGTCCAGCCCCTATTATTTTATGGTTTAGCCCTCATAGTTTTATATAAAATTATGTTTTAGCCCTCGGATTTTCGCAGTTAAGCCCCTGGAACTTTTAAAACTTTGCCAGCAAGTCCCTGAACCTTAGAAAAGCCATATCTTTTGCGTTTTAACTCCGATTTTAGTGATTCTCGCGCTCACGCGTTCGTGGTAACGCTTAGATTAGTTTTGTGGTGTTGTTTTCTTCTGTTGGAATTGTTTGGTGTACCGTTTCTTATTTGTTGTATTGTTTCTTTGCATGCGATTGTGTGATGCGATTAGGAAGCGAGCAGTTCGAGGATTTCTCTGAAGAACCAACTGTTGGAGAAGGATTTGAGCAGCAACAGAGTTGGGAAGAAGGCAAGTGTATTATGTCATGCAAATGTCCTAATAACTATTAATTTCACCACCCGTGCATGTGTCTTAATTTGATGGGTTCCTATTTAAGGATTTGCCTAGCCACTATATTTCCCTGTCCCTGAAACTGGGTTATTTAATTAACTTTGATGGTAGATGATGCTTAGCTTGCTCAACTGGGATTGGTTAAATGAACCCCTACTCTATGTTCCATATACTCTTTTAAATAATTAATTGGCAATATCATATCTTTTTAATTGGAACATGGAGAACCACCCAGGAAAATAGTACAACCATGAGTGCCATGTGGCTCTGGCTTTGACTGACTAATTAGGTGCTCTAGTTTTTGGTAGCTTTACTCGAAAGGGGCATGGGGGGCAGCGGTTGACAGGGTATAGCTCAGTCCTCTTGAGCTGCGGGCTTTGGTAAGAGACAAACCTCATTAGGGAGGGTTATGCTTTGCTTCTGAACCGGAAACCTTAGCGGGCTATCATTTATTAGAGTGCTTTTGTAAAGGTCTCATAGTCAAACCCAGTATTCGGTCCACGTGGTGTGGGAAGGGTACAATGCTCTCGGGCAATGGGAATCACGGCTTATGGTGAAAGTGTACAACCTCTGCAGAGTGTAAAACTGTTATAACAGCCGTGCTCATGGTCATGAGCGGCCTGTACCCTTACATGATAATCATACTTGAACATGGATTAAATTGTGGTTACTTGATTATGTTGGGATTATGACATTCATTAATTTGTGGGTGGTATATACTTTCATATGCTAGTAAATAGTTGCTTAATAAAACTTGACCAACTAAAAGTGCTTACTGCAGTATTGTCAGCCAGCCTTTTTTGCCTCAGCCTTGTATGTCATATTACATTTGCTGAGTACGTCATGTGCTCATGCTTGTTTTCATTCTTTTATTGCATCAACTACACCCGGAATGCTGCTCAGATTGGGAGAATTTTGAGGATTTTACTGCTGATTTTGAGGAGTTCTAGGCGAGTCTCCCCCAGTCAATGCCTGTGGAGTTGGAGTCACTTTTGCTTCGTTAGATGAACGTTTATTTAAGTCTTCCGCCATGACATTCGTGTCAACTCTGAGATTGTAATAAATGCACTATAATACTCTTTCATTATGCATGGTTATGGATATTCACTTGTGACGTCTACCATATGTGTATAAACTGATCCTGGCGCACATATGAGATGCACCTGGTTTTGCCTTGAAAACCGGGTGTGACACTGCATAACTCTTCTGCCTGGACTGAGCTGTTCTCAAGTTCTCTCTAATGATCTGAACTTGTATCTCAGCTTCCTGCAGAATTTCTGGCCCAAACACTTGACTTTCACCTGTTTCACTCCAATATAAAGGTGTTCTACATTTTCTACCATAGAGGGCTTCAAAAGGAGCCATTTTCAGACTTGCCTGATAACTGTTGTTATATGAGAACTCTGCAAATGGTAGACTCTTATCCCAACTGCCTCCATGCTTCAAGGCCCAAGCTTTCAACATATCCTCCAAAATCTGGTTAGTTCTTTCTGTCTGATCATCTGTCTGTGGATGATAAGTAGAACTGAAATTCAACTTTGTATCCATGGACTCATGCAACTTTTGCCAGAATCTAGATGTAAACTGAGTACCTCTATCAGAAACTATCTTTTTAGGCACAACATGCAGACAAACAATTCTAGACATATATAACTCTGCAAGTCTGGCACTAGAATGAGTAGTCTTTACTGGGATAAAATGAGCTACCTTGGTCAATCGATCCACGATGACCCATATAGAGTCATATCCAGCACTAGTACGAGGTAAACCAACTATAAAGTCCATACTAATCTCTTCCCACTTCCATTCAGGTACCTTGAGGGGTTGAAGCAAACCTGTCGGTCTCTAATGTTCAGCCTTAACCCGCTGACAGACATCACATAATGCTACATGAGCAGCCACATCCCTTTTCAATCCATACCATCAATACCTTTCCTTCAGATCCTGGTACATCTTAGTGCTTCTAGGATGGATCGAATATGCAGAATCATGAGCCTCTCTCAATATTTTCTCCCTGAGAGACTCGATATCAGGTACACATATCCGTTTTTGGAACCGGATCGTACCTTGCTCATCTTCGGTGAAATCTGGAGCTTTTTCTGCTAACATAGTTGCCTTGATTTCTTTTATCTTCTGATCTGAAAGTTGACCCTTTCGAATCTCCTGCTCAAGTGTAGACTCAATCTCCATAGTCACACTTTCTGCCTGATTAAGAAATCTCAAGTTCAGCCTTTCCATCTCAGCACACAACTCTGCTGGCAATTGACGACCAAGCACTAGATTAGCTTGTGACTTTCTGCTCAATGCATCTGCAACCACATTTGCCTTGCCTGGATGATAGTTGATTCCCAGATCATAATCCTTGATCAATTCCAACCATCTTCTCTGCCTCAAATTCAGATCCTTCTGAGTGAATATGTACTTCAGACTTTTGTGATCAGTATACAACTCACATCTGTTACCCAAGATATAGTGTCTCCAGATCTTCAAAGAATGAACAGCTGCTAGTTCCAAGTCATGAGTAGGATAATTTAGCTCATGTTTCCTCAACTGTCTTGATGCATAAGCTATAACTCTGCCTTCTTGCATAAGAACACAACCAAGTCCTTTTCTAGATGCATCACAATATATGTCAAAATTCTTGTGAATATCTGGCATAGCAAGCACTGGGGCTATAGTCAACTTCCTTCTCAATTCTTCAAAGCTGGCCTGACAAGCTTCTGACCAAACAAACTCCTTGCCTTTCTCTAATAGCGATGTAAGAGGTTTCGCTATTTTAGAAAAGCCTTCGATGAATCTCCAGTAATATCCAGCCAATCCCAGGAAGCTTCTGATCTCAGACACAGAAGTCGGAGGTTCCCAATCCAACACATCCTTGATTTTGCTAGGATCCACTACAATACCTCCACCAGTAAGAACATGACCAAGAAAGGATACTTGAATCAACCAGAATTCACATTTACTAAACTTGGCATACAACTGATTCTCCCTGAGAGTCTGCAATACTAACCTCAGATGTTCCTCATGTTCCTCCTCATTCTTAGAGTAAACCAGAATATCATCAATGAATACCACCACAAATTTATCCAAAAACTCTATAAACACCTTATTCATCAGATACATAAAGTAGGCAGCTGCATTTGTCAATCCAAAAGACATCACTGTATATTCATATAATCGATACCTGGTGGTAAATGCTGTTTTAGGAATATCTGAGTGCTTGATTCTCAACTGATGGTAGCCAGATCGCAAATCAATCTTGGAGAAAACCTTAGCTCCTCGCAACTGATCAAATAAATCCTCAATTCTGGGCAAAGGATACTTGTTCTTGATTGTTACCTCATTTAAATTACGATAATCCACACACAATCTCTGAGTGCCATCCTTCTTACCAACAAAGATAACAGGTGCTCCCCAAGGTGAAGAACTAGGACGAATATAACTCTTATCCAATAATTCTTTAAGTTCTTTCTTAAGTTATTCTAGTTCATTAACAGCCATTCTATAGGGTCTTTTAGAAATAGGAGCAGTACCAGGTAAAAGCTCAATAACAAACTCAATGTCGCGGTCGGGTGGCATACCTGGCAAATCATCTGGGAAGACATCTAGGAAATCACAAACCACTCTGATATCCTCAAGCGGTGCTCCTTTCAGCTGATTAACCGTACCATCAGCCGCTGCGGGTACTGTAGCAACAAATTCAACCTTTTCTCCTTGACGGCTTGTTAACAACACTGACCTCTTGGCACACTGAATTATCCCATCAAATGCAGCCAACCATCCCATTCCAAGTATGACATCAATCCCCTCAGATTTCAGGACTATCAGATCAGCAGGAAATCTACCCCTACTATTTTCATATTAACACGAGGGCAGATAAAAGTAGCTTTCAAGATTCCTCCGGGGGAGCTGACTATCATATCACGCTTCATGGGGTGCATGGGTATATTATGGCTAGCTACATATTGAGCAGTAATGAAAGAATGAGATGCTCTATAATCAAATAAAACTGATGCAGGGGTTGAGTTGACAAGGAACATACCAAGCATCACGTCCCGAGCCTCCTGCGCGGTCTCTAGGGCAACGTGGTTCACCCTACCACGTATCTGGTTCTGCTGACCCTTGTTGCTCTGGGGCGTCTGGTTCCCATTCCGGTTGTGCTGCTGGGGAGGATTCTGCCTAGGTGCACTGCTACTCTGGCGCTGCGTCGTCTGAGCATTCCTCTTAGGACAATTGTTGGCAAAGTGGCTCGGATCTCCACATATGTAGCAAGCACGAGGGGTAGTAGCATTGCCTGGTGCAGGGGTCTTCACTGGAGTCTGAGTTGGGGTGGTTTGGCGGTTCTGCTGAAAGGCTAGGCGCTGGGGTGCAGGTGCTGAGCGCTGACCCTGATTCTGCCCAAAGTTACCCCCTTGCCCACCAAAGCGAACGGGCACGCCCTGTTGAGGCTGCTGAAAACGAGGGCGAGTGTTACTGCTTGACTGTCCTGAGACCAGGAATTTCATCTTCTGTTCCCCCAACTCACGACACTTGTGTTCCAAGCCAATAGCCTTGTCCACCAACTTCTGGAATGTTGGGAAGGTGTGAGCCATGATCTGATACTAGAGAGGTGAGATCAATCCTTCCAAGAACAGCTCCTGCTTCTGCTCATCTTCCTTCACCTCATCTTTGGCGTAGCGAGACAACTGAATGAACTTGTCCCTGTACTCGCTGACTGACATTTCCCCTTGCTTGAGGGAGAGGAACTCCTTCTTCTTTAGCTTCATGACACCGGCAGGGATATGATGACTCCTGAAGCTGTCCTTGATTTCCTGCCAGGTGATAGCATTAGGGGTGGCATGAGCAAAATGGTAAGCATCCCACCAATCCGAAGCTGATCCCTCCAAGCGGCCTGAAGCATACAAGACCTTCTCCCTGTCATTACACTGAGCCATGTCCAACTTCCTCTCAACGGTCTTCAACCAATCATCAGCGTCAAGAAGATCTGAAGAATGGGAGTAGGTAGGGGGCTTGTGGCTCATGAACTCCCGATGCTTGTCCCTTGGCTTGTTGTTGTTGTTCAGCTGAGCTTCAATGCCTGCCATAGCAGTAGCCAAGTTCTGGAGGATCTGAGTCTGCTTGGCAAGAATCTGATCCACTGCAGCAGGTGGTGCTTGATTCGGCAGGGGATTGGAATTGGGGTTGGCACGTCCCTGGCGAATCACAGCTGGTCGATCCTCCCCACTTCCAGACCTGGTGTTCACCATCTGATGGTTAGAAACATGAGATTCAGACAGTGGCAGACAAAAGCATGCATAGAAAGATTCAATCACAGATAAGGAATTCTGATTTCAAAGGCAGATTCGGTGTATCACAATGAAGCAGACATAACTCTTATTCTGAACATCCAAAAATAATGATCTTTTGTCAGATTGAAACTAACCCAACTTGAATCAACTCAATAGGACTTCTGTAACTCGAGATATTAAATAATTAAGACAACCACACTAGAACTTGAGACAGGTTCTGAACACTCCAATGAAACACCTGTATCTTCCTGTTAGAATGTCCAAAAATCACGAAAACTTCCCAGAACATAGCGCACCCGGTCCTTAATCCAACCCAATTGGTTCCATGTCAATCGGAGTTCTGTAGCTTCAGAATTAAATCAAACAGTACCAAGATATCGAGTAGCCACGAGAACAGATTGGAGCATGATAAGATTTATATGAGAGATAAAATAACATAGATAATGAAATAAGTAACTAATGAAAACAGGGACCGAGATAAAACTCAAACTAGCTAAATTTATTGATTTAGTAATACTTAATTGTGGTCATCACTCCACAAATTAAGCGCAGTCATTACAAAGAACCAAATCACACACTTGGCTGATAATCGTGGAACTCAGCACTCCGGGAACTTGTGGCACCACACCCTCTAGAGTGACTGGCTGTCTCCTAGGAAGATATGCCCAAGAGGTGTAATCCACCACTCCAGCCTCCTCAAAGCAAAGCCCGGAGAGCGCCTGTCTAGCTGCATCCTCAATTCCAACTTCAAAAGTTGCTCTAGTGGCGATGGCACGGTGCACTCCAATCTCCTTGGTTGCTCCATTCTCATAGTCAGCCTAACGGATGTGCACTGACACATCCCACTCCTCTGGGTACTCCGGATGGATTCTTCTTCTTCCGTGGTACTCTATCTCCACATGATAGTGAAGACGAGCGAACATCGTCCGAAGTAGCATCGGAAAGTGAGCATGGTCTCCAGTGTGGTAGTGAACCGACGCAGTCCACCTAGCTGGTGGCGGAGGGGGTTCAACACTTCCCGCTGCTGACGCTACTGAAGCGTGCTCCTCCTGATTCACTTCTGGCTCCACCTCTTCAACATCTTCTCCTTCGTGCACTGGCGGGGGTGGAAGGGGGGAAGGAGTTCTAGCCATTCTACGAGCACCTTGTCTAGTCAAAACCATCTATGGATTAGAAAGAATGAGGGGGTTAGAACAACTCTATAGACATCAATACAAGGTAAGATAACAAATAAAATGGAATAGAAATAAAATAAAATGCAAGGAGGAGATAATTATCAAGAGCAAGAATATAGTAAAATGAGGTCAAGGATAATTAAAGCAAAACTGATTAAGCAATTTAGTCCTTAAAGAATGACCATTGCTATCTAGGTTTTCGTACTATAGTCAACACATCTCTGTCACACCCCAGAAATAAAACCAGGTGCATCTCATATGTGCGCCAGGATCAAGTTTACACACATATGGTAGAGGTCACAAGTGAATATCCATAGCCATGCATACGAAAGAGTATTAAAGTATATTTATTACAAACTCAGAGTTGACACAAATGTCATAGCGGAAGACTTAAATAAACGTTTGACCAAATGAAGCAAAATAACTCCATCTCCACAGGTAGTTGACTGGCGGACTCGCCTAGAATTCCTCAAAATGAGTAGTAAAATCCTAAAAATTCTCCCAATCTGAGCAGCATTTCGAGTGTGGTCGATGCAATATAAATAAACAAGCGTGAGCACATGTCGTACTCAGCAAAGTATGGAAATAAATGACATGCTAGGCTTTATAAAGCGGAAGACTGAAAGTATAGCTGCATTAAGCACTTTTAGTTGGTCAACTTTTATTAAGCATCTATTTACTAGCAAATATAAGTATATACCAACCACAATTAAATGATAACATAAACCCATCAAATTCAGGTAACCACAATTTAGACCATATTCTGATAGATTAATCATGTGAGGGTCCAGGCCGCTCATGACCGTGAGCACGACTGTTATAACAGTTTTACACTCTGCAGAGGTTGTACACATTCACCATAAGCCATGATTCCCGTTGCCCGAAAGCATGTACCCTTCCCACACCACGTGGACCGAATACTGGGTTTCACTATGAGACCTTTACAAAGATAATCTAATAAGTGATAGTTCGCTAAGGCTTCCGGTTCAGGAGCAAAGCATAACCCTCCCTAGTGAGTCGCGTATCTTAGCAAAGCCTACCGCTCAAGAGGACCGGGCTATACCTCGTCAACCGCCACACCTCTTGCCCCTTTCGGGTAAAACTATCCCAAACTAGAATACCTAATTAGTTAGTCAGAGCCAGAGCCACATAGCACTTATGGTTGTACTGTTTTCCTGGGTGGTCGCTCCATGTTCCAATTAAAAGAGGTGATCTTGTCCATTAGTTAATTAAAGATAGTAATGGAACATAGAGTAGGGGTTTCATTAGACCAATCCCAGTTGAGCAACTAAGCATCATCTACCAGCCAAATTAATTTAATGACCCAGCTGCAAGGTATGGTAAAACAGACTAGGAAATCCTTAATGGGACCCAACAATATTAATGCAAGCGATAAATAAATAGTGTAATTAAAATGCATGTCATTTTGGTACAAACGGGTATGATCAAGGAATACTTGCCTTCTTCCCAACCCTGCTACTGCTCAAACTCTTCAACGGCTGGTTCTTCGAACACTTCCTCGAACGGTGCGTTTTCTATACGCATCACACGAACACATACAAGAAAACAATACAATAAATAAGAAACAGTATACCAAACAATTATAACAGAACAAAACAACAGCAAAAAACTAATCTACGCGTTACCACGAACGCGTGAGCACGAGAATCACTAAAATCGTAGTTAAAGCGCAAAAGATATGACTTTTCTAAGGTTTAGAGACTTGCTGGCAAAGTTTTTAAAGTTCCAGGGGCTTAACTGCGAAAATCCGAGGGCTAAAACATAATTTTGTATAAAACTACGAGGGTTTTCATGTAAAAATGTAAAACTTGGACCTCGGGCGCAATTTTAAAACTTGCAGGGGCTAAACCGAAAGAAAAAGGACATAAATGGAATTACTTTTGAACTACCCTAGACTGCGGGTTGATTTTAAAAACTTGAAGGGTCTTTTTGCAAAACATCGAAGTTGAGCGGTACGAGTTCTATTTGACTCGGAGGCTCGGGCTGTCGTGGTTCGTCAGATCTCAATCCGACGACCAGGGACGGATCGGGCGGAGGGGAGGAGCGCCGGGGGCGACAGGGACGGCGGCGCTGTGCGCTCACGGCGGCGTATCACCGGAGGAACACTGGGAATGAGCTAGAGGCCCCCAAACTCGACGTGGACTGCTCGGGAAGCAAGAGGAAGAAGTGGCGAGCTCACCCGGGGCTTCTTGGCGGCGGATGGGCGTCGACGGCGGCCGGCGACGAGAGATGGCGGCGGCGGAGCTGCGAGAATCAACGGCGAGCGATTAAGGCAGGGGCGCGGCCGAAAGTTAGAGCAAGAACGCGTTGGGGAGGTTCGGGACTTCAAGACGAACCTCCCGAAGTAGATCTTGGCGAGAGAGGGGCGACGACGGTGCGGTTCGACGGCGGCGGCGGCGCCAGGGCTACGCGAGAGCGGCTGCGTGCGCGAAAAGAGCGGGGACGGGGCGAAGGGTGCCACGACGCGTGGGTAAAAGGGCTAGGCCCTCGCCTGCCTAGGCGTGCGCCCCCGAATCAGGGAGCGGCGCGGCCAAGCCATGCCCGAGTCAGACTCGAGCTCGTGTCCGGCTCGGGGACGACGGTCCTGACAGGCGGGCCCCGCCTGTCAGCGACGCGGGAATGAGAGAGACGCGGAGTGGGCCGGCGCGGAGATGATGGGCCAGAAGGAAGCTAGCTGGGCCGGGGAAGGAAGCTAGCTGGGCCGGCGCGGAGATGATGGGCCGGAAGGAAGCTAGCTGAGCCGAGAGAAAAAGAAGTAGAGGGGGTGAAGATGAACTGGCCAAGAATTAGTGGGGCAAAAGCGAACTCGACAGAAAACAACTATTCTAAACATCAAACAAATTCAAATTAAATTCGAATTTAAATAGAATTTAAATTCCAACTTAATTGAAGAGCAAGCAAAAGACAAATGTAACAGCATGAATGCATCAACAACACATTTTGACTAAAATTATTTAATATGATATTTAAATTGATAAAAGGCTAGAAATTCCAATTAAACCATAGAAAATTTATTTAGGCCTTAATAAATCCTAGAAAATTTCAGAAGTTGCAACAATTTAATTGTGATGAATTTTAGGGTGTTACAGGCAGGCCCCACACCGCCTAGCCACGCCATGCCGCGCGTCGGCGAGCCGCGCCGCCCGGTCCCGCGACGCCCGGCCCCGCACCGGCGAGCTGCGCCGCCTGGCCACGCGCCGGCAAGCCGCGCCAGGCTCCGTGTCGGCGAGCAGTGTCGCCAGGCCGCACGTCGGCGAGCCGCGCCAGGCTCCGCGCTCGCGAGCCACGCCGCCCAGCCGCGCGCCAGACCGCACGCCGGTGAGCCGCACCTCCCGACCGCGGCAGGCCACGCGCCAGCAAGCCTACCATGGTGGTCGCAGTCTTCCACTGCTGAGCTTGGAGAGAGAGGGGAGTAGTTTAGCCACTGACAAGTAGGTCCCACCTCTCAAGGAGATGGAAAGGGGAGAAGAGAAATGGGATATGCTGGAGCATCTTTCTCCAATATCCTAAAAATCTGAAAGGAAATTTCCTTATAGTAAAAACAAAGAAAGAGAGAAAGGGGATGTGATGGAGTTGCTCTTAGTGGGTGGGTAAGCAAACCGGTGGTGAGGGGCAGATAAGAAGATTGGCGGTGGGAAAAAACAACATCAAGAAGCAGAAACAAACCGCAACATCAAAAACATACTGCTAGGTCTAATGAGAGAAGGTAGGGGTAAGTTTTTCAGTATAAAGGATTTTCAATTGTTTAGGTGTTTTACGGTACTAGTAAATATGTCTAGGTGACAAGCGTGCGCTACTTTTATTACGTGGGTTATTTTAGACTATTTAGTTAGTGGGTATATAGAGTGGTTAAAGAAATTTCATGATGAGAAAAGTAATGCCAAAACAACAGAAAATCCCTAGAAAAATCATTTTTTGAAATTTTTTCATCTCTTTTCCACCGTTAGACCTGACATGTAGTTCCTCTGTGAGAGGTGGGTAGGAATTATTTAGATGAGAAATATTTTTCAAATAATTGGATCAATATAGTATAGATATATAGCAAATATGCCTGCATGTGCTATCTTTATTACGGCTTATTTTAGACTATTTGGTTGGTGGGTACCTGGGGTAGGTAAAGAAATTCTATAGTCAGAAAAGTAATGTCAAAAAGTCAGAAACTCTCTAGAAATAAAGTTTTTTCTTATTTGTGAAAAAATTTCCGTCTTTTTCACCGTTGGACGAGTGGATAGAAATTATTTAAATGAGAATTATTTTTTAAAAAAACTAGATTTTTATAGATAGATAGATAGATATACATACAATGCGCTTTACATTTCTGTTTTATGTCCTCTCCACCATTGCGCTACTAGGCCAACGCGTGGAGTACCTTCAACTAATCATCTATTTACGTTGTGAGCCCATTGAACCGGCCCATTACAACTTCTAACCTGATAAAACTAATAAAGCCCAACCCACTAGCAGGGCTAAACAGAGGATCCAAGCTGCTAAATAGATGACCATGTGAAACGGTAGCATACCGATCTGGTTTAATTATATAGTTCTGGGAAATGAAGACCGCTAAATTCTATTTAACCATCTTGATCCACAGAACAGGGACATTATAAATTAAAGCTTCGTTGATTCAGAGAATACGGTCACTGATCGTTTGGCCCAAGTTCTTCTATCGATCATTAGCCTTGTTGAACAAAAGGTTAGAATATTATCTGCATTTCAGATATATATTGTCACAAACATTTTCCATATCAGTTTTTATAATATTTCTTACAGAAATTAGTCATGCAAACCGCGTTTGAGGACCAATTAGTCTAAAAAATGCTGACCATTTGGAGGAATTTACTGTTCATCAAATGAACAGTGCAAGAGGCCATATGTTTTGTGGAGATATTACTCGATCTTCTACTGTGCAATTATCTTAGGAAGATTGCATATAGTGGCTTCCAAAGTCCTAAGTCTAATTTGTAGTATCTATGACACAACTTAGAATGTAGAATTATGTGAAAAAAGGGAATTTGGCCGTGTTTCTTTAGCTTTTAGAATTTTTTCTAAAAAAAATCTTACATGCATGAAGTATTAAATGAAATCTATTTGTAAAACCTTTTTAAGTATGAGTGTAACTTTGCGCGACGAATCTAATGAACCTAATTAGTCCATAATTTACTACAGTAATGCTACAACAACCATTCTCTAATCGTGCGGTCAGAGACCTCATTAGATTTGTCTCGTGAATTAACCTGGAGTTATGAAGATAGTTTTGTAAACTGACTTTATTTAATACCCTTAATTATTGGTCAAACGTGTCTGAAAAATTTCCAAAATTCAAATAAACGCGGCCTTTGTAGTGTTCACTGTAGCTAGTGTTTGGTTCAATATTACATTGGTTTTCAGGATGGTGTTGGCAGATAATATACTTGTACGTATACATGACAAGAGCCTTGGTCAGACCATTGGATCACACTTGTTGAATTGCATATACTGATGTTTCTTCATCATGCTCTTCCCTACCCTTCTCCTGATTCTCGTCACTACGTGCTGATTCAACGATAGTCTCCCTGCTTTTAGCCCAAAGCACACTGTAAAGACCTCCAATCAGAAGGATTCCACCCAAGATGCTGCCATAAGGGGGAAAACGATGATTGCTCATGGTTTTACATATTCATTCATCAACAGTCAATGCAACTCCTCTTCTTGTATTCTAATAGTGCATTTTAGTTACCTTCCAAGGTGAATAATCTCTCCCAAGAAGAAGGACGAACAGAACATTGTGAAGATAAAGCCGAGCGGCGTCCAGACAGCGAGAAAGACCGGACCTTTCATCTCCATGCACCATGCTTGCAAATAGTAGGACAACCCAGAAACTACAAATCCCTGACACATTGTTTTTATCAGCCCAGGAAGAAGAACGTCACCGGTTCGTCAATTTTTATGATCAATTCTTCAATTTATCAAAGTTTCTAAGTCATTAATACCCTGCTGTGGTTCTTTGAAAAAATGAGACTTGCTAGCTGTTGCGATTAGTGAAAAAGGAGGAGCAATCACAGGAAGTTGATCATAGTTACTGTGTATATGACAGCGAGCAAGCTGATGTCTAGACCGAGCTTCCACCTTGTGATGTCCCTCTCGGCCACAGCTGCCACAACCAACGTCTGTAATGTGCTGAAAACGCACTGTGTCACAGTCACTAGCATCTTGTTTGGGAACTCCTTCAGAAGCGCAGCCTGAATATAATTGATGAATACATCATGAGGGTAACCATCAGAGGGTTCAGAACTTCAATGATGGAATAGAATTAATATTTCTGAACCACATGTGAAGTCAAAAGATTCAGAACATCAAATAAAAGGTTGTTTGCAGTTTTTTTTTTTTGCGAGCATTTGTCAGTCAAATTGTATCTAGTAGTCATCTGATGTATGCATCGACCTTGAACAGACCTGAAAGACGATCCATAGGGACCATGCCATGTCACCAAAGAGTTTGAGGAACGTCCCTTTGATCCATGTCGCATGCCATAACCTGCCCGGAATTGCCAAAGTGTAGTTCATTATGTATAGTTCTCATGAATGATTAGCTGGGCAGTCAAAGTAGGGAAGTCAACTTACGCTCATCTCTCCAGGAACATAATTTATTGAGCATAGCAGCTATATGCGTAGCAAAGTAGCAATATGATTTGTGTATCTCAGTATTGCGATCAACAAGGCAAACATAAAGATCCGCTTATGTGGAGGATCAAGAAAACTATAGTTTTGGAAAAGGACGTGCATACTTTAGAATTGTTCTCCTGATGAGGATGAAACTGAAAGATATTCAATTGATTCTTCCTGATTATATTTCCCAAGCATATATATTAAAAACCAACATGTAGTTTTCACAAAGTACATTGAGCTGTACATAAAAATAGAGCTCTAAAAATATATACACAAAGGGAAAGAAAGATATCTCGGCCTTCATATTGTAAGAAGCAAGTTGTGGGTTGATCCTGAAATCTTCTACGCATATGGTTGGTCAAGATGCTAGCTCATATGCTTACTCATAATTTACAGAGGGACAAGGAATTGGGATTTGGTAAGAAATGATGTTCTCCCCCTTAAGCACAATTTTCACTATATATATTTCAGTATTGCACTGAACATGTGGATGCTAGTTATTTTATCCAACTGTAAATTAATTAGAGAATTTCTGACCATCAAGATAACGAAAAAAAGACCAGCTTATACTAGGAAAAAATATTTTTTTTTCTGTATGTATAATTGGGACTTGGGAGTGCAACAAAGTCCGGTGACCTTCTATAGTTAACCACCCCACGCCTTTGTTGAAACAATGCCACTCTGACTCTGACTACCACATCTGTCGCTAGTCACTGAAGATGCTATTCATTTGTATCCTCCAATCGCTACAACTCGGGTGCTCTCAAGTGAACCTGTCATTTTTGTTTGGCGACATGCATATTTGTTAATAATTAAATCTGTAGCGTCTATTTTAACAAATTTAACCATAAGACCAAGTTAATTAGTTCTTAGCAATAATAGTATTAACTAAGAACTTACACGTAGACTAGAAAATTTTCTGGAAAATCCCCCCGAACACTAGTGGAAAAAGTGGCTTCGGTCCCCGGTTTTCCAACCGGGACAACGGCCCCGGGACTAAAGAAGATTCAGGGTCACTCCTTTATTTTCGGGCACACAGCCGGGACTAAAAGGGACCTGTTTAAACAGGTTCACCTAGGGGAGGCCACAACGACTAAAGGAGTCACACAAGTCATGTGAAATTTCACGCGGAAATACGCGCGTGCGGCACGTGGGATTCGAACACGGGACCTCTTGTCTCGCGTGTAGCCTCCCTTACTATCTCACCTACAAAGCACTTGTGATACATAAGAGGGTGCTCTCCTTTTAAATTATCCCGTGGAGCACCTTTAGTCCCGGGTGGAAACACCAACCGGGACTACTAAAGGTCCTCCGGGACCAAAAAAAATATGAACCGGGACTAAAAGTTACATTGCATGGGATTCAAACCCGGAATCTCTTGCCTCGCGTGTAGCCTCCCTTACCATCTCACCTACAGAGCACTTGTGATACATAAGAGGGTGCTCTCCTTTTAAATTATCCCATGGAACCCCTTTAGTCCCGGGTGGAAACACCAACCGGGACTACTAATGGTCCTCTGGGACCATAAAAAATGTGAACCGGGACTAAAAGTTATATTTGTCTCGGGCCAAAATTCAACCGGGACAAATATAGGAGATGAAATATCGATTCTATACTAGTGGAAATTCGCTTCCGAAGGGGTTCCAACCTGGGACCTCCTATGGTCTGGTGCTACTGAGGCTTCTTCAAACCAACTCATCCCCGGCCCATTCGCATTAAGCAGAGAACATTAGTATAGAGCAATAAGCATGTTCTTGCATCATATGGAATATCATAATTTTGCAACTCCCTGAAGTTAAAATGAGATTGACGATGTGATATCGTTTTTGAGAAAGATGCTATACGTGTAATTTATCGTGAGTACATTTCCAAGGGCATTATCCTTATTCGTGTTCCTTTGTCTTGGTTTATCCTTTGATATCTTGGGTAGGGTTTACATCATGTCCACATGATCTTCTTTTGTGGTGATTGATCTCTTAATCTCACTCATTTGCAAATCCCAGTTCATCACCTTGCATCCATGAGCAAGTCTTTTTATACTAGAAACAATGTTGGTCCCATCAGACACGTTATCGTTCAACACATAAATGGTCGCTGTCGCTTCACTCCATACCCTACCGTATACTGGTCTTCAAGGATATATCTATTTTGTGCAAGTGTCATTAATAATTTTAGCTTCTAGTCCCGATTTGATAAATGTCTCTACCAAGATACTATTCCCGAAATGACATTAGAGAACAGAGACAAAGTGCATGCGCATTAGGATTTGAGACAAACTTAAATAGAGAGACAAAGATATTTAATTTTGTAAATGGTGTAAAATGTTTATTGTCTACCACAAACTTGCATAATAAGAAAGTCATGCATATAGAGGAATCGTATCTCTTCTACTCACGTTGTGCCGTTGTGGAGTCTGATCATTGTTCTTATCTCAAGAATATTTTTTTTATTTTGGTGTCCGAATCAATGTGTTGTGAGTGGTTTAATTTTCATAGAATCCTGTTAGCTTAAATTATTTACCTGCTAACAATATGCAATCAATCTTAATTGATGTCATCATCCTCTGTGCTCTTAACTGTTTGAGGCCCTGCAACTGTCGTGCTCTGACATGCCAACCAGGCTCCTTCACCAGCGGCTTGTGATCGGCGAACCACCTGCGAAATTTCATGTTAGTAAGTGGGACCAACAATTTTCTTGCTCGTGGTACTAAAGTTTGTTCTAATAGTAGCGGCACCAAACAATTAAGTTCGAGTGGCTAGAGACACAGAGTATAGCAACGAGACCCAAGTAAGGGGACGACAGGGGTAGTTCATTTGGTGTTTAGGTGCTCATGTTTATGGGTTCATCTGCCTAAAACTGGATCCATATGTAATGATAATGGTGATGTAATTAGGGGTGGGGTTATATGAAATACTAGGCCGCAATTCCTGCAGTTATATGACATGCACCAAATAACCTGTGATTTTATGAAACAAGGACATTAAAATATGGGGTCTTATAAATAGTCTTCCTAAGCATAAATGTTATTTGATCATCACAGACTCCCTGGATTCATACCTGGGCTCAAGGGAACTTAACAATCAAAACAAAATTGTTTTATTGGAAACGGCATTTGAATGGTCAGAAATTTCCATATTCTTTCATTTAACAATTAAATGAGAATCGCAATTTAGAGATGAAAACAGTTAGAAACAACAAGTTTTATATTTTAGTAGAATCATAAACGATCAGAAACGAAATCATTTTTTTTGAAACAATATTCGGTCGGATGGGAATTTCCATCACCGTTTTCATCCCTACCAGCGTATAAATTTCAAGAATACCACAGCTGCAAATAAGTCAACAGCACAAAACAATTTTGTCCTTACACAATATGAAATATCATCACCCAAGTGGAGAAAGCATGTGAGATACATGATAGAAATTAGATACGTAATACATATGCTAGCATATGCATGAGACGTGCTAGCATTGATCAGGCAGATTGATCATATTTGTTGAATCATATATGCTGATACTTCTTGTGCTCTTCCGTCACACCCTAAAATTTTTAAGTTTTAGGATATGATTAGTAAGCATAATTAACATAATCATTTTCTTCAATTTTATATTTTTTTCTAAAATTTATATAATTATTAACGAATTTAGCATAGGAAAATATTTATTTTCCAAATTAAATAAAAACAGCATAGGCTTCAATAAGTGTTTTTCTGCATTCATTCTGCTGCATTAGTTTTATGTACTGCTGCTGTTCAAGTTTGAGTTAACTTTGCTTGAATTCAAATTTGAATTGGCTTTTGTTTGACCTCTCTACAATAGAAAACAAGAAGATCAAACCTTTTCTCTTTCTCCCTCTCGGTGTCTATCTCTTCCAACCATGCACAATCCGATTACCATGGCTTGTAACTTGGAGTCATATCTTTGCCTCTTCCACATCTCTCTCTCTCTCATCAAAATTTATTTTCTATGGCTGTTTCAACAGTCTCTGTATTTCAAATATATCTCTCTTTGATACAGAAAACTTTATTAATATTGGATAATTACATCATGGAGATACAATTACACTCATATCATTTTCGGCCTCTGCATAACTAAGATGCACACAGTCTAAAAGAGACACTAAAAAGGAACATAAACGACAAGACTTAAAAATTATATCAAAGGAGACTACACATACGACTTAACCTTCAATTTCATACACCAACAAAGCAGTATCTGGACTACGAGAAATGTTCTCTAAAAACAACGCCTCGAACAAGAAAACAGCATGCGCACAAGTCATCGTTGCCATGATCCAACCAGTTAAGATCAGATAATCAGTTTTCACCCTATAGAGCAATTTGTTGAGATCCAAACAATGCTTCAGCAAGACTATTATTAGGTACAACCAACTAAGGACAAACCTAAGGATTTCTCCCTGGAGTCAAAAAAATCTGAACCAAAAAAGGTACCACCAATTCGAAGCCTATCGATGCTTCTTCCACCGTCTTACCGAGTCAATACCGCCATATTACCCAATGTTGACCAACAACGATCGACCATTAACTCACGCTATCCCACGATGACTTTGCCACGAAATAACCAATAGGCACACGTGAAATGTCCTTAAGATCCATCAATTGATGGAAAGCATCAACGGAGTAGATCTAGGGGTCGTCGAAATCAAGATGACTAATCTCTAGGATTGTAAGGAGGATATCAGCTTTGAACGAAGATGTTGTCGTAAGATGTAGTCGCACAGATACCGCCAGTGAGTCGACCAACGTCGTGCCCACCAGTGACCGGAGATGCAAAAGTTTATGGAAGCATCACATAAGCTGGAAATAATCTAGTACACTTGAGTGACCGGAGATTGTTTCCATAAACTTTTGCATTAATGACCCTAATTATTGATACATACATATGCTAGCATATGCATAAGGAAGAGTTAGCCTTGATCAGGCCTATCAATCACGGTTGTTCAACCGCATCTGCTGATACTTTTTCCTCGTGCTCTTCATAACCCTTCTGATTTTCTTGTGGCTTCCTTTGTTCTTCCCCGTCTTGTGCACTTTCAGTCCTATTCACCTCATTGCATGGCTCAATCGTCTCCTTGCTTTTAGCCCACAGCACACTGTAAAGTCCTGCAGTCAGAAGGATTCCGCCCAAAATGCTGCAGACCGGTAAGGAAAAAAACACAAAATAAAGGTTGTTGGTCTTCCCAAGTATTCATTAATGAAAGATGGAGTAGACTCCCCTTAGTCCAATCATGTAATATTTCCTAGTTACCTTCCAAGGTGAATAACCTCCCCTAGGAAGAAGGAGGAACAGAACATTGTGAAGACGAAGCCAAGTGGGAACCAGATAGCAAGGAAGACGGGTCCTTTCATCTCCATACACCATACTTGGAGGTAGTTGGACACCGCAGTGACTACAAAGCCCTGACCATGAAAGTAAGCAGGGCAGATCGTCAAGTTTCTTATCGATTTCAAATGTTAACAGAGTTGCTAGCCTGGTGTTCTTTCGTTCCAGAAGTCCAGAACCAAGCTACAGTACATTGTTCTTGCAACTAGTTAAATAAGCAGAAATAAACTGAATGAAACAAATTGTTATTACAGTGTATATGATGGCGAACAAGCTAATGTCTAGGCCGAGCTTCCACCTTTCAATGTCACGCTCAGCCACAACCGCCACAACTAGAGTCTGCACTGTGCTGAAAACGCACTGTGTCACAGTCACAAGCATCTTGTTCGGGTACTCCTTCACCAGCACAGCCTGCATACAGTGGATGGCTATACATGTCAATAGATTAGGAATATATGCAGAATAAATTAAGTAGCTAGTACTGATCTCTGATGCATGCATCAACCATGAACAGACCTGAAAGATGATCCACAGAGACCATATCATGTCACCGAGGAGCTTGAGGAACGTCCCTTTGATCCATGTAACCCGACTCGTAAGATTTTCAGAAGTATGACCATTTTTGAAGGCACGGTGATGGCTTACAGGACTGAAGGGAGGCCCAGTAAAGAAGGCAATGACAAAAACTCCTGCAAGGCAGAGCGCAACACCAGTTACCTTGGCTATGCCGTGCAAGCTGTTCAGCTTTACCACCTCCATCCTGAACACCAAGCAATTAGCAATCCAGTCATATGAATTTGGTCCTTTACTAATTTGCTAATGCAATTTGAATAATGCCTAATTATACTGATCGGTGTTCTAGTAGTACTGGTACCTTAATAGCAAGGCCAAGCAGAAAGTGACAACAGGTTTGGAATTGCTTATTGCAGATTGCACGGTTGCTGATGTGTACCTAAGTGCTACATTCAAAAGAGTTGTGCTAAATGTATTTCTGCAAAAAAGCAAGAGATGCCATCATAATTAATCCCATCTTTGAAGTACAAAAAATTAAGAAAAAGTTCAAATTACTGCCCTAAAGTATGGCTGAAGTCTATATATATAACCCCCTAAACTATAAAACCATTGATTTAACCCCTGTATTTCTAAAACCAGCTCATTTTTCACCTTTAACACTTAACTATAACCGGTTTTGCATATGTAGATAGTGGATTTGCTTATTGTATTGACCAAGATGGCCTCATCATCATCCATTGTCCATAATTACTGTCTTGGATCATCTTCCTCATGTGCCACTGCCTCTAACGCCTTTAGCACCAGCCCTGGCATCTACCCGCTGCAGTTGCACGGTGTATGTAGCAGCCCCCGTCTTTAATCCAAAGCCTCTGATGAATCTCAATTGACCACTTCTGATATGCAAAGGTTGAGGGCGATAGTACCGCTGCCATTATGATCCACGATGAAGAGCAATGGTGGCTCCTGCAGCCTGGACGTCAGCGTGGGCATGTGTGAAGGACAAAACTCACGGATCAAATAGGTTCTAAATTAGTCCACCTATCTAACCCTTATTATTCTTTCTCACGGATTGGATCACGTAAGGAAATCCAATGTCTACATAAGCAAAACTGGTTTCAGTTGAGTGACAAAGGTGAAAATGATCCGGTTTTGAAAACTCAGAAGGTTAAGTAAACGGTTTTATAGTCTAGGGGGTTACGTGGACTTCGGCTATATTTTAGGGTAGTAATTTGGGCTTTTTTCAAAAATTAATCTGATCACAAAGATGTATCAAAATTTGACATTCATACCCAAATAAGGCACATAAGAAAAGCTTCAACAGCAACCTAAACGTCATGGACTGCGCATTTCTCCTGCAAATTAAATAAAAGTGAGTTCAAAGTGAACAAGGATTTTTGACAAGACAGGAAAACCAGTTCCTCATGACCGGAGCACATCACGTGTGCTTAATTTCCTTGTGCTAAACTTCTGATGACGATCGAGTAATTACTGACTTGGTCACCTTTCACGAAGAACCGCGATAGGAACTAGCAAGAGGGATGCAGCTGCTTGGCAGTAGAAAACGAAGACATAGGTACTAAACCCCTGGTTGAAGGCGGCCTTGATGAATACAATCATGCCCGTGAATATGACTTGTATGATTATTGCTACAGCGTAGGGCGTCTTGGCATCCATCTCAAACTAACACGTAGATGCACTTATCTGTAGATATATTGATAAGAATAACTGAGATCAGGAGGAGGGAAGGAAGACGATAACACAAAGATAATGCGCAAAACAAAGGTGGAGATGGGAAAGAATGGGGAGGAGTACAGCCTGCTTTGCAGGTAGCACCCATCCTCGTTCATCACTTGCCCAGAACTTACTAGAGAAATTATATCAGGGCAATGAGTTACTGCCAGCATCTGAAGGTAACCCCTAGGCCCTGCAAATAACGGAATCATCTCTCTCGGTATATACATATATATTGGGAAGTCTGAGTCATCATCTATATATATCGCAAAATATATGCGATCTTGGAGTCAGAATCAACGAATTTGTGCTGATTTGGCAAAGCTCGTTAGCATAATTAAATTAGCTACCTAACCTCTAATGCCATCAAGTTTCCTATCACCAACCGGACAAGTCAAACTGCTCCTCAAAGTGTAGTTCTGCAATAGTTTATACCATATTGTGTAGAGTTATCTGAGATTAGTCCAGTATATAAGCATATAATCGCTTTGGTATATGTTAAATATTAGAAAGGACAATGTATTGGTTGAGAGAAATATGCTGTTGGGCTGTGAAAGGTGACCAATTCAGTACTATTTGCAAATTAGTTTTCTAGTATTGAAGTTAGATATCAACCAAGGCATGTAACGTATTGAAGCAGAAAACTAATTAGCAGGATTTCTTGCCATCAAGATAACAAATAGAATGACCCGTTAATAATGTCAAAGACGGAGAAAAAAACATAGTTAAAAGCATATGCCTAGTTCCACTGTCGATTTGATGCGGAACAAAAAGTACACTAAGCAGTAAACAAAGACGTGATGGCAGAGCCGCAGAGTGCAAGAAAGAAAGTCTTTGCCGATTAACAACTCTCTGATTGGAACTTGTCTGGCGCGCTTGTTTGGTCAAGATGGTCCTCATTTTATTACTCTCTAGTCTCTACCAATACAACTGACCAAATTAATCCTCAGATCCCTAATGATTCATATCCTTGTTGGATTATTAGCTAATCGGTTTACCAAATTCCGAATCAAGTAAAGCATAGCACAGATTGAAACTAGCATGTAAAGCTCTGACATACTAGTTAATAGGAACAGTAGAAATCAGATCTGAGTCACAACACACGTACTGAGAGCTTGCAGATATACGTACTGAATGACTGCAGATGAGATTGCCGTGAACAAGAGTGTTGATGAAGCCACGACGACGGTGCTGCGAACGGCTTGCAGTGGCTAGCGCTGAAGACGGCGATGCGCTGCAGCGCCGGACTTCAAAGGAGGACGACCCGTGGTGGAAGAGCTTGGGCAGTCACGCAAAACGCTTCCCAAAAACCTTATTCGCCCTCTCCCGGTGCATGATCTCAAGGGCAAGGGGTTTTGGAGACCTACTCTCCCGTCCGCCGGTGCACACCGGCGCTCGGGATGAGGAAGACTACAGCGGTAGCACAATAGCTACTTGGGGCAAAAACTCTGGCTAAAGGATAAGGATTCTGGTGGCTTCTCTTGCTATTTAAGTCATGGATGTCTCCAAGACTTACTCACGAAGGCTTCTGACACAAGTCCAGGCTTCTAGTGCAAGCCCCCGACCTAAGTCAAGGCTTCCAGCGCAAGCCCCTCCAAGCTTTTAGCGCAAACCACCAAAATAAAATAGCAAAAGGAAGTTGCACCCCCGCAAGCTAAGAGACCGGATCTCGGCGGACCATTCATGCAGGTGTCGCATGCCCGCGCTCTTCGCCTCGCCTCACCTCGCCACACCCCGCCCGGCCCGGCGAGATGAGCGAGCGCGCGCGTGTGGGCTTTCTTTCTCCTCCCATACTATCACTTGATGGATTCTCAAAAAAAAACTATCACTTGATGGAGTGAGGACAACTTTCATATTTATGTTGGCCATCCTCTACTTCAACTAGCAGTATGGGACTAAAGAACGGCACCACCTGAGCCAACTTCCTTATGCCCTCATGGGCCTTTGCGAGGCCTTTGAGATTTAACTCAAAATTTCTAAATTTCTCATTGGACCAGGCCCATAAATTCCAGCAATCCCACACCGGATCTCAAATGTCAATTTAGAGATTTGCCCCCTTCTCACTACTGTTTTATATATCGGTGTTTCAGCAAGAACTGTTAAGTTGAACTCTTGCCTAGAGCTTCAAGCTACACTCACCCACAACTTGACAATGGACTAGGCCTAGAATTGCAAGTTTTGTCTGGACAAGTTTCACTCAAAGTCATCCGGTACATGGCTGCCAGTAGCCTTTCCTCGCGGGTGGATCCTATGCGTCATACTCCCTGGTCTCTTCATAAGTTTTCTAGAGATAACCCAAATCTCACAGACTGCGATGTTTGACAGTCGAAACTCATATATGTGTGTTTCTTTCAAGGATACTCTATAGGATAGCACATTTGCTTATCAAAGCCAATGTAAACACATTAAGGCATATTGCCAACCTGCCTTACAGCTTACGAGAGCATTGCATTTTCACTAGAGAGGGTTTCATAAAAATATGCTCTCCTCAGTTAACCAGTAGCTTGTTTTTTCCAGGTCCTAATTCACGGGGATCTCCGATCACATAGGTTGGGTTGCTTCTATGGTAACTCATGTGGGTCTCATACCCATCTCCCTCGATGCACTTTCTATCACATTCCATGATAGCCCTTTTGTAAAGGGGTCTGCCAGGTTTTTGTCAGTTTCAATATAAGTCACACTTATAACTCCGGAGTTTCTTAACTTCCTGACAGACTTCAGGCGTCTTTTGACATGTCTTGATGACTTCATATTATCCTTAGCACTGTTCACTTTGACAATAACCGTTTGATTGTCATAGTTCATAAGGATAGTCGGCACTGGTTTTCAACCACTGGCAAGTCCATCAAGAGCTCATGCAGCCACTCTGCCTCAATAGTGGATGTGTCTAAAGCAGCAAGTTCTTCTTCCATGCATGGTTGACCTCGTCGAAATGGTCTGTTTGCAACACATCCATGAGATTGCGCTACCTCCAAGGGTAAATACATACCCACTTGTGGCGTAAAGCTCATCAACATCAGATATCCAGTTCAAATCACTATATCCCTCCAGCATAGTAGGGTGCCTAGAATAGTGAATCCCATAGCTCATATTACCCACCAGATAGCACATTACCCGCTCAAGTGCATGCCAATGATCTAAGCCCGGGTTTGACATGAACCTGCTCAATTTGCTCTCAGCAAATGAGATATTGGGTCTCATTGCACTAGCAAGGTACATGAATGAACCCATAATCTAAGAGTATCTCAATTGATCTTTGACAACTCCCTTTTTCTTTTGAAGTGTGGCACACTAGGATCATAAGGAGTGGATGAAGGCCTGTTGTCCATGTAGCTGAAATAGCTCAAGACCTTCTCCACATAATGGGATTGCGAAAGAGTAATCCCATTCTCATCCTTAACCAATTTTATGTTTAGAATAACATTAGCTTCATCTAGATCTTTCATATCAAAACACTTTGATAGGAAAGACTTGACATCATTGATCACATCAATGTTTGTGACAAAGATCAGTATGTCATCGACATACAAGCATAATATAACTCCTTTGCCCCCACCATGGCGATAGTACACACAACGATTAGCCTCATTCACTCTGGGCACAATTTCCCGACCTCGAACCCCGAACCCGAATTACCCGGACCCGCTCCTGAACTACCCGAGCCCGAATTACCCATACACAATTTCGGGTTAGCAACCAGAAAACCCAAAATTAGTTCGGGAAATTTGGGTTCATACCCACGGTACCTGAATTTCCGAAATACCCGAAGTTCTGTCATTGTGTCTGTTAGTATGTGTGTGTGTTTGTATGAGTGTGAATTGTAATGATCAGATCAGCAAAAAAGTCAAGAGGAACAAGATGACAAGACCTATCAATAATAATTATGTTGAGTGATGAATGGTTATTGTGTAGTCTGTACTCTGTCATGTGTGACTTACCGTCAATTGTCCTGCTTGCTGTGTATACTCTTGTGGTCTTGTGGATCCGTTATCTCTCTTATGTTATGCGAATGGTGAACTTAAATATTTGTCTATTTTCCTGTGTTGGTTGTTGCTGAAAATTGTTGATCACAATGCTAAATATGTAAAAGTTGGTTCCTGTGTTGGTTGTCAGTACTCGGTAGAATTTCGGGTGTTCGGGATTACTCGAACCCGAACCCGAATTTTCGGGTACCCGACATTTTGGGTTTTTCTATTTTTTTTTGGGGGGGGGGGGGTTCGAGGGCCAGTTTCTATTACCCAAAATTTTGGCTACCCGAATTACCCGACCCGAATTACCCGAACGCCCAGGGCGAGGCCTCATTGATAACAAACCCCCCAGGGCGAGGCCAAGGACGGAGTGAGAAGCGGCGGTTTCTCCTAATTTTATCGCCCAGCTTGTTCCGTTGCGCCTTCCACGGCCGCCACGAATCCTCCGCCCCGGCCGGCGCCCGGCGGCCGCCGTTCCCCCTGCTGCCCTCCTCTACGGCATGCTTCGGGACTCTGGCGCCCGTCGCTCCCGCCCCCTCCGCGAGGTGCCGCAGATCCCCCTCCCCGGGAGGGCCTCAGGCTGGCTCCCCGATGCTGCTCCATCCAGCTCTCGCGCGGAAGAAGGTGAGCACCAGCAGCTCCTGTCCCCGGCCTCCCTGCGCCCTCTTGTTGGGCGAGATGGCGCCGAGGTGCACCCTGCCGCCCCCCTACTAGATGTGTTCTCTTGCCGCGAGGTGCAGCCTCCCCGGCGCGGTGCGCCATCCCGATGTGGGTGCACGCCCTCATAAACGTTGTCACGGGCGTGGGCTCCTCCTCTCGATTTCGTTTCTCACAGGCTCTCCATCTGGACGATTTCTCCCTGCCAAGGATTTCTATGGAGATTTCCCCACACTGCACAAGGTACTCACTCAATCTCCATTGCATCCGTTTTCCAAAGATTTTTCTCAATTTCCTGTCAATTTCCCGCATTGATTTGCGAATCTAGCGTTGGTCTGACTGTCGACTGATGTGGAAACGCAGGATTGGGATGGATCCACGCGTGGAGGCCAAGGCCTGGCTTGGGTGTTTCACCAATCAGTGGATCCCTGTACTTACCACCAGCGGCATTCTAATGAGAATGCATGCATTTCCTTCATTTATGTGTGCCATGATTGAGGCTTTGTTGACCAATTTCTTGTTTCAGTGACCTGTACGTCTCAATTAAGCTGGACCATGTATTTGTTTGTAAACCTCTACTGCATCCCAATCATTGGTTAAAATTAGATGACATGTGATGGTGCCATTGATATAAACTTATTAACTAAAGATGCATTTATGTTCTGTTAGACCTGTATACATCCTAGTTTGTCCGACCGGGATGCTCCCCTGAACAGTTTGACTTTGTTGTTTATATTTAATAGAGTCTACTTATTAGGGATGCCGATTGCACAAATAATTTTGAATGAAGCTTTTGGGCTAGCTAAATATTTCATAGTGGTACCTAAATCTTTCATGCTGGGGATATTTCTTTTGGGAAGAAAGCCATAACCTGAGCTTGATCTTGGGGTTCGCACTGGTCACTTCTACTCGGCGAATGCTGATGTCTGACGGTGCAACTATTGTGACCTCCCATTCCCTCTTCACTGATGGTTGCATGCAAAGTCATAATATTGGTTTGACCACCTGAACCGGATGGAAATGTGATTGTAATTTTGCTTCAGTTGGTAAATCTTTACTTAAGTTATGTACTTCTGCTATCTAAAAAATATTGATTCCGTTGACCTTTATTTATCAAGCAGTTTTGTAGCATTCTCTGGTTGCTGTCGCTGACCAGTGTCATTGGTGAGATCTTTCCCTTGCAATCTTCTGAATACCCAGATATATGCATTTTTAACTCTGCAAAATTTGATCTACTCACTGTATACTGAGCAGTACTGCATTTGCAATTGCGTGTCGTTATTTCTGTGCCCAAATTAGTGTCAGTTGTTGATATGGGACTATGTCACAGGACTATTTAGTCTAGCTAGAGTATAGATTTTGAACTTGTGTAGATATTTTATTTTTTTATGTTCTAATTTGTAGCTACCAATTAGCTAGTCGTGTAAAGAATAAACAAACATGCCTTTGTTTTCTTCTGGCACTAGCATCGAGGGTCTTTTTTCATGAATAATTTTTAGGGGAACTGAATCTAAAAATTTTATGTGCATACAAATGTAGATGCGGCAGCACTACTCTTGAACTTTGCAGTTTGTACTACTCATTTTTCTGGCAAAAACTGACGCAGAGTTGAGCTTAATTGCCTAGTGAAGCTAGCTTGTGTTTGTAACTTTATGTGCATACAAATGTTACTGATTTCCTAGAGCTATACAACATGCCAATGTAATTAGCTCATCTTTAACAAATGCACCATATTCAATGCCATAACTGTTGTTTCCTGATTGATGGAAACGCTCATTGGAGCAGAGATAATTTTTTCCTTTTTTGAATGAGGATGCCATAAAGAGGTCAGTGACACTGGGCTGCTCCGATAGTGCAAGTGATGATCCTCCTAATCACGATGCTGCCCTTATCCCTTCTCAGCTGCTTGTGTTGCTTAATTTTTTTTGAGTGCGCCTGAAATCTGGATTACATAGCGGTGGATTGTTTTTTTTGTGTCCGTATGCTTTTTGGATAAATCTGATTTTGTTTCTATAGCCAATCTGGTTCTTACTCTTTCAGTGATGCATGATTTTTATCTAGTTGACAGAGTGCTCCTTAGCATGGGATTCATATATATGCAAATGAAGGATTATTTTTTGTATTGCAGTATAGGTCTCTAGCATTGCATTACTCTCTTCCTATGGCATCTGAATTAATTTCAGATGGCATAATGGTATGAAACATACGCGATTCAATTTCACTCTTGCATTTCACTAACTCGATACTTAGTTGCATATCTGTTAGCAGGCTAGCAGCTCAAGAGGTTAGTTCGTGGATCACTGTTCAGATATTTATGGACTCTGTAGACCAATTTTTTACTATTTATAACTTCAGTTATCCGGCGAAGTTTGGCTCCATCTCATCATCTTCATTGCTTTGCAGTGGAGTGAGGTTGTGTTCGGCTGGTAGATCAAGGTCACATTGTGGCCTTGAGTGGTGGTCAGCTGTCAAGGTGCATGAGTCGGTGGAGTCTCCAGTAGGCACACTCTCTGTTGCGGCAACATATGCTGAAGGGTTACCTCGTGCAGCAGCTCTGCGGCACATGCTTCATCGACAAGTAGTGGTGAGTGAGCTAATAACCCAGAACTCAGATGTGTGGCTCCATGTAAGTTCTATTTCTTTATGTAATTATGTTCATCCGAGAGATACAACACAGTGTCACTGAATCCAAACTTTGGGATATATTCATATGGTATAGCTAGTGTTAATTGGAATACAGCACCGCTTTTTTAAGATTATGCTGTATTTATACACTTAATTCCCTCTCTATTCAGATTGAGAAGAGCTGTATCTTCTTTTACAGTAGTTGTTTTCCTTCATTGAAGATTGTGTAAAGCAATATTTTTAATTGTATTTCTCTTTGGTTTGGAGGGGTTGAAAAAGGCACAACTGCTACAGATTTGGAAGTGAAGATGCAACGGTTCTACAACTGGTGAAATGATTGCAATCAGAACAGGCAAGCTGGATTGGGATTCAGATAATGATAGTAGTAGCTGTTATGTGGTGTTGTACTTTAGCTCATGTTGTTAGAAATGCTTAGTAACCTCTTGTTTTGGTTGGGATTTATGTAACATCGAAGTGCATGTTGATTTGTCATTCAGAATGCAAGTGATGGCAGTTGACGTCTCCACTCTTATTTTGTTTTTTTATTCGTCATCAGAGACAACGTATTGCTCAAATCGGATGTCACGTACAGTTCCATTTAAATCGAAAATTATCTATTATCTTACCGTACCATACACGCCTTAATTAAACTGAAAAATCCCTACCTTCACATTGTGAGTGAGGTTTTATTTGACCAACCTTGAAATCGAAACTTGCAGAAGAAAAAAAATCTTGCAGATCGGTCAAAACCAGTTTGGTGGAAGTGCGGAACGGGTGCCATGCACGCCTCCGGATAAACAGGAAAGGGCCGCTAGGCCACGCGCGGGAGTTCGGCAGCAGCCGCGCGCGTCGGGTGGGCGAGCCCCGGAGCGGGCGCGCGCCGCAAGTTGGCTCGAGTACAGAATAACTAATCTGCCAGGGTATGAATTAGCGGAGTCCTATATATATATATATATATATATATATATATATATATATAAGTCCAAAGGGTGCCAATGAAAAGGCATGCCCCTTAGGGGTATAAGCCTAAGGGGTGCCATTGAAAGGGCATGTCCCTTAGGTTATGCTAATCATAATTATCCTAATTGATCACTAACTAAATAATCTTAACACTCCCCCTGATCAATTGGTTCTGTAAAAGTCTTCGTTGTTCAACAATTCTAATCTTGAATCTTTGGAAAAACCTGTTAGGAAAAAAAACCAAAGTATATATATATCAGGCATAACTTCTTCAAAACCCATTGGGAAAGATAAGAAGTAACACCATGATATATGTGTAATTTCAATGTTAATAGACCCTTTAGTATTCTTAAAGACATAGTCTAAAAACAATTTGATCAAAATCAATATGTCAAAATATTATCTGGAAAAACCTCTGTAAGGAAAGATAGATAATGTGACATTTTGATCAATTGCTATTGGTATACGTAGACTGTTGTGTGGGGAAAACTCCTTTAAAACTTATAGGAAAAATACAAGGACAAACCACATTGTATATGATGGATAACCATCAAATGGATAAAACTCCTCCAAAACCCAGTGGGAAAAACTTGAGGAGAGATGTATATATAGGAGAAAATATCGTTGACATATATTGTTTGCTTGTTAATGTATATTGCCTCATTAAAAACCTATGTATGAAAAAAAACCTTGATAGGAAAATTCAGTAGGAAAAGAGTGCAATATTTATAATCAGAAGATTATGTATAGGTTATATCAGAGGATTTACTCCCCCTGATGCTTGCAAATCTTTGAACCATCTCATACCTATTCCAAAAACATATTTCTGGAACAATGATGTAGGTAGGGACTTTGTGAATAAATTTGCAAGATTATCACATGACTTGGTTTGTAAGATTTAACCTATATTCGTGCAATACAAGTAGAATTATCTTCATAGATAATTGTTGGTTTCGTAATCGAACCAATACCACATTACTGTTGTATGTGATCAATCACTCTGCGAAGCCATACACATTATTGCGATGCTTCATATAATGCAATTATTTCGGAGTGATTTGTGGATGTGGCTACTAGAGTCTGTTTTGACGACTTCCATGATATAGCCATTCCACCATGCAAGAATACAGAGTCTGACTCAGATCTGGCATATGGGGATCAAATAATAGCCAATATCGGTATATCCACTTAAATACTTGTCTTGGTTAAATCTATAGATTAAGCTAAGATCTATTGTGCCTTAGAGATATCAGAAGATATCCTTAATTCTAGCCCTAATGGCGTTTTTGTTGGAGCAGCATAATGTCTAGCTAGTAAATTTATCGCAAATGCAATGTCAGGCTTGATGCAATTTGTGATATACATAAGCGCTATAATGGCACCGAGATATGGAACCTCTGGTCCCAATAACTTTTCATCCTTTGGTCTGAATTGATCCTTATTCATATCAAGAGATCAAATGACCATATGTGTCTTTGATGGATAAGATATATCCATATTGACTTTCTACAGAATTTTCTGGATATATGCAGACTGATGTATTAAAACCCCTACAGGGAGATGCTCAAGCTGTAAGCCTAAGCAAAATTTTGGTTTTACCGAAGTCCGTCTTAAGATGGTTGCGTTCTTCATCTATATCTTGTGTGCTCCCAATTAATTGAGATAATCAACGTACATAGATATAATATAAAATCCAATCGAGGATTTCTTGATGAAAATACATGGGCAATCATCGTTATTGGAATAACCTTTATGTAGAAGGAATTCCCTTAGTCGGTTGTACCATATTCTTTCCGACTGCTTCAAGTCATATAATGACTTCTAAAGCTTTACACTATATATGTTGCAAGAGTGATTCTTTTTCGGAATATCAAGCCCTTCAAGAACTTTCATATAGATATCTGAATCAAGTGACTCATAGAGATATGTAGTCACAACGTCTATGAGAAGCATGGATAGACCTTATGTTCTGCCAATGATATTAAATATCGGAATGTTATACCACTTATAACTGGAGAGTAAGTTTCATCAAATCAATGATGATGGGTCTCTGTGTGAACCCTTGTGCTACAAGCCTCGGTTTATATCTTCACCACCTCATTTTGATCCCACAGAAAAATATTTCGAGGAGTAGGTATCGCTGCGGTGAATACCTCTCGATTTAAGCAAGTGCAATTCTACCTCGATTGCTTCCTTTCATTTGATCCATTCGAAGTGCTATTGCACTGCCTAGGTCTTATGTTTGGATCAGTTGAAGGTTATTTGCAATCTTGACAGGGTAGTGTCGACAATTGTAGTCTTTCAGTTGAATGATTCTCCAGAATCAATATAATTAGTGGAAATTTTATTTACCCTTTCCGACTCTTATGATTTCCCAATACAGTAGAGTTAGGGTCTTCCGATGTCCCAGCCCCAAAATTTGTGTGCACACTTGTGCTGTGTACGTGATGTATCTGTTGAACATCTATATTATTTACATTTTCAATATCCAATTGGTGTCTATCAACTTAATGTTGATTTGCATTTTCTACTTTGGAAGTGAGCTTCCATTTTCCGCGGATATCCTTTACAATTGTACCTCTCCCCCTCTTATTTTTGTTTGGGAGGTTTTGAGTAAGAGTTGCTGCTTTTCCTGGTACTTTTAACAGTAGGATTAGTGACACCTTTTATAATCAGTAAATGCTTCTGGCAGATTATTTGCAATGCTTTGCAAATGTATAAATTTTGAACTTCTAAACTTCTGGCAGATTATTCTATAATACGTGGATCATTAGGACTGAATGTCGACGGCATTTCAATTTATTTCCTGGCATTATGTATGGTACATATTGTCTCCCCCTAATGCCGGGAAATCGTTCGTATTGATGATGCAATCATCGTACCGAACAGTAGCTTAGTCTCCTATAGGAGGCTCGAGGTATTTTATGATTGATGGTGATTTATACCTCGCATATATCCCCATTTTTCTAGGGGGGGCCATTGATGTACGTTGCGGTGGTGAAATTGGTACGTATACAACGCGACCGAATTTGCGCAGATGGGAAATACTTTGTTGATTTCCACATACTACCTGCAACGGGGGGCGTATGATTTGAAGTAGGTCTGATTTGAATCAAGTTATCGGTGTGTAAGAACATATGACCTCAACATGGTGTTGGAAAATTTGCTATTCAATAATAGTGGTCTAGCAATTAATTTACTTCTCTTGATAAGAGATTTGGCTAACCCATTTTGTGTATGTACATAAGGTACAAAAATGTTCCACATTAATGTCTAAAGCTATGCGATAGTAATCGAAGGCTTTTGAGAAAAACTCAGCGGCATTGTCAATCCTTATGGATTTTTCAGATAATTTGCTCTTAATTTGACAATTTGAGCAATAAACCTTGCAAAAGCATGGTTTCTAGTAGACAATAAACACATATGTGATCATCTCATAGATGCATCAATAAGTACCAAGAAGTACTTGAATGGCCTAGTTAATGGATAAATAGGACTACAAATATTATCTTGAATACGTTCATTGCAGTGGTTCAGCCTCGATCTTAATATAAGAGGGTCTTAACATTAATTTCCCTGTTGCACATGCAATGCATAGAAAATCTGAATGTTTGGGAAATAAATGTGATGACCAATTAAATTGCCGATAATTTTTTGTATCATCCCAACTCTAGGATGACCTAGGCGATATGCTATGTCTGGAAGATATCAAGATTCTAAAAAATTATCGTATATGCAACATGTCGTACGGGTTTGATATATGTGTAATACAATTCAGATGGTAATGAAGGAATTCTCTCAAGCTATTGCTTGTTATATCTGTCATTTTTGGTGATGAATAGATATTCATCATTGTTGTCATTATGAGTTTCAATATGGTAACCATTATGATGGATATCTTTATAACTCAGTAGGGTACGAGTTAAATTAGGATACATCAGTGCAGGTGCAGCCTCAAGTTCCAATTTAGTAATCATAGGGAGAACTATGTGGTTCGACAAAAACCCACCATCACATAACCGCGACAAGTGATAGTTGTGATGTTTTGTTTACTCTTGATAAGAGTTTGGAAATATTTAATTTCCCTGAGAATTGTACTTGTGGTACTTCTATCCACTAAACAAATTTTCTTTTTCAAATGGATTGTTGTCACACCCCCAAAATTTTTGGATTTTGGGATGTGATTTGTCAGCATAATTAATACAATGATTTTCTCAATTTTCGAAAATTTTCCAAGCTTTATATAATTAACAGAGAATTTAGTACAGAAAAATAATTCAAAATAAAATAACATAGGTTATAATATTGAGTGCTTTGCATGCATGCCGGTTGCATTTAGTGGGTTTATATGTGTAAAGTTTTCAAAAATACGTTTAGAACCCTAATGGGAATTTTCCATAACTTTCTACGATTTGTTCCTATTTTTCTATAGCTAATTCAAATTTATGGAATGTGCTAAAATCTTTTTCATGAGCTCCAAATATTTTATTTGGGTTCCTCATGTCCAACTCTATCTCTGAAATGTTTCCTAGGATTTTTAGAATTTTCAGAATATTTTTCATGGTTTTAATATCAATTCTGGATTTATCTAGAATTATTTTATAACAGGAAAATAATTATTCCGAAAATTACAATCACCCTAAATCTTACTAGACCAGCCTTTAGGCTAAATCCATCCCACCACTTTATTGGGCCAAATTTCAAAGCCTATTCGCATTGGAATGGGGCAAACCACCTTTAGTCCCATATTGCTAATGAACCTGGAAGTGAGATGTTTTCTCCCTATATATACGAACCACCTCACCTCTGGAAAAGTCACACCATCGACCCCTTTGTTCGGGATTCCCTAAGGTAGTCTTCTTCCACCATATATATGGTAGTCTCTTTTTTTGAACAGTGTCTTATATATATATATATATATATATAAGTCCAAAGGGTGCCAATGAAAAGGCATGTCCCTTAGGGGTATAAGCCTAAGGTGTGCCATTGAAAGGGTGTGTCCCTTAGATTATGCTAATCATAATTATCCTAATTGATCACTAACTAAATAATCTGAACACATGATCCCCATGCCCAAATCCTAGCCTTGCCTCTTAATAGAAAAATCTGATCGGCACAGTGGATGAATTAGCACATAAAACAATTGTTAGCTTGTCCTTGTCCACGGTAGGCAGTTGGCACACAACAAATGCACAAGCATTATTATATACTTGTTAAGAGTAGATAGTACTCAAATGTAGAGAGACACAATGAGAGACACAAATGAATAGGAATGAATCCTTGTATTGATCTGATGAAGTGTTTACATATATATACTAGACCGAGGGGTGGAGACACACTCATTCTATAACTGTAAAAGGTTGTGTCCCTCCACCATTAGCAACTGCTAATGACATGATTAACTGGCTAATTGATCATTAACCAATCTAATCATAACACTCCCCCTTGATCAATTTGCTCAACGTAACCTTCATTGATCATCTTTCAACAATATTAACAATTCCTCCAGAAAAACCATGTGGGAAAAATCTGAGGAACATATTGATATACCACGTAAACCTCCTCAAAAACCAAATGGGAAAAAATAAGGAGTAAACCATGATATACTATTGCTCTATTTGAACTCCTATGAGATATACTCATAGTCTAGTTCAATGAACAACTAGCGCGTCTTTAGTTATCATCCGTAAAAAAACCCCTGTGGGGACAAATAGATGATAAGACATAGTCTTGCATCTTGTTCCATCTCAAACTCATATCAGTTTTAGGGAGCGATGCACGTCTTTGATATCCTCTCGAAACCAGATAGGGGAGAAGATATCATATGATATGTCTTGGTTACCTCCGTTAAAAACCCCGATGTGAAAAATAGAGATATGACATATTTCTTGTATTGATATTGCCTCATCAAAAACTTTATATGAGAAACCTTAAGAGGAAAAACTCATAAAAAGAAAAGAGTACATTATAATGCTTAACAGGTTATAACTCATGGGGATACTCCCCCTGAACCTTGCAAAACTCAAAGTCATCGTATACAAATTATACAAACACATATAAGTGTGAGAATCGATAGAGACTTTGTAGACAATTTTGCGAAGCACATGCATAGTTGATTTTGCAAGATGTTTATTCATCAAATGTATTAAAATACATGAGAATAAAACATTTTGTGGGCAATATTGTGATATTGCTCTCACATAACCTATCTACATTCTGGCAATACAAGTACCATTATCTTGATAGATAATGATGAGAGATTTTGATATTTGGGACTAAATTCACGAGCCTTTCAAGATTTGTCACCCATATCACAATGACATGTGGGGTAATCCTGAGTCAATGACATGCGGGTCAGGGTGGCAAATCTTGAAAGGCTCACGAATTTGATGTCAATTCTTGAAATTTCTCGATAATGATTAGTGATTTGATGAAATCATAGTTTATCACTCAACGAAGTGACACAATCATATGTAATACTTCGGAATGATATGTAGGAGTAACCATTAGAGTCTACAATGACTCCCATGAGAACTTTACCACCGAGACATCAGTCTATGATCTGGCATTTCTGGTAATGGGGATTAGTTAGCCAGAATCTTCATATCCCACTATGGTCATATCTCAACTCATCTTCTGACAAGTCAAGAGTCTTTAATACCACATAGATATTTGTTGATATTCTATGACTCCAGTCAAAAGACATCATTGGAGTAGCGCTACTATGAGCTAGCAAGTATCTACAAATGCAATGCCAGGCCTGTTGCAAATTGCATGATACATAAATGCTTTTATGGTACTATGGGTAATCTCAGGGTCAAATGGATATTGATCCATCTTTAGAGATTAAACTACCATAAGTGTTAATGGATATGATCACACAATATCAGTGAATATTGGTGGACCGATATATATATATATATATGCTCAAGTTGTAGACTTAAGCTTGATTTGGTTTTACCTGAATCTTCATCTCATAATCCGTGTAAAGATGATTGCATGATTTGTTACATGTGATCAGAGATGATACAAAACCCAAATAGGATTTCAACATAATCACACATATGCGATCATCGTGGTTAGAAGTAACCCATTTGAGGAAGGAACTCACACAATCAGTTGTACCACAATCAACTTGATCGTTTTCAAGTCATGAAGTGACTTGAGTTGTACACTACATATGTTGTGATTTTTATTCAAAATTGAAATCCATAGGGACTCGAATCCAAATCTATCAAATTCATAAGATCTGCCAATGATATAATATAAGAACATAATTTTCACACATACCATGATGTATGTTGCTAGATCTCTGCGTGAAACCAAATGCTACAAGCTCTTGCTATCTCACCACATTGCTTCCATAAAGAAAGCATTATGAGAGTAAAATGTTACTCAATCATATAACAAGAGCAATTCTCTTCGATTGCCACCTTTGATTTGACCCAAAAGGAGCGTTGGAAAACACTCTTTGCCTAGGACGTTTGGTCTGGATCCAGTAGGTGTACAGCAATCAGAAATGGAGAAGTGTCAACATGTGTAGACTTTGCATTGATTCAATAGAACCAATATAGCTTGTGAAAATATTGACCCTTAAACTCCATGTCATTTCCCATTACGACAGAGTTTGGGCGTTCCAATGATCCAGTGCCTATATATGTGTACACATATGCTCGTCTTTTGGATGTTTAGACATCCATTGGCTATGGATATGAGTATCCATAAGGTGTTGATCAACTTGATGTTGAATGTCATTTACTGTCTCATCTATTTCCACATAAGCTTACAAGAAGCCATATTTCATGTGACCATACTTCTCCCCCTTTTACTAGGAGTTGAGTGGTTTTTAGATGGTACCTCCACTCTTTCTGGCACAGTGACAATAGGAAATCAGATGACACCTTTGACAAGCAAATGTATTGGCAGGTAATATGATAAACATAGAACATATGCTGGAATAAACTCTTCATTAAATAAAGTGTTTACATCAGAGTGCTTCATAAATGAACTAAGCAATAACAGTGGAAGACTAATAAACTCTCAACTAATGGAGTCGTAATCCACAGGGACTCTGACTCGAAGACCACAGCTCAGTAGCATGGTAAATCTTCGGGAAACTCAGCAGCAGACTCATGCCCAATCCAATCTGTTTACCCATCCGGGATTTTGTTGAATAAAATGACAAGTGTAAGTAAACAATTACTTAGCAAATATAGCACGGGTATGAAGGCTCAAAATAGGCTAGACACGGCTCAACTGCATTAGCATTTTTAGTTGGTTCATTTTATCATTAACCAAATTACTACAAGTGAATGGAACCCAGTTGTAACCCAATTAAAAAAAGTGTAAGTGACATTAAACATAAATAAACATCATCTTCTAATCAAAAAGGATCCAGGCCGCTTGTGACCCTGAGCAAGGCTATCATGATAGATTTTACACTCTGCAGAGATTTCGTCCTTTACCCACCAGTCGCGTAAAAGTTCAAAAGAACTTTGCACCCAACCACTTACATCAACACTTCCGAGGTGTGACTACATAGGGACGCTACGAGGCTTTTCACAAGACACCCTAACAGGACGGTAGTCGCTAAGGTGCAATAAGGTGATGAGACTCTAGGCACCGAGATTGACTTATGCTTATGGAGTCACACCATAAGGGGGTCAATGGCATCCAGAGCGCGGGCATCACACCTAACAATGCGCAACGTGTGGAGTTCCCCATCGCAGGGACTCCCAACATGGGACTGGGTCTAACGAGACCTAGCCGAAGGGGCTACCGTCCTCAGTGAAATCAAGAAACACCATGTGCCTTACTTCCCATAACGCCGTCGGCCCCACCAGTAACCACTGGCAAGCTAGAGACGAACAAGTTACTTGACCGAGACCAGAGCCATAATAGTTCTAGCGGTGGCGACAGGCTCCTGGGTTGCCGCTTTAAGAACTGGACCTTAGGGAGAGACACTAGAGCAAAGCACACAGCACATGCCCCAGTTCCCTAAACCATGTTGCTAAAAAGCAAGTTTTATCATTAATGTTGAAGTGAACTGTTAAGTCAAAATTAATAGTTAAATAATGGTGACAGTAGCAGCGCATAGCAAAATCTACCCATATGCATAAACCCAAGGTAATCAAAGGATAGGAGTAAACAAACTAGGTACAACCTTAATAGGATAGGAGTAAACAAACTAGGTACATGCATATGAAAGTAAATGTATGTAAAAAGTGTGTTTAGGTAGTAAAGATTGTCCGTGCTATAACTTGCCTTCCTCAAAAGGCTGCTGCTGCTGCAAGTCCTACTCCGGAAAGTCCTCCACGTACTCGAAGTCCAACGCGAAAGGCTCACCGACGGGACACGAATCACCACACAAGCATCCACGCAAGCCAATACATGCAAACAAATAATAATCTATTAGAATAGTACACCAAACAATAGAAACAGTACAAATAAAGGTTTTAGAAATAATCTACGCTACACTACGAACACATGAGCGTGAAAATCAAACTAATCGGAGGGACCTCCTGGTAATTTTTAAAACGCTCCAGAGGCTTATTTATGAAAAAACAGGATTACGCATTAAAACTCGAGGGCCAACGCGTAAAAGGGGCTCGACAGGACCGCGGGTTCTATTTTCTAAAAGCTCCGGGCATTTTCCATAAGAAACAGGACCTATTCGTAATTATTTCTGAATAGGAATGGATCACGGGTTGAATACCAGAAAGTTGGGGGGCTCTTTAGCAAAAATAACGACACTGACCGGTATGGGCTTGTTTGACTTCGGGGGCGCGGCTAACATGGGCCATAGGATCTCGATCCTATGGCTCAGATCGGATCAGGGGGAGTGGCCGGCGGCGACACGGGGGTGGCGGCGCTGCTCGGCCGCGGCGGAAGCTCGCCGGAGCAGAGCCGATTCGGCGCTCCGAGGCTTCAATTGGCACGGGACTTGTCCCAATGGGACCAGGGCAAGATGGTGAGCAAGACTAGGGGGGTCACGACGAGGGGAAAGGCGGCGGGGGCGGCCAACAGCGATGACCCGCGGCGGAGAGACTCCGGCGAGCTCTTCCATGCGCGACAGAGCGAGAGGGGGGCGAGGAGTGGCTTGGGGTTTTGCTTACCGACGCGCGAAGTTGCCCCGGTGGTCGAGGGGGACGGAGCGGCGGTCGAGAGGGGAGAACGACGGCGGCCGAAGCTCGGCGGAGCTTGGAGCAGCCGCGCTGAGTGAGGGAGCAGCGCTGCGGAGGAATTGGGCTCGGGGAAGGCTTGGTGGGGGACTTGTGGTGCTGCGGCCGAGCTTATATAGGCCGGGGGATGCATCGGCATGCGAGCCCGGAGAATCGGCGGTGGCCGGCGTGGATCGGGGGATTCCCTAAGAGGGGAGATGCTTTCCTTGCTGGAGCGGCGCGAAGATGGAAGGGAGCATGGCGGGGAAGCTTCCAGGGGGCTTCGTGGAGCGCCCACGGCGCAGAGCGGGCCAGGATGGCCGGGCAAGGCGGCAGTGATTGCGCGCCAGGGAAGAAAGGGTGCGGGCGAGAGGTGGGAGGTGAGTCCGACATGCGGGGCCCGCCTATCAACCGCTGGGGAGGGAGGAGGAAGGCGTCGCGCGAGCTGGGTCGGCGCAGGGTGAGTGGGCCGGCTCGGGGGAAAAAGCGGTGGGGAGGAGGGAGCTGGGCCTCACGGGTGGGAAAGGAAGGCCTAGGGGGAGAGAGGAGGTGGTTGGGCCGGGGAGAAAAAGAGGAGGGTGCTGGACCGCGCTCGGGAGAAATAGAGGGAGCAGATGTGGAACGAGGAGAAAGTTTAGGGAGCAAAAATAGACTCGGCTGAATTAACTTTTCTAGGACTCCAAAACAAGGTGATTCAAATTCGAATTTAAATAAATTTAAATTCTCATTTGAATCACAAGCAATACAAAAATTAAATGCAGCAGCATGAATGCAACAAAAATATTTCTACAACTTCTATTTGATTTTAATATTCATAAATATTGTATTTAGCCTATATTAATTATGAACAAATTAAATGAAAGTCAATTAATTACTAATAATTTTAAATAGGCTATTTTTGGGTGTTACATACACATGGCAGCTCTCTAGGACCTCAAGATTGCTTTCACAGACCTTTTCTGCGCACTTTATCCTCACTCGTACGCACCCGAGACGAACTTTCCGATCGATCACCATCCCAAAGTTGCTCCAAGCCAAGCACTCTTAACCCCAAAGTTATTTGGAGATGAGCTTCCGAAAAAAAGTTGTAACTTATTGGTATGAGTATTTTACCGATCCTATTAAGCACTGGAGTGTCACATACTCACCCCCTTAGAAAATCGACGTCGTCGTCGGTCAACCCAGACCAGGAACGTCTCCTCCGGCCACGTCCATGTGCCTAGTACCAGCGTATGTGCCATGTTGTGTGACCACTCCGGGCCCACACCAGCCATGCGCACCATGCCTGCGCAACTGTGACCCATGCGTCCGTAAAACCGCAAGAGTCGGCTCTGATACCACGCTGTGAGGACCCGACCAAATTACCCTCATTTAATCAAGTTATCATCATTGATCAACCCAATGAAAGCAGAATAATTCTGATAATCCCTGAGATGTGCCCGATAATTTTTCTCAGGCGACACACCTCACAATCACATTATAAACACCTTCACAAAATATAAGCAAGTCCATACATAATCATCACACACACTTAAAAGTGATTCATGTTTACATCATTATGTCTTAGGAGTTTGTAGCGGAAAGTTTAACATCGCGCTCATATGATACATAACAAAAAAATAAAGGTTCACACTACATGCTACTAGTGCCCTTCCATACCGTCTACTGCTCCCACGCACCTACGTCCGGGGGAAAGAAGTACCCAAAGGCGGCCTCCGACTGCGGCTCACCTGAAACAACTTAACGGCAGCACCGTGAGTACAAAAAGGTACTCACAGGGCTTATCTACGATATGGTTATATACTTAGACTGACTCCAAGCATCAAACAATTGCATAAATAAAGTGATCATGTAACATGAGCTCAATTTTCCATCAGCTCTTTATAAACTCTACATTGAACGCGAAATTCATAGAGCGTGCTCATGACCGAGAGTGTGGCTATTGCAATAGATCAAAACCCTGCATGGGTGTACAACATTTCCCACACAAGGTGCGAGACCAACGACCATACCCACGACCAAGGATAAGTGTTAATTCATACCCTCAACCTTTCATATACCCACACCCGGAATTGAACGAACGGACGGAGCAAATAGATGCAACGGAACCGCCGACTACACCCCTTTTGACCCGCAGCGAATCCGCCCAAGACCTGATGTGACTTATACTACTTGGCTTATCATTACCATATTTAGACATGTGGTTCGTACGAAATAGTGCTCATGAACCCGGTAACAATGATATCAATCCTTGCTCATTATTCTCAATTGCTCACATTTTACTTTTCCTTGTCTATTCATGGTTGCCAAACATATAACCTATAACTCACGAGTAGTGGTGCCTTTGCCACCGCTCGGCTTCTACCGTAGCTAAGCATGGCTAAGCAATTTATTCGTGACACCTAGCATTCATACTTATCTATTGGAAGCATTCTAATTCAAGGTCGACAATGCAACAAATAGGTGCTAAGAAATCATGAATAAATAATATAGATAATGCGCAATCAAGACCATTGTACTCCATTGATCCAAAATAGGGAGAAAGATGCTTAGGGGCCTGCCTTGATGCTCAATGGAAGACTCGTCGGCAACGGGCTCTTGCTCAAGCTCACACTCTACAGTCTCCGGTGTCTCGGTCTCTACAAGAGTGCAATGATGCATAATAAGTAAAATGCCATATGATGCATATAATGCGATGATATGTATAAGATGATAGTAAATTAATGTTATCATGCTTCTACTATGTCACAATTAATTAATAACAACTATTAGAGCAATTAGCTATTAAGAATAACAAGGTTATGTTCAAAAATTGGTCCAGTGGCAGAACAGAAATACCTCGTCAAATGCCCGATAATGGTGTTTCCGATGATTCCGGCCACCAAACTCGATGGCAATTGAACCTAGTGCTTCTTTGGATGCTGGGGATTCCATTTTAGGGCTTAGCTTCTACATGCATAAAGGTTTAGTTGACCTACAGCTTCAATGGTGATTAATGGACGTAGGGAGCCATGGCTAGGCTCATGGGGCAGGAAGGGGAAACGATGGGGAAGGCTTACCTAGGATGGGAAAGGATGATTTTAAGTGCCACAACTTGGAGTAGAGCGGCGAGGAATAAGATCGGGCTTCACCTTGCTTCACCGGAGTTGGAGAAGAAGAACACGAAGAACAGTCTGATTCTTGCGAGCATGGGGTCGAGGTCATCATGGGGGAGGAGGAGCTCGTCGTCGGCCTGCCTAGCCCGTGGCCGTGCGCAGGGAATGAAGGGGCAGTGCAGCTAGGCGTCGAGAAAAAAAGAACAGGAGGGAGAGAGAGAAAAAAGGGAGGAGGAGGAGGGGAAGCCGGGGGGTTTTGGCGAGGGAGGGGGAAAACGGCGTGGGCCGCTGTCACCAGGCGCAGGAGGCAGCGCCCGACACGTGGCACATGCGCGGACAGCGCAAAACGACATCAAAATCGATTTTCGTCAGGGGTCGGACTGTCTGTGGGGAAGGATGGACAGTCGGTATAAAATCAACCAAAATTAGACAAAGACGGTTTCTAGCGTTTCAGAGGGTCAGAGAGTCCGTAGGTTGGGGTCGGACAGTCCATAGTTTGGGGTCGGACGGTCTGGCAAAACTGGAAATCCTGAAAAGTGATCCAGAGAGTTCTAAAAATCCAAAAAAAATTATAGTACCTAATATACCTCAGTATGAATCCATTTTACTTAAAACTGGCAAAATAGACACTCTAGGTTTGAAATAAAAATTCTTTCCGGAACACTATTTTTGGACTTTTAAGCAAGTTGTTTGACCTCAAGATGGCTTCTAAAAACGGGGAAAATCACCTAAATTCAAGATTCGCATAGTACTATTTTATGATGCCAACTTCCAGCACAGATACTATGATGAAAATCTAAGTTGCTTCACAAACCATATATTAACATCACATTTTTAATTAAATTTCAAGTCCAATATATTCCAATTGGGCTCAAACAATGCAAATATACTAGATATGATGCACATGTATGCTCCATGTCATGTTTAGGAAATTTGGGTTGTTACAAATTCCATGCAGCCGTGTCTTATATTCAGTAGGAAGAATACGTACTATTCCTTATTACAGATGAGAAAAAACAGATACCTTTCAGGATGGAAAGGAATCCGGATACATGTAACATCACTCTCAGGCGTGTTTGCTTCACTGCCACAGGTTACCACGCCATGGTGTGGCACCGTCATGGAAAGAAATGATCTGCTTGGTTGGTAAAACAGTTGTGGCAGTCATAGCTTTTTACCTCTGTCGCTAGTGTATTTTTGCGCCACTAGTGTGGCGCTGAGTCTGGGCGCCACAGCTTTTGTGTGGCAAGCAGTGGCTGGCAACCAAACGTCCTCTCAGTGCGGCTACATTCGTTTGGTTTATCAGCCATCAGTCAGCAGTACTTTTCTCTCAGAACAAATCAGCCACCAGCCACCAGCCAGCAGTATTTTTTTCTCAGAACAAATCAGCACCAGCCACTAGCCAAACGAACAGGGATGGTGAAAATACCACTTTATCATCTTTGCATCACAACCTACTCCTTGACAGTCCATTTCTCATGTAAAAAAGATATCAACTCCAATGGTAGCAATGCAGAACATTATTGCAGCGAAATCATATATGGCTGGACAATCCAACTCCAAAAATATTCATTTTAGTGTTGCTGTGAACCTTTGCAGCCTTGTCGACGCAGAGGATTGACAACAAAGCCGAGAACGCCCTAATTAAGGCCCCATTTGGTAGAGCTCTCAGAACTGATTCTCGGGTGAATCCAGGAGTAGCTCTGCCAAACAGTTTTTCAGATAAAAGTGATTCTCTGCTGATTCTGTAAAATGATTCTCTGAAATGAACTAAGATGCTGGGAGCTGTAAAAGTAGCTTCCCCTGATTATGTGAAGTGATTCTCCATCCTGATTTTGATCATTTATGCTAGAGAATCAAAGTGAAACACTCTCAGCCACAGAATCACTTCTCTCAGAGAATTAGCTCCCATAGAGAATCAGAATAAGATGAAGCTCTACCAAACATACCGTAAGTGACTGTTGAGCTTACTTCCGTCCGACTTGGTTTAGTCACCTTGATTGAGTAAATTGTGTGATCGATCAATCACAAGTAAGAGGGATATGAGTGAACTCACAACTTTCACTTTCAGTCATACATGGTCATTTTTTCAAAAAGTGCCAAATCGATCCATGCAACAAATTTCGTTAGTTCCGCTAATGAACAGATAAAAAAACGTCGGAATCCATAATACAAATTGCTGGGGCTTTAACCAGTTCAGATTGGGATAGTGGAGCTAGCTTCTTAGTTGGGAGAAACAGGCTATAAAAGAATCATTTAGAATCCAAATGGTATAGGAACCTATGCAAGTGACGCCATAAATCTCTATATTTTTGTGACGGGAGATTTTTTTTATCAACATCCTTTGACGACAACCAAATTCTTTCAACTGTGTGCTATATATTCAGCAGGAAGCATACGGACTATATTCTGTATTATAGGTGTACAAAATCAAAGAACTATTCCTATGGAAGGAATCTGAAAACCTATACATGTAACCCCACTCTCAGTGCTTACTGGATGAAAGACGCTCCTCTACATTGTGTCATAAACTTACAGGATCTTGCCTTGTGTTTTATATAATGAAAATGCCACTTTTACCATATTTGTATCACAACCTTTGTCTTGACATTCCATTTCTCATGTGCAAAAGGCATCCACTCCAATGGCAGCAATGCAGAGCATTATTGCAGCAAAATCACGGGATGGACAGTCCAACTACAAAAATACATCATTTAGTGTTGCTGGGAACCTTCACAGCCTAGCCGACACAGAGGCTGGACAACAAAAACGAGAACGGCCCAATTAATAAATGAAGGAAGGAGTTCCATAATTACTTTTGAGCTGACTTAGGCCCAACTTGATCGATCAATAACAAGTAAGAGGGCCATGGGTGAACTCATAACTTTTACTTGGGCCACTCAAGTTAGTAATGCATGATTTTGAGCCAGTGCGTCTAAATAAGCATTCCTTTCAAAAAACAAATACTATTAAGAAACAAAACCTTGTATATCTATATTCCTCAATAATTGTGTTTTTCTTTTTGCTCATGTAGGACACTAGCTGAGGAAAAAGGTGTAGTTTTCTTGAGGCAGATACTGGGAGTAGAACAAAGAAATGTGACCCTTCTAATTAGTTATCTAGCAAGTAGCACAACTCAAGTCCTTTCTAAATCAGCAACATTCCGAGACTCTCTGACTGGCACATGCGTTACGCGCTGATGCTTGTCTGGTCTACACTTGTTCAACCTTACATCCTGATGTTTCTTCATGATGCTCCTCTCTAGTACCATCCTCCTGATATTCCTCAGGTTTCCTCTGCTCTTTCTCGTCTTGTTCACTTTCCATCGGATTCACCTCGCAACATGGTTGAATCATAGTCTCCTTACTTTTAGCCCACAGCACACTGTAAAGTCCTCTAATAAGAAGGATTCCACCCAAAATGCTGCCGGTAAGGGGGGAAAAAGACAACCAAATTAAAAGATTATCCACGGTTCAGGATGCATTCATTCATGAACGATCGATGCAACTTATCACCTCCCATTAGTAATAATCTCTCCTAGTTACCTTCCAAGGTGGACAATCTCCCCTAGGAAGAATGAGGAACAGAAGATTGTCAAGACGAAGCAGAGGGGAAACCACATCGCGAGGAAGATGGGGCCTTTCATCTCCATGCACCATACTTGGAGATAGTTGCACACTCCAGCAACCACAAATCCCTGGGCCATCAATTTGATCCGCACAAGAAGCAAGAAGGGCACACCGTTAATGTCCTAATTATTACTTAGTTGAAGAAAGTGCGGCAAATTTTTAACCTTTATTCTATATAACGACACAGCTAAACTAATTATTTTAGTGAGAACTTGTTGAATTATAGGTGAATAGACCATATTTTTTCTATCAGCTTATACTTTCAAGTTTTTTTTTTGACACAAGCTTATACTTTCAAGTTGAACAGATCGGTACACAATATAAGAACAATTGCAGGAAGAGGCGATCATTATTACAGTGTAAACGACGGCCAGCAATCTGACATCTAGGCCAAGCTTCCAACTTGAGATGTCTCTCTCAGCCACGGCTGCCACGACGAACAGCTGCACTGTGCTGAACAAGGATTGTGTTACGGTCACAAGCATTTTGTTCGGGTACTCTTTCAACAGGGCAGCCTGCATAAAATTGATGGATATGTAATTAAGATCATAATACAGAATAATTTGTTTGCTTCCAACTGTAGCAAGCTCCAATCTGATGCATGGACTGATCGACGACCATGAACAGACCTGAAAGATGATCCACAGAGACCATATCATGTCACCGAGCAGCTTGAGGAATGTCCCTTTGATCCATGTCACCCGCCCCATTGGAATTGAGGAAGTGTGACCACTGTTGAAGAAGGTATGGTGATGGTTTACAGGGCTTAATGATGGCCCGGCAAAGAAGGCGATGAGGAAAATTCCTGCGAGGCAGAGAGCTACACCAGTAACCTTGGCTATTCCATACGCGCTTTTCAGATTTACCAGCTCCATCCTGAACATAGTAATGCAATTAACAAAACAAGCATTTGCTACTAGCTAGTAAGTTAATAGGTCTTATGGTAGTAGTGTACCTTAACAGCAAGGCTAAGCAGAAGATGGTGACAGGTTTGGAATTGCTAATTGCCGATTGCACAGTTGCTGATGTGAACCTCAGTGCTAAATTCAACAGATTTATAGCACATGTATTTCTGCAAAAGAACAAATGCTTGATGATTACATAGATCTTGAAGCATTACACACACACAAAGAGACACAAGGATGTACATATGCATAGATGTACATCTTTGCAGCAGAAAATGGTTAATATGAGCCTGAAGATGGTACAGCACCATGATATCCATACCCGATTAAGGCACATAAGAAAAGCTTCAAGAGCAACCCAAACGACATAGAACACACATTTTTCCTGCAAATTAAACAAACAAAGAATTCAGTGTGCATGAGGATCTGAGACCAGGTCATGTCATCGGTTTCCTTGCACCTAACTTCTGACCTGTAACTAGAAAGTTGGTTACCTTTCACGAAAAATCGCAATAGGCAGCAACAACACTGTTGCAGCTGCCTGGCAGTAGAAGGTGAAAATGAAGGTGTTAAACTCCTGGTTGAAGGCTGCCTTGAGGATGACGAACATGCCAGTATAAATGACTTGTATGATGATTGCTACTACGTAAGGCTTCTTGGCGTCCATCTCATCCGTATTCTTGTTGGGGAACAGGAAGGTGAATGGAGAGAGGTATATATGTGGGAATGAAGAGATGAGAGAAATGTGAAAGAGAGCAGAGAGGGTGCCCGGCTGTGCTGGAGACCATCGATGATGGTTGGTTAACTAGAAAAGGAGCTACTGGAGAAAGGGAATTTAATCAGGCCGGGAAATGAGTTGCTACCAGTAGGAAACTCTAGGCCTCAAGTTTAATACACTAAGACATATACACAAACATTATAAGAAAAACAAACACAGTTAAATATAATAGAACAGTGAAAGTTGAGTTATCCAAATCCCCCAGTACATTCAGCGGGTGGCTGGCTTTGTATCTTGAATTGAATGCAACAAAAGGTAAAAGGCACAAGGATGGCAGAGTCAACTCTGAACTGATCGAATCATCATCAGGATCTCAGAAATGTATTCTATTCAGAATCATCGATGGTGTTCATGGAAGACGCATGTGAGCTTTACTAATTATCAAGCTAAAAATCCAATCAAGTTTACATCGCCCAACCCAGGCCCTGCAAAAATGCTTCTTCAAAGTGTTGTCTAATTTTGTGAAAGTGTATACCACACTATGTACATCATTAGTTTACAACTAACTGTGGGGTATCGATGCCCAAAACATAATCTATTTAGGATCAGAGGGGTATATTACTCAGGAATACGTAGTTGGGTGGTAAACTTCGGCCAGTACGCGTAGGCCTCTCTGAGACAGAGAGCATAGTTTATTGAACAAAGTACTAGCTGCTATACTTTTATATTAATTTGTTGTTTTCATGAGGAACGAAAACCGAAAGATGCCTTAGGACACTGAGCAGTAAACAAAAAGCATGTTCGCAAACTGCAAGAAAGAAACCGTGGCCCTCCTCTAGCTTGTAAGTAGCATCTCCAAGAGATTAGCTAAAAAGACTAGTCAAATTTATTGATTTAGCTAGTCTCAAAAATAGATTTGACTAACAAATAACAAAGTAATCCAACAGATTCTGTAAAGATGGCTAGTGAGGTAGGTAGCTAAAAATGGCTAGTGAATAAGGTGGGATAGAGAGCCACTAAATTTGAAGAGTCATTTACAGAATCTGTTGGAAACGTTTTTTCTCTAATAATAGCTAAATTTAACTTTAGAAAAATGATTTGGCTAGTCTCTTGGAGATGCTCTTGTTAGAGAAAAAACGTTTCCAACAGATTCTGTAAATGACCTTCCAAATTTAGTGGCTTTCCATCTCACCTCATTCGCTAGCTATTTTTAGCTAGCCTACCTCACTAGTCATCTTTACAGAATCTATTACTCCATTGAATTAGATGACTTTCTATTTTTACAAATGGGCTATAATCTCCATATTTAGCTAACATAATATAGAGTCTCTTGGAGACGCTCTAACAAGGAAATCTGTAAATTGCTCCTGATAGTATTCAACTGCTGCGACAAAATCTGTAGATTTAGCCATGTGCTTACTCGTGTTCCGAGAAATTCCCAGTTAAGTAGCTAATACACTCCTAGGACACCTAACACGCTTCTATATGGAAAAAATAATCAACCATAAATACAAACACCCGTAATTGGGCCCCGTCAGGGAACTCTTCAATGCAACAGGTGTCGTATGGGACACACTTGTTAGCGTTGGGTTTTTTGGTGCTTCGACCTCTAGTGATTGGTAATTAATGGTGTGGTATAAGACACGTCTCGTTGATCCCTGGGGCTGTGTTGTGGTGGGTTGGGGTGTGCTGGCAAAGCCATGGCGACGACGTCTTTGAGCTATTTTGGAGTCGATTTTAACGAAACATGCCAGAAAAAAGATTACTAGAGTTTGGTTTATTAGGGAGTTTGAGTTTCTTCTTTCTTTAATTTTGTGTTTTTCTTTGATACTTTAGATTTTCAGATGTCTTAGCTACATGTTCACTTGAAATATGTATCTTACCTTGTAATAAACGTAGTCTGATGCATTGTCGTAAGAAGATGACTAAAGCCCAAAGTTTCGGGTGTGTCTGATCCTAGGAACTAAAGTTTAGTCCCTTGAATAAGTGACAATTAAAAGCATTAAACATAAACTAATTATAAAACTAATTGCATAAGTCATGTCTACTCCGCGAGACGAACCTAACAAGCCTAATTAACCTATAATTAGTACATAATTATCAAATTATTACTATAGCAATATATTTTCTAATCATGGACTAATTAGGCTTAATATATTCGTATCATAAATTAGTCCTCGCTTATGTAATGCATTTTTTAATTAATCTATATTTAATACTTCTAATTAACATTCTTTCATTCGATGTGATAGGACTAAAACTTTAGTCGCTGGAACCAAACAGGGCCTAATTATCAACACAAACAAGGAAAGAGTCTAAATTACTACCCAGTTATGAACAAAGTTCGGATAACCCATAAAAATGTTTTGGTTCATTTTACCTCCACAACTATCTAAATCGGTCCGATCTACCCATTTATAAGATTTGTCTTTTTTATTTCTCCATGCACAAGTGGTGTTTTAACTTAAAATTTTGTGAGATAATAGATACCCATATATAGTATTTTTGAAAAATATAATACAATTTTGTCATCATTACTTATTATAAAATTTTGTTTGGTAGAGTTAATTTATTATTACATATCATAGCCTTTCAAAATAATAATAATAAAATCATAATATATTTTTTAATATAATTTATGAAGCGATCTATCATACCACAAAATTTTAACTGAAAATAACATATATGTATGGAAAAACTACCACAAAATTTTAACTGAAAATAACATATATGTATGGAAAAACAAAAGGAGATATCTTATAAAGGGTAAACTGGAGCGATTGAGATAGTTGGGGGTGTAAAATGGACCAAAACATACTTAAAAGGGTTATCCGGATTTTGTCCATACTTGAGTAGTAATTTAGACTTTTTCCAAAAGACAAACACCCGTCCTTGTTCAGTGAACCAGGACGCTACTGCTACTAGTTGACCCACCCTTAATTTACATTCTTTTGATTGAATTGATCTTTCTGATAATTTTAGGGACACTGCCAGAAAATTTTAGCTCGCTAAAATAATTTGACACTCATATATAGTCTTATTAGTTTTACTTGGAGGAAACCTTGCTTTTCGTATTATTATTTCCTTTTGCTAACGTAAAGACTAATGACTCGTATTATATGTGAGGAAGGTCAGTTTCTATGTGCCTGCATTGAACCGCGCTACCCTGCAGTTTTTGCCTGCTGTACCTATATATAGTCCTGTGCCTGGGTGTACGCGAAGTTTGCTTGGACGACTCATTCAAATATTGCCTCCGGAGAATAGCTCGATCGACCAAGCCAGACAGCTCACCTCACAACCCTTTTGATGGTCTCGATCTCGGGTCTCCTGATATTATCAGAGATTCAGAGCATTGCATGCATCTCCGTGGTGATGCATGCATCAGCGTACAAGTCAGTTTCTTGAGAACAGTACGTCTTGATCGATCTCCACGTGATGCTCATCGATCGGCTGCTCTGGTCGGTCGCGCAATTGCCGTGATTGATCTGTTGCCTAGTACATAGTATCATGCCTAGTACAATAGTATATGTTTTCCCTTGTCCATAGGGATACGCGCCAGGCAGTTTCGTCAACCTGCATCTTCCCTTCATCATCTTAAAAAAAAAACTGATCAGGGTTCATGCTTGAAGCAGAAGACAACGCAATCAGTATTATTGGGTGACATAAAATAACGCTAAAGACGACACGTACTGACACCAGCAACATCCATCGAGACCACTACGGGAACAGCGGGTTTGTCGGCAAACCCAGAAAAAACACAGCGGGTTTGTCAGCAAATACAAATTTTACCGATTGTGTAGACGATACTCAACATTAAAAAGTGTAACGGACGATGAAAAGACGGCGCGTGAGGAAATTTTTATGAGGTTTAGCTGGGTGTTACACTCGGCAAAGCATGTGTAAGGGCAGACACTCGGCAAAGCTGTCAGACTTTGCCGAGCGTTTGGCTAAAACAGTGTTTTCTGTCAAAACACCTGACAAAGTGACCATCCAGTATCTATTTTTATTTCTCGGTCGCATATAACCTACCCACTCAAACAAACATCACAGACAGTTCATATATATAACAATAAGTATCATAGGCAGCTGATAAAGATAAATTCACAACCATAATTCAATAATAAGCATAAATCCACACATAAATCCATAATTTCACAAACAAATTCATTCACAACCACAAGTAGTCCTTAATAATCCACAAATCACGACAAATAGTCCACACATCACTGAGAGGGTGGGAACAGAGCGCGGCACGGACGCTACAGGTCTCGGTCTTGTTTAGGCACTTCATTTGATGTCGCCGATGGAGGATTCTGCACAAAGAAGAATATATTACATGTTTACTCAAGTTCTCTATGTTCTCTAAGTTCTCTAAATTCTCTAACTTATATAAGGTAAGCAACTTATTGAATAAAAGTATAAGGCTGTCAAGTGACTCACAGGAGAAATGGGAGGACGTGGTGGAGGGAATACCATCCGCTCACCAATACTCTGCATGTAGCTATACATCTGCTCCATCTGTCGCTACCTCTGGCGCTCGGCCTCCTCAATCCGTCTCTATTGCTCGTCCTCCCTCTACTGGACCCTCAGCTCCAGTTCCTCCCGTATCCTCCTCTCTTCTTCCAGGTGGGTCTGCAATATTTAATGAAAATGTTACAATACAAAGCAAACATAAGTAAAAATGAAGGAACAATGAATAAGACAGAAATAACCTAAAGTGTCTGCATCCCGAAGTGTGTAGCGGTCACACGTGGGCATATGGCCAAGTGAGCGCTAATGCTCCTGGCTCGAATCTGGGAGAGCGTGGGAGTACTAGCCGTGTCGAGGGTGTTGTCGCCGAGATAGTACCACCCATGTTTCTTGCCTCCTCCCACCCTCATGACCATTACTCCATCAAGGTTGCGAGCGCTCGGAACGAAGTCTGGCCTATGGACCTCCTTCGCCACCTCTGTGTATGCACTAAGGCGACTATAGACGGTGGCGTTGTTGTATGCCGAGGGCGGGTCCTCCGGGTTGTACTGGACATCGGAGGTCACCTTGCCCATTGTGGGCCAAAGCAAATGCCTTGAACCGGTTGCAAGGCTCCCCACCATGTGAGGACAACTGAGAAAATAAACATTAACATTAGTAATTATGCAGAATTGAGTGTGCGAATAAAGAAATGATTTGGCATACCCATCTTTCGGCATTCTCGTCGAGGGTAAGGCTACCCTGATGGTGTGCTACATCTGGCATCAGCAAACATCGCTCCCGGCAAGCGTTGTGCATCTCATCCCACTCGGGGTTGCACCACTTGTCCACTATCGCCTCCCAGCAATGGGAATGCGAGGCGCACCACCACGGAATCGCATACAAGTCATCAACTATACGACATATAACAAGATTAAATTAAAAGTACTTAATCTCAGAAAAAAATATAATCAATGTTCTAGATTTACCTCCAGGTATGGCTCCCGGGTCAGTCTCATGTTTCTTGCGTCCGGTTTCGCAACCTTCACATTACATCCAACATAGTAATCAATGACGGCTTGGATGCGCGCCTCGTAGTGCATGTCCTTCATTAGCTTGCCACAGGCTGTATGTACCACAAGAGCCACCCTCTACTCGAATCCTGGATCGCATCTGAAAAAATCTTGCATATATACGCGATGTATCCGGACATTATTTCAAGAATGTTCAATTAATGTGATGAGTTGAGCAATTTAGTGCAAGAAAGACTTACCCACAGCTCGGCCTATACCTTCTCAGCCTTGTTGGTGAATACCCTGCCATCCAGATCTTCGAAATTGGGAATGGCGACGTAGTGGTCAAACGTGTAGGCTGGCTCCATCCTGCCGGCAAATTGAACTAGATCCAAAAAGTGTTCCCAGCATAGAAGACCCGATGTTGTTGACTTTGCGCTTGTGAGCACTCGGGGAGACCAGGCTCCAAGACCTGCCCAAGTGATTAAGATAAATTGTTAGTTTTTATTGTGATTCCAACATATGAAATGAAGAGGTATTGATAACATCTAAAATAACTTACCTTTTGCCTCTCAATTGAATCATCGCATGGCTCTCAAGGGGTATCGATCGCTTCGGGAGGGTCGAAGGACCTCGCGACCATACAGACGATTATCCAGAGGAAGTGGACCCCCTGCTGCTGCCGCCTCCTCCTCATGCTCCCCTCCCTCATCCACGTTCACGTCCTCATGCTCCTCGGACTCCTCCTGCTGCTCCTCCGCGGAAGGAACCAAGTCATCCTCGGACGAAGTCGATGAAGACTAAGGTAAAGGGGACGGTGCCCTGCCTCCACCCTTCTTTCGCCCCTGCCTCAACCCTTCTTGCCGGACGACTCAGCTGCATTGGACCCTCTATCTGCATCGGACCGTCTGCAGTAGAGCAACATGACGTTCCTCAAACTACCGCCCACCATCTTGGTTCAATCACCTGTAATCAAAAAAGGATAAACAGAAACATAAGGACATTCAAAATAAACAAAAAATATGAACCAACATAAAGTAATTAGAAAGAGATGCAATATATACAAAAAACATACATTTGTTAAAAATAATCATCATGATCAAGATTAGTTGGATCATAAGTATCATCATCACAATCATGCATTTCGAGATTATCATTCCCATGCTCCAAAGGAGGAGGAATGTCGTTGTCACTGTCATTTCATAAACGTAATCTCTCAAGTAACTCCAAGTCCTTCACATTATAAACCACAACTCCAGTGTTCTCGTCAACAAACCTTTCTTCGTCTAAATCCATTTCGACCGCTTCGGTTAAATCTATCTCAAAACTCCCTTTTAGCCCATCTTCTTGGAAGAACTCTCCATCATAGGTGTTTGGGTCTATGTTATAATCTTCATTGTTTGGGACTGATAGTTACCGTGTGGCGATACCTTTTACACAACATCCCAACCATCGAGATGTTTGTCGGTTTTGCACGGGTATGATAGATAATAAACTTGGGTGGCCTGTTGAGCCACAACATAGACATCATCTCCTGGTAAGCCAGATGAATGTCGAATTTTGACTAGCCCTAGATTAGGGGTTCATCTCACCATGGAGGGATCAAACCAATGGCATTTGAATATAACAGGATTAAGAGGCTTGCATTAATGGAAATTAAGTTCATATATTTCTTCAAGTCTCCCATAATACTCGACCCCATCAAGGCTTGGCGTACAGACTTCAGTATTTGTGGTCCTTCGATTGAGCATCCTTTGCTCATGGCTTGTTGTGCGAAAACGATAACCATTCACGTCATATCCGTTAAATGACCTAACCCTATAGGCACAACCATCGGCAACCTGTCTCAACTCGACACTCATAGACGCATCGGTTTGGCCCTGCAAGTTCAAGTAGGATAGTTCGTTATATTATTGACACATACGAGCAATTTTTTAATGTCAAACTCAGTACAGACTAAAATTTTAATGTACCTTCCGTTTGAACCAAGAAGTGAAATGGGGCAATCCATTTCCCGCACCCTGTCTAAGAAGGGTATCAACTTCATGTGGGGTAGGATCCCTTAATTTGCCCCATAATTGATAACAAATTCCCTATACGAATGAGAAACAAAAGGGTTGGATGCAGAATAGTGACAAGATGCTCGAGAACAAGTTTGTTGAGAACTTATCGCATGTACGGCTCAACTACGGATAGGTTGGTCAACACATATAGCATGATAGCGCACCACTCTGCAAGTTTCAAGGTCTTGTTGGTGGCATAACTTTCACTTCCAAGTTGCCCTCGGAAAATGCTGAAGTTCGATTTAACTTCACTAACTTTGTAATGAGGGGGTGGATTATGCACGCTAGGATGGTTGTCAGCATAGTATTTTGTTGTGAAGTTTGATACCTCCTTCAGAATGTATGCCACTACAATAGAAGCTTCAATTTTGCATTTATTTTTACATTTAGTTCAAAGAACCTTTTGACATCTCTCAGTTGAATAGCACCAATAGTTCTGCATAGCCCTCACCCCCCACCATCGTGTCTCATATGGAAGGTGCAAAATCATATATATGTTGCATCGAGTTGAAAAAACCGGGTGGAAAAATCTTCTCCAACTTACAAAGCAACATAGGGGCAAGTTTTTCCATTTATGCAATCACGGTCTGAGACAACTCCTTAGCACAAAGTTGGTGGGATAAATTGCTCAACTCTGCCAGCACTAGCCAGACATGTTTGGGGACATAGCCTCGAACCATCACCGAAAGAAGCCACTCAAGCCATATGTGGTAGTCATGACTCTTAAGCCTGTTGATTCGCATAATAGATAAGTTCACTCCCCTCTTCAGATTCGTTGCGTACTCATCAGGGAACTTTAATGTTTGGAACAAACTTAGTACTTCCCTCCTTTGGTCCCTCGTGAGGACGAAATCGGCCTATGCTTTTTTTCATGATTTGTCGTCTCTGAAAGGCGGTATTTCTAGCTTCGGTCTATTGCATATCCTCGTTTGATCCAGTCTAGCCTTTACATTGTCTTTTGTTTTTATCAGGAATGTCCATGATTGTACCCCAAGGTGCCTCGGCAAGATTTTTTCAGTGTGCATTACATCAATGTTATGTGGAAGAAGAAAATCATGCATGTACGAGAGCTTCCACAAGCCCAATTTATGAGTCCAGGCATGTTCCTCACCATATCCCACAAAACCACCTTCCTACCCGACCTCGAGAGCGTCTAACTGAGCACGAACCTCCGTGCCTGTCATCATCTGTGGTGCATGGTTTTTAACTATGACACCTTTTGTAAAGTTCTTGATGTCTCATCTGAATGGATGGTCAAGAGGGAGGAATTGACAATGTTTGTCGAACGAAGAATATTTTCCACACTTCATCAACCAAATGAACTTCAGAGATGCCTTGCATACTGGGCATGAGAACTTCCCGTGAACACACCAGCTACAGAATGTCCTATACACCGGCATGTCATGTAGGGAGTAGTCGTATGAAACATGCATTCTGAAGTTTGTCTTTGTAGTTCGGTCGTATGTCCATACACCTTCCTCCCAAGCATGGACAAAATCATCAATCAGAGGCTCCATGTACACACTCATATTTTTTCTGGGTATTTAGGAATAATTAATGATAAAAATATGTTCTGTCGTTGAAAGAGGACGCCAGGGGGAGATTTAGAGGGATAAAAAACATGAGCCAACAAGTGTATGGGGCAGCCGTAGTTCCAAAAGGATTGAATCCATCTATTGGCAATGCAACACGTACATTCTGAGCTTCTGGAGCCTTGTCATGATGAATCACATCAAAGTTTATCCATACTTCACCATCGGATGGATGTACGAGCTTATCGTGATTGTATCGACGTCCACTTTTGTGCAATGTCATCTGTTTTGCAGATTCCTCGATCATGTAAAGTCGTTGGATCCTCGGTATAAATGGAAGGTATCGTAGGATCTTCATGGGTATTGCGAGCTGCCTCTTTTGGCCATCACCAGAGTCTACCTCCACAAATCTAGATGACTTGCACTTTGGACAGTACTTTGCTTCTGCATATTCTTTCCTAAATAAGATGCATCCATTCGTACAAAGCACGAATCTGCTAAGATGGCATCTTAAGTGCACAAAGAAGTTTATGTGACTCGTACATGCTCGTTGGCAGAATATGATCTTCCGAAAGCAAGCTTCGAAGGTGTGTCGACCACGGCTAAACTGGGACTTGACGGCCATTAGATGTGCAATGGCATCCAATTGAGAAACCGTAGTATGCGAGTGAGGGGGTTGTTGTGCCACTGACAACATGTCATAATAAGCCTTTATGGTTGCCTCCGGCTCCTCCATAGGTCCATCATCGAAGTGTGCTTCATCATAGTCATGTAACATGTCTCCTACCGCAGCATCATCAATGAAAGCCTCGATGTGTTGTCTCACGACCTCGTCTCTCACACGATCAGCCTCACCATGGCACATCCACCGGGTATAGTTATCCATAAATCCACTCTTACCCATGACCTCCTTTGTTTGGCGTTTATGGTTCTCACAAACTGTACATGGACAGAAAGTGGAACGCGCCTCTTTAACATTGGCAAAAGCTTGATTCAAGAAAACTTTAGTCTTGTCAATCCATTCCTTGGTCAACTCACCCTAACTTGAGCGGCCAGTGTACATCCACTCACGGTCATCCATCCTCTAACATAAGAATGAAATGCATCTACTGGATTTTTATATGTCTAATAGGTGAAGATAGGTTATAATCCCACCCGAGAATGTGTAGACGGGTTAATTTCCATGCTCTACTCGTATCCGAGATAGAATTTTGGCAGCACCTCCCCGTTGTTCTCCAAATACATGTCCTATCACGGAGATTGTGTATCCGGAGAACAACAAGGAGATGATGCCGAAACTTAGCCTCGGATCCAAGTAGAGCATGGAAATTAACCCATCTACACATCCTCAAGCTGTCCAAAAAATGTGGACGATTCGAAACAGATACAGTTATACATATGCAAAGATTCGCATATTCACAACCGTATCTCTTTCGAACGGGAGACGCCTATCTAGGTTACATTATCTACGAATAGGATATGGAAAGATAACTATTTTACACCTGCTCACCAACGGGCTCGACGGCGGGTGAGGCAGTGACGCTCGTATCAGTGCAGACGGCGGACGACGGCGTGCGGCGGAGCGTAAAAGCCGATGACAGCACAACAGCCTCTCAATTGTTCAACCACATACACAAGGACAACCACATGCATTGTTCAATTTTTATTATTTCTTGCCCTCAATTGCATTGTTTGCAAAACAAATGAACTACATACACAAGTAATTGCAATGCAGAAAGAGAAAACATAAAAAGGACCACACACATGCGTAGCGGCAGCCGACAGCAGCGGGCGGGGACGAACGAACGTGACCGGGGGCAGCCGGGGGTGGCCAGGAGCTCGCGGGAGCAGCCAGCAGACTACCTATTTATTAGCTACAGTGATACACAATAAAAATAAGACAAATGGCAGAAATTAACACATTATAAAAAACATAATGTAATTACAAAGAACTAGAAATTAGCATATTATAAAAAAACATAATAGAGAGCATGCAGAGTAAGCATGATCCTAGCTATATAGCAGAGTAAGAAGACAGTGCACTCATTTCAAAGATCAGACAAGCTAGACCAACATAAATGAAAAGGTAACCCGCCTTGTACATGCTTAAACTCTTTGAAAGCTACAGATACTTTCCAACCAATGTAGTTACACGGTCAGCTAATAACATTTTCATAATGCATAGACAAATACTAGTAATGTCTAAATTAATCTAACATAAGAAATATATGTGCACGGACATAAGGATATATAAGGAGCATGAAGCCAATATGGCTTAATTAACTATAACTAGGACTTATCCATTTAGATTTCAATCATAAACCCGCTGATGGTGTTGGCTCTGACGATGCCGGGTCTTCCCCTTCCCCGTAGGCCATTGAACTCAATTCAGCTTTCCATGACGTCTAGTCATCAATTGGTTGGATGCCCAGCCATGCTTATAACTCACCTTGTACTACTTGCGCATGGACAGTAAGACAGCTATGTATATTTGTTTTAGATCATGATAACGCACAAATTGCTACTGAGCAAGGATCTAGGTACACCAATTAAACCATGGGTATATAATGATCTGAAGGATCGAGATGGAGACCAGAGAGGGGGGAGTGAACGGGAGCCGATAAAAATTTCTCTCGCTAGAGCAAATCCGGCCTATATCCCAAAATCACTTTCGATCGTGTCCAACTCCCTTTCTTGCCAAAACCACGAAGCCATTGGAGTGCTTCTGGTCCTAGGAACAAGATCCAAGCTTCCCAAACTAGCCAATACAGCGGAAACTCAAACTCACAACTCAGCTCAGCACACAGAGCCAAATCGGATAGACCGGGTTTGGAAACCGGTTAGACCGGATTTGGTCTGGAAATCCCAAACAAAGCAACAACCTCACAACAGAGACCACACCACTTCAGAAACACTCCCAAGACAACAACAAGTCCATCCGCAACCAAAAACTCGAGGAACGACACAGAGGAGCTCCTGTGCCAAAACCGATCAGACCGGTTTGCCCAGGCAGAACAGGAACAAGCGTCCGCGAGGAAAACCAACCTTATCTCCGATCGATCTCACGATTCATCCCACAGATTCAAACGAAACTTTGGAGATAGGTGGGATACATCATGAACTAGTCATGGCTCTAAAATCTTCCCAAAATTCGCACTAAATCGAGATGAATCGAGGATCTAAGACACAACCATCCTTTTGCTAGGGTTTCTCCAAAATCCACCAAATTTGAGGTTCTTTCCGAGGATTAAGAGGGGTAAATCACTAGAAAAGGATCACTAAAGACCCAAGAGTGAATCCTGTTGTGATATGATCCAAATTCATAGACGGAGTGAAGCGGAGGCCCATCACCAGAGGTTTGGGCCGGAGCAAGGGGTACTGTGTTTTTTTCTCTCATGAGCGCACAGTTTAGTCCCACATCGGCAACGCAACCAAGCTCGGTCACGTGAGCTGCCTATATAATAGAGCTTTGCCCTTGATGAATAAATCACCCTCTTGTAAGTTGCCAATAGGCGTTGTAAACACACACCTCATATAGTAAAGTTTTGCTGGCTGGCGCCCGTGGTTTTTCCCTTCTACATTGGGAGGGTTTCCACGTTAAAATCTCGTGTCTCCTGCGGTTTGATTCCTTTACTTCTTGTCGTTTATTCGTCAGCATTTACAACAAGTGGTACCAGAGCCGGTTTCAGATTCGGTTTCCTTGATGTCGACGACGATGAAGTTTGATCTACCGCTGTTGGATTACAAGACGAGGTTCGCGCTGTGGCAAGTCAAGATGCGGGCTGTTCTGGCGCAAACTCATGATCTCGATGAGGCGCTGGATAAGTTTAGTGGCAAGTCGTCCAACGAATGGTCTGATGAGGAGAAGCGCAAGGATCGTAAGGCTCTGTCTTTAATTCAGCTTTATCTGTCTAATGATATTCTGCAAGAATGTCTGCAGGAACAGACTGCTGCAGCACTCTGGCTGAAACTGGAATCGATCTGCATGTCGAAGGATCTAACCAGTAAAATGCATATGAAGTTGAAGTTGTTCACGCTCAAGATGAAGGAGGGTGATTCAGTGATGAGCCATATATCTGTGTTCAAGTAGATCGTTTTTGACCTAGCGTCGATGGAGGTTAAGTATGATGATGAGGACTTAGGTCTCCTATTGTTATGTTCTCTGCCAAACTCTTTTACAAATTTCCGTGACACCTTGTTGATGAGCCGTGATGAACTAACCGTTTTGGAAGTTTATGAGGCACTCCAATCAAGGGAAAAGATGAAAGGCATGGTGTAGCCTGACGGATTGTCGTCGTCCAAGGGCGATGCTTTGCAAGTGAGAGGCAGACCGGAGCACAGATCTTCCAATGAAAGTAATGATCGTTACAAGAGCCAAGAAAGTAGAGGGCGTTCTAAGTCCAGACCACCCAAGAAGTTCTGTAAGTATTGCAAAAAGAAATCACATTTTATTGAGGAGTGTTGGAAGCTTAAGAACATAGAGAACAGAAAAAATAATTCGGATGGTAATGCCTCTGTTGTTTCTGGTGCTGGGAATACTTCTAATTCAGGAGATTGTCTGATTGTTCTTGCTGGTTGTGTTTCTGGTCATGATGAATGGATACTTGATTCTGCATGTTCGTTTCATATCTGCACTAACAGAAATTGGTTTAGTTCGTTTAAGCCTGTGCAGAAAGGAGATGTTGTGCGTATGGGAGACGATAATCCATGTGACATTGTGGGTATCAGCTCAGTTCAGATCAAGGCTCATGATGGCATGACACGCACGCTACAGAATGTGAGATACATACCAGGGATGACCAGAAATCTGATTTCGCTCAGCACACTTGATGCAGAAGGATTCAAGTACTCCGGTTCAGGCGAAGTTTTAAAGGTATCAAAAGGTTCTCTTGTTTGTTTAGTAGGTGATCTGAATTCTGCAAAGTTATATGTCCTAAGAGGAAGTACTTTACATGGTTCTGTTTCTACTGCTGCTATTACTAATGCTGAACCTAGTAAGAATAACCTTTGGCATATGCGTCTTAGACATATGAGTGAACTTGGTATGGCAGAATTGATGAAGAGAAACCTACTGGATGGTTGTATTTTGAGTAGCAAGAAGTTCTGTGAGCATTGTATTTTCGGGAAGCATAAAAGGGTAAAGTTCAACACTGCTGTTCATACCACCAAAGGTCCTCTTGATTATGTACATTCTGACTTATGGGGTCCTTCTCGTTAGCCTTCTTATGGTGGTGCTCGTTACATGCTTACTATTATTGATGACTACTATAGAAAAGTATGGCCTTATTTTCTGAAAAATAAAGATGATACTTTTGCTGCTTTTAAAGATTGGAAAGTGATGATAGAAAGGCAAACTGATAGGAAGGTGAAGGTGCTTCGTACTGATAATGGTGGAGAATTTTGTTCTGCTGCATTTAATAATTATTGCAGGCAGGAAGGCATTGTCAGGCACCACACCATACCGTATACTCCACAGCAAAACGGTGTGGCTGAGCGCATGAACAGGACCATCATCTCGAAGGCTCGTTGCATATTGTCCAATGCACGGATGAGCAAGCGCTTTTGGGCTGAAGCAGCTAACACCGCATGCTACTTGATAAACAGGTCACGTTCTATTCCACTTAATAAGAAAACACCTATTGAGGTATGGTCTGGCACACCCGCTGATTATTCACAGTTGAAAGTTTTTGGCTGCACTACTTATGCTCATGTTGATAATGGAAAATTGGAGCCTAGAGCTATTAAATGTCTTTTTCTTGGTTATGGTTCGGGAATTAAAGGATATAAATTGTGGAATCCCGAAACTGAAAAGACTTTCATGAGCAGGAGTGTTGTTTTCAATGAACCTGTGATGTTTAATGACAGCTTGTCCTCAAATCATGTTCCAGATAATTTTAATAAAGGGCTGCAGCATATGAGCGTGCAGGTGGAGCATGTGGATGATGATACAGACGAGCAGGTGGAGCCGCCTGTGGATGATCAGGAAAATCAAGCTGTTGATGATGAGGCTCATGATGATGTTAAGCACTTACCACCTGATTTGTAGCTATTGCTCAGCGCAAGTCAAAGAGAAATTGTGGACCTCCTAAACGTCTCATTGATGAGTGTAATCTAACCCATTATGCTTTGAGTTGTACTAAACAGGTGGAGAATTCACATGAGCCGACCATATATGTTGAGGCCATTGATTGTGCTGATAAAGAGAAGTGGATTTCTGCTATGCATGAGGAGATGCAGTCACTTGAGAAGAATCACACATGGGATGTTGTACCATTGCCAAAGAAGAAGAAGACAGTCCGCTGCAAGTGGATCTTTAAGAGAAAGGAGGGTTTATCTCCAAGCGAGCCTCCAAGGTATAAGGCAAGGTTAGTAGCGAAAGGCTACAGTCAAATTCCTGGTGTTGATTATAATGATGTTTTCTCTCCTGTGGTAAAGCATAGTTCCATTCGAACATTCTTTAGTATTGTTGCTGCACATGATCTTGAGCTCGAGCAGTTAGATGTGAAGACTGCATTTCTGCATGGTGAACTTGAGGAGGATATATACATGGACCAGCCAGAAGGGTTCATAGTGCCAGGCAAGGAGAATTTTGTGTGCAAGTTGAAGAGATCCTTGTATGGTTTGAAACAGTCCCCTCGTCAGTGGAATAAAAGGTTTGATTCATTTATGCTGTCGCACGGCTTTAAGAGGTCTAAATTTGATAGCTGTGTCTAAATCATGCATGTTAATGGATCACCTATTTATTTGCTCATTTATGTTGATGATATGTTGATTGCTGCCAAGAGTAAAGTCGAAATTGCTAAATTGAAGAAAATATTGAGTAGCGAATTTGACATGAAAGATCTTGGTGCTGCTAAGAAAATTTTGGGCATGAAAATTACTAGAGATAGAAAATCTGATGTGCTATTTCTTAGTCAGCAGAATTATATTCAGAAAATTCTTCAGCGTTTCAACATGGATGATGCTAAGCCTGTCAGTACTCCTATTGCAGCTCATTTCAAATTGTCAGCTGCTCAGTGTGCTAGTACAGATCAGGATATTGAGTACATGTCTAGAGTTCCTTATTCTAGTGCTGTTGGTTCTTTGATATATGCCATGGTCTGTTCTCGTCCAGATTTATCTTATGCTATGAGTCTGGTTAGTAGATATATGACTAATCCTGGTAAAGAACACTGGAAGGCAGTTCAGTGGATTTTCAGGTACCTCAGAGGCACTGCAGATTCTTGTTTGAAGTTTGGCAGAACTGAGAAGGGACTTATTGGCTATGTTGATTCAGATTTTGCTGCTGATGTTGATAGGCGAAGGTCGCTCACAGGTTATGTGTTCACTGTTGGCAGTTGTGCTGTGAGCTGGAAGGCCACTTTGCAGTCTGTTGTGGCTTTGTGTACTACTGAGGCAGAATATATGGCTATTGCTGAGGCGTGCAAAGAATTAATTTGGCTGAGCGGATTGTACTCTGAGCTGGTTGGGGCTGTTTCTTGCATTGATTTATATTGTGACAGTCAAAGTGCTATTTACCTTACCAAAGATCAGATGTTCCATGAGAGGACAAAGCATATTGACATCAAGTATCATTATGTACAAGATGTGGTTGAGGAAGGTAAGCTGAAAGTATGCAAGATCAACACTCATGATAATCCAGCTGATATGATGACTAAACCTGTTCCTGTTGCTAAGTTTGAGCTATGCTCAAGCTTAGTTGGTTTAGTTAATTAGCCCAAGAGGCTATTTGGCGCCAGTCGTATTTTTCTTCGTGATGATTCAGGATGAAGTGAAGATGCTGCAAGAGAATTTGTCTCAAGGTGGAGTTTGTTGTGATATGATCCAAATTCACAGACGGAGCGAAGTGGAGGCCCATCACCAGAGGTTTGGGCCGGATCAAGGGGTACTGTGTTTTTTTCTCTCATGAGCGCACAGTTTAGTCCCACATCGGCAACGCAACCAAGCTCGGTCACGTGAGCTGCCTATATAATAGAGCTTTGCCCTTGATGAATAAATCATCCTCTTGTAAGCCGCCAATAGGCGTTGTAAACACACACCTCATATAGTAAAGTTTTGCTGGCTAGCGCCCGTGGTTTTTCCCTTCTACATTGGGAGGGTTTCCACGTTAAAATCTCGTGTCTCCTGCGGTTTGATTCCTTTACTTCTTGTCGTTTATTCGTCATCATTTACAACAAATCCCCAACGAAATCCCCCAAGGAAATGGCCTCAAACTTGATGAACACAAATTCGCCCAAAAATCCTCCAAATATTTCGAAAAAGAAAATCGCAAAGGAACAAGAACACAAGACTAGATCACAAGGAAATCACTAGAACATCACGAGGTCAACATCTTTACAAAGGGCTAGCCTCCTCCCTTCATCCTACCCACTTGAAAGTGGAGGAGATAGAAGTGGAGAGAACCCCAACTCTCTTCCTCACAACATGAAGCACTTGGCTAGCCTAGAGAGCAAGAAATAAAAATGACTAGGGTCTCAAGAGTTGGCTGCCATCTCCCACCAAGGTGAGTATATATAGCCGCCGCCGAAAGACTAAACTATCCCTACAACTAAAACCTAAGATACACGCCCTTAAGGGCAAAACGGTAAAGCTGCAGATATTTTTCTCCGGCTAGGCACGCATCCATCTAGATTTGCTTCCCTCCGACACAACCTCTGAGATCACGCCGCGTGTCCTCCGCTTCGAAGCTTCCCTACGCCCAGCATGAAACCGGTCAGACCGGTTCAGCAAACCGGTCTGACCGCTTCAACCGGTCTGACCGCTTCAACCGGTCAGACCCGTCCTGGCTCCCCGGGTCCTTCGGCCTTGGTTTTGTGGCCCAAACCAAGAAACCCTCCTCCTTTGGTTTTGTGGTGAACCAGTGTCACACCCGGATTTTCACAAAAACCCGAATGCGGCCATATGTGTGCCCAGGAAGTCATGGTACACATATAGCGAACAAATATGATAAAAAAAGAACATATGCTGGAATAAATTCTTCATTAAATAAAATGTTTACATCAGAGTGTTTCATAAATGATCTAAACAATAACAACAGAAGACTAATAAAACTCTCAACTAATGGAGCCGCAACCCACAGGGACTCTGACTGGGAGACCACAGCTCAGTAGTACGGTAAATCTTCTGGAAACTCAGCAGCAGACTCATGATAGATTATCATGATAGATTTACACTCTGCAGAGGTTTCACCCTGTACCCACCAGTCGTATAAAAGCTCAAACGAACTTTAAACTCAACCACGCGGAGGTGGTTCAGACCTCACAAATCACACTACCGAGGTGTGACCGCATAGGGACGCTACGAGGTTTTTCACAAGACACCATAACAAGATAGTGGCCGATTATGGTACAACACAGGCAGCATGGCCCAGGCACCGAGATTGACGTACGCCTACGTAGTCACACCATAGGGGGGTCAATGGCGTCCAGAGCGCGGGCATCTCACACAACAATGCGCAATGTGTGGAGTTCCCCGTCGCAGGGACTGCCAGCACGGGACTATGCCTCACGGGGGCATAGCTGACGGATCACCCGTCCTCAGTGGATCAAGACATACTCTCACCCATGTTTCCCATAACGCCGACGGCCACTCCGGTAACCACTGGCAAGCTAGAGACGTACAAGTTACTTGACCAAGACCAGAGCCATAATAGTTCTAGCGGTGGCGACAGGCTCCTGGGTTGCCGCTTTAAGAACCGGACCTTACAGAGAGACACTAGAACAAAGCACGAAGCACATGCTCTAGATCCTTAAACCAAGTTGCTAAAAAGCATGTTTTATCATAAATGTTAAAGTGAACCATTAAGTCAAGATTAACAATTAAATAATAATGACAGTAGCTGCGCATTGCAAAGATTCTACCCATATGCAATAACCCAAGGTAATCAAAGGATCCTATAAACAAACTAGGTACAACCTTAATAGGACAACAATTTAGACACATGCATATGAAAGTAAATGTATATAAAGAGTGTGTTTAGGTAGCAAGGATTGTCCGTGCTATAACTTGCCTTCCTCGAAGGGCGGCAGCTGCTGCTGCTGCTGTGGGTCCTGCTCCGGAAAGTCCCCCACGTACTCGAACTCCAAAGTGTACGGCTCACTGACTGGACACGAATCACCATACAAGCGAGCACGCAAACCAATACATGCAAACAAATAATATTCTATTAGAACAGTACACCAAACAGTAGAAATAGTACAAATAAAGGTTTTAGAAATATTCTACGCTTCACTACGAACACATGAGCGCGAAAATCACACTAATCGGAGCTAAAATGAAAAAGATATGCCTTTTCTAAGTTCTAGGGGCATCCTGGAAATTTTTAAAAGGTTTGAGGGGCTTATTTGAAGAAAACCGAGGATCTATATGTAATTATGTATAAAAACCTGAGGGCTAAAGCGCAAAAACACATAGCTAGGACTGCAAGTTATGATTTCTAAAAGCTCAGGGTGCTATCTGTTAAAAATAGGACTTATTGGTAAATATAAATACACAGGGGTGGACCGCGGGTTGATTAACAGAGAAAGGAGGGATTCTTTAGCAAATTCGCCAGGCTAACCATTTTCTAGGGGGTTTGACTCGGGCGGGGGGCGCGTGTGAGCCGTCGGATCGAATCTGGACAGCTCAGGCGCGTTGGGGGGAGATGGGGTCATCGGCGGGGGCAGGAGAGCGGTGGCGCCGCTCAGGAGGCGGCGGTGCTTCGCCGGCGCAACTCCGAACCGAGGCTACGGGGCCCCAATTGGAGAGTGGATCGGACGGGGAGCATGCTGGGGACGTGGCTAGTTCATTCAGTGGGTTCAAGTCGAAGGATGGAGCTCCGGTGCGGCGGCCGACGTGGGGCAGCGACCGAGGAGCTCCGGCGAGCGGGTTGGGATGCTAGGGGGGAGAGGTGAGCGAGAAGTAGCTCTGGGGGGCCTTACCTTTGCGCAAAGCACCTAGAGGGGTCGGATTGGAGCGTGGCAGCGCCGGGGCGGAGTTCGTTGGCGACCGGCGGAGCTCCGAGGCGGCGCACGCGGGGAGGGGTGCTTGGGGCGCTCGGGGCTCAATGCGAAGCTTGGTGAGGCTCTAGGGTGCGGCGGGTGGTTTTTATAGGCCGGGGGAAGTCCCATTTGGCAGGTGGGCCGGGGAACCGGGCGGCGACCAGGGGTGTTTCCTATGGCGGAGCTTCTTGCCTTGCTTGGGCACTCGGGAAAGGAAGGGAGCGGGGCGGGGGAAGGAAAGAGAGGCGGGTGGAAGGTGCGGCGAAGCTTCGACGGGTCCACTGGCGCGGGAAGAGCACGGGGAGGCCGGCCGGGGTGGCGCGATTGGCGCCGGGAAAAGAGGGAGGCGCGGGCGAGAGGAGGAAGGAGACCCTGACGCGCGGGGCCGGGGCATCAGCGGGAGAAGGGTGCAGTGGGGGGCGCCGCGGGCGCGTGCTGGGCCGTGAGAGGGAGTGGGCCGGCTGGCTACGCGTGCGAACGAGGAGGCCGGCTGGGCTGAGGGGAGGAAACAGAGGTAGGCCGCTGCTGTGCCAGATGCGCGGCTGGGAGAGAAATAGAGGGAGCGAAAGTAATTCAAAGGGATAGTTCAGGGAGCAAAAACGGACTCCGACCTATACTACTTTTCTAGAGCTCCAAACAAGGTGATTCAAATTTGAATTTAAATAAATTTAAATACTTGTTTGAATCACAAGCATTACAAAAATTAAATGCAACAAAAATATTTCTATCACTTATATTTGATTTTAATATTCATAAATATTGTATTTAGCCTATATTAATTATGAACAAATTAAATAAAAGCCAATTAATTACTAAAAATTTTAAATAGGCAAATTTTTGGGTGTTACAAACCTACCTCCTTAAGATTAATCTCGTCATCGAGATTCAGATGTAGATGCGAAGAGCTGCGGGTACTCAGTCTTGAGATCTTCCTCCCGTTCCCAAGTTGCTTCATCCTCTGAGTGTCTGGATGACTTTGTTCCTTGTCACCCTCTCAGACACCTCTAGAATCCTGACTGGATACTCCTCGTAAGTGAGGTCCTCTTGCACATTCAGCTCATCTATCGGGATCTGCTCTTCAGGCATCCGCAAACATTTCTTCAGCTGTAACACATGGAACACATCGTGCACTCCGGCCAATCTCTCGGGTAGTCCCAAGTGATATGCCACTTCACCTTTCCTTTCAAGTATCTGGAAAGGTCCGATGTATCGGGGTGCTAGCTTGCCCTTGACATTGAACCTCTTCACACCCTCATTGGTGACACCTTAAAGGTACACAAAATCTCCAACTGCAAAACTAAGATCTCTCCGTTTGACATCAGCATAACTCTTCTGCCTGGACTGTGCCACCTTCAAATTCTGCCTGATCACTTGCACTTGGCGTTCTGCATCTCTTAGTATCTTAGGCCCAAAGACTTGACTCTCTCCAGTCTGATTCCAGAACAGTGATGTTCTGCACTTCCTGCCATACAAAGCCTCGAATGGTGCCATCTGCAGACTCTTCTTATAGCTGTTGTTGTATGAGAATTCCGCATATGGTAAACTCTTGTCCCAGCTAACACCATACTGCAGTGCACATGCTCTCAATATGTCCTCCAGAATCTGATTAGTCCGCTCTGTCTGTCCATCTGTTTGGGGTGATAAGCTGAGCTGAAATGCAGCTTAGTGTCCATAGACACATGTAGCTTCTGCCAGAAGTGTTAAGTGAACTGAGTAGCTCGGTTAGACACTATCCTCTTCGGGACTCCATGCAAACACACTATCCTCTCCATGTACAACTCTGCCAATCAGGCGCCTGTATAGGTGGTCTTTACCGGAAGAAAGTATGCCACCTTGGTCAAGCGATGCACAATCACCCAAATGGAGTCAAATCCTCGCTATGTGTGGGGTAGACCAGTAATGAAGTCCACGCCGACTTCTTCCCATTTCCATTCGGGTCTCTTTAAGGGCTGGAGTAATCCGGCTGGTCTCTGATGTTCAGCCTTAACTCTCTGACAAGTGTCACATAGTGCCACATGTGTCGCCACATCACGCTTCAATCTGTACAACCAGAATCTTTCCTTGATGTCTTGGTACATCTTGGTGCTTCCTGGATGGATAGAGTATGCCGAATCATGCGCTTCTCTTAGGATCGTGTCCTTGATCTGCGCTATATCGGGCACACATATCCTCCTCCCGTGCCACAAGGTTCATTGTTCATCCACTTGGAAACCAGGGGCCTTGCCTAGGGCAATTCCCTTGATCTTTTCATCACCAAGCTGTCCTTTCTGGATCTCCTGTTCCAGAGTCGGTTCTACCGTCATCTCTGTGATGCTGGTCACGAACCCCAGACTCATCTTCTCAAATTCCCGGCTGAGCTCTTCAGACAGATAATGGCCGGTGATCTTGTTCACATAGCTTCTCCTGCTCAGAGCATCTGCCACCAAGTTAGCCTTGCCAGGGTGGTAATGGATCTCCAGATCATAGTCCTTGATCAACTCCAACCATTGGCGTTGCCTCATATTCAGTTCTGACTGAGTGAAGACATACTTCAGGCTCTTGTGATCAGTGTAGATGTCACACTTGTGCCCAATCAGGTAATGCCTCCAAATCTTCATAGCATGCACCACAGCTACCAACTCCAAATCATGTGTCAGATAGTTCTGCTCATGCTTCCGCAACTGTCTTGATGCGTATGCCACGACTCTCCCTTCCTACATAAGTACACACCCCAGTCCTAGACAGGATGCATCGCAGTAGATGGAGAAGCTCTTGGCTATGTCGGGCAATACCGGTATAGGTGTTGTTGTTAGCGTCTTCTTCAATTCTTCGGAGCTGGTTTGGCACACCTCTGTCCAAATGAACTTGGCATTTTTCTCCAATAATGTCGTCATGAGTTTAGCAATCTTGGAGAATCCTTCAATGAAACGCCGATAATATCCGGTCATTCCAAGGAAACTCCTGATCTCGCTGACATCCAGAGGCGGGTTCCAGCTCAACACATCATTAACCTTCTTTCGATCAACTGCTACTCCTCCATTGGACAGCATGTGTCCCAAGAATGCCACTTTCTTCAACCAGAACTCACATTTGCTCAACTTGGCATATAGCTGATGTTCCCGGAGTCTCTGCATCACCATCCTCAAATGATCTTCATGTTCCTCTTCGTTCTTGGAGAAGACCAGTATGTCATCAATGAACACCACCACGAACTTGTCAAGGTAGTCCATGAAGACACTATTCATCAAGTACATGAAGTATGCAGGAGCATTGGTCTGTCCAAAGGACATAACCGTGAACTCGTACAACCCGTACCGAGTAGTGAAAGCCGTCTTGGGTATGTCCGACGACCGGATTCTCATCTGATGATAACCCGATCGAAGGTCTATCTTGGAGAACACACAAGCTCCCTTCAGCTGATCAAAAAAATCATCAATCCTTGGCAGCGGGTACTTGTTCTTGATGGTCACTTCGTTGAGGGCTCGATAGTCCACACACATTCTCTGTGTCCCGTCCTTCTTGTCCACGAACAGTATTGGTGCTCCCCATGGTGAAGCACTAGGACAAATATACCCCTTGGCTAGGAAGGAGCTTAATTCTTCCTTCAGTTTCTCCAGCTCCTTCACTCCCATTCTATATGGCCTTTTAGCTATAGGTGCAATGCCAAGTTTTAGTTCAATAATGAATTCAACTTCACGTTCCGGGGGCATACCTGGCAATTCCTCGGGGAACACATCCGGGAACTCGCTCACCACCCTGATGTCGGCGGGAGATGTACCCTCAGCTTGGTTGGCTTGGCACTGGTCTGAAGACTGGACTGCCCGATACTCCACTTTACTGCCGCCTTTAGCCACCGGTTGCACTTCCCTCTCGGAGCACTGGATCACAGCTTTATACTTGGCGAGCCAACTCATTCCTAGGATTAGATCAAATCCAAGAGAATTCAGGACTATGGGGTATACTTCAAAATCTACCCCCCTTATTGTAATGATAACCTTGAAGCAGCGTAGACTGGCTCGTTGTTCTCCCCGAGGTGAACTAACTAACATAGGATTCCCCATGGGTTGCAGGGTCATCATACTCTTGTGTACAAATGCAGCAGAGATGAAAGCATGCGAAGCTCCAGAATCGAATAAAACAGTTGCGGGGGTCGAGTTGACAAGGAACGTACCCACAACCACGTCAGTAGCTCCCTCTGCAGTTTCAGCACCCATGTGGTTGACCTTGCCTTTGGCGGGGTTCTGGGGTCCCTGGTTGGCCTGCTGCTGTCCGGCCTGCTGGTTGGCGTTCTGGACCTCTTGGGGCAGACATTGGCATAGTGCCCCTGCTCTCCACAGTGATAACACGCTCTGGGACCCAACGGCGTGTTGTTGATGGGGTTGGGGAGCTGAACGGGGCCTTGCTGCACCGCGTTGCGCTGAGCTGGGACATTATGCAGCTGGTTCTGAGGACGCTGCTGCTGTGGCACCTGAGGGTACTGGGGGCGCTGCTGGTGCTGACCATGGTTGAACGGGCCCTGCTGACTCTGGAAGCGCTGCTGGCTCCCCATCTGCTGACTGCCCTGAGGAGGAACGAAACGGGGGCGACTGCTGCTCCCGATCTGCTGGCCCTGGAACTTCCTCTTCTTCTCCTCCATCTCACGGTGCTTGTGTTCCAGCATCAAAGCACCGTCCACCAGTTCCTGGAAGTTGGGGAACCTGGTGCACATCAGCTGGTACTGCAGTGCATCCTGCAAGCCGTCACGGAACTTGGACTGCTTCTTCTTGTCGGTGTCCACGTCTTCCGGAGCATAGCAGGCCAACTCGATGAACTTGTCACGGTAGGCGGTGACACTCATCCCTTCTTGCTTCAATGCCAGGAACTCCTTCTTCTTCAGGGTCATCAGGGCTTCTGGCACACGGTGGGAGCGGAAGCTGCTGCGGAACTCCTGCCAGGTGATCTGAGTACGGTCGATGTGAGCGTACTGGTACGAGTCCCACCAGTCCAGTGCCGGTCCCTGGAGCTGTCCTCCGGCGTACAACACCTTCTCCCGGTCATTGCACTGCGCGATGTCGAGCTGTCTCTCCACCGCCTTGAGCCAATCATCAGCCTTGCTGAAGGTAGGAGGACGTCCCTTCAGGAATTCACCCCTCTTTGTCATGGGGCGGCACGTTGTGCTACGGCGGATTCTGCTGGTTTTGCTGCACCATCGCCATCGTCTGAGCCATCTGCTGCATCAGCTGGGTCTGCGTGAGCATCATATTCTCAATGGTGGAGGTGGTGGCGGCAGTCCGCTGGCACCGGGGTTGCTCCTTGTGTTCACCATCTATCATCAATAAATAATTCTCATAAAAACTCCGATGGCTTCACAGGTTTACCAATTTGTTATTATGGAGGGCTTAAATGGAAAAAGAGCAAGAGAAATGAATACCCCCTCTATTTAATCACTAAAGTCCTTAAACCTTAGTTCTACATCTATATGGTAGTAGAGTTGCGTCTACACCCATCACAATCATTACAAAAATCCAAATCAAGCATAAGCATAATGACAAACATTTCAAGCACCTAAAGACATGATTCACACAAAACTCGACTAGATTTAAGTTTTGAAAAAGTGAATCTACATGACATAAAACATAATCATGGTGGTCTCCTAAGATTTGTCAACCGTTCTAACTAGGCTGCGATCCTACAGTCAGCACGGCTCTGATACCAATCTGTCACACCCATATTTTCACAAAACCCCGAATGCGGCCATATGTGTGCCCAGGAAGTCATGGTACACATATAGCGAACAAATATGACAAACAGAGAACATATGCTAGAATAAATTCTTCATTAAATAAAATGTTTACATCAGAGTGCTTCATAAATGATATAAATAATAACAGCGGAAGACAAATAAAACTCTCAACTAATGGAGCCGCAATACACAGGGACTCTGACTGGGAGACCGCAGCTCAGTAGTACGGTAAATCTTCTGGAAACTCAGCAGCAGACTCATGCCCAGCACAATCTGTTTACCAATCCGGGATTTTGTTGAATAAAATGACAAGTGTAAGTAAACAATTACTTAGCAAGTATAGCACGGTTATGAAGGCTCAAAATAGGCTAGACATGCCTCAACTGCATTAGCATTTTCAGTTGGTTCATTTTAGCATTAACCCAATTACTACAAGTGAATGAAACCCGGTTGTAACCCAATTAATAAAGTATAAGTGACATTAAACATAAATAAACATCATCTTCTAATCAAAAAGGATCCAGGCCGCTCGTGACCCTAAGCGAGGCTATTATGATAGATTTACACTCTGTAGAGGTTTCGCCCTGTACCCACCAGTCGTATAAAAGCTCAAACGAACTTTAAACCCAACCACGCGGAGGTGGTTCAGACCTCACAAATCACACTAACGAGGTGTGACCGCATAGGGACGCGGCAAGGTTTTTCACAAGAGACCCTAACAAGACAGTGGCCGATTGTGGTATAGCACAAGTAGCATGGCCCAGGCACCGAGATTGACGTACGCCTACGGAGTCACACCATAGGGGGGGGGTCAATGGCGTCCAGAGCGTGGGCATCTAAAACAACAATGCGCAACTTGTGGAGTTTCCCGTCGCAGGGACTCCCAGCACGGGACTGTGCCTCACTGGGGCGTAGCCGACAGATCACCCGTCCTCGGTGGATCAAGACATACTCTAACCCATTTTTCCCATAACGCCAATGGCCACTCCGGTAACCACTGGCAAGCTAGAGACGTACAAGTTACTTTACCAAGACCAGAGCCATAATAGTTCTAGCGGTGGCGACAGGCTCCTGGGTTGCCGCTTTAAGAACCGGACCTTATGGAGAGACACTAGAACAAAGCACGAAGCACATGCTCTAGCTCCCTAAACCAAGTTGCTAAAAAGCATGTTTTATCATAAATGTTAAAGTGAACCATTAAGTCAAGATTAACAATTAAATAATAATGATAGTTGCTGCGCATAGCAAAGATTCTACCCATATGCAATAACCCAAGGTAATCAAAGGATGGGAGTAAACAAACTAGGTACAACCTTAATAGGACAATAATTTAGACACATGCATATGAAAGTAAATGTATATAAAGAGTGTGTTTAGGTAGCAAGGATTGTCCGTGCTATAACTTGCCTTCCTCGATGGGCTGCTGCTGCTGTGGGTCCTGCTCCGGAAAGTCCCCCACGTACTCGAACTCCAAAGCGTACAGCTCACCGACTGGACACGAATCACCATACAAGCGAGCACGCAAACCAATACATGCAAACAAATAATATTCTATTAGAATAGTATATCAAACAGTAGAAACAGTACAAATAAAGGTTTTAGAAATATTCTACGCTTCACTACGAACACTTGAGCGCGAAAATCACACTCATCGGAGCTAAAACGAAAAACATATGGCTTTTCTAAGTTCTAGGGGCCTGCTGGCAATTTTTAAAAGGTTTCAGGGGCTTATTTGAAGAAAACTGTGGACCTATACGTAATTATTGATAAAAACTCGAGGACTAACGCACAAAAATACCTAGCTAGGACTGCGGGTTCTGATTTCTAAAAGCTCAGGGTGCTATTTGTTAAAAATAGGACCTATTGGTAAGTATAAATACACAGGGGTGGACCGCAGGTTGATTAACAGAGAAAGGAGGGGTTCTTTAGCCAATTCGCGAGGCTGAACATTTTCTAGGGGGTTTGACTCGGGCGGGGGGACGCGTGTGAGCCGTCGGATCGAATCTGGACGGCTCACGCGCGTTGGGGAGCTGGGGTCGTCGGCGGGGGCAGGAGAGCGGCGCCGCCCCTCAGGAGGCGGCGGTGCTTCACCGGCGCAACTCCGAACCAAGGCTACGGGGCCCCAATTGGAGAGCGGATCGCACGGGGAGCATGTTGGGGACGTGGTGAGTTCATTCCGCGGGTTCAAGTCAAAGGACGGAGCTCCGGTGCGGCGGCCGACGTGGGGCAGCGACCGAGGAGCTCCGGCGAGCGGGTTGGGATGCTAGGGGGGAGAGGGTGAGCGACAAGTAGCTCTCGGGGGGCCATACCTTTGCGCAAAGCACCTAGGGGGTCGGATTGGAGCGTAGCAGCGCCGGGGCGGAGTTCGTCAGCGACCGGCGGAGCTCCAAGGCGGCGCGCGTGGGGAGGGGTGCTTAGGGTGCTCGGGGCTCAATGCGAAGCTTGGTGAGGCTCTAGGGTGCGGCGGCCGGCGATCGGGGGGGGGGTGTTTCCTATGGCGGAGCTTCTTGCCTTGCTTGGGCGCTCGGGAAAGGAACGGAGCGGGGCGGGGGAAGGAAAGAGAGGCGGGTGGAAGGTGCGGCGAAGCTTCGATGGGTCCACTGGCGCGGGAGGAGCACGAGGAGGCCGGCCGGGGTGGCGCGATTGGCGCCGGGGAAAGAGGGAGGCGCGGGCGAGAGGAGGAAGGAGACCCTGACGCGCGAGGCCAGGGCGTCAGCAGGAGGAGGGTGGAGCGGGGGGGCGCCGCGGGCGCGAGCTGGGCCGGGAGAGGTAGTTGGCCGGCTGGCTGCGCGCGTGAACGTGGAGGCATGCTGGGCTGAGGGGAGGAAATAGAGGTGGGCCGCTGCTGGGCCAGATGCGCGGCTGGGAGAGAAATAGAGGGAGCGAAAGTGAATCAAAGGGATAGTTCAGGGAGCAAAAACGGACTCCAACCTAAACAACTTTTCTAGAGCTCCAAACAAGGTGATTCAAATTTAATTTAAATAAATTTAAATCCTTGTTTGAATCACAAGCATTACAAAAATTAAATGCAACAGCATGAATGCAACAAAAATATTTCTATCACTTAAATTTGATTTTAATATTCATAAATATTGTATTTAGCCTATATTAATTATGAACACATTAAATAAAAGCCAATTAATTACTAAAAATTTTAAATAGGCAAATTTTTGGGTGTTACAACCAGTAAACCCCGCACACTTGATCTGGCCTCCACGCCAAGCCTCGAGCATGCCAAGCCTTTCACCTCCGGCTCCCGGACGGTCTACTCGGTCTTGCCTTGTTCCTCGACTCGACCGCGCCCAATATACCGGCTCAAACACTTCATCCACGTTGCCTGGCTTGTTCTTGCACAATATGAACCGCACTTGATCCCACTGGCCTCCAGGTCCCTCGAACCAAGCCTACTTGTCTCTCTGCTCCTGGGAGGCCGCTCCGGCTAAGACCTTTCACGCCTATTCTTCACCTCCACCAACGCAAACCAAGCCGCGTCCTACACCTGCAACACTTTAGCCAATGCAAACGTTAATCCACAACACGTTGTCAATCACTCATCACAAGGAAAACGACCATCCACTCGGTCCCTCAGACACACATGATCCTCATGATCAACCAAAAAGAGGCTAAGCAGCTTTTGCTACACTTTAGTTGAAAGTGGGAAAGAACTAATCAGGTTTACTCTCTTCCTTGCGTTTTCCTCCCAACAAGATAGTCGTTGACTATACAAAAATAACAAGAAAAAAAGAGGGGAAAGATAGCTACTACTTGCACATGATCTTGGGGCGGCGCAGGGGAGCCGGCGTGGGCCGCAGGAAGTTGAGTCCTGGCATGGGCACGCGGTGGGCATTGGGGGCGTCAGACTGTCAGAGTGCGCGGAGGCGAGCGTCGCCTTTGGCCCTCATCACTCGGGTGACTGAGAAAACCATGAGCCGACGAGGGTGCGGGTCGGCCACGGTGCCGGGATCCCAGCGGGGTGGCCACAGGGTTGAGGGAGGCCGGCGGGCGTCAGGGGGGCCAGGAGGCGAGTGTCGCTGTCAGCACTGCGGCGGGCGTCAGGGGCAAGCGCCGGCCGTTGGGTGGGGTGGGCCGGGCGGGGCAGAGAGGCCGGCGGCGTGGGGCGGCGGGGCAGTGAGTGGGGCGGGGGCCGGCGGCGTGGAGAGGGGAGGGGCGGTGGCGGGCGGCCAAGGGCACGACATCCAACGGGTGGGGTAGATGCTGGCGGCGTGGAAGGGCGGGCGGGTGGGGCGGCGGGCGGCGTCGTGGGGAGGGGCGGGCCGGCGGCGGGCGACCAAGGGGGGCGACGGTGATGGGTCTGCGTTTGTGCGCGTGTGTGTGGCGCGCGGTTGTGTGGGTGTGCGTTTGCGTCTGATAGGATAAGTCCCCCCCCCCCCCCCCCGAGTGCCCCCGATAGGCACTCGGCAAACGGAGGGGGGCACGGCGCCACTCTGACCACATGGTCGCGCGCGAGTGTTTGCCGAGGACCGGCCAGCCACGTGGTTGTTTGCCGAGTGCATGGGCCGCAACACTCGCTTTGCCTAGTGCTGACACTCGGCAAACATGCCACGTTGTCCAATGACGTGGCCCGGACGGCCACTGACCGACCAGCCATGTGGCCTCTTTGCCGAGTGCCCAGTTAGAGGCACTCGGCAAAGGTACTCTTTACCGAGTGTCAGCACTCGACAAACATTCACTGGAAGGTTATTTCATGTAAATCTTTTCAAATTTGTTTAAATATACATCAAAAATATGTTGTCAAATATATTCATCAATGCATATTTTTATGCTTCTACAAATTTTTTTCATTATTTCATGCAGATATAGCTCAAATAAAATGTATATTAATTAATTAAAGTTATATAATCATAAATAATAATTGAAAATTATCAAATGGATCCAAAAATTATCATAATTTCCGATGAAACAATATATGTTGTCTACTATCTATGAAAAAGGTTATGAACTCAAACCTAATTCTCATATGATATTATGAGGTTTAGACAAATCTCATGAATTTTAGACTTTTTTCTTTTTATAGAATTTAAAAATAACTCCACCAAACATTCGTTTGCATGTTTCGGGAAGAAGATGTTCGAAATTTGCTATCATTTTATGTATAAGGCCTCACACTAGACTCAATATTGTGAACCGTATTTTTCACTCATTTTATTCAATTAATGGAATCACTTCCACTTTAAATTTGACTTTTATGAGGAAATAAATTTAAATGAATTAAATTAGTTAAAAATAGCGAATAGACCGAGAATTAACCTAAATTCCTATATGGGGTGCCACTTCAGGTCTATGAAGAGGAGGAAAAAACAAAATAGAAAAAAGTGTACTTTGCTGAGTGTACTTCAGGTCTACAAGAAAATGCTGGGTAAATTGTTAATATGCCGAGTGACACAGTCAAGCACTCCGCAAAGCGGCCTGCCCACCCGGCCAAAGATTTTTTATATTTAAAATTTTCAAATTTTGTGACCTTGAATTTCAAGTTTTCCAGCAGGAAAAGGCGGGAAAAAATGTAGCTTCTTTGCTGAGCGTCGGATCAAGGCAAACGAGCTACTTTACCGAGTGTGTAAGTGAAACACTCAGCAAAGTGCTAACGGCCCAAACGGCCGCCAACGTCTGTTGCACGTGTGTGCGCTTTGCCGAGTGTCAACATTTTGACACTCGACAAAAGTTGAGTTTGCCGAGTGTCGGCTTCTTGACACTAGGCAAACCTCTGAGTTACCGAAGGACACTCGGCAAGTGAAATTGTTGCCGAGTGTCTGATAAAATACACTCAGCAAACCCGTAGACACTCGGCAATTTTGGCTTCTCCGGTAGTAGACCGGGCCTTACCATATCATATAAAATCTTATGTTTCTCAGAGCACCTTCGGTTGCTGTACCGGTTGCGACACCAACGGTCCAAGGTAGCTACAGTAATACAAATACAGTACCAACAGCAGTCCTGGCCGTTTGATCCTCGCTTACCCTGATCACCGACGTCCATCCGGGGGCACCCGTCCCAGCTCCCAGTCGCCGCCGCCTCTGTAGTCCTGACGCCCCTCCGCAGCCCGCGGTTGGGTACTCGTCCGTCCATATTGCCGGCAGTTCGGTACTCACTCCCTGGCTCCCGCAGTTGGCAATTTGGCCTCCTGGCTTCCGCAGCGAAGCGCGGCGGGCGCCAACTAGTTCTGCCAGTCGCTGCCACCAGGGGATGCAAGATATCTCGTCTATGTGAACACGCTTCCAGCCGTTGCAAAACCGCAGGGATTGCTGTCCCTCTCGGTCTCGATGGCACTAGGTTCGGCACATGTCTATCACATTGCAATCGATTCTTCGTTTTGACAATCGATCGACCCACCGATCATTAAAATCTATTCTTCATTTTGACAACCATAACAGAAACTTGTTTTGACAACAGATGGACCCATCCGTTATTGAAATCAATTTTCGTCAAACCAACCACGATAGGAACTTATTTATGCGAATTCCTTTTTCCAGGTGCGCATGCACCATCGGCGTTCGTCCAGGCGCCGCATGGGCCAGTCCCAAACGTCCGCCATGCGCCGAATCTTAGGGCATGTACAGCCCACAGACGGCGGATCGTCTGCAGAATCTCGAATTTAACATGCAGACACATGTATAGACAGCTCATACAACCCACAGACAGGGAGTCGTCTGTAAGCTGTTTAATATTTTATATGTAGCTTAAGATCAACTACAAATGTATCCGTGTATACCATTGTGTGACCCGTGGCGTAAACTCCAGCTGTGTGTGTTTGTGTATGTCATTGTGTGGCTACAAATGTTTCATCTCTTCTTTTTTTCTTTCTCTTCTTTTCCCTTTTACAATAATTTAGTAATACATTTTAATTAAATAATAATATTTCCCCTTCTCTTTTTTGATCAAAATTTTCCCTTTTCTTTCTCGGTAATGTTAGAAGCTGTGCATTTGATACGCGGTGAAAAAAATCAGATGCTACGTGGCTTCTTCTCCTCCACGAACTGTCATCCCATCCTGGCTCCCCTCTGCTCAACCACCCATCTCCATTCCATTCACTCCCGCAGCTGCTCGCGTTGCTCCCGCAGCTGCTCGTCACATGCGCTGGGGTCGGGCGCGGGTCTCCGGCGAAGCAGCTGCGCGTGGGTCTCCGGTGAAGCAGTGGCACATCTTCCAGCAGCGGTGGTGCGGTGTGAAGCTCGGAGGCTCACTTCGTCCGGCAGCGCTGCGCGGCAGCCGCGGCTTCGGCCCACAGCGGAGCTCCAGGGCGCGGCGCGGTGGAGCTGGCGCAAGTGGCCGCTAGGAGGGAGAAATTAGCGGGGAGCAGACGGGCGTGCGGGATCCAGCGGGTCGTCGCCTGGGGACGACGGTGGCATACAACGCGCGCTTGCCCGTCTGCTCCGCGTGGGAGGACGAGACCGGAACGTCGCCTCGCCAGACGACGCGACAGGCGTCTCTACGGCACGCGGGGGTGTTTTTGAAAAAAACGGCTCACAGACGCGACTTACCGACGCGCTGTACATGCCCTTAGTCACCTGTGCCGCCACCAGCACCTGCGTGGTGGCCTTGATCTCCTCGATCGCCGCTGCTTTTAATTTTTTTCAGACCGCAAAACCTAAAATATTGTTTTTTAAAAAAAATAGCACGCACATATACTCAACTAGTATATGTAATGATATAAATAGGTACCTTCATTCATTAGCAAGAACTAATACCAAGTTGTGTCTCGCTTAATTCAATCATTTAATATGGTGGCACTCTCTCTATGGATAGACGACGGAGGTATTCCTTTATAGATGAATTGGCACTGCTCCTCTGCCGTGGGAAGCCATCTCTGAAACTGAAGTTACAACCGTGGCTTTGTAATTTTCGTTAGCTTTCTCCTCATTTAGTTAGGATCTTTTTTTTGGGTCTTTGGCCTTGTAATCTCTAAGCATTTCTTTTTTCAATGAAAATAGAAAAATCTAGCAGGGGCCTCCGGTTAGAAATTTAGGCATCATTCGGTATATTTTAATTACAGAAATTAGCAACAAATTCATGACAACAGTGAGTGATCCAGTGATAACAAAACATATGCGAGTGTTCAAGCTAAATCTCCTAAATAGCATCAACAGCATGAGAAACTGAAACCAGAACAAAGTGATGTCCAGGATGTACCCGGAGGCGGGGCCAGTACCGGAGGCACCGGATGCGCCGTCACCAGCTGGAGGAATAGTGTTAACCATCCTTGCCTAGCCTTGCTCGAAGTAGTCGATCTAATTCGGTGCAGTGGCGAGTCGTAGCAGTGAAGTCCCTTGAACGGCCACCGGGACATAGTCGTTCGCGTGAGGAAGACGGTCACCAGGAAGTAGTCGTTCTGGTTGACGAAGCGGGCCACCAGGAAGTAGTCGTTCTGGTTGACGAAGCCGACCACCAGGAAGTAGTCGTTCGGGTTGACGCGGCCGGACACCAGGAAGTAGTCGTTCACAGCAGCGAGCAGTCGCGTACTCGTACGCTCCCCAAAAACCTTATTGACTGCCTATCCCGAGCAGGATCTGAAGGCAGGGTGGGTTCGTAGGCTTCTGCTCACACAAGCAATGTGCGCGCAAGGCTTGCGTCGGGAATGCAAGAGAGCAGCAGAACAACGGATGGAGAAAGTGAGAGGTCTCTTGAAAGGAGTACCAGAGAGGGCCTGGGAGAGTGTGTCCTGGCTGTGGGAGAGAGCCCCTCTTGTATAGGCGACCAGAGGAGGAGGGGGGATGAACCTAGACACTGCTTGGAGGCAGCAATGGCCATAATGACTTCAGTTACTAGTCAGCCCAATAATGCCATTAAATGTCATCAGTTACTCTCAGCCATAAAATCAACAGTTACTAGTAACGTTTAAGACTCAATCAATGTCATTTGTGGTAAAAGGTTCATCACACATCACACGCAGAGCGGCTCGGCTCGGCACGTCACGTCACGTCACGTCACGTCACGTCTCGACTCGACTCGACTCGACACGGCACGGCCACGGCCACGGCCCGGCCCGGCGAGCGAGCGCGCGCGCGTGTGGCACGCCCTTCTCCTTTTACCAACTTCACAAGTGGTCCACAGTTGGTCCACCATTTAAGTTTGTTAGGATTCCCGTTGACTCTCCATTCAAGATTTAATTCCCTAGCATTTATTAGTTGACCTTTAATTCTTTGATTAATTGAGACTTAAATGGGCCAAGGCCCAATTAATCTAACAATCCCCACCAAGAATTTCAAGGTACACAAGAAAATACTCTCGACCTAACTGTTGTTTTAATATACTGGCCTCATGGCGGGGACTGTTAAGTTGAACATCCACCTAGGGCAAGAGCTACACTTGTTCACAACTGACCAATGGACTATGCCTTGAATTGACAGTTTTGTGCAAACAAGCTTGACTAGAGCCCCTTTGCCAGTACTAGGCTGCTGTAAGCATCCCCTCGGGTTGGAGCGTATAAGTCATACTCCGTGCCTTTCATGGGTATCTAGAGATCACCCTATCTCATAGATTGTGACTAGCAATCGAACCCATATAGGTGCAATTCTTTGAGATGTTCTGTAGGTCAACATATTTGCCCTCACTGAGCCACTCGGATCACATTAAGGTTTTCACCAACCTGCCATACAGACTTAGAAGAGAAATGCACCTCCATTGGAATGAGCCATTTTCAAAGGTTCTCTTCTCTCAGTTAAAAGTAGCTTGTTTCACCATCCTAATTCACGGGATCTCCGATCACATAGGACAGGTTACCACTACTGAGTAACACACATGGGTCTCAAGCCCAATTCCCTGGATGCATTGTCTATCACGTTACGTGAAAGACCCTTTGTAAATTGATCTGCCAGGTTCTTAGTCGTTTGGATGTAGTCCAAGGCTATCACTCCGGAGTTTCTCGTTTTCCTGACAGATTTCAGCTGCCTCTTTACATGCCTAGAGGACTTCATGTTATCCTTTGAACTGTTTACCTTGATAATCACAGTTTGATTATCACAGTTCATGAGGATAGCCGGTATCGGTTTCTCAACTATCGGCAAATTCATAAGGAGATCACGAAGCCATTCGGCCTCAACAGTGGCGGTGTCCAATGCAGTGAGTTCTGCCTCCATAGTTGACCTCGTTAAGATGGTCTGCTTGCAAGACTTCCAGGAGACAGCGCCACCTCCAAGTGTGAACACATATCCACTTGTGGCTTTAATCTCATCTGCATCGGATATCCAGTTTGAATCACTGTAACCCTCCAGTACTCTAGGGTACCCGGTATAGTGAATTCCATAGCCACAGTACCTTTCAGAAAACGCATTACCCGTTCAAGAGCTTCCCAATGAGCATCTCCCGGATTTGACACAATACGGCTCAGTTTTCTCATAGCGAACGCGATATCGGGTCTTGTAGCGCTGGCTAGGTACATCAGTGAACCAATGATCTATGAGTATCTCAGCTAATCTCTCATTATTCTTTTGTTCTTCCGTAATATTTTACTAGCATCATAAGGTGTTGGAGCTGTCTTGCAGTCATTATAGCCGAAACGACTCAAGACCTTCTCCACATAGTGGGATTGTGAGAGAACAACCCCACCATCACCTTCTCTCACTAGCTTAATATTTAGGATCACATCAGCCTCTCCCAAATCTTTCATCTCAAAACTCTGAGACAAAAACTCTTTGACTTCCTTAATCACATTAAGGCTTGTCCCAAATATCACTATGTCATCTACATACAGACACAAGATCACTCATTCGCCCCCACCATAGCGATAGTACACACACTTGTCGGCTTCGTTCACAACAAAGCCAACTGACATTAAAGTTCTGTCGAACTTCTCATGCCACTGCTTAGAAGCTTGCTTGAGGCCATACAAAGACTTTATCAACTTACACACCATTCCTTCTTGACCTTCCACTATAAAACCTTCTGGCTGATCCATGTAGATCTCTTCCTCCAACTCTCCATTTAGGAAAGCTGTCTTAACATCCATCTGATGAATGAGAAGACCATGGGAAGCTGCCAGAGAGAGCAGTACTCGAATGGTGGTCAATCGGGCAACCGGCGAGTAAGTGTCAAATAAGTCCTCTCCTTCTTTCTGAGTATAGCCCTTATCCACTAGCCTTGCCTTGTACTTCTCAACAGTACCATCAGGCCTAAGCTTTTTCTTGAACACCCACTTGCAACCTACAAGTTTACACCCATACGGACGTTCCACGACTTCCCAAGTACCATTAGACATAATAGAGTCCATTTCACTCCGAACTGCTTCTTTCCAATAGTCAGCATCTGGAGATGAATATGCCTCTAAATTGGTTATAGAGGTCTCATCCACGAGGTACACAATGAAATCATCACCAAAGGACTTTGCAGTCCTCTGTCTCTTGCTCCTTCTGAGAGCTTCACTGTCATCCTCCTCAGGATTTTCCACATGTGTGTGTTCATTATGTTCTATCGAAACAGCAGGTTCTCTAGGTTCTTTATTAATAGAGAGTTCATGACTAGACGTGCTAGCTTCCTCTTTCATAGGAAAAATGTCCTCAAAGAATGTAGCATCTCTAGACTCCATAATTGTACCAACATGCATGTCAGGTACTCCAGATTTTACTATTAAAAATCTATAACCTACACTGTGGAAAGCATAACCAAGAAAGATACAATCAACAGTCTTAGGTCCCAATTTACGTTTCTTGGTTATGGGCACATTCACTTTGGCCAAACATCCCCAAGTCCGTAAGTATGAAAGGGTTAGCTTTTTCTTTTCCCATTCCTCGAATGGTGTTATCTCTTTGTTCTTCATAGGAACACGATTCAGGACATGACATGCAGTCAATATAGCCTCACCCCCCCCCCCATTCCTTGGAAAGTCCCGCTGTATCCAACATGGCATTAACCAAGTCAGTCAGAGTGTGGTTCTTTCTTTCGGCTACCCCATTTGACTGAGGTGAGTAGGGAGGTGTCCTCTCATGAATTATTCCATGTTCCTCACAGAACGCAGTGAATACATTAGAAAAATACTTTCCACCGCGATCAGACCTAACTCTTTTGATCTTTCTCTCGAGTTGATTTTTTACCTCAGCTTTATAGATTTTAAAGTACTGTAACGCTTCATCTTTAGATTTCAACAAATAAATGTAGCAAAATCTAGTAGAATCATCTATTAAAGTCATGAAGTGCTTTTTACCACCTTTTGTCAACAAGTCATTCATCTCGCACAGATCAGAATGAATTAAGTCTAGAGGTGCCAAGTTCCTCGCCTCAGCCGCGAAACGAGGCTTGCGAGGTTGTTTTGATTCAACACACACATGACACTTAGAATTTTTGACTAAGGTGAATATCGGAATTAAACTCAGGTTTGCAAGACGCATCATACAACCAAAATTAACATGACAGAGTCACGAATGCCAAACATTAGATTCATTATTAACATTTGCAGCGTGGTTCACAACTTTATTACAATTGTCTGACAAAGAAAAGCGGAACAAGCCTCCGCTATCATAACCTTTTCCAATAAAACTTCCAAATTTAGAGATTACACATTTATTGGATTCAAAGACTAACTTAAAGCCGTCTCTAAACAGAAGAGACCCGCTGACTAAGTTCTTTTTGATGGTGGGGACATGCTGCACGTCCTTTAGTTGAATGGTCTTTCCCGAAGTAAGCTTCAGATCGACCGAACCAGCACCAAGAACACGCGCATGTGATCTGTTCCCCATCAACACGGAGGAAGACCCGCTTGTCTGGTAAGAAGAAAACAAGGAAATGTCAGCACAAACATGAATATTAGCACCAGTGTCAATCCACCAATCGAGTGAATGACATACTGAAAGAACTGTAGGTAAAAGATTACCGTACCCCGACGTTCCACCGGTCTCACTAACAACCATGTTGGCACTGCCACCATTGCCGCCATTGTTCTTGTCCTTACGGTGCGGGCACTTTGCAGCAAAGTGGTCCGGGCTACCACAACAATAACAATGCCCTATCGGCGGTTTCTTCTTCTTCTTGAACTAAGCCGTTTGATTAGCCTTTGTCTGGTTCTGTTGTGGCTTGTTCTTCTTTTTGTTGGATGCATTGAAGTTCTTCTTTTGCACCAAGTTGGCACTAGAAGATCCAGCAATCCCTTTACCACGTTGGTCTTTTGCCATCGCCTTCTCTTCCACATCAAGAGTGCCGATGAGATCGATAATAGTAAACTCTTGTCTCTTGTGTTTCAGAGAGGTCGCAAAATCCTTCCAAGAAGGTGGCAACTTGGAGATAATACCTCCAGCCACAAACCTGTCAGGCAACCGACATGGAGCATCATTGCTATAGTTCTCAAGATCTCTAGCTAGCGCCTGGATCTCATGGGCCTGCTCTACCACAGGACGGTCTTCAACCATCTTGTAGTCATAGAGTTGTTCCATGACATACAGCTCGCCACCAGCATCAGAGATCCCAAACTTAGCCTCAAGCGCATCCCAAACATTTTTGTCACTCGGCAGCAAGAGGTACGTGTCCACAAGGCTTTCAGCGAGAACACTCATGATGACACCTCTAAACAGGTTATTGGCCGCCACGAAAGCCCGCTCCTCCTCTGGAGTGAACTGTTCGGGTTTCCCCTGTATGACATGCATGATGTTCATCGCTGTCAACCACAGCGTGACCCTCTCGCGCCAACGTTTGTAATTAGACCCATCGAAAACATTTGGTTTGATTGATGCGGCAAAACCAGCTACCGAAAGCCTATTATTAACATAAGGTTTTTGGATTGTTAGAAATTTAGGCATCATTCGGTATATTTTAATTCCAAAAATTAGCAACAAATTCATGACAACAGTGAGTGATCCAGTGATAACAAAACATGTGTGAGTGTTCAGTTTAAATCTCCTAAATAACATGAACAACATGAGAAACCGAAATCAGAACAAAGTGATGTTCAGGATGTACCCGGAGGCGGGGCCGGTACCGGAGGCACCGGATGCGCCGTCACCAGCTAGAGGAATAGTGTTAACCATCCTCGACTAGCCTTGCTCGAAGTAGTCGATCTGATTCGGTGCAGTGGCGAGTCGTAGCAGTGAAGTCCCTCGAACGGCCACCGGGACGTAGTCGTTCGCGTGAGGAAGACGGTCACCGGGAAGTAGTCGTTCTGGTTGATGAAGCCGACCACCAGAAAGTAGTCGTTCTGGTTGACGAAGCCGACCACCAGGAAGTAGTCGTTCGGGTTGACGCGGCCGGACACCAGGAAGTAGTCGTTCACAGCAGCGAGCAGTCGCGTACTCGTACGCTCCCCAAAAACCTTTTCGCCTGCCTATCCCGAGCAGGATCTGAAGGCAGGTAGGGTTCGGAGGCTTTTGCTCACGCAAGCAATGTGCGCGCAAGGCTTGCGTCGGGAATGCAAGAGAGTAGCAGAACAACAGAGGGAGAAAGTGAGAGGTCTCCTGAAAGGAGTACCAGAGAGGGCCTGGGAGAGTGTGTCCTGGTTGTGGGAGAGAGCCCCTCTTATATAGGCGACCAGAGGAGGGGGATGAACCTGGACACTGCTTGGAGGCAGCAATGGCCATAATGACTTCAGTTACTGGTCAGCCCAATAATTCCATTAAACGTCATCAGTTACTCTCAGCCATCAAATCGGCAGTTACTGGTAACGTTTAAGACTCAATCAATGTCATTTGTGGCAAAAGGTTCATCACACAGCACACGCCGAGCGGCTCGGCACGTCTCGACTCGACTCGGCCACGGCGAGGCGAGCGAGCGCGCACGTGGCACGCCCTTCTCCTTTTACCAACTTCACGAGTGGTCCACAGTTGGTCCACCATTTAAGTTGGTTAGGATTCCCGTTGACTCTCCATCCGGGATTTAATTCCCTAGCATTTATTAGTGAACCTTTAATTCTTTAATTAATTGAGACTTAAATGGGCCATGGCCCAATTAATCTAACACATCCCCTGCTGTCCAGGTTCAAAAAGTTGTGTCTGGCGCTTGTTTAGTCCAGTTGGTCCTCAGTGTCTCGGTTTAGTCCCTAACCATGCAGTTATTGCTAAAAATCAAGTCCCCAGCTCCCTAATGATCGATCTGGACAATCTTCCTAGTCAAATGCCTCACTTCCATGTATTCGATCTTGCTAATCACTCTCTTTTCATTGTTCACAAACATTATCTCCATTGTACTTTGCATTCTCTCCATTCACAAAACTAAATCAAACTTGCTCATATTTCACTCTAAAGAAATATAAAGATGCATAAGTTTAGAACATGACGCATGGTTGAGTTAGAGTTTATTTGAATTTTTAGTGAAATTTGATTTTGGGCCTAATTCCTATTCAAACTAACTCAATCTATGTAAAAAATAAAACCTATTTCTCAATTCCTAAACCTAACTTGGGCCAAAACCCACCTAAACCCAGCCTAAGCCACCTTTAATAACCCATCCAACCGAACTGGCTAAAGCCGAATCCGGCCCAGCGCTACCGCCGCACCCTCTCTGTAAACAGTTGCTTTCCTCTGTTTTCCTGTCTTTCCTCCTTTTGGGGGCCCACTGGAAGTTGCCACTTTCTCGACGCAATTTCATCATTTGTTCTGCAAACTTCCATTCAATTTTAATCAAACTGAAAACAGGGGGTGAAAAATTGATAGAAAAGTCACATCAGACATTGTAGCGTTGTAGCACTTTTCGTTTGTTTGTGGTAAACATTGTCCTATCATGACCTAACTAGGCTCAAAAGATTTGTCTCGTCGTGCACATCAAAACTATACAATTAGTTTTTTTATTTACCTACATTTAATGCTACATGCATGAGGAGAGAGATTTGATATGATTTAATGTGATAGATGAATAGTGAAGATTTGATATGATTTAATGTGATAGGTGAATAGTGAAGTTTGGAGAGAATTTTTTAGAACTAAACGGGCCGCGGTAGTTTCCAAAATGAGCTGAACGACTTCACGCAGAAGTTAGAAGAATGAGATGCAAATTCACAATTTTCATTTAGTCGGTTCAGATTGGGATGGAGAGATGGTCCTGTAGTGGAGAGAGCTATATTTTGTCTCTCTTTCAGGAGAGTCTGTACATGAAACCTGAGTATCCATTTAGAATTTATGGGAACACGCAAGTAAAGCGTCAAAATTTTATAAGTCTAGTGATGGGAAGAATTTTCTTATCAAAATTCCTTTCTCGAGACAATTAATTCAATGCAACCCGTGTGTTATATTCAGCAGGAAGCATAAGCGCTATTCCCTATAACAGATGTACAGTAATCAGAAGAACTATTCTGATTTAAGGTAATCTGGATACCTATAACTATACATGTAACCTCACTCAGTGTTGACTGGGTGAATGGCATTCCTCTACAGTTCCATTACCTAACAGGCCTTTGCCTTGTGCTTTATATGGTGAAAACACCACCCTTATCATCTTTGCATCACAAGCTTCTCATCAGTAGTCAATTTGTCAGGTACAAAGGATATCCATCCCAGTGGAAGCAGTGCAGCCAAACTTTGTAGCAAAATACCCAAAGGCAGGTTTGAGTAATCCACAGAAGAGACCCCAATTATAGTGGACAATCCAACGCCAAATACTCCACTCATTATTGCTGAAAACACCAGTCCAGATGTGAAGAAGGCGAACAGAGAACCTTCGCAGCCAGGTGGGCAGAGACTTGACAGCAAAACAGAGAACGGCAGTACCTTGAACTGAGCAATTGCTTCAGCAAGAGCTGAGAAACAAAGCACATGGATCTCATTTGGTATCCCTAGCATAAGGTTTATTTGTTTCACCAGAACGAAATCCGAC